>OY288250.1:65973167-67173167 GCA_958450325.1 Agrostemma githago | reverse complement strand
GTAGACGTACACTTTCCTTGAAAAGATATTATTTTATTATGAAGTGTTTTTTTTCTATTTAGCATCAACGCACTTAAAATTGTTTATACTGTAATTATCAATTATTGATCTTTTGAGATTAATAATACAAAATTTTAATTCGTTTTTTTTAACTATATATTGATATAAGCTAAATAACTTAGTTCGAGTTTGTGAAAGTGATTTTATTTTTTAGTTAATGGTGAATAGTTGCGATAAATCACATTAAAAACGTTTCTCTAACTAGCGTGAGTAGACACATGATTGTAACGATATAAAGAGGAGAAATTGAAACATTCAAATTCGTTGAACAAATAAGTAGGCTAATAGTAACAAATTAGCATCGTTCTCTAAGAAAAAAAAAGTTTTGACATATTATTATTTAAACTTCATTTATCTCTAGGTATTACTTCATTTGTTTCAAATTAAAGTTAGTTGAATTTCTTATAATTTTTAATTTTTATATGTCTACAAGTTCAAATTTTGATTTAACCAATTCCATATTTTGTAGTATATTGCTCAATTTTATTCCATTACATTGTTCTTCGCAAATGAATGTTTAAAATTAAGTACTTTAGAAAAGAGAAATTAAAATTAAAAAGACATTATTGTTCATACAAATAAAATCTATTTAGGGAAGTTGTGTACTCCCTCCGATTCACAAAGATGTTCCCATTTGATTAAAATATATCTCACATATCTTTGTGAAACCCCAAATTTCTATCTAAAAATTATAATTCTCCGTATGAAATAACAATATAAATTTAATGTACACACAATTAGGTGATAATTAAACAAGTCCGTGCATTGCACGGGTACAAAACTAGTGTTCAATTGAAAACTCGTACACACACAATAATACTCGTAATAGGGAAGAAGCTTTATGTTCTCTTTTCGGGATTTTCTCAACTCCCTGTAAGAGCTCTCTTTCTTCACATTTGGAGTTCGATTCTTATCCAATACTCCCTCCGTTCAAATTCAAAGTGCACATTTCTTTTCTTGATACTATTTACAATTAAAGGAAATCTTCGATATTCTTAACAATTTATAAGAGAAAATATAATCTAATGTAAAATGAAAGATATCGATGGTACAAAAAACATCACGATAAATATACAAAAGAGAAATATGTAGTTTGAATTTGAATAGAGGGAGTACATAACAAGATTCTACAGCTCTTGTCAGCAATTAAACTTGACGGCTTAACCAAGAATAAGGTAGACTCTGTTTGGTGGTTAACATAGCTGAAACTTGAAAAGCTTGAAGGGAAAAAAGAAATCAAAACATTTTTCAGCTAGTTTATTCAAATACGCTATTCCGAGTAGTTTTTACTTAGGTTTGGGCCATGAACTTTGAGACGACCCGGCAGACATCACAGGTTATGTAAGCATCGATCTTACATATAGAAGGAAGGGACCTGAAGGCTGGAGTATAAATTTTGCAAGCATTCCCTGGTCAACCCATACAAAGTTTTCTTCATCCTAATCTGAATAAATCAATTGTATCTCCTTCGAACAGACTATCAGTAATGCTACTCTCCCTATTTCCCGGCTGACAGTTCGCTTTTGCATCCGTTTTCATGCGAGTGAGCTAGAGAGTCCCACTCATTCTCCACTGTACAAAATACGCTTAAAAAGGAAACAAAATTTAGGGCTGCGATGGACCAAACACGTATACATAAATATATTGGCGTAAACAGAGGCTCAGTGGGTTGGTTCCACACACTATCCAAAATTTTGTGCCAAGTAAAAGGACGACATTCACAATCGGGCTGTAAATGTCCGTGTTATACTGGAGGGTGATCGTCCTCTGACTTCTGAGGCGGTAAAGGTTTCCATCCGGGTTTCTCATCCCAATACATGTCGTAATATATATGTCCAGGAATGTGATCCATCACACAGCACCATATGCCCACGTAACGCTTCACACGTCTCCTGAACTTCTCTTCTTTCTCCTAATACACATTACATGAAAAAAGCTTGAGCACGATTTAGGCGAGCAGAAGTTAACTAGTCACGCCTAGAAAGCCTGAAATTTCTTAGAAGACATGAGAACTTGCCTTGTCTTCATATCCCAGAAAAGCATCATCCATGGATAAGAAGTTAATGACCTTGACATTCTTGTATGATGAGAATAGTCTCTTCAACTAGCACAATTAAACAGAAACAGTAAGCTGCTTTGTTATTTCTGAACTTGGCATTCCAACTAAACTAGGCAACAATCGGAAATTCAAAAAAGCTGGCTGTTGGCATTAAAACAATCCTTGCGGCTACCTTAACACACAAGCGCCCGCATATACTGACGCACGTCACTATTAGTCTGGAATGAGTCGGGGTGAAATAAAAAATGGTAACATTGTATATCTATATCCTCACACTGTATCTTATGTAAATGCTCATGAGCTTGGTATTCTTTTTTTGTTAAAAAGTAAGAGAGGAATCTACCCTTGGTTTGAATATACTAGTGACAATTAAGCTTGTAATTCAGTGGAGGAGCTTACAACCCCCTTTGCAATAGGATTTCTCGAAAGAGAACCGCAAACCAAAAAAAAATTAAGACCACAAACACTAGCTGCTACTCAAAAAGAAAATAGCCACGTGAAGACGATATTGGAGGATAGTAACACCACAAACATAATACCTAGTCTGTGAAATTAAAATCAGACAACATATATCACACCAACATGATGCATCAGCTGCATCCAAATAGATCAGAAATTTTGAAGAGTGTGGATTCAAGTAAGAGATTACCGTTTCTTCACTGCTATGTCTAGGAAGTTTGAGCACACCGGCTGTACTAGAATCATTGGTAACACGACAGTCTTTTGATCCCACTTGACAAAGCTTCACATCAATCCATGACTCTTTTACCTAGTAACAAAATAAACTTCAGGCTATGTTTACACCTCTATACTTGTTATTCCTGTAAATTATTCATTGACTTGGATGTACCTCTTGTGGTAGCGCAGGGTTATCAAGGAATGAGTATTCCCTAATATCAATTCGAGGCCCAAATTCTTGCTCTGGCAAGTTCTTCAGCATTACATTCACCTGCAGTGGAAAAGGCCAACCGGTTTTACCATAGTTATCAAACATAACTTCGTATAATGGGAAGAAAAGTGACACACAGCCGAGTACCCGAGTGAAGTACCACAAAAACTGCATACAAGTTATCAAAAAAGAAAAAAGTTCAGTCCAATTATTAGCGCGTATTCTGCTGTCACTTCTTGGCTAGACCTGTTAATTTCATCTAATTGTTTCTACTTTCTCTTTTGTGAGATGAAGAGTGAGTGGTGGAATTTCTACATTTCTTACATATGCTTCCATATCTCAATGATACAGGCAGTAAGCGATTATTTTAACACTTTAACTTGCACGACGCTAAAGAGTAAATGAGTAAGATGTTCACACGATAATATATCGTAAGATCGTAAGGTGTTGGGATGTCTTTTCGACGTACTACTTTCAAAGCATGCCGAGAAATATTAAACGGTGACCCTATTGTAGCTACATTTTCGCCGAAGTTATAAATCTAATAATGGTGGATTTCCGCAACATCTTACTTACAACAAGCAGGGCAAAACTATGGGGTGAAAAGAGCTGCTCCAAACCCCAGAAGAGATTTAGCTATCATTTTCCTTAAATAACTAATGTATGGCTTAGCTGTGTTTTGGTTCCGTACTCCATAAGTATATCCTTATGTCAAGGTAATCTCTTACGCTTAAACAAAGTGAGTACAGAGTAACTTACTAGCTTCTTGCAAAATTCAAGACAATTAAAATCGCAAACTTTCCTTGATCCATGACATGATTTAATTCTGATGGTCAGTGTTCTGTGATTGTTACTGTATATGCAACCACGGACAGGAATGTCTTATCATTCCAATCAGACATCAGTAGTTAATGTTATGGAACACAGGGTTTGAACTCGTGACCTCTGGCTCTGATACCATCAGTGTTATGGAACCAACTCAACCAAAACCTTAAGGCGATGGTTGAGACCCATTTATATTCTATTAGTTAAACATTAAGACCAAAGAGAGTTGAAAGACGAACAAACGACTAAACAAATGTATCTGCACATTTTGCTACCTCAAATACATGATCCAGAGGGCATATAAAAGGTTGTCTTGTCATGGTTCCCTCCAGTATTCCAGGATGACCATACCAGAGCCGATCCAACCTGCACCATATTGGAGGCATGACCTATATAAATTCAATGAGAATGCAATAAGATATCAACAAATTAATTTGCATTACAATTTTTCAAAGATTTTGAGACTGTGATCTTGTCTCACAAGGTAAATCTGCAAAACATACAAACTATTCATAGAGCTAAAGTATTTTCAAGTGTTCAACAACTTCATGTTTTACATAAGAAATTTAGACAAAGCAAAAGATAATATAATGACTTGATTTTATTATGAAAGACATCACACATTATAGCTAGTGCGTATCGGAGATAGAGGTGGCTAAAAATGCCGGGAAGCAGGTCATGCCTTGCATTCATGGGCCAATTTTTTTTTGGCCCGCTCAGCCTTGTCCCTAGCTTGACCATCCACCCAAACTGGACCTGGGCTAAACAATCCTCGCCCAGCTCATTTGGGCCCACTAAAAAGCCAAAAAATATTTAAAAACCATTGACTGGGCCAGGGCCAGGTCAGAGAAAAGATAGCCTGGCCTGCCTTTAGGGCCCTGCCCGACCATCCACCACTAGCCTGGCCCAGTGGTAAAATGGTCCAACCCGCACCTAGCCCAGCTTGTGGCCATCTCTAATCGGAGAGTTCTCCAACGATATTTCTAATATAATCTCAATTGAATATTTCCCAATTTTCTATCTTGATATCCTCCGAATACTGTCTAAATTCTAATACACTTCAAAGTTGACAGTAACACAAAAACCTCAAGCCCAATATGCACGTGAATCTTGATATATCATTTCTTTATCTGTTGTTCTACTTCTTAACGGTTTAAATATTACACCGACAATACATTCAAAGGATATTAAGAGTTGGTAATAATAGTCGGTGTCCTTGAGCACATAGATAAGACAGTTCTTGCTGCATTAACGATTTAAGGGAGCAAGGGTGGTCAAACCATTTCTAATACAAAACATTGTAAAGAGGTATATGGTTGGGTTTGGCAGAATTAGGCAATATCCAAGCGAAAGTATCCAAAAAGGCATAAAAAGAACATTGTTTGTTCTCACCAGAGTACGATTTAATAAAGATGCAATAGCAAGAGCCCCTCGTATCTGTTTCATCTGTAAATCAACATTAGATGTAGCCTTCAGATGATGCAATACTTGACACATGTAAGAACATTACTCCGTATAAGATATCATGATTACTACCTGGTAATTAACAACAGCAAAATGTGATTCGACAGTATGCTCTCCATCCATGAGCAAGCTCCTTGGAACAGAAGACTTAAAGGACAAGAAACCTCCTGCAATAGGCATTATGATCATCATTAGTAAGACAGATTTTACTAGTAACCAAATATTTGTTGGCAATATTGTATCTTTAGAATTATTTTTTGTATATCATGTTCACACCTTTGTAACATACTCCCTCCGGACACTATTTTTTGCCCCACTTCATTAAAATACTCCTCACATATATTAAGCTAGTGGGGCGAAAAATAGTGTCCGGAGGGAGTATTATATATTCCTTATTCTTGATTTCTTTCATGGTATCAGTAGTCTAGGACTTTTGTTTCTTTCACAAACCTCCTACTCTACCGTCACCTCGACATCCCTACCACCGACACGACATGGCCAATGCTTACAACAGCAGCAACAGCGATGGGGGCTCCGGTAAGTCCACCCTCCACCCCGTTTATTCAGTCACAAACCTCATCCACAAAGTCCGAATGCTTGACGGAACAAAGGTTACATATTCTGCTTGGGTGAAATTGTTCACCCTCTATGCTAAATGTTACACAGTTCTCCATCACATTGATGGCATCAACCCTCGTGCCAGGACCTATTCCACATATGACATATGCTACATGGTGCAAAATCGAAGCCCACGTTCACCAATGGATCTACGGCTTCATAAACGAAGACGATCTATTTCGAGTTCTTGAAACTGACTTGAACGCCTATGCGGCTTGAACTCATATCAAGAACCATTTCATAACTAATGAGTAGAATATAAATGTAATGCCATTTGACATTGTCCATAGCGATTATGGACTTCCCCTATCACCAGCATTTTACATCACCGTTACTATTTACTATTTCTTGACGATTATACGAATTTTCTACGGACTTTTCCAATTAAAAATAAATATCAAGTTTTCTCCCTCTTTCACCAATTCCAATTTCTAATTTCTACACAATTCAACCTCAAAATTAAAAAAAAATCAATGTGATAACGGTCGTGAATTTGATAACACCCCGTATCACACATTTTTTAATTAACGACATCCAATTCCGCTTCTCCTGCCCTCACACATCTAGTCAAAACAGCAAAGCTGAACGTAAAATTCGTTCAATTAATAACATCATCCATACACTACTTGCTCACTCTCAAGTCCCACCAAATCCATGGCCATACGCTCTTGCAATGGCTACCTATCTTCATAACATGGTATCAGAGCCAGCACGAGTGGAAGCACATGGTACGAGACAATCTGTGCACTAACCACTCTTCAAGCCCAATGGACATTCGAGTGAGGGGTGTGATAAAATATACTCCCTCCGTTCATTATTATTCGCCCCATTTCATGATTATTTGTAAGGAGTATTTTAATGAAATGGGGCAAAAAAATAGTGAACGGAGGGAGTAAATGTAATAGTTGGGCATCAACCATTACCTTAAGGTTTTTGGTTGAGTTGGTTCATCTAACAATAACCATAAGCGGCTGTCTTGGAACAACAATTTAAGAATCTACTGCTCACTTGATGAAGTACTATCAACAACTTAATAAGATCGCTACTCAACACGTAGTTTCGTTCCAACCTTTTCGTCCAGCCTCCCCCTCTTCAACTGCGGGGGTGTACTAGTAAATATATATAGTGTATATATTTAGTTAGTATTATTGTCTCTATAGAATTACCTTCTGTACATTACTCGTACTATACTGGCACACCTCTATAACATGTATATTCCTGATTAATGAAAAGAATACGGCAGGGGATTACACTCTTTCAGATTTGTGTGCTCAAAAATGTTTGTACCTTCATCCCTTATTTATAGCCCCTACTAGATGTTGGTGGTCAAATGATGTTATCTTTGGCTATTAATATTTCCAAATACATGTAGAGACATAATGGAAAATTTCTTATGTTTCATTTATCGAAACTATTTCATACTCCGTATTAGTTTATCTAGTGTTACAGTGGGTTTTTCTCTCGTCTCCTAACATATCCAAATGATCCTATCGCCTTTTTTGGCCTAGTACTAACATTTGGGCACAAAAATCCTCCAAAATTTTGTCTCAAAATTAGAAGTGAGAAGTTAGAACTATGAAGAATTACAATCCACTACTTCGTATTTAGTAGATGCAAGATTATTGATCGACAAAAGGAATTAAATCCTCAAGTAGCAGACATAAACGAAACATCCAAATAAACAATCTACAATGCATATTTAAGAACAAATAAACGACATAAAAGAAGCAGCACAAGTACCCGGAGAATTATAGTACTCTGGTGGATCATTAAACACCCTGCCTTCCCGCAATCGATGCCGCTTGCCTTCAGTACCGGCGTACTGGAATGTGGTATGTACTGCATATGGTTCAAGTTTAAATTGCTGATACATGGCCTGCAATGAAGTTTAAATCAGAAACCACAAAAAAAAAATGTATAGGACACACGTCACACTCTCATTAAAAAAAATCCCACAAAAACAAACACTTATGGAATGGAATGAATTTGGGATACAAATTAACTCTTGAAATCAACCCATCAAACAAATGTTAGTACAGTAGTAGATTTAATGGTTTTTTGTTTGTTAAATTTTAACCAACATATTTTAAATTTGATAATGCATTTCTCTCGAATGATTATCAAAAAAAATTAACATAGGTATTGTAAAACACATGACCCCCTATATAAGCCGTGCATTTGCACGGGACCTAAGCTAGCTTTACATATTATCCCAGTAAAGAAAACCAGAAAGACCACTAAATCAACTACCAACAAACAATCTCCCCCAGTCAGCAAAAAAATACGTAGGTCGTGCATCTGTAAGATATAAAAAAATACCGTGTGTCACAGCAAAACCTAGTACTCCCTCCGATTCTTTTTTTTCTTCCTACTTCATTATTATATACCTCACATATAATAGGGGAGTAGGAAGAAATAAAAGAATTGGAGGGAGTAGTAGATTGCATATTCATTTTGGTTTGTCCATTGGCCATTTCCACTACTTAGGAGAGTTGATGTATATCCTTGATCGAAATGTGAAGATTAGAAATGTTTAAAATGGGAGGACAACATCATTTTCTTTATATATGGACATTCCATATATTTCCCAAGTTCTTAACACAACATTGTTCTTAATAGCTAACAAAAAGAGGCATGCCAATCTATGAAGATAAAAGAGTAGATAAGCCCAGGCCAAAGAGGAGAGTCTGTTAAAGGAATGAGACAAATAACAAACCACAACAAGAAGGATCTCGCCTCTGAACACGAGATAGGTGTCAGGTATTACACCAAAAGATCCTCTCACTAAATCTTGAAATGGGTGATTCGGGTTGGTTGTGGCTGGGTAGGTCAGGCCAGATAGGGTTAGACACGGTTAGGTGTCTTTGCTTTGGGTCAAAAATACGGGTACTAGACTACTAGTCCACCGAGGCCGATATTTAACCTATACTTCTTCCATAACCTACAGTTATTACTAGGCTGACATATAACAAACACAGGCGATATTACACCAATATGCCAAATATGACCCCGAAAGAAACTGCAGTACATGGTGCCACCTGAGTCATAGTGTGCTGTTGGAGGGATGACCTTTTCAGAGATTGTGTCGCAAATCAGTATTTGAGGTCTATAGTATGAGTGTATGACCTATTAGGTGTTAGGACACAAGAGCAATGTCGTAGCATAAAAGGGTCAGCTTAGAGCGATATTCTCAACTCACATCTAAAGCACTTTGAAATTACACTTAATCTAGTCGCTACTTAGGTCATTGAATAATGTCAAACATGCTTATAAGCACAGCACAGCTCCTAGTACACTGTTGTTTTACAATAAACCTGTTATACTTATATGTTAATCTAATAACACAGTCCCTAACAAGGGACAAGATCAGTACTCCGTACATGGAAAGTCTGCTTTGTCAGCACTTGAAATTTCAGTATCTGAGTTGGGCAAAATAGCTTTCAGATGTCGGGAGACAGCGCATAATTTAAGAACTCTAGCAGACCTAAGCCTATCATTATGTTACCTACAGTGGTCATAACTGCTAATAATTGATACATGCTTCAAGAATCCTTACTATTTAGAACCCCCACAAAAATAAATAGGACAATAGGCGCAAAGAAAAAAATCCAGTTTTGCAAATACTGTAAATATATGTAAATACAATATACCTGAACAAAATATGTATGTCCATTACAGAATATGCTGGCTGGAAGGAAACCCAGCTTGAGATTTCCATCATAAGCGTATAGAAGACCATCTCCCCCATCAACAGAGGGCCCTAGTTGTCTCCGAATAAGATCATTGAAACCATTCTGATCCCATATCTTGTCATCAGCTAAAAGCATCTTTTTCCATTCTTTAGCCAATTTCTTTGAAGAAATTGTTGGTCTCCAATGAAATATTCCCACATTGCATGCACCAGTAACTGTAGGTCATCACCACTAGTGATTAGTGAGTACAAGTTCAGAAAAAAAAAAAAGAAAAGAAAAATCAAACATACTTCTAATCCATTTAGATGTTCTGAAACTATCTATAATCCTTCAGGTCATCAACACTGGTAGAAGCTCTTTTACAACTCCTACCACTGCCAATTATTCTACATAAACAACTTAGAAGCTATTGTCAGTCCGTCACTACAAATTTGTTATCAACAATAAGAAAACCGTCCCTCCTCCTCCGCCACCAAAAATGCCCTTCACCCCGTCTATACTGCCATGAACATTCAGAATAAAGTTCGGATCCTCGACGGCACGAAGGTTACAAAATCTCAATGGGTGAAATTATTCACCCTCCATGCTCATGGTGATAAGGTTACTCATCATCATATTGATGGTACCAAACCGCCAATGGCCACCAACGTGACATATGAAGCATGGCACGAATTTGATGTCCATTTCTTGCAGTGGCTATATGGACGGTTTCAAACAACCTCCTCAGCCGTATTCTTAACACCGAGTCAACAACACATAAGGCATGGATATGTCTCAAAAATCATTTCCAGAAAGGGTCTCGTGCCGCCGCCCTAGAACACAAGTTCACCAATTTAAAACGTGTATCCAGGTCATCCATCAACGATTACTGCCAGCGTCTTAAGAATTGGGATGACCAATGAAACGACGTCGGAAATCTGGTCAATGACCCAACTCCTTGTCCTCCAATCCGTTCGCAACATCAATACATTACGACTGGTGTCGACATCAATCAAACACTACTCGGCTTCCATATCGCCTGCAGTACGCTCCGGCTCGAGTCTTAGCATCAGGCTGCTACGTCCGAGGCCGTGCCTTCCACCGCCCTTTTTACTTCTCCAATGATGCCCATCGCAATTCCTGTCCTCAATAGGCCCGTGGTGGCCGCCCAAACCATAATTAACAGCGTCGTGATAACCGCGGCTCTGACGACCCTCACGGTAGTCAGGACGGTGGAAATTGCTACCCCAACGGGGTTGGTGCGCAGCACCACCACTCACCACTGCTCCCCTGCTGCGTCAACCCAATCTTGTCACTGTATACATGTTGGTCACCGCCGCAATGCTCGTACCCCACCCAAGCCGGGTGGGCTTTGTCGTGGTACCTTTCCTCACGCCCTTCTGAATTTGCTCGCGTCTCCTCCGCTATCTCTCGCACACGTCATGCTCATATTGATATGCACAGGAGCCTATCAATATGGAAGCCCTAGGGATTGTTCTCCCAGTTGTCTCCCTTCCACCACCATAGTAGTCCATGGATAAGGGAGGTCCTTCTCATCTTACTTTGGACTGCGCTCTCTAATTAGTCCCCTAGTAGTTTGATTCACTCCATTTACGTTGTCAATGAAACTTCTATTCCGATTCATGCTCTCTAATTGTGCTTGCCTTTCTTTTTCAGACTTTCAGCTATCACAATTTGTAATAAACAATGATGAGGATGATGACAGCAACACAAGTGCTGCGGATTAGTATTATACAGATACTTTAGCTTGTATCAGAGTTCCATCATTAAAACTCTCGTACCTTTATGTGTATTTATTGTGAGCTACAGAAGTACAGTATCTTTTTTTTTTCAGTCTTGTGTCAAAAAAGTTGTTTAGCAGACTGTCATTCCAACTCATATCGTTGTTAGAGATTTATTTTGTAGTAATAGACACTACCAAGTACCCCGTGAAAATAAACTTTTCTACTGGCTCACCTTCTTGCCACACATCTAGGCGATCATCAACGACTGTTGGCACGACTTGATCAGTGGAAGTCAAAATATCCGCTTCAGGAAAACGACCAAAATATGGGAGAGGGTTCTGTTACATGAACGTGGAAGGTTACTCAAGCAAGACATGTTAGTATATGAATCTAAGGTAAGAATGTGACAGTGCATTCTAAATCAGGAAGTGATTTATAGCCAATTGACAAAATATACTAATCTAGTTTAATAAAGTAGAGTCACAACTCATTAGGGTGAGAGAATTCGAGGATGAAATCAAAACTAACTAGAGCAGTCAACTAGGCATTGTCTCACCTACAATTTTTATTGCCAAAGACATTTAACCCACACATAAATTTGAATGCATACGAGTTCAGATGAGTACCTTCAACCAAACCATGTCTGTGTCACACATCAGTATTTCATATCCAAATGGGAGAATAGAGTCAATTAAGATAGCCTTTTCCCTTCCCATTTTATGAAAAGCAGGTGTTCCCCACCCTACATCTACAGTGCTCATGTGGCTTCCCATATCAAAAACCGGAATACCCTTCCAATACAAAGCTTCCAACAGTTTAGTATCCATTGCACCTGCGACAACAGGTCTAAATAACTCGCCTTTGTCACATTTTTTGATATCATATGCTTATGATACCAACAAGCATTTTAAAATGGTGAAGATTCATGAATGAACATAACAAGAGGCTAAGCGACACATATGGCAATCAAGAATATATTTTTCCTCACAACAAGAAGATGTTGGGAAACTCACCAACTAGTAGATTTGACAAACCCATATCAGTCAAATGTCTAACCCAATTAAGGATAAAATCCCTGAATGCATAGTTTCCAAAGGTCACTATAACAATATTATCTTTCACACTCTTTTCGACCAATTTCTTTGTCAAGCGAAAGGTCTTCAAAGACGGCATTTTCTTAGTCAATGGAGGTTTCCAGATAAGCTTCAAAACCTCCTGAGTCTTGTTTAGTGGCGCAAAAGGTGTGTCTGCATTAGTAGATGGAGAAGATATTGACGTTTGCGAAATGGAACCCACTCCTGAAACACCATTTAAAGAATATGACAGTTATTTACTGCAGTAATTATTTTCTTCCACTACAACTAATCATCACTTTGTTGGTTCATAACTTCATAAGAATGTGAGACTAGAAGAACAGTAAGAAAGAGCACAGAAACAAACATAAGAATGTTTTTGTGACCATCATAAGCATATTTTTCTCATTTTCTCAACTATTGGTAGTGCGTCCAGTATATAAACCATAGCTCTACCTATGATCCTAGCAAATAATGTCAGATACATCCACTGTGATGTTCTGGCTCATACTTGGTAGAAACCCTTGAATCAATCAAGGTCCCACAGACGCTCAATTATGATGGCTATGGTGAAGCTACATTTCGGTGACAATGCATCATAACAAAGTTCAGAACTTCAAATGCAGCACACGTTAAAGCAGGACGGAAAAGCTATCACACTATTATCGTAAAGATCACGTGTACAAGCAATCCAAACAACCCTAATACCACTCAGTGATACAAATTTAAAAGGAGACCGTCTCATAGTTACAGATAGTCCGCATGTGCAGAGATGAGTACTAAAGTTTGGTATCTACATTTACAGATTCATGCGTTCACCTGCGATCGTCTCACACAACAATAGTGTTGGAAAGAAAAACTCCATTTATATATGGAAGACGGGGCCGGTATATATAACACAACGCAAGGCCAACTACCCAAGTAAATAGCAACACACTCCTTCTCCCAATGACAACAGATCGACATCTCTTTCACAGAAATATGATATCACGATCACCCAATTGAGAAACAAACTTTTAATTCCATTAGATTCTCATCTGTGAACCAAGATCGCATAATCATCCAACATGAATTGTGAGCTGGTTTGCCACATGTCATAACCCTTAAAACATTTACTACCTTCCAAAATGTGGTAGCATTAATCTAGGAATTAATGACTAATTTACACATGAATCGATGCAATTAATACATACTCCGTATATGAAGAATTTATTGTTGTGTTTTTCATTCCCATAAATGTATGATAAAAGTAGAGGGAAAAGGAATAAAGTAAACCCAGAAAAGAAGGGACATAGATAGTCTTACCAGAAGACGAAGATGAAGATGAAGATGAAGATGAGAGAAACATGGAAGCATCAGAAGAGTAGATAGCAGAGAAGACATAAACTGATGACAAAAGCACACCAACTATTACAGCTCCATATATTGTTACAAACAATGGTTTCTGTGTAGTCACTTCATCACATGAACATGAATTTCTCCATCCCATTTTTCAGTATCAAAATTAATCTTCAAGATCCTCTCTTCTTCTTCTTCTTCTTAGATGCTCAGACTAAATCAATAGAATTGGGGTTTTGATTTGAACAATATAATACGAGGTGGGGTCTATTATTAAAGTCAATGTGTTCTTGCAATGATTTTTTTTTTTTTTTGGTATTTTTATTTACTATTGATAGAAGTTTCATTAGGGGTAGAGAGATAGTCTAATTTCTAAAAATAGCAAATTTAAACTCAAAACTGGCTAGAGGTAAAATCTAGAATGTGTAATACTCCATCGGATTCTTTAAATTCGCAACATATTTCATATTTGATAAATTCATTAGGATTGTAATATTTCTATAATAGGTAGGTTTTTGTTTTTGTTACCTTTTTACTTTATTTGTGAGAGTCACCATCTCCACATACAACCTTATTATTTGCACAAATAGTAAACGTTGCGAATCTAAAGAATCGAATGGAATATATATTAGCACAAACTCAATGCATATGTACATTATACATGCAAATATATTTTATAGATATTCTACAATTTAGATGTTAATGTATATACTAAGAGAATAATACATTTCTAAAATTTTCTCTCTAAAATGCATTATTTCTAAAAATGGAAACTAAACAAAGAATATCCCCCTATTCACTAAAACAAAAATCAATGGGCAAGAGAGTCGTCTCAACTTTCCCGCCTAAATGCTTCTTATAATTATAGAAAGTGAGTTTTCTAATCAAACAATTTCATTTCAAGTTGAAGGCCGAATTAAATGAATCACAAGACAATTTTATTTGAAATACAAGTCTAATAATTCGTCAAGATAATTTTAGAAAGAAAATATTTCTAACAACTTTAATTTTTTGAATAATTATAATCCTTAAAAGACTACTCCGTATTAGGTTACAAAATAGGCAAATGAATACATAATAATAACCAAAGAACATATCAAAAGTTATACGAAGTACTAAACATAATTTCAGAACATTGGGCCGATACATAATTTCCGAACATTTTCTTCCAGTGATGTTGCCAGTTCAAAATAATATGCTTTTAATGAATACATGTATTGATGTACCAGATCGGCTAATGCTCCCGGGTTGATGCAACTTCGTCACTTTCGTGTACCCATCGGACGGCAGCGCTGTTTTTCCCGTTTGTCGGTCCCCGATTATAAGTTCTATCCAATTGAGCTGCACCCTAATTCGTTGTGGTAATCATCGTTGATCAACAAAAAGCCAATTAAAAATTCAGTTATTTGTTTAATAGTAATCATATTTAACGTCGTTAATGTAATTAAATTAAAATAATTACCATTTCTTATCATTAAATGGTATAAAATTATATTCCTTTAATTACAATATTTTTTAATTATTTTTGTAATTTACAATATTTACATTATAAATTTTTAGTAATTATTTTAATTATTATTTTTTAATGACACGTCATCAAACTAACGGGTCAACCAGAGTTTTGATCCTAAATTAACGGATCATTTCAGGTTTAAGCGAAATGGATCGTGAGTCAAAGTTTTTGGGTCCTGACCTTAAAAAGATGCGATAGGTTTACGAGTCAAGTCAAATTTTGACATGACTATTTTCTAATCCAAAAAACTTCTTAATTTGGATGATTACCCGATCTAATCAGCATTTTTGTCGTTCCTATCCCAAGTAAAGAATTATTGATCATCATAATCCCCTAATATAGAAATAAATTAATTTTCGAAATATTCTACTAAACAGAGAGGTAAACCGCTGACGGAAGCACTAAAAAATAAAGGCATAAGCCATTGGCTTAGACGGAGGGAATATAATTTTATCACGTCACTAAACTCTTTCAGAAACAAAATTAATTAAAAAATCGTGCGTAGACACGGGTTTTGAACTAGTTTTATAATAAATTAGTAACTCTTTTTTTAGCGAAAAGATCATTTCATTAATAAAAGTCATACGACATCTACAAATTATATCGAAATTGAACGGATACAATACTATAAAATTTGAATAAAATAAATTCTCGTTAAAACAAAGATCTCTCACTATGATTTTGATATCCGCTTCTGCACATCCTCTTTCAACGCATCGCTGTTTAATGATACAGCCTTTCTCAATAGGATCTTCGGATCTTCCAAAGTTTTGAAGAGAATCGATTTCATCTAACTTGATAGATTGTAACCGCCAATCTGACATAATTTGAGATACCATATAAGGAACGATTGTGGTACGGATCTTCCGCGTTCTCTCTGCTATCATAGATAGAACATCTCTTCTAAAAGAGAGAGCGAAACACATCAATTGATAGGGCGAAACTCTCCAAAAGGAGAGAACGATTATTATAACTATAATACAAATACGGTTACGTATACTAAAAACTACTGTACTCCGTATATAATTAATTAAAATTGGGGGCTTACCAGGCCACTAATTAATAGGGGTAGCCCAAGTTTTTTGTTTTGTTTTGGAGGCTAGGGTTTTTAGGGAGGAGCAGGGACGTAGCTATTGGTAGGCGGAATTGGGCCAGGGCCCGGGTTGAGATAAAGGAAATAAACAATGAAATGTGGTGATGTTACTACGTTTGTCACAGTTGGTAGTTGTTGGGGCCATAGGTTGAGAGGTCCTTGGTTCGATCTCTTGCTGTTGCGTTTTTTTATGAATACCTTTTTTGAAAATGCTTCTCTTCTATCCTATTCTTGAGAAATCGTTATGGCTATTTAAGATTTCACTATTTTTTTTTGAAACTCGATTGTAAGATCGTATAATATGAGACGTACTTAACTTATCGTACACTAAAATAGAAAACTAGCTATCCTCACAATAATTTATTGTGAGACCATCTCGAATTGATGATATTTTTTTATTTAGATAATACGACTATACAATCAAGTGATTTTTCCCAAAAAAAACCGATATGTAATACAATAAGAAAATTAATTAGATAAACTTGGGTAATAAATTATACAGTAGACTTCATAAAATTGTCGTTGTAAATTATGATTTATTTTCTTCGTTGGGAAAAAAATTAAAATGACTTAAATGATACTAGGGTGACTACGGATAACTAGCGATGAAATTCGGCCCGGGTTACTATTTCATCCTAGCTACGTCCCTGGGGAGGAGAAAGAAGGTTTCAACCCATTAAATTTCATGGATGATAATAAAATCATCAAAAATGAGAAATTTATGTTATAACTTATAACTATTCTTAGCTTCACACTAAAAAAAATATTCGGTTCTTTTTTCTAAATAATGTTTCTCTTAGACATTAATTTTTACAAAAATGTAGAAATAGTCTAAGTTCTATTTTATAAAAAAAAGTAATATTGGACCACTCTGTATATGTTATGAGGGAAGAATAACATAAATTAAAATATGGAGTACTTTGTAGATATAATATTTTCATCTAAATATACATTTATTAATTTTATTTCATTACCTCGATTGCTTATCGATTTGAAATTATTTTCCCAAAATTGAGGAATGTAAACATTAATATATCTCCAATTTAAGATCTTTAATTAGTATGCTACAAAGTACGAGTATATTTTATATATACCGTGCATTTATGCATGGGGTCTATACTAGTTTTATATTACACAACTTTGTAATTTAGATTTAAGAGAATAATTATAATTTGTCTTTTATTATAAGTTTGTTCAAATTATTTTGACTTTTTTTTGTCTTTTATGAAATTTAATTGATTTGTTCTATTTATTACATGAAATATCATTATTTATTTCAATATTAGGAATGATGCATTTTGGAGAGAACTTTTTAGTAAGTTGATATTCTTTTAGTTAATAGGGGATTATATAATATGTAATATGGAGTACGTAATAATATATGGATTATAATGTAAATATGGAATTTATGCATTATATATGGAATTTATGGCATAATAATTAAGGTTATTTAACAATAATAATACCAACTATAGGGAGTCTTCCAAAAATAATATCAATTTTAATAAATCTGGGAATAATACGTATTATTGGGGTAGTTAAACCAAAGTAGTATAGGTGACCGGTTACCTGTAGAACCCTTCCACCTTCCTTTTTCACCTTTAATTTTAGTTAACGGCAATAATACCAACTATAGATCATCTTTCGAAAAAAATTCCAATTTTAATAAATCTGAGAATAATACATATTTTTGAAGTAGTTAAACTAGAGTAGTATAGATGACCAGTTACCGGTAGAACCCGTTCACCTTCCTTTTCACCTTTAATTTATTTCATATTAATTAACTCATTTTCACTTACTCAGTGTACAAGGCATTAAACGCGATTAATGTCTTCCGTTTTCCTCTTCTTTCAACCTCACCAAATCTAGCTAACAACACAATCCTACACCAAAATCAACACGTTAATCTAAACGAAACGTATAGAAAAAAAACTGAAGAAGGATGAAAGCTAATGGAGAGAGAATGAAGGAGAGAAGTACGGAGGAGTAGACCTGACAAAACTGACCCGACCCGGATAAGTCAAACCGAACCCGACCCGACACCCGAACTAAAGACATGATTTCGACCCGCAATCTGAATTGAACCGAGCTAACCCGAAACGGACCGAACTATTATTATTGAAAACGAGTTGATATCCCTAAAATAAAGTTGAAAACAGCAAACCCGAGAATGACCTGAACCCGAAATTATCTGACCCGACTCGAAGTTAACCCGATTATTATAACCCGAAATTTGCCGACCCGAAGCTGACCCGACACGGTTCACCCCTTATCCAGGTCTAAGAAGGAGGATGGAAGATAAGTAACAGATTAAATATTAATTAGGTGACCTGATGTAGCAGGTGATAAACTTCCTTATACTATTCTTGTTTAACTACTCCAATAATACGTATTATTCTCAGATTTATTGAAATTAGTATTATTTTTTGAAGACGCTCTATAGTTGGTATTATTGCCATTAAGTAACCCTAATAATTATTATATCATATCACGTTAAATGCATATATGCATAATTAAGTCAAACGCATATAACGCATATATGAAAATTTTAAAATGTAGATTGATATATTGATATATTGATCAGCCCAGTCACCTTAATAATTAAATAACCCAATGAATAAGATAAGTCTAATAAGTAGCCCAACAAAGTAGACGAGAAAACACGAGTAGTGTTATTTGGTTAGTGGAAAATGGAAAAAAGGGGATGAATAGAGTACCCCGTCCCAATGAATTTTTTATGTTTGTTTTTTGACACTTATCATGAGGTAAAATAATCTCTAATATAATTTCTACGGTAATATATAACATAAAACATAGTTATGTGAGATCTTTTTTGAATTGTCTTAATAGCTATATTAAGATTATCAAAGTTTTAGAATTGTTAATAATACGTAAATCATATATCATACGGAGTATATTATAAATATATAATTGAAGCTTTTTTCGAGTGATAACTCCGTTATTGACCGCTTTTCTACACCCTTTTGACGTTTATTTAGCCTCGATTAATCGTATTTTCTTTGGCACTCCGGCTCATTTCGCCTATATTTTGTATTACACGGGTTTTTGCGTTTGTTGTTCGTTTTTAGGCATTTCCGTGACGAAAACGATGAAACTTGAGCATGCCCGGGTAAAAGGAGGTACATGACCCGAGTTCGAGCCTAAACAAGCGCATAGAAGACAAGAAACGGGAAAATGGGCATAGGAAGAGAATAGCACGGTCGACCGTGCGATTCTCAAGTCAGAAGGTTGGCACCGTGCGCAACTCACCGTGCGATACGCATGTATCGTGCGTTACTCCGGTTTTGCCATTTCACTTCGTTTTTCGACCGGTTTTCTATGTAACCTAATTAGAAGTATAAATACCCAAATTCTTATTTTTTGCCTCTCAAGTTTTCATTACACAAGATTTTATTTTGAATTATTTGGGGTTTTAGAGAGGCTTTGTAATTCCTTGAAGATCTTCATCTTCCTTATTGTCCAAGATTCGAGCTTTTTATGATTATTATTATCTATTCTTCCTAATCTCTCCATCCTCTTTAAGTGGGTAATTTTTGCTTCTTCCTTTACTTTAATTTTGTTAATTTCTCATTTTTGTTAGTTCATCTTAATAAGTTTACAATTGATTAGTTTTCTTTTGATTTGTTCCTTCTTCCTCTTGTTCATGTTTGTGAGCCTTTTCATGTTAGACATAGAAACCCCAAATTAAAAATCCCCAATTTGACCAATTTTGTTATTTGTTTTTATTTTGTTAGTTCTCCATTGTTGTAGTTTGTTTATTTCCCATTTTTATTTGTTCCTCCAATTAGATTTTCCCAAAGTAGCCATTCTTGCATGATTAGTAGTAAAAATCAATTATTAAGAATGTTCATAGTTAAAGATTCCACCTTTACACTTAATTTTACTAATTTAGTCATGTTTAGTGAGTAGTCTTTTTCTAGGGGACGATTTGACCCCGATATGCCTAGATTGTGGGTTTGAATTCCGTATTTGGATTGTTTGGGATAAATGGGAATTGGGTAGTTTGGGGGATCGGGAATCGACTTGGCATTTGGTTGTGTTTGAACCCTTGACCCTTGTCCACCGACGGGAGTCGGTTAGGTCTAGGTAGTAAACCTCGTCTCTTGTCATGCCTTGCCCCGCCTAGTTGAACACGGGAGTGAGAACTTGGTAGGGTACCCAAATTATCGGTTTAGACTCTTCACCTTGGGAGAGGGGAGAGAAAGGACCGGGATTAGACGCGGACTTAATGAGCCGACTCACGAACCCGGGAGGGAGGTGATCGGTTTTAGCTTAGTTGGATTACGAACCCGGGAGGGAGGTAGCCAACCCCAAGAGGCGTTCCACTATTCCTATCATCCCTAGCAATCCGATGCTCGGTATTCCTTACCCACGATTATGACATGTTGGAGGTTAAGTCGGACCCTAGACCTTTCTCTATTGAGTAACCGTCGTTTTTAGTTTTCGTTTGTTTCTTATTTAGTTTTCTATTTTCTTTTTGTAGTTGTAGATCACCAATCCTACCTCTCTATCGACTTAGATAAACTATTAGAATTGAAACGACTAGGAATCACCACACTCCTTGTGGACCGACCCTTTCTAGTGCAACGATTATATCGTGCGCTTGCGAGGTAATTAAAACCCCAACAAGTTTTTGGCGCCGTTGCCGGGGAGTGTTAGCGGTACTAGTAGTTTTATTTCTTAAGTTTAGACTAAGTCATTACTTGTTTTGCACACTTCGGTGTGCCCTTGCCCGTGTTCTAACTTCTACCTTTTAGTTTTTGTGTTGCTTTGCATGAGTAGGCGGATCCTTGGGCTTTCACCAATCCACTTGTTGAACCCCGAGATCGAAGCTACGGCAAGGCGGTACAACGCCGAAAGAAGAAGACATCGAGTGCAACCGCCTTCACCTCCCATTACTTCCGAATCCGAAGAAGAGATTAGATCCGAAGACACAATTGAGTCCGACGAAGAGGTTAATTCTCCGAGACCCCCTTCTCCGCCTCCTCATATGGCTACTATAAGGGAAGAGTCGACACCCCAAGTGGTGTCACAATCGAGTATTACAAGGCCCGCGGTCGGAGCTAACAACTTTGAGATCAAGCCCGCTCTCATCCAATTCGTACAACAAAACCAATTCTCCGGATTACCCCTCGACAATCCCAATGAGCATATCAATGTGTTCCTAGAAGCATGCGACAACGTAAAAATCAACGGAGCGTCGGAGGAGGCCATTCGCCTAAGACTTTTCCCGTACTCGCTAACGGGAAGAGCCAAGGAGTGGTTGAGGTCCCAACCGGCCGGCTCCTTTGACACTTGGGATAAACTCTCTAAAGCTTTCCTCTTGAAATTCTTTCCGCCGGGTAAGACGGCAAAATACCGTAACGATATAACAAACTTTGTCCAAGAGGATCACGAGTCGCTCTACGAGGCATGGGAAAGGTTCAAAGAGTTATTGAGGCAATGCCCCCACCATGGTATAGCCCCCCACGTGGTCATCCTTACTTTCTACAATGGCGTTCGATCCGAATATCAATTAGGGTTGGACGCGGCGGCCGGTGGTGCCATTGAATTAGTTCACCATACCGCGGCCATGGAGTTTATTGAAAAGATGGCCTCCAACAATCATCATTGGGGTGGGGATAGAAGGAAGTTGAAAAAGCAAGACAATAGTGAGACTTTGAATGCTCTTAATGCAAAGATCGACAATTTGACAAAACAACTTTCTCAATTCAAGCAAGGGGGATCAAGTTCTTCTAAGGAGACAAATGAGTTCTCTTGTGAGTTATGTGGAAGTCCAAGTCACGACGCCGCCGAGTGTTGTGTTGTTACTACAATGGAGCAAGCCAATGGCATATGGGAATCCAACCAAAGGCAAGCATTAAACAACAATAATCAATATCACCAAGGGCAAAGAGCGTTCCTATCTTATGGGAACAAGAACTTCCAAACTCCATTCAATCAACAAAAGGGAACTTTCAATCAAAACTTCCAAAGACCGAATCAAGGCTTTAATCAAGGGTTCAACTTCCAAGCACAAGATACATCGGGCTTTCAAGCAAGAAATTTCCAAGCAAGACCAACATTCAACACCACTCCCTTTCAAACCCCTCTCCAAAATCAATTTCAAGTTCCATTCCAAACTCCTACACCCTTCACTACTCCTATACCACAAGTCCCACAACAACAACAACAAGCTCCACCACCAAAGTCCAATTTGGAGATACTTATGGAGCAAATGATGAGCACTCAAAATAGTTTCATTCAACGCCAAGACCAACGCCATGAGGAGACTACATCTTCTATTTCTCAATTGAAGAGTCAAGTCCAAAATGCCCAAAGAATCACCGATCATCAAATACAACAACTCGCGAATCAAGTCAACGAGTTGACCGTGTCAAGTGGGACATTTCCGGGTGGCATTAAGGCAAATCCTAAGGGTAACGGCGAATTGAATGCCATTCAATTAAGGAATGGGCGCATATTGGATGAAGTTGTGGTTAACAAGAAGAGGAAGACTAATGTTGTGGATGAAGTAAGTGAGGAAGCAAATGGTGAAAAAGAGGGTTCAAATGAAGTGGTTGTTGACAAACCACCTATTGTTGAAGATCAAATTGTACAAGAAACCCCAAAGGCGACTAAAGAAGTCAAAGCATATGTGCCACCGATTCCATTTCCTCAAAGGTTAGCTAGGGCCAAGCTTGAGCAAAAGTATGGGAAGTTCTTGGAGATGATGAAGAGTATGCATATCACACTTCCTTTCCTTGAGGTCATTAGAGACATCCCCTCCTATGGCAAGTTCTTGAAGGATGTCATTTCTAAGAAGGCATATGGTGAGCAATTATCGGTGAGCCTCTCAAAGGAGTGTAGTGCCGTTCTCTTGAACAAATTGCCACAAAAATTGGAAGACCCCGGGAGCTTTACTATTCCATGCTCGATTGGCTCTATCAATATTGAGAAGGCATTTTGTGATCTAGGGGCAAGTGTAAGTCTTATGCCCCTTTCCATCTTTAACAAGCTTGAAGGCTTTGAGCTAGCTCCCACGAGAGTGTCCCTTCAATTAGCGGATCGTTCCGTTAAATATCCGATGGGGGTAGCCGAAGATGTACCGATCAAAGTCGGGAACTTAATCATCCCGTGTGACTTTTACATCATGGACATTCCCGAAGACACCAAGATTCCCATTATACTTGGTCGTCCATGCCTAGCCACCGGGGGAGCTCTTATTGATGTCAAGAATGGTAAGCTCTCACTTCAAGTCGGGGATGACAAGATGGAATTTTCACTTGAGAAAGCCATGAAAGAGCCTTCAAATGTTGGATCATGCTACCAAGTACAAATGCTTGAAGAGTCTACCATCGAGCAAGATGATCATTATGCCCTTGAGGAGTCCATTGTCGGGAATTCGGAAATGGATGCGATGGAATATACTCTAGCTATGGACTCAATCTTGAAGCAATGCACCACAAGATCACTAGAAAGTTTGACCGAGGAAGGGTTATATGAGGAGAGATCTACGCCTCCTCAAGTGGAGTTGAAACCTCTTCCTTCATCTCTTAAATATGCTTTCTTAGGTCCTAATGAGTCATACCCGGTTATTGTCAATAGTGCACTTAATGACCATCAAGTACATGACTTGTTGGAAGTCTTGAGGAAATATAGAGAAGTCATTGGGTACACTATTGATGATATTCGTAGTATTAGTCCCGCCTTATGCTCTCATCGTATACTCTTGGAAGATGAGAGCACCTCATCCATCGAGCGTCAAAGACGTCTCAATCCGGCCATGGCCGAGGTGGTGAGGAAGGAGGTGCTAAAACTCCTTGATGCTAATATCATTTATCCAATCTCGGATAGTAAGTGGGTGAGTCCCGTTCATGTCGTCCCTAAGAAAGGTGGGACGACGGTTGTCAAGAATGATAAAGGAGAATTAGTGTCTACTAGGCCAATTACTGGGTGGCGCATGGTTATAGATTACCGTCAACTCAACAAAGCCACCCGGAAAGACCATTTCCCCCTCCCCTTTATAGACCAAATGTTGGAACGCTTGGCCAAACATTCTTACTTTTGTTATTTGGATGGATTTTCGGGATTTTTCCAAATCCCGATCCATCCCGATGATCAAGAGAAGACTACTTTCACTTGCACTTACGGGGTATACGCCTACCGTCGTATGCCCTTTGGGTTATGTAATGTACCGAGCACGTTCCAACGTTGCATGATGTCTATTTTTTCCGATTTTGTGGAAAAGACCCTTGAAGTATTTATGGATGATTTCTCCGTTGTAGGGTTTTCTTTTGAAAATTGTTTGGAAAACCTTGATAAGATCCTACAACGGTGTAAGGAAACCGGGCTTACACTAAATTGGGAAAAATGTCACTTTATGGTGACGGAGGGGATAGTCTTAGGCCATGTAGTGTCTAATAGGGGAATAGAAGTTGATAGGGCGAAGGTCGAGGCTATTGAAAAGTTGCCTCCACCTAGTAACGTTAAGGGGATTCGTAGCTTTCTTGGTCATGCGGGGTTTTACCGCCGCTTCATTAAAGATTTTTCCAAGATAGCTAGACCCTTAACGGAACTCCTCGCCAAAGATGCCCCTTTTATCATGACTAATGCTTGTCTTGATGCTTTTGATAGGTTGAAGAATGCTCTCATTTCGGCCCCTATAATCCAACCACCGGATTGGAGTCTCCCTTTCGAGCTCATGTGCGATGCAAGCGATTTTGCCATTGGAGCGGTTTTGGGACAAAGGAAAGAAGGAAAACTCCATGCTATACATTATGCAAGCAAAACATTAGACTCCGCACAAGCAAACTACACCACTACCGAGAAGGAGCTTCTAGCGGTGGTGTACTCCATGGAGAAATTCCGGTCTTATCTTGTAGGATCGAAGGTTATTGTCCACACCGACCATTCGGCTCTAAAGTATCTCATGGCCAAGAAAGATTCCAAGGCTCGTTTACTCCGTTGGGTTTTACTCTTCCAAGAGTTCGATATTGAAGTCCGGGACAAGAAGGGAACGGAAAATGTGGTCGCCGACCATTTATCTCGTCTAGTGCTTGATGATCATGATCCGGAAGTTCCTATCGACGACTCTCTTCGAGATGATCATCTATTAGCCCTATCAATGGTGGAAGCCCCATGGTATGCCGATTTTGTGAATTATATTGTGTCGGGGATCGTGCCTCAAGACTATGACTCCCACAAAAAGAAGAAGTTCTTCCATGATGTTAAGCAATTTCATTGGGACGATCCAAACCTATACAAATCATGTGCCGACGGTTTATTCCGAAGATGTGTACCCTATGATGAAACCAAGTCTATTATAATGCATTGTCATGACATGCCTTGTGGCGGCCATGCAAGCTCGATGAAGACATCCGCTAAGATACTACAATGCGGATTTTATTGGCCCACCATTTACCATGACGTAGCCGCCTACGTCAAGAGTTGTGACAAATGTCAAAGGAGCGGGAACATATCAAGGCGCCATGAGATGCCACTACAATATATGCTCGAGGTCGAGATTTTCGATGTATGGGGGATAGATTATCAAGGTCCTTTCCCCTCCTCTTGTGGGAACGAGTATATCTTAGTAGCGGTGGACTATGTGAGTAAGTGGGTTGAGGCAATCCCCACTAAAACTTGTGATGCGAAATCGGTGATGAAACTCTTGACCAAGATTATATTCCCTAGGTTTGGAGTCCCGAGGGTCTTGATTAGTGATCGGGGTACTCACTTCCTTGAGAGAACCTTGGCCACCATGCTCAAGAAATATGGGATTCAACACAAGAAGAGTCTTGCATATCATCCGCAAACAAATGGACAAGCGGAAATTTCCAATCGTGAAATCAAAGCGATTCTTGAGAAAACGGTCAACCGGTCGAGGAAGGATTGGGCATTGAAAATTGATGAAGCTTTATGGGCGTATCGCACGGCCTTCAAGACCCCCATCGGAACTTCCCCATTCCGTCTCATATACGGGAAAGCTTGTCATCTTCCCGTTGAAATGGAACACAAGGCATATTGGGCGATAAAGCATCTCAACTTGGATGTGAAGAAAGCGGGTGAAAAGAGACTACTCGACCTAAATGAGCTTGATGAATTCCGTCTACATGCATATGAAAATGCAAAGATCTACAAGGAGAAGACTAAAAAGTTCCATGACAAGAACTTGGTACGGAGAGAATTCAAGGAAGGCGAGTTAGTTCTCCTCTTCAATTCAAGATTGAAGTTATTCCCGGGGAAGCTCAAGTCAAGATGGTCGGGACCGTTCAAGGTTGTAAGGGTATTCCCATATGGCTCGGTGGAGATCAAAGGGAATGAAGAAACATTCAAGGTTAATGGTAGCCGACTCAAGCACTATTTTGTCGGCCAACCAATTCAAAGGGAAATTGCTTCACTCAAGATAAAGTAATCTCATTCATTAAGGAAATCATTATTGTATATTCTCATCCACTTCATTCGGTCGAGCCAACGACCTTAAACAAAGGCGCTTCGAGGGAGGCAACCCCGATACTTGACACTTTTCTACATTTTCTTCTTATTGGATTTTCATGGAGGAGCACTTTTGTGACGATTTATGTCGTTTTTGGAGCTTTGTTAAGGGTTTGGAGCATATTGGGTTCGATTTGGGGAGCTTAGAAAAAAAAAAAATTTTGGGAAAATAGGGGTAGCAAGGGTAACGCATGGTCGACCGTGCGATTCTCAGATCAGAAGGTTGGCACCGTGCGCAACCGACCGTGCGAAACCCATGTTGCCGTGCGAAAAAAAAAAAAAAAAAAAAATTAATACGAATACCCGACCCCCCCCTCATTCCCTCCTATCACACTATTATTACTATTATTATTATTATTATTATTAATACTAATCCTTCACATCTTCATCTTCCCCAACATCCATCTTCATATCTCCATTAAACCTTCATCCACCTTCAACCTATTTTTCCCATATAATCCTCAAAACAAACCCAAATCACCTAATTTTTGCACCATTCTCTCCCTTACTACTCCCTCTTCACTCTACACTACACAAATCCACCATAAATAACAAAGTTCATCATCACAAAAAATTCCTAGATCTAATTTTTAGCCTTTTTACTCTCCTTCAAATTGACTCATCTTTTGAAGGACGGGTATTTGAAGCGCCGCGGTTCTTTTGAGATTACTTTGAGGCGATTCCGGGCTGAAAAAAAATTTTCCGGGTGGGTGACGGTTTTGATTCGGGTCGGAGACAACTTCTACAGCATACCTCGTTGGTCCACATCTACTCATGGCACCAAAAAGACCAATAATAGGTACGGAAGCTTCTTCCTCCTCCGAACCCGCTCTTACAAAGCAAAGGGTAAGCTTATTTAAATACAAGTCTGATAATGTAGGCTTTAATTTAGAAAAACAGCGTGCTAAGTATAAACAACTTATGAAAGCGGGATTTAAACCGACTCGTTTTTTTCACCGAGAGACTACGATAGCAACGGGCATAGATGATGATCTAGATGTCCTAATAGAGCGGTTTAATTGCCCGATTGCTTTCATGCATGCCTATAGTTTTAAGTCATTGACTTGTGAATTTCTTGCAACCCTCACCACCAACACCTCGGGCCACAACCCATCCATCTCATTCCAATTACTAGGTAATGAATTTACCTTGAGCTTAGAAAGGTTGGCCCGAATCCTCGGTATAAATTTCATTCACCAAGCTAAGGAGAAAGCCTCTAAAAAGGCGGAGGTAGTCAAGGAGAGAGCGGAGTTTTGGAGGGAAATTGCTAGGACCAATGAACCGTATGAGGCTAGGACAACCGCTCTTAGTGAGATACGCAACCCCGCCCTCCGTTATGTTTTGCGCCTATTTTCGGAAATCCTTATCGGTTCTTATGAAACCCAACACCGGGTGAGCGCGGTAGCACTTCAATCACTCATGGAAGTGTTATATAACCGGCCTCTAACAATCGACTTCACCAAGGCCGTGGTCGCACACCTTCATTCGATGACTGTGGTCACACCTAAAGTAATAGTGGGTGGGGGTCTAGTGACATTGATTGCCCAAGGGTTGGGAATGATTACAGAACCGGAACCTAGAGCCTCCGGCGGTACCTACATTGACACCGACTACCTTGAAAACTCAATTTGTATCACCACAATGGATGGAGTCGCCCGACTCCTATTTTACATCACCTCCCTTCGCTCCATGATACTACCGGACAAGCCCCATGTTACGATCTCAAACCGGGAAAATTGGGGTATGCCTTTGAGAATGAATGAATTTGTCCGTAAGGACATCTACTCCCATTGGGAATACGCCAATTATGGCCATGACCCTTCCCGCATCGTGTATGAGGACGAGTTTGAGGATGAGAATGAGGAAGAGGAACAAGGTCGTCCTCTTGATCCTCCCCGCTCATCTATGCACCAACCCGGTCCCTCTTCTTTGAACACCGGTCCACAATTTGGGTATGGGCAAGGTTCACAATTTGGACATGGGCATGGTCAACAACCACCATTTGGGTACGGACAAGGATTTCCCCAACCGAGCTACACACCTTGGGATATGTCCGCTATTACTACCCAAATCAACACACTCTCGGACCTTGTGACCTCTAACCACGAGGAGAATCGTCGGTCCATCGAGGAAATCCGAACATTATCCCAACAACAACACGAAGAAGCGATGGGATCTATCCACCGAATTGAAAACTCGGTAAATTCTTTCTTTGATAGTTTCTACTCTCGTTTCCCCCCTCCCCAATGAACTTCATGATTTCATTTAAGTGTGGGGAGGTAGTTTTCGGTTGTGTTGGTGATCGTTGAGGAGTTGAGTGGTTGTGTTGTATGGTGAGGAGTGGAGTATATAGGTGGGGTGAGTTTTGGAGGGTGAGTTTGGTGATTGTTGGATGCGAGTTTATACTTGAGGATTCGTGGAACTTTGAGTGGAAATTTTTGATTTGGTGAAACTTTTGTGATGGATAGTTTTGATGAAGTTATTCTTGGTGTATTTGCTAGTGTTGAGTGATGAATGATGAGAGTACGATTATTGCTCCCGGAAATTCGGTGATGTGATTACACCGGATTTCCATTTTCGAAAAATCCAAAATTATTGCTCCCGGATTTTCGGTGACTTGATTACACCGAAAATCCATTGAAAAATCCAAATGTTTTGCTCCCGGTGCTTTAGTGACTTGATTACACTAAAGCACCACTTGAAAATCCAAATTTTTTTTTTATTTATTTCACTTTCTTTCATATTTTTTTTATTAGATTTTCTTAGTTTCTTTTAATCTTTCCTTAGTTTTTTTTAATTCCTAGTTTTTTTTTTACTTCCTTTCTTCTTTCCATCTTGAGTTTTGCATTGGGGACAATGCAAAGTTCAAGTGTGGGGAGGAGTCTTGTGTGTCTAGTTTGATTTAGTGTAGCTTGTGTACATATATTTGTTTTTGCGTTGTTTCCTCTTTTTCCCTTGTGTAGGTAAACAACCCGTCGGATGCCAAAAATCAAAATCCGAGGTAGATGGATGAAGACCGTCCCGGTATATTCTTTCCACCTTATTCCTTTTTTTTCCTTGCATTTGTTGAAGGAGGATGGGATTTTGATTGTATTGGAGGTTCTTGGATGAACATTTGGGTTGTTGGTTGCTTGCTTGCTTGTGGAAATTGATTCATTTGTGTTTTGTTTTATTTGTTTTCTTTATTTTTGTGTGATTAGTGTCTAGTCTAGTGTGTCTTAGAGTAGTGTAAAACTTTTCGAAAACCTAGTCTTGAAGCTTATTTTTGGAGCTTACATTCTCTTATTAGTTTTACTTACCTTGATGTAGGACTTGAATCTAGTAGAATAGCTTTAAAATACTAGGTTTATCGACATTCTAGCTTAGGTCCACCCTCCCTACCAAATAGATTACTCGGGGGTTTGCATTTGACCATTTTGATCCCCCGTGGTGTGAAAACTCCTTGGTTACCGTGTCTCGTGTTCCTAGGTGACCTTTACTCTTATGACCATTTTTTATAATCCAAGTTTACCTATCAAATACCACAAACACCTTCCACATTAATTTTTGCCTTTTGTTTTTGGTGATTCTATTACGTGATGCTTCCCCCACTTTAAAAAAAAAAAAAAAAAAAAAATCGAAAAAAGAAAGAAAAGAAGAAGAAGAAAGAAATCAAGGGGAGAAAGAAAAAAAAAAAAAGGAAAAAAAAAAAAAGAAAAAAAAAAAAAAAACCATGAAAATCGAAAAAAAAAAAAAAAAAGATCACCACACATCAAAATAAATAAATTTTCCGTTGATTTGGGGAGCCATCGTGAAGGGCCTACCGAGGGACCGAGTTCCTGAGGAAGGAAGATAGCGGTGGTAAACCGGTCATTGGAATTATCACTTTTCTATTCCTTTTTCTTTACTTGGATTATTTGGTCATATTGAGTTTTGGGACGATCCTTCTCTTTATTTCATAAAGAGGTCGAGGCACACTTACCTACAGTGTTTTATAACACCACGGTTCTACCTTTCCACGCCATCTTACGCCCTCTTGTAATTTATTTGGAAGGTTGGGAGAAAATTTGCTAGATTATCGATGTTCATAGTAATTTATAGCTATAGTATTAGATTTTTGTCCATGTCTTGTAGGTTAACTAGTTTGAGAATGTTAGTTTTCATAATAGGTGGATGATTAGTGTTTTTCCCGCCGTCTTGATGAGGGTGACGGTGTTTTCCTTTTGTGATGCAAACATGTCTTGTATTTGTGGGCTTAATCGATTGTTTGTGTCAATAGTTTTGTGCAAGACCCAACTTGCCTTGCAACGGGATACCTATCCTTATGGTATGTCGTTGTGAGTTGAAAGGGCGTTGAGTGCGCTAATACTCATGCGGTTAGTAATAGTTTAGTGAGTGGTCGAGGGATGCTTATATTGTGCATTCACTCTTTGTAGTCTAGGTGCTTGTCTTTGCCTTTGTCGCGCTTACTCGAGGACGAGTAAATGTCTAGTGTGGGGAGGTTGATAACTCCGTTATTGACCGCTTTTCTACACCCTTTTGACGTTTATTTAGCCTCGATTAATCGTATTTTCTTTGGCACTCCGGCTCATTTCGCCTATATTTTGTATTACACGGGTTTTTGCGTTTGTTGTTCGTTTTTAGGCATTTCCGTGACGAAAACGATGAAACTTGAGCATGCCCGGGTAAAAGGAGGTACATGACCCGAGTTCGAGCCTAAACAAGCGCATAGAAGACAAGAAACGGGAAAATGGGCATAGGAAGAGAATAGCACGGTCGACCGTACGATTCTCAAGTCAGAAGGTTGGCACCGTGCGCAACTCACCGTGCGATACGCATGTATCGTGCGTTACTCCGGTTTTGCCATTTCACTTCGTATAGAAAAAAAACTGAAGAAGGATGAAAGCTAATGGAGAGAGAATGAAGGAGAGAAGTACGGAGGAGTAGACCTGACAAAACTGACCCGACCCGGATAAGTCAAACCGAACCCGACCCGACACCCGAACTAAAGACATGATTTCGACCCGCAATCTGAATTGAACCGAGCTAACCCGAAACGGACCGAACTATTATTATTGAAAACGAGTTGATATCCCTAAAATAAAGTTGAAAACAGCAAACCCGAGAATGACCTGAACCCGAAATTATCTGACCCGACTCGAAGTTAACCCGATTATTATAACCCGAAATTTGCCGACCCGAAGCTGACCCGACACGGTTCACCCCTTATCCAGGTCTAAGAAGGAGGATGGAAGATAAGTAACAGATTAAATATTAATTAGGTGACCTGATGTAGCAGGTGATAAACTTCCTTATACTATTCTTGTTTAACTACTCCAATAATACGTATTATTCTCAGATTTATTGAAATTAGTATTATTTTTTGAAGACGCTCTATAGTTGGTATTATTGCCATTAAGTAACCCTAATAATTATTATATCATATCACGTTAAATGCATATATGCATAATTAAGTCAAACGCATATAACGCATATATGAAAATTTTAAAATGTAGATTGATATATTGATATATTGATCAGCCCAGTCACCTTAATAATTAAATAACCCAATGAATAAGATAAGTCTAATAAGTAGCCCAACAAAGTAGACGAGAAAACACGAGTAGTGTTATTTGGTTAGTGGAAAATGGAAAAAAGGGGATGAATAGAGTACCCCGTCCCAATGAATTTTTTATGTTTGTTTTTTGACACTTATCATGAGGTAAAATAATCTCTAATATAATTTCTACGGTAATATATAACATAAAACATAGTTATGTGAGATCTTTTTTGAATTGTCTTAATAGCTATATTAAGATTATCAAAGTTTTAGAATTGTTAATAATACGTAAATCATATATCATACGGAGTATATTATAAATATATAATTGAAGCTTTTTTCGAGTGATAACTCCGTTATTGACCGCTTTTCTACACCCTTTTGACGTTTATTTAGCCTCGATTAATCGTATTTTCTTTGGCACTCCGGCTCATTTCGCCTATATTTTGTATTACACGGGTTTTTGCGTTTGTTGTTCGTTTTTAGGCATTTCCGTGACGAAAACGATGAAACTTGAGCATGCCCGGGTAAAAGGAGGTACATGACCCGAGTTCGAGCCTAAACAAGCGCATAGAAGACAAGAAACGGGAAAATGGGCATAGGAAGAGAATAGCACGGTCGACCGTGCGATTCTCAAGTCAGAAGGTTGGCACCGTGCGCAACTCACCGTGCGATACGCATGTATCGTGCGTTACTCCGGTTTTGCCATTTCACTTCGTTTTTCGACCGGTTTTCTATGTAACCTAATTAGAAGTATAAATACCCAAATTCTTATTTTTTGCCTCTCAAGTTTTCATTACACAAGATTTTATTTTGAATTATTTGGGGTTTTAGAGAGGCTTTGTAATTCCTTGAAGATCTTCATCTTCCTTATTGTCCAAGATTCGAGCTTTTTATGATTATTATTATCTATTCTTCCTAATCTCTCCATCCTCTTTAAGTGGGTAATTTTTGCTTCTTCCTTTACTTTAATTTTGTTAATTTCTCATTTTTGTTAGTTCATCTTAATAAGTTTACAATTGATTAGTTTTCTTTTGATTTGTTCCTTCTTCCTCTTGTTCATGTTTGTGAGCCTTTTCATGTTAGACATAGAAACCCCAAATTAAAAATCCCCAATTTGACCAATTTTGTTATTTGTTTTTATTTTGTTAGTTCTCCATTGTTGTAGTTTGTTTATTTCCCATTTTTATTTGTTCCTCCAATTAGATTTTCCCAAAGTAGCCATTCTTGCATGATTAGTAGTAAAAATCAATTATTAAGAATGTTCATAGTTAAAGATTCCACCTTTACACTTAATTTTACTAATTTAGTCATGTTTAGTGAGTAGTCTTTTTCTAGGGGACGATTTGACCCCGATATGCCTAGATTGTGGGTTTGAATTCCGTATTTGGATTGTTTGGGATAAATGGGAATTGGGTAGTTTGGGGGATCGGGAATCGACTTGGCATTTGGTTGTGTTTGAACCCTTGACCCTTGTCCACCGACGGGAGTCGGTTAGGTCTAGGTAGTAAACCTCGTCTCTTGTCATGCCTTGCCCCGCCTAGTTGAACACGGGAGTGAGAACTTGGTAGGGTACCCAAATTATCGGTTTAGACTCTTCACCTTGGGAGAGGGGAGAGAAAGGACCGGGATTAGACGCGGACTTAATGAGCCGACTCACGAACCCGGGAGGGAGGTGATCGGTTTTAGCTTAGTTGGATTACGAACCCGGGAGGGAGGTAGCCAACCCCAAGAGGCGTTCCACTATTCCTATCATCCCTAGCAATCCGATGCTCGGTATTCCTTACCCACGATTATGACATGTTGGAGGTTAAGTCGGACCCTAGACCTTTCTCTATTGAGTAACCGTCGTTTTTAGTTTTCGTTTGTTTCTTATTTAGTTTTCTATTTTCTTTTTGTAGTTGTAGATCACCAATCCTACCTCTCTATCGACTTAGATAAACTATTAGAATTGAAACGACTAGGAATCACCACACTCCTTGTGGACCGACCCTTTCTAGTGCAACGATTATATCGTGCGCTTGCGAGGTAATTAAAACCCCAACAAGTTTTTGGCGCCGTTGCCGGGGAGTGTTAGCGGTACTAGTAGTTTTATTTCTTAAGTTTAGACTAAGTCATTACTTGTTTTGCACACTTCGGTGTGCCCTTGCCCGTGTTCTAACTTCTACCTTTTAGTTTTTGTGTTGCTTTGCATGAGTAGGCGGATCCTTGGGCTTTCACCAATCCACTTGTTGAACCCCGAGATCGAAGCTACGGCAAGGCGGTACAACGCCGAAAGAAGAAGACATCGAGTGCAACCGCCTTCACCTCCCATTACTTCCGAATCCGAAGAAGAGATTAGATCCGAAGACACAATTGAGTCTGACGAAGAGGTTAATTCTCCGAGACCCCCTTCTCCGCCTCCTCATATGGCTACTATAAGGGAAGAGTCGACACCCCAAGTGGTGTCACAATCGAGTATTACAAGGCCCGCGGTCGGAGCTAACAACTTTGAGATCAAGCCCGCTCTCATCCAATTCGTACAACAAAACCAATTCTCCGGATTACCCCTCGACAATCCCAATGAGCATATCAATGTGTTCCTAGAAGCATGCGACAACGTAAAAATCAACGGAGCGTCGGAGGAGGCCATTCGCCTAAGACTTTTCCCGTACTCGCTAACGGGAAGAGCCAAGGAGTGGTTGAGGTCCCAACCGGCCGGCTCCTTTGACACTTGGGATAAACTCTCTAAAGCTTTCCTCTTGAAATTCTTTCCGCCGGGTAAGACGGCAAAATACCGTAACGATATAACAAACTTTGTCCAAGAGGATCACGAGTCGCTCTACGAGGCATGGGAAAGGTTCAAAGAGTTATTGAGGCAATGCCCCCACCATGGTATAGCCCCCCACGTGGTCATCCTTACTTTCTACAATGGCGTTCGATCCGAATATCAATTAGGGTTGGACGCGGCGGCCGGTGGTGCCATTGAATTAGTTCACCATACCGCGGCCATGGAGTTTATTGAAAAGATGGCCTCCAACAATCATCATTGGGGTGGGGATAGAAGGAAGTTGAAAAAGCAAGACAATAGTGAGACTTTGAATGCTCTTAATGCAAAGATCGACAATTTGACAAAACAACTTTCTCAATTCAAGCAAGGGGGATCAAGTTCTTCTAAGGAGACAAATGAGTTCTCTTGTGAGTTATGTGGAAGTCCAAGTCACGACGCCGCCGAGTGTTGTGTTGTTACTACAATGGAGCAAGCCAATGGCATATGGGAATCCAACCAAAGGCAAGCATTAAACAACAATAATCAATATCACCAAGGGCAAAGAGCGTTCCTATCTTATGGGAACAAGAACTTCCAAACTCCATTCAATCAACAAAAGGGAACTTTCAATCAAAACTTCCAAAGACCGAATCAAGGCTTTAATCAAGGGTTCAACTTCCAAGCACAAGATACATCGGGCTTTCAAGCAAGAAATTTCCAAGCAAGACCAACATTCAACACCACTCCCTTTCAAACCCCTCTCCAAAATCAATTTCAAGTTCCATTCCAAACTCCTACACCCTTCACTACTCCTATACCACAAGTCCCACAACAACAACAACAAGCTCCACCACCAAAGTCCAATTTGGAGATACTTATGGAGCAAATGATGAGCACTCAAAATAGTTTCATTCAACGCCAAGACCAACGCCATGAGGAGACTACATCTTCTATTTCTCAATTGAAGAGTCAAGTCCAAAATGCCCAAAGAATCACCGATCATCAAATACAACAACTCGCGAATCAAGTCAACGAGTTGACCGTGTCAAGTGGGACATTTCCGGGTGGCATTAAGGCAAATCCTAAGGGTAACGGCGAATTGAATGCCATTCAATTAAGGAATGGGCGCATATTGGATGAAGTTGTGGTTAACAAGAAGAGGAAGACTAATGTTGTGGATGAAGTAAGTGAGGAAGCAAATGGTGAAAAAGAGGGTTCAAATGAAGTGGTTGTTGACAAACCACCTATTGTTGAAGATCAAATTGTACAAAAAACCCCAAAGGCGACTAAAGAAGTCAAAGCATATGTGCCACCGATTCCATTTCCTCAAAGGTTAGCTAGGGCCAAGCTTGAGCAAAAGTATGGGAAGTTCTTGGAGATGATGAAGAGTATGCATATCACACTTCCTTTCCTTGAGGTCATTAGAGACATCCCCTCCTATGGCAAGTTCTTGAAGGATGTCATTTCTAAGAAGGCATATGGTGAGCAATTATCGGTGAGCCTCTCAAAGGAGTGTAGTGCCGTTCTCTTGAACAAATTGCCACAAAAATTGGAAGACCCCGGGAGCTTTACTATTCCATGCTCGATTGGCTCTATCAATATTGAGAAGGCATTTTGTGATCTAGGGGCAAGTGTAAGTCTTATGCCCCTTTCCATCTTTAACAAGCTTGAAGGCTTTGAGCTAGCTCCCACGAGAGTGTCCCTTCAATTAGCGGATCGTTCCGTTAAATATCCGATGGGGGTAGCCGAAGATGTACCGATCAAAGTCGGGAACTTAATCATCCCGTGTGACTTTTACATCATGGACATTCCCGAAGACACCAAGATTCCCATTATACTTGGTCGTCCATGCCTAGCCACCGGGGGAGCTCTTATTGATGTCAAGAATGGTAAGCTCTCACTTCAAGTCGGGGATGACAAGATGGAATTTTCACTTGAGAAAGCCATGAAAGAGCCTTCAAATGTTGGATCATGCTACCAAGTACAAATGCTTGAAGAGTCTACCATCGAGCAAGATGATCATTATGCCCTTGAGGAGTCCATTGTCGGGAATTCGGAAATGGATGCGATGGAATATACTCTAGCTATGGACTCAATCTTGAAGCAATGCACCACAAGATCACTAGAAAGTTTGACCGAGGAAGGGTTATATGAGGAGAGATCTACGCCTCCTCAAGTGGAGTTGAAACCTCTTCCTTCATCTCTTAAATATGCTTTCTTAGGTCCTAATGAGTCATACCCGGTTATTGTCAATAGTGCACTTAATGACCATCAAGTACATGACTTGTTGGAAGTCTTGAGGAAATATAGAGAAGTCATTGGGTACACTATTGATGATATTCGTAGTATTAGTCCCGCCTTATGCTCTCATCGTATACTCTTGGAAGATGAGAGCACCTCATCCATCGAGCGTCAAAGACGTCTCAATCCGGCCATGGCCGAGGTGGTGAGGAAGGAGGTGCTAAAACTCCTTGATGCTAATATCATTTATCCAATCTCGGATAGTAAGTGGGTGAGTCCCGTTCATGTCGTCCCTAAGAAAGGTGGGACGACGGTTGTCAAGAATGATAAAGGAGAATTAGTGTCTACTAGGCCAATTACCGGGTGGCGCATGGTTATAGATTACCGTCAACTCAACAAAGCCACCCGGAAAGACCATTTCCCCCTCCCCTTTATAGACCAAATGTTGGAACGCTTGGCCAAACATTCTTACTTTTGTTATTTGGATGGATTTTCGGGATTTTTCCAAATCCCGATCCATCCCGATGATCAAGAGAAGACTACTTTCACTTGCACTTACGGGGTATACGCCTACCGTCGTATGCCCTTTGGGTTATGTAATGCACCGAGCACGTTCCAACGTTGCATGATGTCTATTTTTTCCGATTTTGTGGAAAAGACCCTTGAAGTATTTATGGATGATTTCTCCGTTGTAGGGTTTTCTTTTGAAAATTGTTTGGAAAACCTTGATAAGATCCTACAACGGTGTAAGGAAACCGGGCTTACACTAAATTGGGAAAAATGTCACTTTATGGTGACGGAGGGGATAGTCTTAGGCCATGTAGTGTCTAATAGGGGAATAGAAGTTGATAGGGCGAAGGTCGAGGCTATTGAAAAGTTGCCTCCACCTAGTAACGTTAAGGGGATTCGTAGCTTTCTTGGTCATGCGGGGTTTTACCGCCGCTTCATTAAAGATTTTTCCAAGATAGCTAGACCCTTAACGGAACTCCTCGCCAAAGATGCCCCTTTTATCATGACTAATGCTTGTCTTGATGCTTTTGATAGGTTGAAGAATGCTCTCATTTCGGCCCCTATAATCCAACCACCGGATTGGAGTCTCCCTTTCGAGCTCATGTGCGATGCAAGCGATTTTGCCATTGGAGCGGTTTTGGGACAAAGGAAAGAAGGAAAACTCCATGCTATACATTATGCAAGCAAAACATTAGACTCCGCACAAGCAAACTACACCACTACCGAGAAGGAGCTTCTAGCGGTGGTGTACTCCATGGAGAAATTCCGGTCTTATCTTGTAGGATCGAAGGTTATTGTCCACACCGACCATTCGGCTCTAAAGTATCTCATGGCCAAGAAAGATTCCAAGGCTCGTTTACTCCGTTGGGTTTTACTCCTCCAAGAGTTCGATATTGAAGTCCGGGACAAGAAGGGAACGGAAAATGTGGTCGCCGACCATTTATCTCGTCTAGTGCTTGATGATCATGATCCGGAAGTTCCTATCGACGACTCTCTTCGAGATGATCATCTATTAGCCCTATCAATGGTGGAAGCCCCATGGTATGCCGATTTTGTGAATTATATTGTGTCGGGGATCGTGCCTCAAGACTATGACTCCCACAAAAAGAAGAAGTTCTTCCATGATGTTAAGCAATTTCATTGGGACGATCCAAACCTATACAAATCATGTGCCGACGGTTTATTCCGAAGATGTGTACCCTATGATGAAACCAAGTCTATTATAATGCATTGTCATGACATGCCTTGTGGCGGCCATGCAAGCTCGATGAAGACATCCGCTAAGATACTACAATGCGGATTTTATTGGCCCACCATTTACCATGACGTAGCCGCCTACGTCAAGAGTTGTGACAAATGTCAAAGGAGCGGGAACATATCAAGGCGCCATGAGATGCCACTACAATATATGCTCGAGGTCGAGATTTTCGATGTATGGGGGATAGATTATCAAGGTCCTTTCCCCTCCTCTTGTGGGAACGAGTATATCTTAGTAGCGGTGGACTATGTGAGTAAGTGGGTTGAGGCAATCCCCACTAAAACTTGTGATGCGAAATCGGTGATGAAACTCTTGACCAAGATTATATTCCCTAGGTTTGGAGTCCCGAGGGTCTTGATTAGTGATCGGGGTACTCACTTCCTTGAGAGAACCTTGGCCACCATGCTCAAGAAATATGGGATTCAACACAAGAAGAGTCTTGCATATCATCCGCAAACAAATGGACAAGCGGAAATTTCCAATCGTGAAATCAAAGCGATTCTTGAGAAAACGGTCAACCGGTCGAGGAAGGATTGGGCATTGAAAATTGATGAAGCTTTATGGGCGTATCGCACGGCCTTCAAGACCCCCATCGGAACTTCCCCATTCCGTCTCATATACGGGAAAGCTTGTCATCTTCCCGTTGAAATGGAACACAAGGCATATTGGGCGATAAAGCATCTCAACTTGGATGTGAAGAAAGCGGGTGAAAAGAGACTACTCGACCTAAATGAGCTTGATGAATTCCGTCTACATGCATATGAAAATGCAAAGATCTACAAGGAGAAGACTAAAAAGTTCCATGACAAGAACTTGGTACGGAGAGAATTCAAGGAAGGCGAGTTAGTTCTCCTCTTCAATTCAAGATTGAAGTTATTCCCGGGGAAGCTCAAGTCAAGATGGTCGGGACCGTTCAAGGTTGTAAGGGTATTCCCATATGGCTCGGTGGAGATCAAAGGGAATGAAGAAACATTCAAGGTTAATGGTAGCCGACTCAAGCACTATTTTGTCGGCCAACCAATTCAAAGGGAAATTGCTTCACTCAAGATAAAGTAATCTCATTCATTAAGGAAATCATTATTGTATATTCTCATCCACTTCATTCGGTCGAGCCAACGACCTTAAACAAAGGCGCTTCGAGGGAGGCAACCCCGATACTTGACACTTTTCTACATTTTCTTCTTATTGGATTTTCATGGAGGAGCACTTTTGTGACGATTTATGTCGTTTTTGGAGCTTTGTTAAGGGTTTGGAGCATATTGGGTTCGATTTGGGGAGCTTAGAAAAAAAAAAAATTTGGGAAAATAGGGGTAGCAAGGGTAACGCATGGTCGACCGTGCGATTCTCAGATCAGAAGGTTGGCACCGTGCGCAACCGACCGTGCGAAACCCATGTTGCCGTGCGAAAAAAAAAAAAAAAAATTAATACGAATACCCGACCCCCCCCTCATTCCCTCCTATCACACTATTATTACTATTATTATTATTATTATTAATACTAATCCTTCACATCTTCATCTTCCCCAACATCCATCTTCATATCTCCATTAAACCTTCATCCACCTTCAACCTATTTTTCCCATATAATCCTCAAAACAAACCCAAATCACCTAATTTTTGCACCATTCTCTCCCTTACTACTCCCTCTTCACTCTACACTACACAAATCCACCATAAATAACAAAGTTCATCATCACAAAAAATTCCTAGATCTAATTTTTAGCCTTTTTACTCTCCTTCAAATTGACTCATCTTTTGAAGGACGGGTATTTGAAGCGCCGCGGTTCTTTTGAGATTACTTTGAGGCGATTCCGGGCTGAAAAAAAATTTTCCGGGTGGGTGACGGTTTTGATTCGGGTCGGAGACAACTTCTACAGCATACCTCGTTGGTCCACATCTACTCATGGCACCAAAAAGACCAATAATAGGTACGGAAGCTTCTTCCTCCTCCGAACCCGCTCTTACAAAGCAAAGGGTAAGCTTATTTAAATACAAGTCTGATAATGTAGGCTTTAATTTAGAAAAACAGCGTGCTAAGTATAAACAACTTATGAAAGCGGGATTTAAACCGACTCGTTTTTTTCACCGAGAGACTACGATAGCAACGGGCATAGATGATGATCTAGATGTCCTAATAGAGCGGTTTAATTGCCCGATTGCTTTCATGCATGCCTATAGTTTTAAGTCATTGACTTGTGAATTTCTTGCAACCCTCACCACCAACACCTCGGGCCACAACCCATCCATCTCATTCCAATTACTAGGTAATGAATTTACCTTGAGCTTAGAAAGGTTGGCCCGAATCCTCGGTATAAATTTCATTCACCAAGCTAAGGAGAAAGCCTCTAAAAAGGCGGAGGTAGTCAAGGAGAGAGCGGAGTTTTGGAGGGAAATTGCTAGGACCAATGAACCGTATGAGGCTAGGACAACCGCTCTTAGTGAGATACGCAACCCCGCCCTCCGTTATGTTTTGCGCCTATTTTCGGAAATCCTTATCGGTTCTTATGAAACCCAACACCGGGTGAGCGCGGTAGCACTTCAATCACTCATGGAAGTGTTATATAACCGGCCTCTAACAATCGACTTCACCAAGGCCGTGGTCGCACACCTTCATTCGATGACTGTGGTCACACCTAAAGTAATAGTGGGTGGGGGTCTAGTGACATTGATTGCCCAAGGGTTGGGAATGATTACAGAACCGGAACCTAGAGCCTCCGGCGGTACCTACATTGACACCGACTACCTTGAAAACTCAATTTGTATCACCACAATGGATGGAGTCGCCCGACTCCTATTTTACATCACCTCCCTTCGCTCCATGATACTACCGGACAAGCCCCATGTTACGATCTCAAACCGGGAAAATTGGGGTATGCCTTTGAGAATGAATGAATTTGTCCGTAAGGACATCTACTCCCATTGGGAATACGCCAATTATGGCCATGACCCTTCCCGCATCGTGTATGAGGACGAGTTTGAGGATGAGAATGAGGAAGAGGAACAAGGTCGTCCTCTTGATCCTCCCCGCTCATCTATGCACCAACCCGGTCCCTCTTCTTTGAACACCGGTCCACAATTTGGGTATGGGCAAGGTTCACAATTTGGACATGGGCATGGTCAACAACCACCATTTGGGTACGGACAAGGATTTCCCCAACCGAGCTACACACCTTGGGATATGTCCGCTATTACTACCCAAATCAACACACTCTCGGACCTTGTGACCTCTAACCACGAGGAGAATCGTCGGTCCATCGAGGAAATCCGAACATTATCCCAACAACAACACGAAGAAGCGATGGGATCTATCCACCGAATTGAAAACTCGGTAAATTCTTTCTTTGATAGTTTCTACTCTCGTTTCCCCCCTCCCCAATGAACTTCATGATTTCATTTAAGTGTGGGGAGGTAGTTTTCGGTTGTGTTGGTGATCGTTGAGGAGTTGAGTGGTTGTGTTGTATGGTGAGGAGTGGAGTATATAGGTGGGGTGAGTTTTGGAGGGTGAGTTTGGTGATTGTTGGATGCGAGTTTATACTTGAGGATTCGTGGAACTTTGAGTGGAAATTTTTGATTTGGTGAAACTTTTGTGATGGCTAGTTTTGATGAAGTTATTCTTGGTGTATTTGCTAGTGTTGAGTGATGAATGATGAGAGTACGATTATTGCTCCCGGAAATTCGGTGATGTGATTACACCGGATTTCCATTTTCGAAAAATCCAAAATTATTGCTCCCGGATTTTCGGTGACTTGATTACACCGAAAATCCATTGAAAAATCCAAATGTTTTGCTCCCGGTGCTTTAGTGACTTGATTACACTAAAGCACCACTTGAAAATCCAAATTTTTTTTTTATTTATTTCACTTTCTTTCATATTTTTTTTATTAGATTTTCTTAGTTTCTTTTAATCTTTCCTTAGTTTTTTTTAATTCCTAGTTTTTTTTTTACTTCCTTTCTTCTTTCCATCTTGAGTTTTGCATTGGGGACAATGCAAAGTTCAAGTGTGGGGAGGAGTCTTGTGTGTCTAGTTTGATTTAGTGTAGCTTGTTTACATATATTTGTTTTTGCGTTGTTTCCTCTTTTTCCCTTGTGTAGGTAAACAACCCGTCGGACGCCAAAAATCAAAATCCGAGGTAGATGGATGAAGACCGTCCCGGTATATTCTTTCCACCTTATTCCTTTTTTTTCCTTCCATTTGTTGAAGGAGGATGGGATTTTGATTGTATTGGAGGTTCTTGGATGAACATTTGGGTTGTTGGTTGCTTGCTTGCTTGTGGAAATTGATTCATTTGTGTTTTGTTTTATTTGTTTTCTTTATTTTTGTGTGATTAGTGTCTAGTCTAGTGTGTCTTAGAGTAGTGTAAAACTTTTCGAAAACCTAGTCTTGAAGCTTATTTTTGGAGCCTTTGTTTATGGTATTAGTTTTACTTACCTTCGCCCGACCCGAAGCTGACCCGACACGGTTCACCCCTTATCCAGGTCTAAGAAGGAGGATGGAAGATAAGTAACAGATTAAATATTAATTAGGTGACCTGATGTAGCAGGTGATAAACTTCCTTATACTATTCTTGTTTAACTACTCCAATAATACGTATTATTCTCAGATTTATTGAAATTAGTATTATTTTTTGAAGACGCTCTATAGTTGGTATTATTGCCATTAAGTAACCCTAATAATTATTATATCATATCACGTTAAATGCATATATGCATAATTAAGTCAAACGCATATAACGCATATATGAAAATTTTAAAATGTAGATTGATATATTGATATATTGATCAGCCCAGTCACCTTAATAATTAAATAACCCAATGAATAAGATAAGTCTAATAAGTAGCCCAACAAAGTAGACGAGAAAACACGAGTAGTGTTATTTGGTTAGTGGAAAATGGAAAAAAGGGGATGAATAGAGTACCCCGTCCCAATGAATTTTTTATGTTTGTTTTTTGACACTTATCATGAGGTAAAATAATCTCTAATATAATTTCTACGGTAATATATAACATAAAACATAGTTATGTGAGATCTTTTTTGAATTGTCTTAATAGCTATATTAAGATTATCAAAGTTTTAGAATTGTTAATAATACGTAAATCATATATCATACGGAGTATATTATAAATATATAATTGAAGCTTTTTTCGAGCGACGTGAGAGAATCCAACTTTTTTAAAACACTAAAATTTAAATATTATAAATATTAAAAGTAATGTTTTTATCCTAATAGATTTAGATCTATTTTTAATTTTATCCTAATAGAATTTAAATATTATAAATATTAAAAGCAATATTTTTACCAGACTTAGCTTTGCTATAGCTAAGGGGGTGGGGGCCCAGATTGTATCTCGGCTACCCACCAATTTTTTGTAAACTGTTCTTTGATTCATCAATAAAATTCTCCAATTTATAATTAAAAAAAAAAAAATTAAAAGTAATGTTTTTTATCCTAATAGAAGTATATCTATTTTTAATTTTATCCTAATAGAATTTAAATATTATAAATATTAAAAGTAATGTTTTTTATCCTAATAGAATTGAATTTATTTTAATTTCAGTATATTTGACGAGAAATTAAAAAATTTATGTAAAAACCTTAACATTTCGTTTAACAAAAAAATTATCGTAAAAATATTTATAAAAATGATATAATTATTATTGTGATGAAAAATATTATTCTTTTAGTATATAACTTTCATATAATTTGTTCGAAAAAGACGATGTGTTTTTAGTACGTGGTAGTGGTGAATCTATTACAGGTTACATATATAAACAGTAAAAAAATTTACACATCGAAAAAATTATAATATATGATGGGATTTTGTAATTATAAATAAGAGTATCATTGGTGATTGGTTATCAATAAAAAATCTTGAGTATATTATTCAAAAAATATATTTCCTGAACTACTCCAATAATATATCTTGAGTATATGATTTACTTAAATAACTTTATACATGTCGAGTCAGAATACGGATCGGTTCAAATATGGACCGGGTTATACTGGTCATGAGACGTGTTATAGTTAGAATAAGAGTGAAAAATAGGTTCAAACACCGAATTTTTTATCGCTTTTAAGTACAAAAAAATAAATATTTTTAATATTAAGTTTTTGTCTAATTTAATAGTATTATTTTTATATTCTTTAATTTAATCATATATAAATATTACTTCCTCTGTTTCTTTGATATCTTCCACATTTTCTTTTTCAACCATTTCTTTGATTTCTTCCACTTTCCTTTTTTCTATCACACTTCTCTCTTACCTAGGTGGCCCACTTACTTTACCCTCTCTCTACTTTTACTTATTTTATTTTTTTTCTTAAGAAATGTGTCACTTTTAAGGTGGAAGAAATCATAGAAACGGAGGGAGTACTATATTTCAACGAATTTTTAAAATTATTTTAATACTCCGTAATTATTTTACTATTAAAAGATAAAAAAAAGTGTATTAAATTAAATATTATTTTATATTTGTAATTTAAAATATCGAGTCACGGATCAAGATTGGAGGTTCAAACTCTTGACCTACGAAAAAACAAGTTGGACGGGTCAAGTTTTCTCAAGTCTAAATGTAACGTTACTATTTAACACGAGAATGCAATTGTAGTCTCCCTATGTACAACCGTACAGAACTAGCCTTTTAGACTAAGGTTTTGTAATCTCTTATTTCCAACAGGTTAAACATGTTGATCTTGGTCATGACCATAAATTAATGGGTCATTTAAGATTTGGTTCAAAAGAATGAGTTTATGACCCTAAAAACAACAGGTTGGGCCGGGGTGGGACGGGTTTCCGAGTTAGGTCAAATTTAGAGCGAGATGGTTTGATACATACAAACATATTTGATGCGGAAAGTCAAATGGTTAGCGAGTAAAAAAATATGTAAACTCAGTGTTTGCACGAACGTATTAATATTGTTCGATCATGGACACAAGAACTGAGATTTTTATAAACATTATTTGTTTCATCGAGTTAACTATCTACGCACTAGATCTGTCGATCCGATCGGGTCAAATACAGATCATGTATTGGGTTATGGTCAGATACGGGACAAATAATTTCGAATGCCTAATATTTTTACAGCTTTTTAAATAATTTTTTCTTAATATTAAATTTTTATTTATTTGAATAGTATTAGTATTATACACTTTAGTTATAATGTTTATATTTAAAAAATTAATCATAATCTTCTTAGCCCGTCTCACTTCTTGATCATTTTCGTCGGGTTTGTCCCCGTAAGATAAGTAGTGTTACTTCTTCCAAATGACCATTATTTGAAATAATCATAAGAGTTTTTTGTCAAAAGGCACCTAACATTTAGACCTTTTGTAAAAAAGGCACCTAAAGTTATTTTTTTTTGCCCAAAAACACCTTAAATTTACATTTCTTTGTTAAAAGGCACTAAACACCAACTTCCGTAAAAAAACCGTCAATATTGACGGTTTCCATCCTAATCTTCTTCCATCAACCCTTAATAACACTCATCACTTAACCAAACTCAATCAACATTTCTTTCCCTCTTCCTTTGCATTACCTTATTATCTTCGATCGTTTCCCAGTCTCTTTATTTTTCAACAATACTCAATTTTTCCTCCCAAAAAAACTTAATTTCCATTCAAAACCCCTTTTACTCTCCCCTTAATTGAACCACATTTTTTTTTTCCACTTTTGCATATTCTCAATTAACATGTCATCTTTAAGTATTCGTCTTATATGATACACATAAAAAATGAAATACAAATGATTACTAAACCAAAAATGAATTGACAAATACAAAAAATGAATAACAGATGATTACTCAAACTCACAAATTTAAACACAAAAATTAGTATTCTTAATTTCTTAAGATAGAAACTTCATTCAATTCAGTATTAACTCAAAAATTTATCTAATAAACTCTAACACATACACATACCCTAAAATTATACTCAAAATTAAAGCTAAATAACATAAAAATGGAAATTGAATTCAAAATTTTAATTTGTTCTTAAAATGAAGAGCTATAATTAAAAACTCACCGATTGAGCGAAAACTTGACGGTTTTTACTTAAGTAATGGGGATTGATAATTGAGATGTATGCAAATAAAGAGTACTAGGAATGAATGTTGAATTAAGGAAAAGGATTGATTGGGTTTGATTAAGGGAAGATAATTGAATTAAAGAAAGAGGGTTGGTTGAGTTTGATTAAGGAACGAAGGTTGATTAAGGGTGGATGGAAAAAGATTAAAGGATGGAAACCGTCAATATTGACGGTTTTTTGACGGAAGTTGATGTTTGGTGTCTTTTAACAAAGAAATGTAAATTTAAGGTGCTTTTGGGCAAAAAAAAATAACTTTAGGTGTCTTTTTTACAAAAAGCGTAAATGTTAGGTGTCTTTTGACAAAAAAACTCTAATCATAACCACTTCGTCATAGTCAATGATTACAAAGGGAAGTATTTTGGTCGATTTAGTAACGTCATTGGTGCACCCGTGCGAAATTTCCAATAGTTAATTTAATTTACATAATTTTTTTTGCATACACAACCAAATTAATAACTTACATTAAAATTTACACATTTATCACTAATTGTTTTAGTAACCGTGAAGCGCACGGGCATCCATCTAGTAAAGATATGAACGAAATAAAATGTGCATTGGCAAGTGTGAAAAAACAAACGTACAAAATGTGCATTGGCAAGTGTGAAAAAAGAAACGCAAAAAATTCATTGGGACGGAGGGAGTAATTCTCAAATGAGATGGACTTATAGTAGAGTTGTACTTTTTCCTAACGAGCTTGTACTCAATTCTAATGATAATTTAATGACTTAGCCTTCTCATTTCACCCATCCTCAAAATTAGGCCACGTTCTTTTGGATTGAAACTGACTACACTTAACTTAACTGAACTCAAAGTGTCGGAACTGAATTGAATGAGTCTGAATTGAACTTAACTTAACTTAACTTAACTTAACTGAATGAGTCCGAACTGAACTGAACTGAATTTAACTTAACTTAACTTAACTGAATTGAACTGAAAAATTAAATAATAAAATTAATCATTAATAATAAAAATAATTAATATTAATCATACCCATCATAATAATAATAATTAAATAATTTATAATAAAAATAATTAATAAAAATTATAATAAATAATAATAATAATAAATAATAATAATAATAATAATAATAATAATAATAATAATAATAATAATAATAATAATAATAATAATAATAGTTTACAATAATAATAATAATAATGATAATAATAAAAAAAATAAATAAATAAAATAAATAAATAATAATAATAATAATTCATATTTAATAATAAAAATAATTATTAGTTATAAAAATAATTAATAAAAAAAATAGTAATAATAATAATAATAATAATAATAATAATAATAATAATAATAATAATAATTGGCAAGCTAAGCTGCTTCGTCCCTCCGAGATCGCTGCCCCTGGATCTGCCTTTGAGTCTGCCTTGAGTGGGTTTGTTGAGGCTACCGGTTCTGACTTCTTGAGTAACCCCCTCTGAGATCGCTGCCCCAAAACTTATGAAAAAATTGGCAGATATATATTTCACGAGGGTTGCTACAGTAGCGGAATCTATTTTCTCCTTAACTCCTCGACATGTTGCTTCGTGGAAATCTCAGCAGGGGGACCATTCTTTTGACTGGCTGAGGGTTGTCCCTATTACTGGGCTTGGGCAAACCATGAACGGTCGGACATATCACAGTGTGCTTAGTTACCGCCTGGGAGTCCCTTTGTTTCCGCTTTCCGGGACCTGCTTTTCTTGCTCCAGGGGCCTCAGAGACGATATTTTTGGTGATCACGCGGTTTTGCGTGCTGGTACTGTGGGGATTAAACATCGCCATAACCTTGTCCGTGACACATTGGATATTTGCTTCTGGACGGGGATCTCCGCAGGCAAGGAGGTGGAGATTGGCCTCTGCGACGATAACGACAAGCCCTTACGACCTGCCGACCTTCTGCTCTACTCGTGGGACAAGGGGCGTGATGTTTGTGTTGATATGACTGGGTCCTCTCCTTTGACCCAGTCCGGCTTGACTTCAATTCTCTTGAACCTGGGCGGGCCGTTGCTGATGCTGCTCGCAGTAAGTGTGCCAAGTATCGGGCACGCTGCACGACCATTGGGTATGGTTTTCTTCCTTTCTCCTTCTCTTCTCTCGGTGAGCTCGACACGAATGTTGTTTCTCTGCTCCAGCGGATTCGTAAATTCGCTATATCACAGGATGCTGAAGCGCGTGCCGCAGTTCATATTTTCAGTAGAATTAGTTTTGCGATCGCTAAGGGAGTGGGGGCCCAGATAATATCTCGGCTTCCCTCTAACTTTTTGTAATTTGTTCTGGTGTTAATGCAAGTTCTGTTTTATAACTAAAAAATGTATAATAATAATAATAATAAGGGTTTTTTGTCAAAAGGCACCTAACATTTAGGTCTTCTGCAAAAAAAAAAACACCTATAATTTTTTTTTGCCAAAAAAGTACCTTAAATTTTCATTTGTTTGTTAAAAGGCATCAAACACCAACTTCCTTCAAAAAACCCTCAATATTAACGGTTCTCATACTTTAATCTTCTTCTCTCAACGCTTAATCAACACTCATCTCTTAATCAAACATTCAAACTCAATTAACGTCTTCCTTCCCTTTTTCTTTACATTACCTTTATTATCTCCCTTTCTCATGATCTTTATTTCCCACAAGGCAACAATACTCCATTTTTTCTCCCAAAAAAACTTAACTTCCATCCAAAAACTCATTTTATTCTCCCCTTAATTGAACCACATATTTTTTTCTTCACTTTTGCATATTCTCAATTAACATGGCATCTTTAAGTACTCGTCTTATGTGATAGATATAAAGAATGAAATACAAATGGTTGCTAAAACAAAAAATGATGACCAAAAACAGAATAACAAATGGTTACTCATAAATCACAAATTTAAACACAAAAATTAGTGTTTTTAGTTTCTTACAACAGAAACTTCAATTCAGTAATAGCTCAAAAATTTGTCTAATAAACTCTAACACACATACCCCAAGATTATACTCGAAATTAAGGGTAAATAACATAAAAACGGAAGTTGAATTCAAAATTTTACTTTGAATTAAGAGTTATAATTGAAAACTTACCGATTGAGCGAAAGTTTGGTGGTTTTGACTTAAGTAATGGAGATTGATTGAGATGTATGCAAATGAGTAGCTAGGAACGAGAGTTTGATTAAGAAATGAGTATTGAATTAAGAAAAAGTGGTGATTGGGTTTGATTAAGGAAGATGATGGAATTAAAGAAAAATGGTTGATTGAGGTTGATTAATGAAGAAGGGTTGATTAAGGGAGAATGGTTAGATTAAGGGATGAAGGAAGAGGATTAAATGAAAAGGACTGTCCATATTAACGGTTTTTTTACAGAACTTGGGATTTGGTGCCTTTTAACACAGAAATGTATTAAGGTGTTTTTGGGGAAAAAAAAATTACTTAACAGGAATAATACCAACTTTGAGTGATATTCTATAAATAAAACCAACTTTAATTAATATGGAATAAAATCATGTATGAGATATATTATACAAGAATGGAATACTTTTACCTGCTACCGCCTAAGTCCGTTCAATATTTCACTAATACAATTACTGGATGACAATAAAGTAACCCACACATTTAACTTCATTAATTTTCAACTTTTAACTTAAAAAACATCATTTGCACATCATCTTCTTCTTCCTCAATTCATCTTCTGCTTCACTTCATCACTTCATCTTCTTCTTCCTCGGTTCATCTTGTCGAAGGTAAAACCGGTACACATAGAATTCGGATTTGGGCTTTATCCAAATTACAGTACTCCGTAGAGTATCATTTAGGAAGTGGTAAGTGAAGAAACCATTTCATCATTTTTTCTTCAAAATCTTGCGTCTTACTCCAATTAATTAAAGAAAGTGTGGATGTATACTGTTAGGAAATAAGTGCCTAGCAATTGTCCTTTTGTGCCTTGAATTGATTTGTTGTTGATATCTTTCCTAAAGTTGATGTTCTTATTCTGGTAACATAAGATTGTTTGGTTTTAGGAAAGATTAACCTTTGTTTTCTAATTAGTTTAGGTAACTTGTTTAGGTGGAATAATACTATATAAAGACCTGACTAGTTTCTAGGTTAATTAGGACAGAGAGATGATTTGATAGCACAATATAGAGGGCTGATTTGTGAGGTTTTTCTTGAGGGAAAAAACTCAGTTTGTTCCGAGTCCCTATTATTTGGTGGTTCTATTGATCTCGTCTTCGTTGGAGACCGTTGGAGTTTTTTCGGATCTTGGTTGGCCACAAGATCGTTTGTCCTTCGTCTCGTCGGTGAGTTCGTGGCAGGTCGAGCTCAGTCTGGGTAGTCTCTTTCCAGTTTGAGATTACTATCTGGTTGGTAGAATTGGTAGTACTTTTGGCTTTAGCTGTGAGTTATTAAGCGCGTGTATTACAGTCTACTGTTGTACTATTATCTCCACAATAGTGAATTTGGTCTCCTTGTCGGTGTGGACGTAGCCAGTGAGTTTGCTGGTGAACCACGTAAATCTGTGTGTCAGTTTATTATTGTTTGCTATTTGTTTTGTTCTTCTCGCATAATTAACAAACCGCAGGTAACGGGACGCCTCCGTTACAACATATACTATACATACAGATACAGACAGAGGTGGAAGAAATGATTTAGGATGAAAACCCAATGGACAGGTGGAAGAAATGATTTAGGATGAAAACCCAATGGACAGGACAGTTGGTATCCTAATCATTAATTAAAATCTGGAGACTGTTAGTCAATTTTTGGGTTATTTCTTTCTTCCTTTTCCATATTTAATCAAATCCAATCTGGGAAAGAATAATCAAGTTTGAGTACTCTCTCTTTGCAGGTGGGTCCTTGTTAAAAAAGAGGGGGAATCAAGAGTTTTAACCGTATTGTCACAAGTAGTAGTAGTAGTAGTATAGGAGTGATAGGCTTTAGGAATCCACTGACCGGATTGATTCAGTTACATGGTGATGATGATGTTGGTGGATCAATGTGGGTGGGGTGTCACCGGTTTAAGCATAGTGGCCCTCTTAAATTGGACCGGGATTTCATGGCCAAGCTTTGGGTTTTGGACAAGCTGTCAGAGAAACAAAGAGGATTGAATGAGATGCATAAGCCCTCATGTCTTTCACCAGCCTCGTCTTACTCAATCTATTACATTTGGCACCCACTTCCCCTGAGGAGTAGGGATGACAATGGGTCGGATTCGGATCGGGTGGAGCCTCACCCGCATCCATCACCCGTCTCTATCCGCTCATCCGATCCACCCATCATCCACTAAAGGTGTCATCCATATCCGATCCACCCGTCATCCACGGGTGAAACGGATGGTTCGGGTGCTTAACGGGTGATTCACTTGTACCATTATTTTATGAAATAAATACCAAATTGGAAAAAAATTCTTGCGAGCCCTAGCTTGCGACTCGACGTCTTTCGTTGCCTTGCTAAAATACAATATAAATTTAAACATTACAAATCCGACATGAAAATTAAATCCATACATGGAAGCTTCATAGTCTTGACATGAAAATTAGACATTATAAAATCTCCATCACAAACTAACATGTGATACAAATATTAAGCTTCATAGTCTCGACTCCTGAAGCCACATTTTTTTTAAATGGATGATGTCGGATCGGGTGGTTAACGGATTACGGGTGGGATGATGCTTCACCCGGATCCGACCCAATCCATCACCCGCTATTCATCCATTTATTCGGGTTTTCACCCATTTAATTTTTGCGGATGGATCGGGTGCGGAACGGATGCGGGTGAAATTGTCATCCCTACTGAGGAGGTCACTCATTTCCTCCTCCCTCCCTTTTTGATTTCAAAGCAAATTAGTATGAAAATAGGTGTTTGGTAAATCCCAGGCGACAACTTGATATTTAGAGAAGATGAAAATGTGTGTTAATTAATAGTATGAGACCCACAAAAACCGACTTCATCCGATCATTTAAGAGGCAATTTCATTCGTGTATAATATGTCTCATACGTGGTTTTATTCTCATATTAATTAAAGTTGGTTCTATTTATAAAATACCATCCAAAGTTAGTATTATTCTTGTCAAATAACCAAAAAAAATTGTAAGTACCTTTTTTGCAGAAAGCCTAATGTTAGGTGTCTTCTGACAAAAAATCCTAATAATAATAATATAATAATAATAATAATAATAATAATAATAATAATTAATATTATTATTAATAAAAATAATAATAAATAATACAGTGATAATAATAATACTAATAATAGTTATTAGAATAATAATAATAAAATAATAATAATAATAATAAACGGTCGATCGGTAGGGTGACCATGCTTCTGACTGGTTAAGGGTCGTCCCTATTACTGGACTTGGGTAAACCATGAACGGTCGGACGTGTCACAATGTGCTTAGTTATCGCTTGTGAGTCCCTTTATTTTCGCTTTCTGGACCGTACTTTTCCTGCTCCAGGGTCTTCAGGGAGGATACTTTTGGTGATCATGCAGTGTCATGTGGTGGTACAGTGGGGATTAAACACCGCCATAACCTTGTGCGTGACATGTTGTTGGATATTTGCTTTCGGACGGGGATCTCTGCGGGCAAAGAAGTGGAAATCGGCATCTATGAGGATAACGACAAACCCTTACGACCTGCCGATCTTTTGCTCTACTTGTGGGACAAAGGGCGTGATGTTTGTGTTGATCTGACTGGGTCCTCTTCCTTGACCCAGTCCAACTTAACTGCTTTTGAGCCTGGACGGGTCGTTGCTGATGTTGTTCGTCGTAAGTGTGCCAAGTATCAGGCACGTTGCACGGCGATTGGGTATGGTTTTCTACCTTTCTCCTTCTTCTCTCTCGGTAAGCTCGATACAGATGTTGTGTCTCTGCTCCAGCGGATTCGAAAATTCGCTATATCACAGGATGTTGAAGCACGTGTCGCAGTTCATATTTTCACTACGATTAGTTTTGCAATCCCTAAGGGAGTGGGGGCCTAGATATTATCTCGGCTTCCCGCTAACTTCTTGTAATTTGTTCCAATGTTAATACAAGTTCCGTTTTATAAAAAAATGATGATGATGATGATGATGATGATGATATAATAATAATAATAATAATAATAATAATAATAATAATAATAATAATAATAATAATAATAATATGTGTTTGGATATCTGTTTCCGATCTGGTATTTCTGCCGGTAAGGAGGTGGATGTCGGTTTGATGGATGGGCACGACAACCCCCTACGCCCGGCGGATTTGCTTCTTTATTCCTGGGATAGGGGGCGTGATGTGTGTGTTGATTTGATCGGGTCCTCTCCTTTGACCCAGTCCGGCTTGACTTCTTTTGAGCCTGGACGGGCCGTTGCTGATGCTGCTCGCTGTAAGTGTGCCATGTATCAGGCACGCTGCATGGCCATTGGGTATATGGTTTCCTTCCTTTCTCCTTCTCCTCTCTCGGCGAGCTCGACACAGATGCTATTTCTATGCTCCAGCGGATTCGTATATATAGTAGAATTCAAGTGAATGACATCGGTTCTAAATGGACATTAGCATCATTTTTCCAACGATGCCGATCAAGGCGATGCTAATGGCAAACAAAATTGGCATCAGTTTTGAACTGATGCCAATATTCTAAAAGTGGCATCGATCACAACTGATGCCGATATGTGCAATTGGCATTGGTTGTAAATCGATGCTATTAAAGCGAGAATGGCCGATGCCTGTACTGATGCCATCATTTTTAACCGATGCCACTATTTTAAAAGTGGCATCGATCACAATCAAGGCCAATTTGACATATGTATGATTGTCACCGGTGTCACTTTCGCTACATGGGCATCAAACGCCTTAACAACCGATGCCAATTAGTTATAGTCGATGGCGTTCTGGCAAATAGACCTATCCTCGTGCATGTTTTATGTACAAGACCTCAAAAGTTTATTTCGGTCGAATTCTATACAAAATGCAAGGACACCTTCCTCGTCATTTGAACAATCCAAGCAAAATAATTAACTGTGAAATTGTGATAATAACAAAAATCCGATACAACAATCCACAAAATAAATCTAGTGCTTCATTCACAATTATTTACATTAAAATCCTTTGCCTTATAATTTTCTACATAAAAACTCTACTATATTGTCTAAGTCACTATCTACGTAAATCATAATATTATCTTTGCAACGCAATATAGAGCCCAAAGCTCCTGAACCTCGGTCATTAGTTGTAATTGCTGATCCTGAAATACACTAAATAAACAAGTACGACAATGATATAATGTCTAAAAATGATAAATATACGAGTTCAAAATAAGAGATGAATTTTGAAAATACCTTTTCAAAGCTATCTTAAGAGGTTGAATGATGTAAACATCCATTTCAGAAGAAAGTAACTACACTCGTAACTAAATGGTTGTTGCAGGCCGAGCACTACAATTTATCAAGTAAAGTGTTAACTATCTTAAATGGTAGGATAAGCTTATCTTTTCATTTTTGTATGCGTGTGTATTACAAGCTAGTTAGTAAGTAGTACATACCTCGATTATTTTGACTTGAATTTTTTCTTTTTGTGCGGATTATGACACCGCCCCGCCCTCCATGTAGATATCTTCATACACTTCAATTGAAAAAATTAAAATATAATTATGAACAAGTACCATCATTTAAAATAGTAATCTTATCATAGTTGAGCTTGTAATCTTACTCTAATAACAAATGTTTGATTGAGTATTTTTTTGGCGCTAAAGTACGTAGACTCAACAATGTACAAAAGGTTGTCTACGAGATCATACACAACATGAGAGCCTTATTAGTCCCGCGTGCCATACTCAAATAATAAATTATATTAAATATAACATGAAATTGTTCGCAAATAGTCGTATGAACATCAAAATCATTATGCAATTAAAAATAAAATAAATAATTATAATACCTTCTAGAACTCAAGTTTGCATTACAGCATATACTTTCAGCAGGAGTAACTTATTTACAAAATATACTTTTAGGTCGATTAGCATTTTGCAGGTCTCGAGTAGAGGCTCATTGCAGAGAATACATTCCGACAGGGCAGCATTTTACTAGAACGAAAACACTCCCTCCATCTCAGCAATTTGATGTCTTTTATATTATTTGTGAGAAATATTTTAATGAAAGAACAAACGATGACCAAGATAGAATAACTGAAGGAGTATACTCTCCAATTTACTAGAAAACTGTCATGTTTAGAATCAAACATCAAGGCTGCCATTTTGATACACATCAAGAACTCAAGTTGGCCAAGGAACCAAAAAATGAAAGATGATGTTTGAATAAGCAATGCAAGGAAGGCTCCTGACCTGGACTCCAAGCTTAATTATCAAGATGACATCCTTGCTTCCTGTGTCAAACACTCCGTATACATACCCTGTTACTCGTAAATCTCGTACTTCATTTCAATTAGTTGGCAGTTTGACATACAGGCTTCAACGAATCGCATCACTGTCATTCAACACCAAAAATGGGGTCAAACAATGAAAAGAAAATAAGCCTCACGCTTTGATGTCCCATCCTCATGCATCACGACAAAGAATCAATTTCCAAAAATGAAGATTTCTACTGGAGACAAAGTCACAAAGATGGTACTCCTAAAGGATAGTTAAACATCAAAACTTTCCTAAAAAAAAGGTAAAATTCAAATCTTAAGTATTAGTAGTAGATGAAATTCATTTAAGCAGCGCAAACCATAATCAGCAACTCTAACCAATAAATTTCAAGTAATAACATCCAAAAATCTGTTCTACGCCTTCCTTTCTTAGTAGTAAACTAGTAACTCATAAAACATAGAAAGAATCTAACTGCTTGAGAGCATGTTTCACGGGAAAGTTACGATGATTCCATCCTTCAAGTCTTCCCTTAACTATGCTAAACCCCTTCTCGGGAAGGGTAACTTTAATTTTACCAGATTGCCACACAAACGTATGTATCTTATGATAATAATAATAATAAAAATAAAAAACACAAACAGAAAGAAACTCAAAGACATACGTTACGTACTGCTTGTGACGTCTGATTTATCTGAAGACGGAAAAGCTAAAAGTCTTGCAGATTTCGTGGTAGATGTGAAACGGAGCTATTGCCTATTGAAGAGAAAAATATAAATGAAATTGAATTTATGATCCAAACGCAACCTTAAGTAATTGAGTAATTAAGAAAGTTTGACTGCATTAACTGATTACCTGGTAGGTGTTTAACCTTGGAGTGAACAAAGTAAAAGTGAAATCAATGGCGGCCTTGAGCAAAGTAGAACGCAGCAGTGGTGATTGCAGAAAAGGTGGACTGATTAAGGGAAGCAGTTTGAATAATGTGAGAGTTTGAAGGGGTGTGGAGTGCAGGAGGAACGTGTATGTAGAGTGTCCCCATTTTCTTCTATAAATCCAATAAACATAGTGCAATATATATATAAGTAAAAACTACAATAATAATCAGGTTGCCGGTTCGAGCCTAGGCTACATACAATTTCTTTTTTATAATCTAGTATCCAAATTTAAAAATTCATAAGAGAAATGATAAGATATCAAAAGAGGAAATAATTTTTTAATTTTTTAACATATTCATTAATTAATTGTATCAATATTTGTGTAATTTGGGTTTATACTAAATTTCGAAGATTCACGTCCAACACGAGCAACCCATTTGATAGGTACTAATTTACGGCATCGATTGTCATAGAAACATAATACCAATAACTTGACCTGACAAAGTAAACCCAAACGTGAAAAACAGATCGAAAATATCTGCATTGATAACCAATTGAACACAAGAATACACGAAATTACTCACCTAAATAGTATCCAAAATCCGACTCAATACAAATCGAAATGAGTTGAATAATTAATGAATGATAATGGAACCTGAATATATCTGAATCGATAGAAACTTAGCCAATTGACCCGAATTATAAATACTTATTTTATACAGTAAGAAATATCACATATTTTTGTTGTTTTTTCATTAATTTTTTTATCGGTAATGTTAAATACAACCCCAAGGGTTCTATTTAATCAATTAATTTTTTTCATACTTAGTAAAAACATAGGGTCTGAAACCTAAATTACACATATATCAATGTAATTAATACTTTTATTAAAGAATTATTTCCTTTTATAATCTCTTTGTATATATCATTTTCCATTTTTTATTTATGGATTTTTCTAAAATGTGTTTATTCAAGAAGCACAAGTTAAGGGTGTGGGTGGGGGTTTGGGGTGTGGGATGGGTTGGGGTTGGAGATAAAGAAGAATAATGGGTATGAGAGGGTGAGGGAGTGGGTGGAGGATGTGTGGAGGGAGATGGAGGAAGAGGAGAGAGGGAGGGCGATGATGGGTTGTTGGGCTATGTGGGAAGCTAGGAACAAGTGGGTCTTTGAAGGGAAATGGGTGAGGGCGGAGGACGTTATTGCTAGAATGCGGGATTTGGAGCTGGAATTGGGGAGGGTGGATGAGAGAAGGGACGGGGAGAGGGAGCTGGTGGAGATGGTAGGCCAAGGTGGCAGGAAGACTTGGAGAGCGCCGCCAAATTGTGGACATGACGTAGGTCCACCCCGACGCGGCCACGCGCGGGTTTTGGGTAGGCGAATGAACCTCCATATGAGAAGGATCGAATTGAAATTTAAGTCGAAATGGAGTCGCCACCGAATTTTATGGTTATTCGGAACCATTCGAGCCCACTCTATATCGTCATGGTCCATACACAAAGTATGGCCCATTTTGGTTTGAGAGTTTATTGGGCTCGTCCCTTTGCATATCGATATAGATGCCGACTTGAGCGGTTAATCGTATATTGAATGACTCTCGTTGCCAATGGATTCGGATATCCGGAAACCACGGTTCTGAGTAAGGGGTGAGGGTACGTGTTGGGAAGCCCACTAAGGACACCCAACCCCGCCCGCACTTAGCAGCCTCTACTAGGACATCGTTTGAATTTTTAATATGCGCGTTAGTGATTCGGTGAAATGTTATGCAAACAGCGTTTTAGCTAAGCATGCGAATTAAATGTGAGTTACGTCAATTTAATGCATCTAATTTATTGTCGAGGTGGTTTAGCATGCGAGGGTTCATTTAAAAGCGGTAAAATGCAAATAAATAAAGCAAAGCAAAAATAAATCGATTACAAGTTACACGGGCGGAATACAACCCGGAATTCACAATACGGCGTACAATAAAATAGAATAATCGAAATATACAATTGAAATGACGAGCAATAATTATAAACGGACCCGTGTATGAACTAGACCGTGAATTTGTGTAGGTGGACGAACTTTAATTAGTTACACATTATATTGCGTATTAATCAAAGGACGGAGGTTCGAGACCTAGACGTGGTGCTAGCCCGATCTCGAACCTCGATGCCTTGTCCCGACTTATCACCTCGAGAAATTGAGTCTAAATTAATTTTACATCGGATACGACTAAAGAGTCGTCGACATGAAATTAATAATGTGAGACCGTCGATCAAAATCGTTTAAGTGAAGTGATATGCATGAGTTTTGAAAAGGAGGCCACGTGATTGACTTTACACGTGTCGACTAAGTCGCTTTTTAAAAAGACGAGGCTCGAATGATAAAAAAGAACTCTCGGTTTCTGAGCTGCAGGACCCACTCGGTCGAGTCATGGCTGGACTCGGCCGAGTGCGTCCTGGAAGACGCTACTGCCCGTAATTTAGGGTGCTACTCGATCGAGTAGCAGGTGTACTCGGTCGAGTGGCACCTGTGCGAGTTGTGACTCGTTTGTTTTAATGTGTTTTAAATTGATGATTGGCCGAGTCAAATAAAAATATTGACGGATTTAGATTTAACTCGGTTTGTCGGTACTATAATCATGTCTTATATGATTATAATACCGTTATCGGAATTTTGTAAAAAAAGGTTATTGTTAGATAAAAAATTTGATTAGTGACGGAATTGCGTCCCTCTACGTCACGACATCGATATTAATCCTTACGGATTATGCGACGTCGGTTTTCGTGTCAACGGGTTCCGTACTAATCTTTGAAATGGATTCATACGCGTTCAACTACGAATGATCGGGATCGTGTTAATAAACGAACCTTAAAAAAATAATCATCGTAGTCAAACGAGTTCGGATCCGAGTTTTGATATTATTATATATATACACGGTACATACGATATTATAGTAAAATATAATAACGATGATTAAATGCGAAAAGTAAAATGTTAGTGTTAGTAAAAATGTCGTTACTATCGACTAAATAAAATACTATAAGCGTAAATAAAAATGTACGAATATATATATACAAAAAAGACGAGAAAAAGGAGGGAAGAAGGAGAAGTCGATGTTGAATGTTACACCCTCAACCTACATGTTCTTGCTTCTCGGGATACGGTTCGTCAAATGGCGGCAATGGCACGGGAACGTCGAGATATGTAGGAGGAGTTGACGGTGTGTGTATGAGGTTTTGTATGGAGACGGATTTTAACGAGTTTTGCTCTCGAAGTGTGTATAAGCGTGATGATGTTTGAGGGTCGGATTATGGCTGAAAATGAGAGGTTTTGGATGTGTAAAGTTGGCTGAAAATTCTGGTTGAGAAGTTGTGTTTTGTGCTTAGGATTGACGGGTATTTATAGGGAGCATGATATAGGGTTACTCGACCGAGTGGCGCGGGTGCACTCGGTCGAGTGCTCTCGCGGATGCACCTGGACCGCTTTTGTGAGGCTCCACTCGATCGAGTGGTCAATCCACTCGACCGAGTGGATCAATTAGGCCGTGCTAAATCGGGAAGGATTGGCCTTGATTTGCTCTTGATTGATTGTGATTGATTTTGAATGATTTGGAATGATTTTGGCTGATTTTCGAACCTGGTGCATGTTTCGAGAATGCACCCGGTCTTTCTTTGTGTCGGGTTTGTCTTGACCGGGTTTTGACCCGGTCGCTAAAAGACGGGAATTATTTTTGGTGTCGGTTTTGACCCAAATTAGTCTCATTTTGCTCGGAACGACCCACTGGGCCTGAATTTGAGGTTGGTTTTGTGAGATTTGTATCCCGTTAAAAGCCCATGCCGGACATTATTAATTTCGAGCCCGTATCCGAGCGCGTTAGAACACGTTAGCGTCCGATCATCATCGGGTGTTTTTTGGAAACTACCATAGACACCTGGCAGTCAAAATGCGGGTGTCTACAGAGCCCCCACTCTGACTGAGGCTTGGACAGGGCGAAAGTCAGAGTAGCTACCAAGCCTGTTAATACCCGGTAGACTTCCGATCGGGTCGTTTATAGTCCATTAGACTTGCGTGAAGGGCTCGCCAGCCATAAGATAAAAATCATACCTGAGCTGATGATAATAACTCCGTGGGGAATCGGACTTGTAGCATAAGTCCTGGATGCGCCTATATGTGGGCCCATCCCGTACCATTCCGGGGAAAATGCCGCCTTGGGCTTCCGCTGGGGAGATTTAGAGGGTTGCATGTCCCTGTCTGAGTCGTACCTGTATAAGTCACATAAAATGTATGCAACACGTAGGTAGTAAAAAAAATATGACTCGCGCTGGGGAAAAATGTTTTTTGAATTTTTGAAAGTTTTGAAATTTTTGAACCTTGAAATCGAAATCCTGAAAGCAGCTCACATGCTAGGTTTTCAAATTGAAAGGGGTAGAAATGAAATTTGCAATTTAAATAGACCGAAATTTGACCTTGTCAAAAAGGATTTTCTCAAATGGCTAAGTTTTGCAAATTTTAAAATGGGAATTTGAAGAGAGAGTTATACTGACAGACTTGACTCTGGACGTGACCGGACGAGTTGACAGACACGACTGAACTCTCAAGGGATTGGACCGTGACTCGGTAGGGGGGTGGGCCATCTAACAAGACTCTTAGGTTGCGCTATTCCGTAGCCTAGGCGAGTGGCAACATGGTTGAATCCTCGGAATGGGAAGGATGCGTTATCGGGGAATTGCAGTAGTCTGCAATGAGACTGCAACTGCACAATAGGGCTTAGCAATGTTGTTGTCTAGCGCTCTTGAATTCTTGGTTTCGAGGTATAGGCCCGAAGTGGGCGATGTCTCGAGTCCTGACAGATCCTTGTCTTCGACTGAGCCGAGTACTAGGACACACTATAGACAGGAGGCTAGTTTGAAGTCTTTTGGATTATGTGAGTGGATGGAGAACTTCTGTCTAAGAGAAGCCCCCAGGACAACAAAGCAGACTGTTGAGAACAAGACAGTGTCGTGACCGGAATGATGGCGCTTTTTGAATGTGTGTCAATGTGGGTGGTTGTGCCTCTGTTGAAAGGCTGCCTACGTATTCACGTGCAGTGAAATCAAACCGAGCCGTAATTCAGTGGATTGGAAGATATATTATGGTGCCTAAGCTAATAGGACTTTGTGTGTAACTAGCCATAGCGATGGTGTAGGCTAGGTGCGTTCCCAATGATGTCTTGATCAAGGGGATAGAATAGTTAGGATGTTGATCCTGTGGCTGTGAGCGTTCTCCGGGGTAGCCCCCAGAGGTGGTGTGAACTATTTGGGCATGTTCTATGCCGACTGCAAGTTGAGTTCCCGTGTTCTTGGTTTGGATGAGAAGAGTTGGGATGGGATTTTAACGAGTTCTGCTCTCGGGGATTTGACGAGTTCTGCTCTCGGGGATTTTTGACGAGTTCTGTTCTCGGGATTTTTAACGAGTTCTGTTCTCGGGATTTTTGATGAATTCTGTTCTCGGATTTTTGATGAATTCTGTTCTCGGGTCTTTGATGAATTTTGATCTCGGGTCTTTGATGAGTTTTGATCTCGGGTCTTTGATGAGTTTTGATCTCGGGTCTTTGGTGAGTTTTGATCTCGGGTCTTTGTATGGTGATTGTGAATTCTGTTATGTAAAGGGGAAGTCGAGAAAAATAGCTCGAACTTCGATTGGGACAGGTTTCGATAATGCGGGATCTGGTTTCCATGTCTGGCCCTAATGGTTAGGGGTATCCAATGGAGCTTGAATCCTCAAAATTCCGGGCTGTCTCTGTCCTGGGTCTCGGGAAGGTCTTGAAGGTTGTAATGTGGGAAGGCTGAGTGTGGTGTTAGCTGACCAGCTTGTTTGAGTATTGATAACTTTGAATTTGACCGTTTTTACTACGGTCATGGGTTCTTGAATATTTGTTGGCTGACCTTTTAGCCCCGGTCATGGTTTTTTTTTTGAATTTTTTTGTTTTGTGTTTTTTTTTTTTTGGGTTGACCTCTTAGCCCCGGTCGTGGGATTCTTCATTTAGATTGACCGCTTTAGCCTCGGTGATGGGTGCCTCTTTTTTTTGACGATGGCCTTCTTTTTGTTTTGGCCTTTTGCTTCTTTCCTAGACTTTTTTTTTTTTTTTTTTTGGCTACCCCCGATGGTGTTGTGGGCGGATATGGGGGTGGGCCCATCGGTTGGATTAGGCTTGTGGAGCTAAACCTTTGTAAGGTGTAAGCCTAGTTGGTGTTTGTGTGAGTGCAACTCGCGATGGAGTACTCTACGATAAGCATGGTGATTTGGATCTCGGTATTGTCATCATAATTCCGAACAGGCTTGGTGGGAGTATCGTCCCGAGTTGGGTATTTTTGGTCAGACTAACACCTAAGGTAGGGATTTGTCGGTCTTATTGGAGGGGTGTTTATTGTGGGGAGATGGGCTTGCCTCCTATCTTGAACCCAAACTAGGAGACTACCCGGCTTTGTCATAGGATTCGATACCGCTCCTGCTAAGGGAAGTTATGTGGCTGTCTATGCCAGACATGGAACAGGTAAAGGAAAACACGGGTCTCAGTTCCTGCAGTCATTATAGATGTGCCTATAATAGTCACGTGCATGTGCTCACAGTGTACGATGGTGTTCATCATGTTCTCGGAAACACAAAAGGGAAGCATATATGAGAGATTGAAAAAGCTGATTTTATTGAATTGAAAAAAGAGGACAGAATACAGTCGACTCTGACTCTGGAATTGAAAGAAATAGAACATCCTAGACTCGGACTCAGACTCGGACTCAAATCAAATCTGGGCTCTTGGATGCATGGGAGGTAGATTGGATGCTTTGATCATCGGGCCCTGTGTAGTCCATGAGGGGCTTTGCAAGTGACAATGTTTCCAAAATGGGAGTCTTCCCGGCATCGAGGAAGTCTTGGATGAGGTGTTTCAGTTTCCAGCATTGCTCTATATCGTGTCCCCTCCCTCTATGGAATTTGCAGTAATGATCGGCGTTCCATGCTTTGGAGCGTTTTTCTGAAGGGGGGCGACTGTTGGGCCTATTGGTAATATTAGGCCCTTCGAAACCAACCTCTGGAAAGCGACGGTGTAGGACATATCCAAGTGGGTAAATGTCCTTACTTCTGACTGGTTCTTGATTTTCGGAGAGGTGACTTGGGGTTACCTCTCTCGGTCTTGCCATCTTGAGGGTATCGGACAGTTTCGTTAGAATGTTCACCCTTCAAATGGCTCAGTTGGGTGATCGGCTGCCTTACCCGCTCTAGCTGTGTTAGACGGGATCGGGTTCTTACAAGGTCTTCTTCGATGGTGGTCACCCTGACATTTAGGTTATCTAGGGCGGTATTGATTTTTGAGAAGATATTGTTAATGGAGCAAGACAACATAAGCATACTCCCCTGGATATCCCCTTTCTCGACGGCGCGGGATTTGTTGTGGTTTGATAACGCCTCATTCATAGGGTCCCTGATCGGAAGAAACGACAGGTGTTAGAACTCGCCTAAGCTCGGTTTTGCACAAGAGGATAAGTCAAACTAGGCATGGCCCGGGGTGACGGGTGGACAAAGATTCTTGGACTGGGATACTCGAACGTTGACCTAGACGAGGTAACGACCATGGCTTGGACTTGACGATGAGACTCAAGCTGCACGAGGGTGAGTCTGAAAATGGGGCGACCGTGTGTGACCGCGTCGCGTGCTCGGACCAACCGCGGTGACCTAAACCTTCAGGAGACTCGAGTGTTCGTAGCATATGTACGACTTGAAGAAGGCATGATAAGGACGCCGGTGTCGGATGAATGTAAGGTACTCCTTAAGGTGACTGTGGTCTAATGCTCGGGTGGAGGACAGCCCCCGAGTAAGACTAAAAACTCTGATAGGACTCAGATGGTGTGGCATCTAAGTGACTCGAAAATGGGGTACGTGAGACAACACGTGTAAGACGTGACCCTTAGAGCAACCGTGATTGATCGCTCTGCTAGAGGGTAGCCTCCGAGTGGGGTTGAAGATTTTGTTAAAACTCGAGTGTCGGACGAGTGACCCTTAGACGTAAGGACCGTGAACCTTTTTTATAGGGCTATGCCTTGTAAAAGGTTGACTCGGAAAAGACATCTAGACGGGTGACTCGTGAAAGATGGGCCTTTCTTAGGATTCGGCGAGTGGGCCGAGTCCCGTTTGAAGAAAGGTTCACGTGAGACATCTCTAGACATTGGACTCGATTGTGTAGACGGGCCCTCCTTTGTAGGAGTATGTCCTACGTAGGCGGGCCATGCCTTAGTCAAATAAGGCGGACTGGGGTAGGGAGGAAACTCGTGATGTAAGATCGTCAGAGTTTCGACGCTAAAGACTTCGATGACTTATGACAAGACCCGACACTGCTAAATACGGGAAGTCTTAAGAAGAGGAAAGTTTTGAAAAGGATTACTTTTGGAAAGTCCGAGAAAACTCGGGGAAAGGCCCGATTTTTCAAGAAAAATCGGAAAGTGTATCGGGCCTAGGTTTTGAAAGTTCGAAAATATTTTCGAGTTTTGAATTGAGCAGCATACCGGCTAGAAAGTGGGCTATTTTGAGTAAAATCATAAGTCCTAAATTCGGTATGTATCCCGGGTTTTGAAAATTGGATATCTTGAAAATTGAGAAGATGGTCCTGAAATTGGACGTGGGCCAATAGGATCGGGCATTTTGAAATGTTAGAATGGTTGCGAGTAAATTCGCATTTTGAAAAATAGGGAGACGGTCCCGTTTTTTGAAATTGGCAGCATGCCGACAGGACCGGTTTTTTTGAAAAGTTGAATTTTTGAAATTTTGAATATCGAAAATAAATTTCCGAAAATTTGAAAATAGAAAATAAGATCCCGAAGATTTGAAAATTAAAAACGGCATCTCGAAGATTTGAAAATTGCGAAGGGCATCACGAGGATTTGAAAATCGAAATTGAATTTTGAAAATTCGAAAATCGAATGGTGGATCGGAAATTCGAATTTTGAAATGGGCAGCATGCCGGCTAAAAAAATAGGCTTGTTTTGAGTCAAATCTTAAGTCTAAATTTCGGCAGCTTTCCGAGTTTTTTGAAAATTTGAATATTTTTGGAAAGATGCATTTTTTTTTAAATGACGGTTTTTGAAAACGACACGGAAACCAAGTAGCACATAGTCACGTAAGCATTATAACGACGCCATGTATGCTTTACACTAAGTCTCGGTCGGTCTGAATAGGGTCTATACCAGTGTTCATAGTCTAGTCGAGAAACGGGACGGACTTCCTAACTCGAGTGGAGCTTAGAACATGCCGCAAAGTCCATACGAGTCGACAATGAACACCTTTAACGTATCCAAAGTTGAATACGTGGTGGTATAGTGGGACGTCGGTCACCAGCACCGGCCCGGGTAAATATGGGGTTATGCATGAACCGTAAAACTAAAACGCATATTGTACTCGTCAAACGATTTCTATTCGAGTCTCACCCTGAGAACTCCGATGGTAAGGCACACATCGGTTGATCCCCAGCGGAGTCGCCAAATTGTGGACATGACGTAGGTCCACCCCGACGCGGCCACGCGCGGGTTTTGGGTAGGCGAATGAACCTCCATATGAGAAGGATCGAATTGAAATTTAAGTCGAAATGGAGTCGCCACCGAATTTTATGGTTATTCGGAACCATTCGAGCCCACTCTATATCGCCATGGTCCATACACAAAGTATGGCCCATTTTGGTTTGAGAGTTTATTGGGCTCGTCCCTTTGCATATCGATATAGATGCCGACTTGAGCGGTTAATCGTATATTGAATGACTCTCGTTGCCAATGGATTCGGATATCCGGAAACCACGGTTCTGAGTAAGGGGTGAGGGTACGTGTTGGGAAGCCCACTAAGGACACCCAACCCCGCCCGCACTTAGCAGCCTCTACTAGGACATCGTTTGAATTTTTAATATGCGCGTTAGTGATTCGGTGAAATGTTATGCAAACAGCGTTTTAGCTAAGCATGCGAATTAAATGTGAGTTACGTCAATTTAATGCATCTAATTTATTGTCGAGGTGGTTTAGCATGCGAGGGTTCATTTAAAAGCGGTAAAATGCAAATAAATAAAGCAAAGCAAAAATAAATCGATTACAAGTTACACGGGCGGAATACAACCCGGAATTCACAATACGGCGTACAATAAAATAGAATAATCGAAATATACAATTGAAATGACGAGCAATAATTATAAACGGACCCGTGTATGAACTAGACCGTGAATTTGTGTAGGTGGACGAACTTTAATTAGTTACACATTATATTGCGTATTAATCAAAGGACGGAGGTTCGAGACCTAGACGTGGTGCTAGCCCGATCTCGAACCTCGATGCCTTGTCCCGACTTATCACCTCGAGAAATTGAGTCTAAATTAATTTTACATCGGATACGACTAAAGAGTCGTCGACATGAAATTAATAATGTGAGACCGTCGATCAAAATCGTTTAAGTGAAGTGATATGCATGAGTTTTGAAAAGGAGGCCACGTGATTGACTTTACACGTGTCGACTAAGTCGCTTTTTAAAAAGACGAGGCTCGAATGATAAAAAAGAACTCTCGGTTTCTGAGCTGCAGGACCCACTCGGTCGAGTCATGGCTGGACTCGGCCGAGTGCGTCCTGGAAGACGCTACTGCCCGTAATTTAGGGTGCTACTCGATCGAGTAGCAGGTGTACTCGGTCGAGTGGCACCTGTGCGAGTTGTGACTCGTTTGTTTTAATGTGTTTTAAATTGATGATTGGCCGAGTCAAATAAAAATATTGACGGATTTAGATTTAACTCGGTTTGTCGGTACTATAATCATGTCTTATATGATTATAATACCGTTATCGGAATTTTGTAAAAAAAGGTTATTGTTAGATAAAAAATTTGATTAGTGACGGAATTGCGTCCCTCTACGTCACGACATCGATATTAATCCTTACGGATTATGCGACGTCGGTTTTCGTGTCAACGGGTTCCGTACTAATCTTTGAAATGGATTCATACGCGTTCAACTACGAATGATCGGGATCGTGTTAATAAACGAACCTTAAAAAAATAATCATCGTAGTCAAACGAGTTCGGATCCGAGTTTTGATATTATTATATATATACACGGTACATACGATATTATAGTAAAATATAATAACGATGATTAAATGCGAAAAGTAAAATGTTAGTGTTAGTAAAAATGTCGTTACTATCGACTAAATAAAATACTATAAGCGTAAATAAAAATGTACGAATATATATATACAAAAAAGACGAGAAAAAGGAGGGAAGAAGGAGAAGTCGATGTTGAATGTTACACCCTCAACCTACATGTTCTTGCTTCTCGGGATACGGTTCGTCAAATGGCGGCAATGGCACGGGAACGTCGAGATATGTAGGAGGAGTTGACGGTGTGTGTATGAGGTTTTGTATGGAGACGGATTTTAACGAGTTTTGCTCTCGAAGTGTGTATAAGCGTGATGATGTTTGAGGGTCGGATTATGGCTGAAAATGAGAGGTTTTGGATGTGTAAAGTTGGCTGAAAATTCTGGTTGAGAAGTTGTGTTTTGTGCTTAGGATTGACGGGTATTTATAGGGAGCATGATATAGGGTTACTCGACCGAGTGGCGCGGGTGCACTCGGTCGAGTGCTCTCGCGGATGCACCTGGACCGCTTTTGTGAGGCTCCACTCGATCGAGTGGTCAATCCACTCGACCGAGTGGATCAATTAGGCCGTGCTAAATCGGGAAGGATTGGCCTTGATTTGCTCTTGATTGATTGTGATTGATTTTGAATGATTTGGAATGATTTTGGCTGATTTTCGAACCTGGTGCATGTTTCGAGAATGCACCCGGTCTTTCTTTGTGTCGGGTTTGTCTTGACCGGGTTTTGACCCGGTCGCTAAAAGACGGGAATTATTTTTGGTGTCGGTTTTGACCCAAATTAGTCTCATTTTGCTCGGAACGACCCACTGGGCCTGAATTTGAGGTTGGTTTTGTGAGATTTGTATCCCGTTAAAAGCCCATGCCGGACATTATTAATTTCGAGCCCGTATCCGAGCGCGTTAGAACACGTTAGCGTCCGATCATCATCGGGTGTTTTTTGGAAACTACCATAGACACCTGGCAGTCAAAATGCGGGTGTCTACAGAGCCCCCACTCTGACTGAGGCTTGGACAGGGCGAAAGTCAGAGTAGCTACCAAGCCTGTTAATACCCGGTAGACTTCCGATCGGGTCGTTTATAGTCCATTAGACTTGCGTGAAGGGCTCGCCAGCCATAAGATAAAAATCATACCTGAGCTGATGATAATAACTCCGTGGGGAATCGGACTTGTAGCATAAGTCCTGGATGCGCCTATATGTGGGCCCATCCCGTACCATTCCGGGGAAAATGCCGCCTTGGGCTTCCGCTGGGGAGATTTAGAGGGTTGCATGTCCCTGTCTGAGTCGTACCTGTATAAGTCACATAAAATGTATGCAACACGTAGGTAGTAAAAAAAATATGACTCGCGCTGGGGAAAAATGTTTTTTGAATTTTTGAAAGTTTTGAAATTTTTGAACCTTGAAATCGAAATCCTGAAAGCAGCTCACATGCTAGGTTTTCAAATTGAAAGGGGTAGAAATGAAATTTGCAATTTAAATAGACCGAAATTTGACCTTGTCAAAAAGGATTTTCTCAAATGGCTAAGTTTTGCAAATTTTAAAATGGGAATTTGAAGAGAGAGTTATACTGACAGACTCGACTCTGGACGTGACCGGACGAGTTGACAGACACGACTGAACTCTCAAGGGATTGGACCGTGACTCGGTAGGGGGGTGGGCCATCTAACAAGACTCTTAGGTTGCGCTATTCCGTAGCCTAGGCGAGTGGCAACATGGTTGAATCCTCGGAATGGGAAGGATGCGTTATCGGGGAATTGCAGTAGTCTGCAATGAGACTGCAACTGCACAATAGGGCTTAGCAATGTTGTTGTCTAGCGCTCTTGAATTCTTGGTTTCGAGGTATAGGCCCGAAGTGGGCGATGTCTCGAGTCCTGACAGATCCTTGTCTTCGACTGAGCCGAGTACTAGGACACACTATAGACAGGAGGCTAGTTTGAAGTCTTTTGGATTATGTGAGTGGATGGAGAACTTCTGTCTAAGAGAAGCCCCCAGGACAACAAAGCAGACTGTTGAGAACAAGACAGTGTCGTGACCGGAATGATGGCGCTTTTTGAATGTGTGTCAATGTGGGTGGTTGTGCCTCTGTTGAAAGGCTGCCTACGTATTCACGTGCAGTGAAATCAAACCGAGCCGTAATTCAGTGGATTGGAAGATATATTATGGTGCCTAAGCTAATAGGACTTTGTGTGTAACTAGCCATAGCGATGGTGTAGGCTAGGTGCGTTCCCAATGATGTCTTGATCAAGGGGATAGAATAGTTAGGATGTTGATCCTGTGGCTGTGAGCGTTCTCCGGGGTAGCCCCCAGAGGTGGTGTGAACTATTTGGGCATGTTCTATGCCGACTGCAAGTTGAGTTCCCGTGTTCTTGGTTTGGATGAGAAGAGTTGGGATGGGATTTTAACGAGTTCTGCTCTCGGGGATTTGACGAGTTCTGCTCTCGGGGATTTTTGACGAGTTCTGTTCTCGGGATTTTTAACGAGTTCTGTTCTCGGGATTTTTGATGAATTCTGTTCTCGGATTTTTGATGAATTCTGTTCTCGGGTCTTTGATGAATTTTGATCTCGGGTCTTTGATGAGTTTTGATCTCGGGTCTTTGATGAGTTTTGATCTCGGGTCTTTGGTGAGTTTTGATCTCGGGTCTTTGTATGGTGATTGTGAATTCTGTTATGTAAAGGGGAAGTCGAGAAAAATAGCTCGAACTTCGATTGGGACAGGTTTCGATAATGCGGGATCTGGTTTCCATGTCTGGCCCTAATGGTTAGGGGTATCCAATGGAGCTTGAATCCTCAAAATTCCGGGCTGTCTCTGTCCTGGGTCTCGGGAAGGTCTTGAAGGTTGTAATGTGGGAAGGCTGAGTGTGGTGTTAGCTGACCAGCTTGTTTGAGTATTGATAACTTTGAATTTGACCGTTTTTACTACGGTCATGGGTTCTTGAATATTTGTTGGCTGACCTTTTAGCCCCGGTCATGGTTTTTTTTTTTTGAATTTTTTTGTTTTGTGTTTTTTTTTTTTTTGGGTTGACCTCTTAGCCCCGGTCGTGGGATTCTTCATTTAGATTGACCGCTTTAGCCTCGGTGATGGGTGCCTCTTTTTTTTGACGATGGCCTTCTTTTTGTTTTGGCCTTTTGCTTCTTTCCTAGACTTTTTTTTTTTTTTTTTGGCTACCCCCGATGGTGTTGTGGGCGGATATGGGGGTGGGCCCATCGGTTGGATTAGGCTTGTGGAGCTAAACCTTTGTAAGGTGTAAGCCTAGTTGGTGTTTGTGTGAGTGCAACTCGCGATGGAGTACTCTACGATAAGCATGGTGATTTGGATCTCGGTATTGTCATCATAATTCCGAACAGGCTTGGTGGGAGTATCGTCCCGAGTTGGGTATTTTTGGTCAGACTAACACCTAAGGTAGGGATTTGTCGGTCTTATTGGAGGGGTGTTTATTGTGGGGAGATGGGCTTGCCTCCTATCTTGAACCCAAACTAGGAGACTACCCGGCTTTGTCATAGGATTCGATACCGCTCCTGCTAAGGGAAGTTATGTGGCTGTCTATGCCAGACATGGAACAGGTAAAGGAAAACACGGGTCTCAGTTCCTGCAGTCATTATAGATGTGCCTATAATAGTCACGTGCATGTGCTCACAGTGTACGATGGTGTTCATCATGTTCTCGGAAACACAAAAGGGAAGCATATATGAGAGATTGAAAAAGCTGATTTTATTGAATTGAAAAAAGAGGACAGAATACAGTCGACTCTGACTCTGGAATTGAAAGAAATAGAACATCCTAGACTCGGACTCAGACTCGGACTCAAATCAAATCTGGGCTCTTGGATGCATGGGAGGTAGATTGGATGCTTTGATCATCGGGCCCTGTGTAGTCCATGAGGGGCTTTGCAAGTGACAATGTTTCCAAAATGGGAGTCTTCCCGGCATCGAGGAAGTCTTGGATGAGGTGTTTCAGTTTCCAGCATTGCTCTATATCGTGTCCCCTCCCTCTATGGAATTTGCAGTAATGATCGGCGTTCCATGCTTTGGAGCGTTTTTCTGAAGGGGGGCGACTGTTGGGCCTATTGGTAATATTAGGCCCTTCGAAACCAACCTCTGGAAAGCGACGGTGTAGGACATATCCAAGTGGGTAAATGTCCTTACTTCTGACTGGTTCTTGATTTTCGGAGAGGTGACTTGGGGTTACCTCTCTCGGTCTTGCCATCTTGAGGGTATCGGACAGTTTCGTTAGAATGTTCACCCTTCAAATGGCTCAGTTGGGTGATCGGCTGCCTTACCCGCTCTAGCTGTGTTAGACGGGATCGGGTTCTTACAAGGTCTTCTTCGATGGTGGTCACCCTGACATTTAGGTTATCTAGGGCGGTATTGATTTTTGAGAAGATATTGTTAATGGAGCAAGACAACATAAGCATACTCCCCTGGATATCCCCTTTCTCGACGGCGCGGGATTTGTTGTGGTTTGATAACGCCTCATTCATAGGGTCCCTGATCGGAAGAAACGACAGGTGTTAGAACTCGCCTAAGCTCGGTTTTGCACAAGAGGATAAGTCAAACTAGGCATGGCCCGGGGTGACGGGTGGACAAAGATTCTTGGACTGGGATACTCGAACGTTGACCTAGACGAGGTAACGACCATGGCTTGGACTTGACGATGAGACTCAAGCTGCACGAGGGTGAGTCTGAAAATGGGGCGACCGTGTGTGACCGCGTCGCGTGCTCGGACCAACCGCGGTGACCTAAACCTTCAGGAGACTCGAGTGTTCGTAGCATATGTACGACTTGAAGAAGGCATGATAAGGACGCCGGTGTCGGATGAATGTAAGGTACTCCTTAAGGTGACTGTGGTCTAATGCTCGGGTGGAGGACAGCCCCCGAGTAAGACTAAAAACTCTGATAGGACTCAGATGGTGTGGCATCTAAGTGACTCGAAAATGGGGTACGTGAGACAACACGTGTAAGACGTGACCCTTAGAGCAACCGTGATTGATCGCTCTGCTAGAGGGTAGCCTCCGAGTGGGGTTGAAGATTTTGTTAAAACTCGAGTGTCGGACGAGTGACCCTTAGACGTAAGGACCGTGAACCTTTTTTATAGGGCTATGCCTTGTAAAAGGTTGACTCGGAAAAGACATCTAGACGGGTGACTCGTGAAAGATGGGCCTTTCTTAGGATTCGGCGAGTGGGCCGAGTCCCGTTTGAAGAAAGGTTCACGTGAGACATCTCTAGACATTGGACTCGATTGTGTAGACGGGCCCTCCTTTGTAGGAGTATGTCCTACGTAGGCGGGCCATGCCTTAGTCAAATAAGGCGGACTGGGGTAGGGAGGAAACTCGTGATGTAAGATCGTCAGAGTTTCGACGCTAAAGACTTCGATGACTTATGACAAGACCCGACACTGCTAAATACGGGAAGTCTTAAGAAGAGGAAAGTTTTGAAAAGGATTACTTTTGGAAAGTCCGAGAAAACTCGGGGAAAGGCCCGATTTTTCAAGAAAAATCGGAAAGTGTATCGGGCCTAGGTTTTGAAAGTTCGAAAATATTTTCGAGTTTTGAATTGAGCAGCATACCGGCTAGAAAGTGGGCTATTTTGAGTAAAATCATAAGTCCTAAATTCGGTATGTATCCCGGGTTTTGAAAATTGGATATCTTGAAAATTGAGAAGATGGTCCTGAAATTGGACGTGGGCCAATAGGATCGGGCATTTTGAAATGTTAGAATGGTTGCGAGTAAATTCGCATTTTGAAAAATAGGGAGACGGACCCGTTTTTTGAAATTGGCAGCATGCCGACAGGACCGGTTTTTTTGAAAAGTTGAATTTTTGAAATTTTGAATATCGAAAATAAATTTCCGAAAATTTGAAAATAGAAAATAAGATCCCGAAGATTTGAAAATTAAAAACGGCATCTCGAAGATTTGAAAATTGCGAAGGGCATCACGAGGATTTGAAAATCGAAATTGAATTTTGAAAATTCGAAAATCGAATGGTGGATCGGAAATTCGAATTTTGAAATGGGCAGCATGCCGGCTAAAAAAATAGGCTTGTTTTGAGTCAAATCTTAAGTCTAAATTTCGGCAGCTTTCCGAGTTTTTTGAAAATTTGAATATTTTTGGAAAGATGCATTTTTTTTTAAATGACGGTTTTTGAAAACGACACGGAAACCAAGTAGCACATAGTCACGTAAGCATTATAACGACGCCATGTATGCTTTACACTAAGTCTCGGTCGGTCTGAATAGGGTCTATACCAGTGTTCATAGTCTAGTCGAGAAACGGGACGGACTTCCTAACTCGAGTGGAGCTTAGAACATGCCGCAAAGTCCATACGAGTCGACAATGAACACCTTTAACGTATCCAAAGTTGAATACGTGGTGGTATAGTGGGACGTCGGTCACCAGCACCGGCCCGGGTAAATATGGGGTTATGCATGAACCGTAAAACTAAAACGCATATTGTACTCGTCAAACGATTTCTATTCGAGTCTCACCCTGAGAACTCCGATGGTAAGGCACACATCGGTTGATCCCCAGCGGAGTCGCCAAATTGTGGACATGACGTAGGTCCACCCCGACGCGGCCACGCGCGGGTTTTGGGTAGGCGAATGAACCTCCATATGAGAAGGATCGAATTGAAATTTAAGTCGAAATGGAGTCGCCACCGAATTTTATGGTTATTCGGAACCATTCGAGCCCACTCTATATCGCCATGGTCCATACACAAAGTATGGCCCATTTTGGTTTGAGAGTTTATTGGGCTCGTCCCTTTGCATATCGATATAGATGCCGACTTGAGCGGTTAATCGTATATTGAATGACTCTCGTTGCCAATGGATTCGGATATCCGGAAACCACGGTTCTGAGTAAGGGGTGAGGGTACGTGTTGGGAAGCCCACTAAGGACACCCAACCCCGCCCGCACTTAGCGGCCTCTACTAGGACATCGTTTGACTTTTTAATATGCGCGTTAGTGATTCGATGAAATGTTATGCAAACAGCGTTTTAGCTAAGCATGCGAATTAAATGTGAGTTACGTCAATTTAATGCATCTAATTTATTGTCGAGGTGGTTTAGCATGCGAGGGTTCATTTAAAAGCGGTAAAACGCAAATAAATAAAGCAAAGCAAAAATAAATCGATTACAAGTTACACGGGCGGAATACAACCCGGAATTCACAATACGGCGTACAATAAAATAGAATAATCGAAATATACAATTGAAATGACGAGCAATAATTATAAACGGACCCGTGTATAAACTAGACCGTGAATTTGTGTAGGTGGACGAACTTTAATTAGTTACACATTATATTGCGTATTAATCAAAGGACGGAGGTTCGAGACCTAGACGTGGTGCTAGCCCGATCTCGAACCTCGATGCCTTGTCCCGACTTATCACCTCGAGAAATTGAGTCTAAATTAATTTTACATCGGATACGACTAAAGAGTCGTCGACATGAAATTAATAATGTGAGACCGTCGATCAAAATCGTTTAAGTGAAGTGATATGCATGAGTTTTGAAAAGGAGGCCACGTGATTGACTTTACACGTGTCGACTAAGTCGCTTTTTAAAAAGACGAGGCTCGAATGATAAAAAAGAACTCTCGGTTTCTAGGCTGCAGGACCCACTCGGTCGAGTCATGGCTGGACTCGGCCGAGTGCGTCCTGGAAGACGCTACTGCCCGTAATTTAGGGTGCTACTCGATCGAGTAGCAGGTGTACTCGGTCGAGTGGCACCTGTGCGAGTTGTGACTCGTTTGTTTTAATGTGTTTTAAATCGATGATTGGCCGAGTCAAATAAAAATATTGACGGATTTAGATTTAACTCGGTTTGTCGGTACTATAATCATGTCTTATATGATTATAATACCGTTATCGGAATTTTGTAAAAAAAGGTTATTGTTAGATAAAAAATTTGATTAGTGACGGAATTGCGTCCCTCTACGTCACGACATCGATATTAATCCTTACGGATTATGCGACGTCGGTTTTCGTGTCAACGGGTTCCGTACTAATCTTTGAAATGGATTCATACGCGTTCAACTGCGAATGATCGGGATCGTGTTAATAAACGAACCTTAAAAAAATGATTATCGTAGTCAAACGAGTTCGGATCCGAGTTTTGATATTATTATATATATACACGGTACATACGATATTATAGTAAAATATAATAACGATGATTAAATGCGAAAAGTAAAATGTTAGTGTTAGTAAAAATGTCGTTACTATCGACTAAATAAAATACTATAAGCGTAAATAAAAATGTACGAATATATATATACAAAAAAGACGAGAAAAAGGAGGGAAGAAGGAGAAGTCGATGTTGAATGTTACACCCTCAACCTACATGTTCTTGCTTCTCGGGATACGGTTCGTCAAATGGCGGCAATGGCACGGGAACGTCGAGATATGTAGGAGGAGTTGACGGTGTGTGTATGAGGTTTTGTATGGAGACGGATTTTAACGAGTTTTGCTCTCGAAGTGTGTATAAGCGTGATGATGTTTGAGGGTCGGATTATGGCTGAAAATGAGAGGTTTTGGATGTGTAAAGTTGGCTGAAAATTCTGGTTGAGAAGTTGTGTTTTGTGCTTAGGATTGACGGGTATTTATAGGGAGCATGATATAGGGTTACTCGACCGAGTGGCGCGGGTGCACTCGGTCGAGTGCTCTCGCGGATGCACCTGGACCGCTTTTGTGAGGCTCCACTCGATCGAGTGGTCAATCCACTCGACCGAGTGGATCAATTAGGCCGTGCTAAATCGGGAAGGATTGGCCTTGATTTGCTCTTGATTGATTGTGATTGATTTTGAATGATTTGGAATGATTTTGGCTGATTTTCGAACCTGGTGCATGTTTCGAGAATGCACCCGGTCTTTCTTTGTGTCGGGTTTGTCTTGACCGGGTTTTGACCCGGTCGCTAAAAGACGGGAATTATTTTTGGTGTCGGTTTTGACCCAAATTAGTCTCATTTTGCTCGGAACGACCCACTGGGCCTGATTTTGAGGTTGGTTTTGTGAGATTTGTATCCCGTTAAAAGCCCATGCCGGACATTATTAATTTCGAGCCCGTATCCGAGCGCGTTAGAACACGTTAGCGTCCGATCATCATCGGGTGTTTTTTGAAACTACCATAGACACCTGGCAGTCAAAATGCGGGTGTCTACACATATACTAAACAACATTGGCATCGATTCTAATTTAACTACTGATGCAAAGTCAAGAAAATAAATTTCGCATCAGTACCAACGAACAAGTGATACCAAATAAATGAAAAAAATGGCATCGGTTCCAGCGAACCACTGATGCCACTTACTTTTTTGCATATACTAAACAAAATTGGCATCTATTCTAATCTAACAACCGATGTCAATGAACAAAAATTGGAGTCGTCTAAGTTAACAACTGATGCCAATTATAGAATAAACAAAAATAGCATCGGTCCTTAAGTCACGATCGATTCCATTAACATTTTAATTTACAATTGGCATTGAATCCATTTAGGACCGATACCATTGTACCGATGCCATTTGCTTGAATTCTACTCGTAAATTCTCTATATCACAGGATGTTGGAGCGCGTGCCGCAGTTCATATTTTCAGTAGAATTAGTTTTGCGATCGCTAAGGGAGTGGGAGTCCAGATAGTATCTCGGCTTCCCTCTAACTTCTTGTAATTTGTTCTGGTGTTAATGCAAGTTCCATAATAATAATAATAATAATTTTATGACAATAATACCAACTATATAAGGGGGCTTTATAGAATAATCCAAACTATACGTAATCTCATTTTAATATGAACTATGCCTTCATTCATCTCATTTCGCTATGGACAAAATTATGACCTGCTATTACCGGTAATAGTGACCGGTTGTGATCACTTTCTAGGGTCCGTGAGTGTTCCGTCGTCGTTCATGAAAGCAAAAACAACAAGAAAATTAAAGCATTTTTTTCATGGCTTCTATAATACTAATCGAGAAAAAAAATGCAAGATGAATTTTGAAAAGATTCAAAAAAAAATTAACTAATAGCCGAAACTGAAGAGGAAGGTTCAACCGATTTTCTAGGTAACCGGTCACCTATATCAATGAGAGATTAATGAAGGCATATTTCATATTAAAACGAGATTACGTATACTAAGGATTAATCTAAGAAGCCCCCTTATATATAGTTGGTATTATTGTCATATGAAATAACCCTAACAATAAGGGCGTAAACACCCAAGAAATTAAATATACACAAATCACAAGTAAAGGTTAGGATGGAGAAGAATGATGAGCAACAAATAAAGAAAGTAAGAAGTGAAAAGTGTCCTTCGTTCTTGATGCGGGTCGTAACCGCAGTCAAAATTAAATTTATAATTCACTTACAAGACTCTAACTAACTAGTAGTAGGGCAAGTAAGAGTCGAACTCACAGGGACTAATGATACTATCTAGGATTAATTTAGTAGTAGTTATATAGTTATATAAGTATAAATATAATAATGGGGGGTTTGTTTGGGTTGCCTTTTTTTTTTTAAAATTAAACTAACTAACTAAAGTTACGTAAATAAAACTAATAAAACTAATAATCACAATTAAACAGGTAGAAAGTTCTTATAATAAATAAATAGGAGATATGCAATTTTCTATAGATGTCGGGTAAAATCATCGATTCCCTTAATTAGTTATCTTGGATAGATTAGTTAATCGGTTAATCCTTGAACGCAAGTAAATTACCAATTTTATCTTTCTGACTCGTTAAACCCCGTGAACGCACGCAAGTTTAATCCTAACCAATTTATCAAATTAATCATGAACGCATGAATCAAATTAGTAAATTAAGTCGATTTAAGATCACTAATCAGTTGAATAAAATATAACCAGAACGCTGCAATTATATCTGACTCAACTATCACACAAGATTCTAGCAATTAAAGATTAGCCCAGAACGCTGCAACCTAACCAAAATAACTATTAATTCAACGATCGATTCATGAATACAATTAAGTTGGCCAAACAGAATTAACAAACACGAATCAGATAGTCAAATAACGAATCTTATATAAATACCCAACAAACTAATTAATCAGTCAAAACGATATCATAATCTCATGGACCCTAACATCAATAGTCAATTACATACTCCAATTAAAAATTACTCTAGACTAAACATAATAACAATAAAAATAAGATAAAGATTAGAAAAGCTTATAAAAATCGGGACGAAATTTGATTAGACGGAGTCAATCCGTCGTCTTCTATCGTGCGGCTCCTACGTCTTCCTCCCTCTGTCTTTGTATCTTTCTCTGTTATCCAACTTCTCCTCCCTTTCCTCCTTTTATGCGTGTGGCTCCCTCTTGTTTTATACTCTCTTTACTTTCCTTTTTTTTAAATTCTTCTTTACTTTCCTTATATCACGTAATCACGGCTCATTCCATCTTCTTAACTCTTTTTTTTTTTATTTTCTTTATTTGTTTCCTAATAATCTTTTGTTACGACGGGCTTCAAATCTTTTGTTTGGTGTCCGATTATCTGCTGGCCTGCTGTCTTATAACTAGATTTCGACCTAGTAGATGACGGAATTTGATGTTTCTTTCTTCTACAAACTTGTAGGTCTCGAATTTAGCTTTCCAACGCACCCTGAATCACTTGATTCCGATATCGTATGAGTGAGATATCGTCGTCTTAAAGATAGACCTACACAATGTATACGAGAATATAAGTATTATTTGACCTTCAAATTAAATGGGTTATTCTAAATAATTTAAAAATAGATAATAAAACTTAGTTTAGCACATAAATAATATTAACGTATATATTAACCCAAAATTCCTAAAAATACGTTATTAGCTCAAATAATATGAAGACGACATTATAATAATAATATTAAAGGGGTAAAAATAGGTATAAATATCGGTTTATCAAAATCCCCACACTTAGTCCATTGTCGTCCTCGACAATGTTTACTCAAGAGCTAACATAAAATGAAAAATTAACCTTCAAATGTTTTAAACCAACCCAACTAGGTACAATTGACGACAAACTAAAAAGATTTAAGAAAACATTTTTTATAAGTTAGTAAAATTAACAAAATAATTTCGAGTTAGATTAGCAAGTAATGTATACATAAAATTTCTCCTCCCTTGAACTATTCAATTAACTAATTTAACACCATATAATATGTTAAACCACTTCTAAATTCAAATTATAAATAAACTCATTATCCTTCACACTCAGTTTAATTACCTTCGAAAAAAAATATTTGTATTGACTCAAGAAGACGAGTTTCAGCAGTTTAAGGTCTTAGGGGAAGGGGATTTACTTTCATGTACATTCCTATTACCAGTTCAGTACGAGGATCGTTCTCCCGAGCATATAAGTCAAACTAGATATCTCGTCTCACTTTTTTTCCGCAATTATTTTTTTTTTCTTTCTTGCCTTTTTTTTATTTTTTTTTTCTTCTTTTCATTTTTTTCATTCATATTTTTTTTCTGATCGAGTGACCCATGTAACGAGCTTTCAACCAATGACTCCCGCCCTTCCGGACAAGGCATTAGGCATTCTCCCAATCCCATTAGGACTAGGTTCCCCTCGGGTTTAATAACTCGAGTCACAAGAACGACTCACTCACTCTTGAGGTATCTAATCTTCCTTATCGCCCTAATTAGGAGTCACCTATGAAAGAAATTAATTAGACAAGACCGGCTTACATCCCGTACCTTTAGAGTCAACGGAAAAAAAAGTAAAGGTAGCTAAAGTAAGTGCTATTCTTTATAATTCATTTATAAATCAAATTTAAAAGAGACTTAAAATATTATCTGTTATCAAATTAATTAATCCAAGTTCGTTCGGGAGAAAAAATAATTGCATATATGACTTCAAAACTTTTTCTTTTACTATTGTCATTAATAGAAATCATCTTCTTTTTTTTGTGACAAAATGTTAGATTAGAATTTGTCGTCAACTTCCCAAGTTTAGGTAGTCCAATAAAAACAAAGGCTAAAACTTTTAAGCTCAAATTTATATCAAAATTTTGACAGCATTTCCCCTAAAAATTCACATATCCCAAAATTTTAAAATAACCTGCAAAACACACATTTAATGTAATGGCCACCCGCCAACTCCACTTTCAACAATAATTCATTCAATTTCAATCTACCTCATCCCCACACTTAAATCCGACATGGTCCTCAATGTCAAAAGAGACATCAAAGAGCTGAAAATTTTGCAAACTTAAATATATAAGAGGGATAAAGGTACTTAGCGGATCTAGCGAAGTAGAAATATATGCATCTTGTCCACGTTGATTTTGAAAACGTCATCCCATTGTCAGCTATCACATGTTCAGCAACGGATCACTGTTTTCTATCCTGCAAAATTTCAACACTGGTCCAAGACAAGTGAAATAGGGGGAATGAACGAAAAAAATAAAAAAATAAAACTAAGTAAAATAATTAGTTACGCATACAAAATAAATATACAAGCTCGGGTTGCCTCCCGAGAAGCGCCTTATTTTACGTCGTGGCTCGACATGCTACTGTTAACGAACCAACTCAACCAAAACCTTAAGGCGATGGTTGAGGCCCGTTTATATTCTATTACGCCCCCTCACTCGAATGCCCTTTGGGCTTGAAGAGTGGTTAGTGCGGATCGGCTCCCCTGTACCGTGTGCTAAGATTCCACTTGAGAGTTCGAGATATTGGGGGCTACCAGGGTTCGAACTCGTGACCTCTGGCTCTGATACCATGTTGACGAACCATCTCAACCAAACCTTAAGGCTATGGTTGAGGCCCGTTTATATTCTATTAGCTACTTCTCAATTTTCATACGTTGGATCCTCCAAATCAATAATATCCACCCAATTGGCCTTGAATCCATCATAATATGGTTTAAGTCTATGACCATTCACTTTAAGTATCTTTCCTGATTCGCATCCTTTAATTTCTACCGCTCTGTGATCAAACACCTTAAGAACCTCAAAAGGACCGATCCATCTTGATCTCAATTTTCCAGTAAATAATCTTAACCTAGAATTATAAAGGAGGACTTTATCACCAATATTAAAGCTTTTTCTAGATAACATTTTATCGTGATAAACCTTAGTTTTCTCTTTGTAGATCCGAGAATTTTCATATGCATCATTCCTTATCTCCTCCAATTCTAGAATTTCTAATTTTCTGTGAGCAACAGACTTTTCATAATTAAAATTGCACTTCTTAATCGCCCAAAATGCTCGATGCTCTAATTCAACTGGAAGGTGACAAGCTTTTCCAAATACCAAGCGATATGGAGACATTCCTATTGGAGTTTTGTATGCAGTTCTATATGCCCATAATGCATCACCTAAACGCTTACTCCAATCTTTCCTATTAGGACTCACAACTTTCTCCAAAATTGATTTTATTTCTCTATTAGAAACCTCAGCTTGTCCATTGGTCTGTGGGTGATAAGCAGTAGAAACCTTATGAGTAACATGATATTTCCTAAATAAAGCCTCAATGATACGATTACAAAAGTGAGTCCCTCTGTCACTAATGATAGCTCTAGGAATACCAAACCTATTAAAAATCTGATTCCTAACAAACTCGGCAACCACCTTAGAATCATTAGTTCTAGTAGCCTTGGCCTCCACCCATTTAGAAACATAGTCAACTGCTAAAAGAATGTAAGTATTCCCAAAAGACGATGGAAAAGGTCCCATAAAATCAATACCCCAAACATCAAAAACATCATCTACAAATATAGAAGTAAGAGACATTTGATCTCTCCTAGAAATATTACCACTTCGTTGACATTGATCACAAGTTTTCACAAAAGTATAAGCATCTTTATGCAGAGAAGGCCAAAAGAATCCACATTCTAGAACTTTATGAGCTGTTCGTTTCGGACCAAAATGACCCCCATACTCAAATGAGTGACAAAATTCAAGAATAGATTTACTTTCCTCTTCAGGCACACATCTTCTTATAACATTATCGGAACAAATTTTAAACAAATAAGGTTCGTCCCAAATATAATATTTAGCATCGTGCTTAATTTTTATCTTTTTGGGCTTTAGTAAGTTCCTTAGGAAACTCCTTTGATACCAAATAATTAACAATATCAGCAAACCAAGGATATTTCACATTTAATGCATACAATTGTTCATCAGGAAACAAATCAGAAGAGAGGAAAACTATGTCTTGTTCCTTAATAATCCTACTAAGATGGTCAGCAACTAAGTTTTCTGCTCCTTTTTTATCTTTTATTTCCAAGTCAAATTCTTGTAACAATAACATCCATCGTAACAATCTTGGTTTAGACTCTTTCTTTTTCAACAAATATTTAAGAGCAGAGTGATCGGAATATACTACCACATGAGTACCAAGCAAATACGATCTAAACTTTTCAAGAGCAAAAATAACAGCATACAATTCTTTTTCAGTGACAGTATAGTTGCATTGGGCTGGGTCAAGAGTTTTCGACGCATAATATATAACATGAGATTCCTTGCCTACTTTTTGCCCTAATACAGCTCCTACCGCTTTATCACTAGCATCACACATTATTTCAAAAGGTAATGACCAATTAGGAGGTTTAATCACTGGTGCGGAAGTTAATTTACTTTTTAATGTATTAAATGCTTCCCTACACTTATCATCAAACACAAATGGTACATCTTTAGCAAGTAAGTTAAATAAAGGTGATGCAATAGTGGAAAAGTTCTGTATAAATCTTCTATAGAATCCGGCATGCCCTAAAAATGATCTTATTTCACGCACACAGCTAGGATAAGGTAACGAACTAATAATATCTTTTTTAGCTTGATCAACTTCCAACCCTTTAGTACTGACAACATGGCCTAGGACAACTCCTTTTTCCACCATAAAATGACATTTTTCAAAGTTAAGCACAAGATTAGTCTCGACACATCTTTTTAAAGCTAGAGATAAATTATGGAGACATAAATCAAAATCATCACCAAAAACAGTAAAATCATCCATAAAAACCTCCATGGAATTATCAAGCAAATCTGAAAATATGCTCATCATACAACGCTGGAATGTGCCAGGAGCATTACAAAGTCCAAAAGGCATTCTTCTAAAAGCAAAAGTACCAAAAGGGCATGTAAAAGTTGTCTTTTCTTGATCCTCGGGTGCTATAGGAACTTGAATATACCCAGAATAACCGTCTAGAAAACAAAAGTAAGAACGTCCCGCAAGCTTTTCTAACATTTGATCTATGAATGGTAAAGGAAAGTGGTCTTTTCTAATTACTTGATTTAACTTTCTATAATCTATGCAAACCCTCCATCCATTTGACATTCTAGTGGGAACTAGTTCTCCTTTACTATTTTCAACAACCGTAATCCCGGTCTTTTTAGGCACTACATGGATTGGACTTACCCATTTTGAATCTGAGATAGGAAATATCACACCTGCATCCCGCCACTTAAAAATTTCTTTTTTCACAACTTCCATCATTGACGGGTTAAGTCTACGTTGATTTTCTCTAACTGGTTTGGCACCATCCTCAAGAAAAATGTTATGCATACACAATGTAGGACAAATACCCTTAATATCAGCAATTGTCCACCCTATCGCCTCTTTATATTCCTTAAGCACATTTAACAATTTAAACTCTTGCGATTCAGAAAGTGAACTAGAAATAATTACAGGTAAAGTGCCATGTTCACCTAAGAAAGCATACTTTAAATTATTAGGCAAGGGTTTTAATTCTAATTCAGGCGGACATTTAATAGATGGAACCACTTTAGGTGAATCTTTAGGTAATTCAAGGCTAGAAACACACTCAAAATTAGTGGTTAGATGACTATCATGAATAGAATCAAACTTTTCCTCAAAAGATAATATAGGATCCAAATCATTATCATTATCAAGTGTATCAAATCCATTTACCCTGTCGAGTTTCTCTTGTGTAACTGTGTCTATCACATCAATAGTCTCTACAGAACTCACATCATCAGTAGTATCAATGGGGTGTTTCATAGCATCATATATATTAAGCTTAATTGTTTCACCATCAAATTCAAAAGAAAGAATTCCCTCATAGACATAAATTTTAGTTCTACCTGTTTTAAGAAAGGGTCTTCCTAGTAATAATGGCACGTCCTTAGCATCGAAAGAATTACCCATATCAAGCACATAAAAATCAACGGGAAACACTAACTCATCAACTTGAACTAAAACATCTTCTAAAACTCCTATAGGGTAAGCATGTGATCTGTCCGCTAACTGAATCACTACATCAGTTTGAGAAAGAGGTCCTAACTTAAGTGATTCGTATATGGATTTAGGCATAACACTAATTGATGCTCCTAAGTCAAGCATGCATCTATCTAATTTACTCTTTCCTATTTTACAAGGAATACTAAACATTCCTGGGTCTTTACATTTAGGAGGTATTTTCTTTTGAATTATCGCAGATACGTTCTCTCTTATCAACACTTTTTCCCCACTCTTAATCTTTCTTTTATTAGTGCATAACTCTTTTAAAAATTTAGCATATTTTGGCATCTGTTTAATAGCATCTAAGAGGGGTATATTTATTTCAACTTTTCTAAATATTTCTAAAATTTCATTATCTTTCTCTTCTTTCTTAGACAGAGCAAATTTGGAAGGAAATGGAACATTGGTCTTAAAAGTAGGTGCATCTGGGGTAGATTTAGCTATAACCTTCTCCTTTTCTAATTCTGAACTAGTTTCCTTAATTTCCATTTCAATCTCACTATTACGAGGTTCATCTCGACTATCTTCAACATCATTTTCTTTTGTAGTTCCTGGTATAACCTCAATTTCCTCCTCAACATCAAATCTATTTTTAAGCTCCTTACCACTCCTTAAGGTTATTGCTTTAGACTCATCCAACAAATTAGGTTCAGGTTGTCTAACAAAATTACTCTCAATGTTGGCAAGGGTGGTACAAATCAGTTTCATTTGATTATCCAAGTGACACAAGTTATTATCAGTTTGTTCTTCACGACTAAGGCTTTGAGAGTGAACTTGTCCTACTTGAACCACCAATTGTTTTACCATATTTTCTAAAGATTGATGTTGGTTATCCATAATTTTAAGTTGATTATTCACAACATCTCTCAATTCTTTCATCTGCTCGGCTTGTTCTTTTAATTGTTTTTGCAATTTCAAATCACACTCATTCTTGGTTCCATATTGTTGACTACTAGTGGCCATATTATTAATCAATTTTCTAGCTTCAGTTGGAGTTTTATCCATTAAAGAACCGCCACTAGCAGTGTCTATCAACCTCTTTTGAGCATCTAGCAAACCATCATACAAATATTCAATCAAGATTTTTTCACTAAATTCATGTTGTGGGCAAGAATTACATAATCGATTAAATCTATCCCAATAATCATGTAAAGATTCATTGTCATCTTGTTGAATATTCATAATTTGTTTTCTTATTGCCCTTGTAATATTGATATTTATCAAGAAAAACTTTTCTTAGACAATCCCAAGATGTAATAGATCCACCAGGTAAATTAAACAACCAATCTTTAGCTAATTCATGCAAAGTAAATGGGAAAGCTCGGAATTTAATACAATCATCATCAATACCATCCAAAGATAACGTGGAACAAGCAAGATAAAATTCTTGTATATGTTTTAGAGCATCCTCATTAGATCGACCATAAAAGTTAGGGAGAATTTGGATAAAACCTGGACTCAGCTTAAATGATTTTTCCAAAGTAGGAAAAATAATACTAGTAGGTGTCTCCGCAGGAAATAATTACTCCCTTAAACTCTTCTCCGCTCCAGCAGACATCTCAAATATTGTAAATAAGTACCTGAAATTTAAACTAAAGAGTATATAAAATAAAATAAAATAAATAAATAACTAGATAAATAAGTAATAACTAACTAATATATAATCAAAGATAATAAACAAATCAATCCCCGGCAACGGCGCCAAAATTTGATGCGAGTCGTAACCGCAGTCAAAATTAAATTTATAATTCACTTACAAGACTCTAACTAACTAGTAGTAGGGCAAGTAAGGGTCGAACCCACAGGGACTAATGATACTATCTAGGATTAATTTAGTAGTAGTTATATAGTTATATAAGTATAAATATAATAATGGGGGGTTTGTTTGGGTTGCCTTTTTTTTTAAAATTAAACTAACTAACTAAAGTTACGTAAATAAAACTAATAAAACTAATAATCACAATTAAACAGGTAGAAAGTTCTTATAATAAATAAATAGGAGATATGTAATTTTCTATAGATGTCGGGTAAAATCATCGATTCCCTTAATTAGTTATCTTGGATAGATTAGTTAATCGGTTAATCCTTGAACGCAAGTAAATTACCAATTTTATCTTTTTGACTCGTTAAACCCCGTGAACGCACGCAAGTTTAATCCTAACCAATTTATCAAATTAACCATGAACGCATGAATCAAATTAATAAATTAAGTCGCTTTAAGATCACTAATCAGTTGAATAAAATATAACCAGAACGCTGCAATTATATCTGACTCAACTATCACACAAGATTCTAGCAATTAAAGATTAGCCCAGAACGCTGCAACCTAACCAAAATAACTATTAATTCAACGATCGATTCATGAATACAATTAAGTTGGCCAAACAGAATTAACAAACACGAATCAGATAGTCAAATAACGAATCTTATATAAATATCCAACAAACTAATTAATCAGTCAAAACGATATCATAATCTCATGAACCCTAACGTCAATAGTCAATTACATACTCCAATTAAAAATTACTCTAGACTAAACATAATAACAATAAAAATAAGATAAAGATTAGAAAAGCTTATAAAAATCGGGACGAAATTTGATTAGACGGAGTCAATCCGTCGTCTTCTGTCGTGCGGCTCCTACGTCTTCCTCCCTCTGTCTTTGTATCTTTCTCTGTTATCCAACTTCTCCTCCCTTTCCTCCTTTTATGCGTGTGGCTCCCTCTTGTTTTATACTCTCTTTACTTTCCTTTTTTTTAAATTCTTCTTTACTTTCCTTATATCACGTAATCACGGCTCATTCCATCTTCTTAACTCCTTTTTTTTATTTTCTTTATTTGTTTCCTAATAATCTTTTGTTACGACGGGCTTCAAATCTTTTGTTTGGTGTCCGATTATCTGCTGGCCTGCTGTCTTATAACTAGATTTCGACCTAGTAGATGACGGAATTTGATGTTTCTTTCTTCTACAAACTTGTAGGTCTCGAACTTAGCTTTCCAACGCACCCTGAATCACTTGATTCCGATATCGTATGAGTGAGATATCGTCGTCTTAAAGATAGACCTACACAATGTATACGAGAATATAAGTATTATTTGACCTTCAAATTAAATGGGTTATTCTAAATAATTTAAAAATAGATAATAAAACTTAGTTTAGCACATAAATAATATTAACGTATATATTAACCCAAAATTCCTAAAAATACGTTATTAGCTCAAATAATATGAAGACGGCATTATAATAATAATATTAAAGGGGTAAAAATAGGTATAAATATCGATTTATCAGTTCTGAAATGAACAATGCATTAGGGCGTATCATTATTGTGCCCAATTCTGGGTTGGGGCGTGGCAATGTCGCAACGATTCTGGGTTGGGGTATGGCATTTCCGCGTCTCAATCCGACTTTGGGAGTAGGAGTTTTGCGCCTTAATATGGGTTGGGCGTGGATGTTCTGCGCCTCAATATGGGTTGAGACGTGGATGTTCAACGCCTCAATCCGGATTGGGGCGCATCTATCAATCGTAATGATGCAAATCGAAAAGAATTTGTATAACAAAATGAAATCAATATCATGCTACAAAAATAAAGCCCAAAAATTAAGAAAAAAGTTATCCTCAACTCGGAATTAGAATGACAAGAAACAATTATTTGGAGTCCAGGCCAATTGCTTGAAATCGTTTTTAATTTGCTAAGAATTTGATGGAAGTTGAATGTAGCATGGAGGTTTAGTTTAATTGAATGAGTAAAGAGAGGAGGTAGGTACAAGAATTAAATAAAGTGAGAGGTAAAAAGGGTATATCAGTTAAAATACGGACGATATTAAGTAAAATTACGGACGACGAGGAGCAAAAGTGTAGATGTCTTAGATGCATTGAATTTATTTTGAAACTGACCGATATGAAATCAAAATTTGAAAAATATCAATTTTTTTTTTGAGCGATTGAAAAATATCAACTAAAAACATCATCGATTTGGAACCTTTTAAACCTTATTTACTTTCAAACCTGTGTGAACCAAGATTTTATTTTCTAATCTTTCCATTTAAGTATTTTTGGAGATCAACCTACAATTAATATGTTCAACAAATAATAAATAAATCTAACTTATTTAGTACCTATTTCTCTTAATTAATTAGAATATTGTTTTCCACTTCTATCTATATAAAAACATTAAAAGTCATTCCAAAATGTTAGACTTTACAAGTGATTGACAAGTGGCACCACTAAAATGTTAGCTCATCAATATGTAGTTCATGTGCTTTTATTAGTTGTAATTAATACTCCGTACAAAGTAATTACCGTACATATTAGCATTTTCTACATTTTTAAGAATTTTTTATATAAGTCGTGTTTATAATTTTGATCACACAACTTTAATTTCATACCATTTTAACAATTAAGATAATTCTTACAGGTTAATTGGTTACTCCAGTACAAAATATGTATCAATTTTTTGTTTACGTTTTTATTCCATTTCATTGATATTTTTTGGGCCGGTATGGTTTATTTTAATTTTATTTTTTGCAGACGTTGTAACATCATTTTATATATGAGAAAAAATATGAGTGGAATCATAAACTTCCTACAACGAGTTACGGAGTAAATTTTGGGTATTATTTTTAGATTTAGATTTACGATTTGTATTACTAAGATTTGCATAACTAATATTCTCCCATAAAACTAAGGATTTGCAAATTAAAAGTACTATGGATAAGTACACCAAAAAATTATGTTAATTAACGCGAATATTCATCCAATATTCTCAAATTTAAGGTAATGTAGTCATAGGTTATGATATTAGAATTATAAATACACAATTTTCATATAGATTTGGGTAACGTAAGTTGTCATGATATGTTACTACATAATTTATATTTACCTTACTTTTACACCATCTTAATCTTTGTCAAACAAAATAATAAAATGTTGTTTGATTATTGTTCTTAGCTAGAAAAATAAATGAATCACAATTTATTATTCCATTTGATTGTTATATATATATGTCGATGTAGATAACATGACGTCACGAGACTACAATGATATATAAATACTCTCTTCCAGTCGATTTCATACATTTATAACAGTGTATGTTGAGATTATATTGTTATATGAATTTGGAAGTATTACGATTCATATTCACATAAATAATGTTATTTGTTTATTCAAAACAAAGCACGCGACGCGAATTACAGTTCGTTCATGCACATAAGTTTTTGCATACGAGTGCATACAACACGACGACAATTTTATTTAAGGTTGAGTTTGCACAATTTACTTGAAACGCACCCGTGATTTTCACGGGTAACGAAACTAGTTATTTAGTATATCTATAAATTTTTAGGATGATACTTTTGCTGATTTTTTTTTACTGAAAATAGTTTACTTTAATTAATGACAATTTTAAGAAAATGTAAAAAGGATAAGTTTCCTTATTTATTATTATTACTCCCTCCGTATCTATATGTTCGTCCACTTTGTTTAATATATGGGTGGAGTATTATATTGAAGGTGGACGAACATATAGATACGGAGGGAGTATTATTTTATTGTTGATGTTGTTGTCGTCGTCGTCATCATCATCATTATTATTTATTTTTATTTTACTATAAATAGGAAGATTTTATTGATGAATCAAAACAAATTTTACAAGAACTTGGTGGGCAACCGAGATACTATCCGGGCCCCGACATCCTGAGACACCGAAAATTATTTTTATTTTATTTAAAAATAAAATTTATTATTATTTTTGTTTTTTAATAAAAACGAAACTTGTATTGAGATCGAAACAAATTACAAGAAGTTAGTGGGCAACCGAGATATTATCTTGTCACCCACTCATTTAACAATCGCAAAACCAATCCTAGTAAAGATATGAACAGTTCCAAGTGTCCCAGCCTTCTGCGTCATAACGAATTTATTATTATTATTATTATTATTATTATTATTATTATTATTATTATTATTATTAACCTGAACTTGTATTAAGATCAAAATAAATTATAAGAAGTTAGTGGATAGACGAGATACTATCTGGGCACATAGAGTTTTTTTGAATCCGTTTGAGTAATGCAACAGCCTCTGCATCAAACTTCCCCAACGAAGAGAATGAGAAAGAAGAAACCTATAACCAATCTTGGTGCACAAATCTTCATATACTTGACGCACTTACGCTAAGCAGCATCAATGACCACGCGACCACGCAGAAAATCAGACATTGCAGACTAAGTTAAAGGGGACAACCCCGTCAGATCAACACACACATCTTGCCCTCTATCCTAAGTATAAAGAAGTAAATCCGTCGGACGTAGGCTTGTCGTACCTATCAATCAAACCGACATCCACCTCCTTACCGACAGAAATACCAGATCGTAAGCAGATATCCAAAAGAGTGTCGCGAACGAGGTTATGTCGAAAAAATTAGTGGATAACTGAGATACTATCTCGGCTCTCATTCCCTTAACAATATAAAAGCTAAGTTTAGTAAAAAAAATATAAGCATTCGCACGAGCCTCAACGTAGAAATTTTTTGAATTTTCTTGAGCAAGGCAATAACTTATGGTTGACCATAATTTTGGTTGCAATTCGATTTTGATTGGGTTGATTTTAATTACCCGCCTTAATTTGTTTGTGTTGTTCAAGTTTCGTACAATTCAAGGCGAATCATCAACAATTCAGGGTGAGTTTCGAGTATTAGTATTATTCAGTTGAAAGTCCATTAATTGGCTTGAAATTCATTAATTTTTTTTATTTCAAGGGTAATAATTAAAAATATCATTGGTAAACAAAGAATCATTGACAAAACTCATGATATAACAACCCGACTTAGCACGATCATAATATATACAATAATCACCCTTTTAGCATTTACCATGAAAGTGGTTGTCTCTTATCTCTTTCATGATCACATCTTAATCGTCTCATATTTAAGAATTCCCTTACTCCGATCGAGAGATTGGAGGTTCGATTCTCAAATGTGATGTAGTGCGCTATTCATTGGACAAATTAAAAAAAATCTTAATCCCATATTTCCTTCTAATTTTATAAATGTACGTAACATCATTTTAAAATACTAATACTAATTTTTGTACCAAGTACGTCGTACTAAACAAAACAAAAGGTCAACCAAGCTCTCTTATAAAGACACGTGTCTTAATCATTGTCTCTCTAGGGTACTTTCTCTCTCTAACTTGGAAATGTCTCCCTTCTAATTAACTACTATAAATACACTCATTTACTTCCCCTTCTTTTCATAACCGATTAGCTCCTCGATTTGTCTCAAATTCTAGACGCGACCCCTTTAATTAAATAACAAGAAGTTTATAAAAGCATTTGTTTGGTTTATTGATTGTATTGTAATAACAAGGGTAAGGGAGGGGGAGAAAAATGGTGATCATATTTGTAGCTCTCATCGCACTTGGTATCAGCATCTTCATTACTCACCTTGTCTTCAAAACTCCTGTTTTCGCCTATCGAAACCGAAAGCTCCCTCTCCCTCCAGGCACTTTGGGTTATCCTTATATAGGAGAGACCTTTCAACTTTACTCCCAAAACCCAAATCTCTTCTTTGCTTCCAAAGTTGAAAAGTTAGTCATTTACTTTTTGGTCATTCTACCTGCTACCCTACTATACTATACGTTCTTTTATTTTATTTGTTACTCCAAATAATTCGGTGATGTTTGGTTGTAGGTATGGTTCGATATTTAAGAGTCACATATTGGGATGCCCATGTGTGATGATATCAAGTCCGGAGGCTGCAAAATTTATACTATCAACCAACTCGGATTTATTTAAGCCAACATATCCTGCGAGTAAAGAGAGGATGTTGGGCAAACAAGCTATCTTCTTTCACCAAAATGATTACCATCTTCAACTCAGGAAGATTGTTATCAAGGCTTTCATGCCTGACGTCATTCGTAATTTTGTGTCTTATATTGATTCAATCGCCTCTCAAACCCTCAACTCATTTGAAGGATCCATGATCAACACTTTTCAAGAGATGAAAACTGTAAGTTCTTTCCCTAAGCAAATATCACCATTTTTAATATCAATGCTTCAGGTAGTATCCTACATATGTCGTCTAACTCCACAATAAGACAGTGTCGATTAACCTCTCACATTTTTTTTTTTTTTAAAATTTAACATATGATAAATCACGTCGCATATTATGTTCATGTTAGACGATCTTATAAAAGACTTAGTGTCTGCTCCTTATAATCCTTATTATTTTAGCACGGATAATGGCATAGAGGAAAACATGCATGGATGTTCGACAAAGAACGTTGAATAGATTAAAAATAAATAAAAGTAGAAATATATCAAAGTTGTTACATTTCTCTTTTACTCTTTTTTTCATTATTCCTAAAAAAAACCAAGTGGCAAAAAATCATATCATGTCATCTTGTACACAAAACAATCACGTATTATAGTCATGCAAATACACACTGAATCAGGTATGAAATTAATGAAGCTGTTTTACGTATGAACCTAACCGAAATACTTTTTTATTTTCTTCACTTAATCAAAATACTATTTAGGTCCCGTGCAAATGCATGACTTAATATTACGATGGTGTATTAGTAATGACGATAAATTAAAAAAAATATATAAATATATATGATTAAAATGTAATTTTAGTTTAAATTTGATTGATAATCTGGCTAATATGATTCTTTATCATTTCATATTATGTATATTATCTACTGTATTAAGATAATATTGTGTGACAGATTAGGAAACACAATTGGACAATATTATGTGAATATCCTTGATATTATTATCTAGGATAGAATTAGGACTAATATTATTAAGATATGATTTAGTTTCCTAGTTTGAGTTTAGATGCAGTGTCTTTATGATACTATAAAGATGAGTTTGTTTGTATTCATATTCAAGAAGAAAGAAAGAGAGAACAAGTTACAATAATACAAATCTCTTTTATATTTTATCATGTACTCCCTCCGATTACCTGTGTTCTTCCCCTTTCTTTTTGGGGAAGAAAATAAGGAGGGAGTATTATATTAGTTAAATATGAAAGGTGGAATGAAAAAGTAAGAGAGATAAATATTATATTAATTAAATGAGAAAAAGTGGGTGAAAAAGTAGGAGAGAAGAATATTAAATGAGAAAAAGTGGATGAAAAAGTAGGAGAGATGAATATTATATTAATTAGTGAGGAGTGAAAAACTTTCCTTAAATGGAAAGAGGAAAGAAAATCAAACTCAGCCCAAAAAGGAAATAGGGAAGAACACAGGTAATCGGAGGGAGTATATTTTATTTGACTATTTTTATCAATTATTTTCTTACATTTTTAAAATGTTTTATAATCAATAAATACGGATTGGTTTGATGAGTCTTTGAATAGTCCAGTCTTTATCATCCCGTTAACATAATTTACTGTAGGTGGGAAAACATTCTTTGAGAGCGCGACACATGTCCACTTCTAAGACTACTTTTTAAAACTTCAAAAATATTCGACGTAATCTTTCGTTCTTAGATATTAATCAACAATTTTTTGAGACTTAAAATTTTTTCCTAAGACTAAAACTATATAGTTAAAATATAATTATCCTGCATCGAAAAATTAAAATAGGGTGATGAAATTCTATATATTATAAATAAAAGTAATCATTCGTCTATAAATAAAAGTTCTTAATTAGATTATATATAGACTTTAAACTTAAATAAAATTATCACATCGAAAAATTACAATAAGTTGAATTTTTTTAGAGTAAATTAAAAATTACTCCTTTTAAAATACTCATTTTTGAAATTACTCCCTTTTGAATTTTTTGTTAAAAATAACTCCAAAAAAGTTTCAAAAGTTCAAAAATTGCTCCCAATTTTATTTTTAGAACAAAAATGCCCTTGGTTATAGGGTGATGTCAAGTAATAGCGAAAAAAAAAGTTAGGGGCTTTTCATCCAAAAATTATATTTTGAAGCAATTTTTGAGCTTTAGATAGATATTGAGAGTTATTATTAACAAAAATTTCAAAAGAGAGTAATTTTAAAATTGAGTATTTTAAAAGGGAGTAATTTTTAATTTAGTAAAAGTAATCATTCATCCAAAATATATAATAAGATGATCAAATTCGATTATATAAATAAAGAGTAATTGTCTATCCTTTGTCTTAGATATAAAAATAAACTCTTTTAAGTCTTAATAATAACAACTCTTAAAATTATAAACTTAATGATCAAGTAAACTATACCACATCGAAAAATTATGATGAGATGATGAAATTCTATATCATAAATGAGTAATCAATCGATTTTAAATATCAACCAACAAGATTTTGAGTTTTAAAACCTTTTAAAAAGACTACAAATCTAAATTTTGTCTCACATCGAAAAAATTAAAATAAGGTGATATTCTATATTATAAATAAGAGTAATTGTAGGGTTTTTCTGGGTCTTAAAAGCAAATCTTAAGATTATAAACCTTGAGTAAATTATCCTACATCGAAAAATTATGATGAGGCGATAAAATCTTATATTACAAATAAGACTAATCTTTGTTATTAGATATTAATAAAAAAATTCATTCGTTCTTAGATATCAATCAAAAAAATTTTGAGTCTTAAAAAATCTCTTATTATAATAAGGTGATGAAATTTTATATTATAAATAAGAGTAATCAAGTGTTATTTTGAGTTTTAAAATGAGCTCTTAAGACTATAAACTTAGCTGAAATTAAATTTGATTACTAGTATCATGTGATCATCTTGTTTATTATAATGATATAGTTTAATTAAGTTTATTATTTAACGAAGGTACATCATCAATGTAATTAAACCAACTAATCTATGCTTCGCACAGGCTTTTAACCTAGTTTAGAATTATATAGATATTTTTCTCAACTACATTTAATGTAGTAGTACTGTAGTAGTAATTATTTCATCTATTTTTTAATGTTTGCTCCATTTCTCAATGTAAGTGAGAAATATTTTATTAAAATGGGAGAAACATTAAAAAAATGGAAAGAGTATTAAATAGTAGTCAAATATTAGAGTATTATTTAAAAGTTTTATTTTCACATGTGACAAATTTGAAGTACACATTCAACGTGGCACTATTGTCGATATTTGGAAACGATGAAATGGAGTATAAGGAAGATTTGAAAAGGTGTTATTATATCCTGGAGAAAGGCTACAATTCAATGCCAATAAATTTACCCGGAACATTATTCAACAAATCAATGAAGGCCCGAAAAGATTTGGATCGGATCTTGGCCCAAATAATATCGAATCGGAGGAAAAGTAACAAGGAACACAAAGATTTGCTTGCGTCTTTCATGGGTGACAAAGAAGGCCTCACAGACCAACAGATCATTGATAATATGATAGGCGTCATCTTTGCTGCTAGAGATACTACTGCTAGTGTTCTCACTTGGATTGTCAAGTACCTTGCTGACAAACCTTCTGTCCTTCAGGCTGTCACGGTATTACTTCACCCCAATTTTTGTTTTATATGTCTCAAGTAAATCTGTCATAAAATTGTTACGGATCAAGTATCATTACCCATGTGGTAGATAAAGAACAGTATTTACTACTCCCTAAATATTCTAATAATCCACCTATGCGAACGATATATGACCTATCTGACGAATAATACCTGGAGCCATAATCTTCCTTAATTTAATTTCCTTCCTTGTATGACTCACTATGTATCCAGTACGGATGTGGTACCGCCCTTTTATTAATGATGTGTAAGCATACAATGACTTGAATCGACCCTAAACATGAATCTTACATCTATTTTTATATTTTTATTATATACTCGTAATAGAGTATATTTTTTGATGAAAAAAAATATTATGTATATAATTTACTAAAAAGGCTCGTTCGAACAATGTCGTAATTAATCCGTACATGGTTGGCTCCTCATTGAAGGCAACCAAAATATATCAGTCGCAATATATTCATCACAACATGAACTCGATATAATTGCTCCATCCAGAGGAGGACGTAGGTTGAAAATACGGGGTATTACATAATAGTAAATAATGGGTGTATAATGTAGTGTAAAGAGAACAATTAGTTTTTTTTTTTTTTTTTTTTAATTTTGATATGATGTTAGTGAGAATAATAAAGTGATGATGTGGATGGCAGGAAGAGCAAGAAGCAATAATAAAAGACAAAGAAGTGAAAGGAGAAGAAAGGGTACTAAGTTGGAGCGATACCAAGAGGATGGCATACACGATGAGAGTGATACAAGAAACACTAAGAGTGGCTTCAATATTATCTTTTACATTTAGAGAAGCAGTAGAAGATGTTGAATATGAAGGGTACCTTATTCCTAAGGGATGGAAAGTGCTCCCTTTGTTTAGAAACATTCACCATAGCCCTGATCATTTTCCTCAGCCTCACAACTTTGACCCTTCTAGATTTGAGGTAAAAAGTCTCGAATATGTGTGTTATTAGTCTTTCGGAGTTAATCTTCGCAGTACGCATTTTACTCAACACAACACACTTTTTCCATTACATGCCCTTCATCATAAAACAAATCTAATTTTATTTATCATTCACCCTCTCCACCCCAACACTAAAAACTATCCTACTCCATATTTTTTTTAATTATCACTTATTACCTCCCAATCTAACTATGCATTCATTCAATTTATCAAATTTAATATATTATAGAATGATTTTGATTGAATAACAGAAATCAACCATTAATTACAAAAATTAAGGTTTTTTGTTTCAAAGTTAAAATAAATTAAATATGAAATTTAATGAAATTAGGGTTTTTTTGTTTCAATGTTCAAATTATGAGATTTTATGGTTTGACGTCCTTTTTCTCTTCTCTTCTCTTTTTTTCTCCCTTACATAATGTTGTTGTTGTTGTTGTTTTATTTTTATTTTTTCTATTTTTTTGGGGTTTGATCATCTAGTACTTCATTTTTTTGTTTAGATGTACTGCGTCAAATTTATAAAAAAATACGTCAAGGATTAAAATAAATGTACTGCATTAAAGTTAAAATAAATGTACTGCATCAAAGTTAAAAAAAAAATGTACTACACAAAAGTAAAATAATAATGTACTGCGTTGACTAAAATAAATTAAGGGAGGAGAGAAAAAAAGAGGAAAAAGAGGATGAATTTATGGGAGGAGAAATGAGAGGGGCAAAATTGAAAAAGTGGTACTACGTCGAGTAAATTTCGTACTGCGAAAGGCAATACCTTAAATTGACATGACTAAATGTTTGCAATAGTTAGATGAAAATAACCATGTTTCCTAAACTCAAAACAGGTGGCACCAAAACCGAATACATTCTTGCCATTTGGCACAGGGATCCATTCATGCCCTGGTAACGAACTGGCTAAGCTTGAGATTCTTGTCATGCTACATCATCTAACCACAAAATACAGGTTGGTGCACCGTACGCTCGCTCTTGCTGCTTCTTGAATCTTGAATTTAATTAGCTTCAATTACTTGCTAAAAATAGTAATCCTTCTGTTTCTAATTGAGATTTCCCCCATCACGGGCCTTTTTGTTTGTCTTCCAGGTGGATTATCATGGGTCCCCAGGATGAAATTAAGTATGACCCATTTGCCCTTCCCCAGAATGGCCTACCCATTCAATTTTTTCCTAAAAATCAACAATGATTGATTGCTATCAGGGAGAAATTTCTTAATTGATTTTAATAATCAACACCGGAAGCTAGAAGTGGATGGAGACTTGATTTTAAATTATTACTAAACGAAGTTGGTAAATAATTAGCCTTATATTTATATACTATGGTTTAAAGCAGGATGATTCATCATCACATTATGGTGGTAAAATTGTAAGCAATAACAGACAATTCTCTTAGTAAAAGATTCTGGAGACAATAGTACTTCGTATTTGTTTATTTAAGTAGTATGGAGTATTTATTTTCACAATTTTTTTGCGTTGATCGATTGTGATTTTTAATGTAGCTTGAGTTATTTATGTTTCTCTAGTATGGAAAGGTAACCAAGGTATTTATAAGAGCATCCCAATCCAAGAGTGGTTTTTCCATTCTTGGGTGGGACCCCACCTTCCACCTCATTTTTTTAATTTCTTTTTCCCTATCTTAAAACCCTCCGTCCCGCCTCCTAAAAAAACCTATATTTCTCATTTCATCAAGGTCTCCATTGATAATTAATCGATGATAGGTCACAAAAATTATTTAATTTTCAATTCCTAGTATGAAATTCAATCTCTTATTCAATAAATTTCTCTCTTTTTATGAGAGTTTCGTCCTTTATTTCAAGGTTTTTCTTCTTATTTTCAATGTTTCGGTCCTTTACATTAGTATAGGACTTAGTTTCATGCTTATTGACAAGATTAGTTTGTTGATGGTTCGTTGCTTGTCTCATCGATGGATACAAGTAATTTATAAACGATCTTTGAAACCAATAGAATATAAGTTTTCTCCCCTTATGAATCAAATGAAGGATCCCCTCATCAAAAGCTCCAAGAAGATAGCGATACGAGGTCATGCCGAATTGTCAAATCATGTCTTGATGAGATCCCTAATTTATAAGAGAAATTATATTCTTTGGTTTTTAATAGATTTGTTTGCGATCATAGGTATTCACTGTTGTGGACATGACGTAGGTCCACCCCGACGCGGCGAAGCGCGGGTTTGGGTAGGCGAATGAATCTCGTGGTAAGATTGTTCTCGGGTTCGAAATTTAAGTCAAAATGGAGTCGCCACCGAATTTTGTGGTTATTCGGAACCATACGAGCCCACTCTATGTCGTCATGGGCTACACACAAAGTAAGCCCACTTCGATTTCAGAGTTTATGGGGCTCGTCCCTTTGCATTGTTATATCGATACCGTTTACACCGGCTTTCATATATAAAATGACTCTCGTGCGCCAAGGGTTTCGGACATCCGGAAACCAAGGTTCTGAGTAAGGGGTGAGGGTACGTGTTGGGAAGCCCACTAAGGACACCCAACCCCGCCCGCACATGGCGGCCTCTACTAAGACACCGTTCGTGTTCGTGTACGCGCGCTAGTAAAACGACTAAATGATATGCAAACAGTGTTTTCGGGCTAAGCATGTGAGTTATTGGTTAACTACGTCATTTAATGCATCTTGATTCACGTCAAAGTGATTTAGCATGTGATGTTCATTTAAGGCAATAAATGGCAAACATCAAGAATAGAAAACTCGTAAATAAATTACAAATTACACGGGCGGAATACAACCCGGAATTCACAATACAACGAGCAATAAAATAGAATAATTGAATTAAATAAGAAGAGCGATAAATAAATACACGGCTCGACAAAGACCCGTATACAATAAATGCACACTAGATCGTGAATTAGTTAGACGGACGAACTTTAATTAATTACGCATTATATTGCATATTAATCAAAGGACGGAGGTTTGAGACCTAGGTGTGGTGCTAACCCGATCTCGAACCTCGATGCCTTGTCCCGACTTATCACCTCGAGAAATGGAGTCTAAATTAATTATGTGTCGGATACGACTAAAGAGTCGTCGACATAAAATTATTAGTGCGAGACCGTCGATCAAAATCGTTTTAGGTGTCGTGATATGCATGAGTTTTGAAAATTAGAATTACGTGATTGATTATGCACGTGTCGACTAAAAGTCGTAAAAAAATGACGAGGCTCGAATATTGCATTAGAGCTCTCGGTTTTCTGGGCTACAGGACCCACTCGATCGAGTCGTGGTCTGACTCGGTCGAGTGTATCATCAAGCGTAGCTACTGTCCAAATTTTTGGGTGCTACTCGATCGAGTAGCCTACGTACTCGGTCGAGTAGCCCCTGTACGAGTGACAACTCGTGTTGCTTTTTTGGTTAAAATCGATAGTGGGCCAAATTAAATACAAATATTGTACGATTTGTACTTAACTCGGCTTTCGGTGCTATAATCGCATATGCAAGCGATTATAATACCGTCATCAGAATTTTATGAAAATGTTATCATTTAGATTGAAATTTTGAATTAGTGACGGAATTGCATCCCTCTACGTCACGACATCGGAATTAATCCTTTCGGATTATGTGATGTCGGTTTTCGTGTCAACGGGTTCCGTACTAATTATCGAAATGGGATCAAATGCGTTCAACTAGGACCGATCACGATCACATCATGTCCTTGAGTACATTGGGGCGGTGCTCCTCGAAAAGGCACCACCTCCGTCGTTACTCGTAAAGGAATTTGATGGACTTTAGGCGATCGTCATAGTCAAACGTATTCGAAACCGAGATTTTGATATTAGTATGTATATATACACGGTATAATAATGTTAGATGTTAGAATACGGAATTAAAGTGTTAGTATACAAAAATAAAAGTTAGTGTTAGAAATACATAAATAAAATGTTAGAGTGCGATAAATAAAATGTTAGTAACGAAAATAAATAAAAGGTTAGTATGCACAAAATTAAAGGTTAGTGTTAGTAAATAAAATATTAGTGTCGTTAATATCGACTAATAATAATAATAATAATAATAATAATAATAATAATAATAATAATAATAATAATAATAATAATAATAATAATAATAATAATAATAATAATAATAATAATAATATTAGTAGTAATACATATATAATCGAAAAAAGGGAAAGGAGAAAAAGAAATGGGTTTGATGACACCCTCAACCTACATGCTTAATGGCCTCGGAAACGAACTCGTAGTAGCGGCGTGTGCGCGGGAGTATCGAGATATGTAGGGTGAGTTAGGGTGTGTTTGGTTAGGGAGAGGATGCTCTCGGGTCTTTGGCGAGTTTTGATCTCGAGTTTTGATTGTATGTGTGTGTATGTGTATCGGTTTTACGAGGGATGCTAACTCGGTTTTTAGCCTAAGGTTGCTTAGGGTTTGTAGTATTGAAATGATGAAGATGGATTGGGGTAGAAATGTAGGGTCTTTGGCATGGGAAAAAACCTTGTTTGTGAAGAGTATGAGGGTGAATGTAGGTTGAAAAAGCTTGTGAAATGAATGGGGTTAAGGGGGTATTTATAGGCTTTACCCCCCGACCTAGGGTCACTCGATAGAGTGGCCCTAGTGCACTCGATCGAGTGCCCTTCAAAACGGGCTTGATCTGCTGAATGACGCTCCACTCGACCGAGTGGGTCAATCCACTCGATCGAGTGGATCAAGCAAATCGAGCTATTTTAGGAAGGGGTTGACTTTGTTGATTTGTTTGTTTTTATTTGAATTTAGACTTGGCGCCAGCTTCTAGAAACTGAATTTGGCTGATTTTTGTGTCGGATTCATCTTTGACCGGGTTTTGACCCGGTCGCCAAAAGACGGTTTTATTTCCGGTGTCGGTTTTGGCCCAAATTAGTCTCATTTGACTCGGAATGACCCACTGGGCCTGAATTTGAGGTCGGTTTTGAGAGAATTGCACTCCGCTAAATGCCCACGTCGGATACTATTGATTCCGAGTCCGTATTCGAGCATATTAAGTCACGTTGACGTCCGATCATCATCGGGTGTTTTGTCGAGAACTGCTATAGACACTAGCAGGCAAAATGCGGGTCTCTACAACTGTAAGTACTTTTTGACGACGTTCTATTAATGAATTATTTTTTTCGTTCAAAAAATACTCCTTTATCCAAGAATGGGGTTTCCATTATCCAGTGGGACCGATTTTAATCCACCTCATTTACACTACCCAATCATTTATTTCAATATTCATTTAGTTTATGTTTAAATCAATATTTTTATTATTGGGACCCGCCCGCATCATTCACCACGCTATTCTTCACCAAGAATGGAGTTCTACAATGAGTGTCCTACAAAAAAAGTAGGAACCACAAACAACAACCCGAAACAACAACATACAAGCACAATCAATAGTTCAATACTACCAGTTAACACAGTCCAAGAGTTTAGCCTTATGTTTCTTCTTAATCTTTAATTTCCAAGAACTCCAACACTAACATAGAACTTAGTGCTAGCTAGATGATAAGTCGGTATTTTACCTATTTTTGTCCCGCATTTGTACTCTTATTTAGTCGGTTTTACCACTCGACTTGCTACGAGTATTATTTAGTCATTTTGGGTTTAATTAGTTTATTAGTCGTGTCTCGCGTATTTAGGTTCGTTTTATTATATTTCTCGGGATTTTGGTACTGCGTGTCCATGTTTCTATTTGTAGGTACTGGGAAGGACCGAGTTGGCTAGAATCGAGGCAAGTCAAGACGGATCTAAACTAAAAGAGAAGAGGAGCCGAGTTATTATATTGGGCTTTAAAAATGGGAGCAGCCCACCAAAAAGAAACAAACAAAAGAGCAGTAGAGTAAGATTAGAAAAAGTGGGGCTGCGAGATTAGAAAAGGGGGAGCACTGTAGCAGGAGAGAAATTGACAGAGAGGAGCAGTAGAGTAGAAGTAGCACGCAGCAGCAGCTCATTCATTCCTCTGTTTTTCCCTTCTTCTTTTAGTTTTAATTAACTCCTTTAATTAGTTTAATCATCTAATCTTTTCTTAATTATTCTAGATTTTCTTATTCTCAATATAAATTCATCTCTCTTTTGTTTGATTCGATTTTATTTATTTCATGTTTAGATGTTTAATCACTTAAAGTTTATGTCTTTATAGTTTATTGTGTTTAGTAATATGATTCTAAGTTTGTATTTTATCTTTATATTGAGTAATTAGTATGTGTTAGGTTAGATTAGTTTAATTTATTTCATTAGTCAAAGTTATTGTCTTTATTATTTCATTATGCTTATTTCTATGTTTAGAATAATTATTGGTTTTTGTATTAGTGTAATAATTATGTGTAGTGAGTAGTTTTCCCACTAGGGGTCGATGAATCCCCGATTTGTTTGAATTGCGCGATTGTATGCCTTGTATCGGTTTATTTGGGTGATTGGATGAGGATGTGTTGGGGATTTATAGATTAACTTGGTTTATGGGGTTTGAGTCGAATTTAGTCCCTTGGTCATCGACGAGAGTCGATTAGGATTAATTGTCGATTCTTCCCCTTTATCTTGCCTTACTCTACTTAGTTGAACACGGGAGTGAGAATTGAGTGGGGTATCCCTAACACTAGTTTCGATGAGCGCGCTTTTCATTGACTTGGATTAGTTTGGGGAACATCACGGGAGTGAGTCTCCGGTCTAGACCTTAGGATTCCGTCTTACGAGCCCGGGAGGGAGCTAGGTAAACGGGGTAATTAGTCGTTTCACGAACCCGGGAGGGAGGTGACCGACCTAGAATGCGCATTGTCCTTGTCCAAGAACCCGACTTCCTTGATACTTGGCATTTGTTGACGTGATTTGAATAAGTCGCGGGTGACATCGTCCCTTAGTACTTTTTCTTATTTGATTACATCATTTCATCTCTTTGTTTTTTCTTTAATTTTCTAGTTCTTTATCTTGTTTTAGATTTTTAGTTTCTTTATGTATTTATTAGTTAGTCTATTTACCCTATCAATCGATTCGCGTAGCTAGTTCATAATCTGAGACCGACCTAGTACTTGATCCCGATCTCTCTGTGGATTCGACCCGACTTGCCCTTATTATATTTAGTAATTGCCGAAAATGTCTTAGGACATATTCCTTCAATCTCCCACTTGTCCGTAGACAATAAGGCAATCTTCAAATTCATTAAGTCGCTTAATGTCGAAATCGATCACATCTAAACATCTCATGATTATTGTGTCACTTATCAAATTCATTTCCTCGATCTCCGAGTTCGAACTGTCATTGAATGAATTAACTCCTTAGTCCATTCCTCGCATGGCCATGCATTTTTCATCTCTCCTTGATCAAGGGGCTTAGACACCAATCCTATCCTAAAGGAGGACTTATCCAATCTTGTATCATCCAAAACTCCTACTCAATTCTTAGTCACCATGACGAATGTCTTTATAACCTCCTTTTTACGGCATGACGTTTGACAGTGTCAATGCACAAGTAATCGTATCATGGTTGTAATGATATACTCATGTCAAAGGACTCTACTAAACATAGATTTCGATTCTACTTTAGAATCCACTTTGGTCAAGTCACAATATATCTAATTGATGAACTCATTTCGTATATATATTTAACCCCATATTTTCCTTTATTTTGGTTCATTTTACGTGTCATAGAAGTCATTTTTCTAGCTTTTTATTCTTCTTTGTTATGCCGGGTATTTTGTTTGTGTTTTGTAGGAAACGAAACAAATAAAAGCGATTAAGATATATTTTGGGCAATGATGAGAGTCGAGCCATGAAATCTACAAGAAAGAAGTGATAAAAGTTAGAGGATACTAAGAAATCAACATAGTTGCTCGATTCCATTTATAATGGTTTCTAGCTCAAAGATATTTTATTTTGAAAAATGGCTGTTTAATTATTTTACTACGCGATTTCATAAATAATTATTTTCTAACGCGTTTTAATCCGATTTCTTCGTAAACGCTCATATTATTTAACGAACCTTCTCTTTTCGACTTGAGAAATATTTTCGGACACCTTTTATTAACATTACATATTATTTTTAACCTATTTATTTTAATTTAAAGTATTTATTTTAATCGGAAACTTATCACATCCATTTGTTGCTTGTTCTTTCCGTCTCAATCATCTCGTCTCTTAGTTGAGTTAAGAGTCCTTGTGACTCGACTATTCCTATCTCTTAGCTTCCTAATTTATTTACAATATAAGTCTTCTTTTCTCCTCTATGTTTTATGTTAAACTTTCTCCTTTTTGTTCGTCAATCTGATCCTAATTCGTCTTTAATTCTTTCCGATCTCGAGAATAATTTAATTACTCTTATTCGTCCTTCATCTCGTTTTCTCCTTTCGATTCACTTATAATGTGGTTTTAATACCATATGTTTAATTATTTCGTAGGCTATCGTGCTAGATCCTACAAATACGATTATTTAATTGATTCAGATCTCGATTAAGGTAACATTGACACGTTACTCGGTATTATGTGATATTATTGTTGTAGTTGCATGTATAGAAACTAGATTTTTGTTAGACAATATATGTATGTCTCGTTTTAATAACAAAAACTTTAAAATCGTAAATTTTAACTTATTTTTAATCGTTTTTACGAGATTTGCGAATAAATCGTTCTTTTAATTATTAAAAGTATTATAAGGCTGAGACTAAAACATACACATAATAAGTCATTTCATAATTTTCATGATTTCTAATGTATGAAGTGTCAAATTGAAAGTTTTATTATTTTTAATAAAGTTACAGCATGTTTTAGAATCTGTTAGTGTTTTTGTGCGAATTAATACTCTATTTTAAGGACGTTATTTCCAAAAAAATTGAAAAGAGATCGACTACTGTTACTTTAAATCTAATTTATGTTTGTTTAATTTTGTAAAATAATTCCGAGTAGTTTGGTCACAATAAATTGTTTATGAACAGGTGTCAAATTAATCCGCGATTCTGTCAGTTGTGATAAGATCTAAATTGAAATCTATGATAAAATTTTTATTTAATCTTGGTAATTCATGTACATAAACTCTGAAGTATCTAGTTAATGTTTCCAATCGTATTTTCTTTAAAATCAATTTTTAAACGTGTTTTATTAAAGAAATACAACCGGGTGTCTAATTCTTACAGTTTTTAAACATACAAATAAAAACCCATGTTTAATTTGGATTTTGGATTTTCTTCAGAAATAAAAGTTGTAACTAAGTTTCTAAAGTTTTCAACCCCACTGGTCTTAGGCTGTTTTGATTTTTAATGATTTAATTACGAATTTTATAGTAAGAAAGTGCAATTCTGGAAAATCTGTCAATTTGTTATTTAAATACTTTTAATTACTTAAATTTCAATCTTTTGATAAACAATTATGATTTTGACTTTAGTTGACTTTTAATCATGAATTATACATTTATATGATAAATATAATGTTTACGTCTCGAAACCTAATATTAACTATTTTATATAACTCCTATTTCTATTTATAATAGTACCTACTTTTGGAAAGTAATTTTTTAAGAAAGTTTCTATTTTTATAAAGTTTTCTCTTCTGAAGAACGAACTATATTTCTATTGAATTACGACAATGACTTTGTTTTGGAGTTATGAAATAAGAGAAGTGTACGGGTAGAGTAATACAGTCTAGAGTATATGTTTTGCCATCAGCTATAAGTAGGGATGGCAGTGGGTCCGGAACCCTGCCCACCCGTCGGGTCTTACCCTGATGGGTTGGGTATGGGTCCCATTTTTTTAGACCCTGCGGGTACAGGTCGGGTATGGGTCCTTCAAAAAAATCCAGGTCCGGGTCCGGGTCCTATAAGTCAGGCCCAGACCCGACCCTTGGACCCGTCTAAAAAGAAAAAAAACCTACTTTTTCTTTCTTGTTTCCTTTGATTTGGTACGTTATATACTTAAGATACACTTTTTTTAATACTTGGGTAAGCTACTAGTCTATATAGACAGATTTGCCCCGCACCAATTCTGGGTATATAGTTATACACTATGAGTATGCATGCAACATGTTATTGCCGAAATACAGTGGCTAATACAAATTATTGGCATAGTATTGAAATTGAAAAAGAATGATAATACAGGGAGTCTAAAAATTTGGACCCGTGAAGGACTCGGATCCTATCCGTACCCATCGGGTCCGGGTAAGGGTCTAAAAATTTTGGACCCTCAAGGGTCCGGGTCCAATTTCTGAGGGACGGGTCCGGGTCCTGCCGGACCCGATCCATACCCTACCCGTTACCATCCCTAGCTATAAGGCTAGTGTATCCGAGCGGGATGCATTGGTTGTTGAACTGAGCATGTTTTTGTCCAGGAGTGTATGTTCATTTTGACTTTAAGCTCGTACCTCGGATGTAATACGCCGTCGGGTTGAACTGGGCACATTTGGTGTTCCAGGAGGTGTGTGCACATTTACTTAAGCTAAGGCCTCACATTATAAGTCGTCGTTCTATTATGGTTGAGTAGTATAGTCAGAGATCGATGTTTGATTTGTTTGAACTAAGTTCTTGAAACTAGTTTTTAGTATTCTTCTAGTGAAAGTCTATTCTGTTGCACTGATTCATACCCATAACGTCGTTATTACTATTGGTTGATATTGACTTGCAGGTTGACCGTCTTTTTTAATTATTTTACTGTATCGTTTTAAACGTTTTCCATTTTGAACTATTTTGATATAATATTAATAATTATGCTTTAATGTCATGTAATATGGCTAAGAGAACGTCGTCGTTACTTACCACTGAATTGTGGCTGTTATGTATTTGCCGCTGGGTTTTGGGTGAGAGCTAGCGATTAGCATGGATCCTACTCTGTTTCATTTATATTAATTTTTGGATTGTTAACCCATTTGGAGAATTTTTATTTTTAGCTCTTTAGTGAAAAGTGACATTTGTATTGAGTGACCGTTCTTTTTGTAAACTTTAGAACATCAATGTGTTTTAATCCCAAATCTACAGTGTTTCCGCCACTGTATTGCGTTAGAATTTATAGGAGATTACAGTACGTTATAATAACACGTTTTTTTTATACCAACTAAATTTTATAATCTATTCTTACGTAATTACTTTTCGAACTTTAGTTACGGAATCAAAGCTTGTATGATTTTTTTTCGGAATTACTTTTTCATACTTGCGCATTACTCAATCCTCCTTAAAATTTCCTTATCTTTCCAATATTACCCTTTCTTTATTTAAGGAACCTTCATTGTTTTTATCCTATTTTAGATCAATTTTTTCTTAATTTTTTTTACTTAAACCTCATCAATTTTATTTATCGATCAATCATTATTTGCGAATTCACTAAGGATCATAGTTTGGTAATTGATATTTTATCATATACGGAGTAGTAATTTTAATTGAAAATCAGGGTTAATCAATGTCAATTAATTATCTATGGTTCTTGTCGTCATTCTCTGATCTCAATTTCTATTTGTATAATCGGCTAATCGCAAATTAGGACTTTTTCGAATGACCTAATTGGTGCAATTGTTCTGAAATTCATCGCAAGCTAGGACTTTTCCGGGAACCCTAATTGGTATACATCGCAAATAGGACTTTCTAAAAGAACCCTAATTGGCGCAATTGTTTTGAAATTCCTAATCTCGATTTTCACTCGCTTCCTCACAAATTAGGACTTTTTCGAAGAATCCTAATTAGTGCAATTGAATTTGAAATCTACGACCTCAATTTGTACTTGAATCATCGCAAATTAGAACTTTTTGAAGAATCCCAATTGATGCAATTGAATTTTGGATTTTTCTCTCTCTAAAAACTTAGGTAGGAGGAGGAAATGAGAGGGGTAGGGTAGTAATTTTGAGGTATGATTGAGTAATGTCAAAGTATAAAAAAGTACCACTTTTTTTTTTTATAATAAGCAATTTCAATATAATATATGATTCTAAATCAAATACGAAAAATATGGAAATAAATTTAACTATGGAAATAAACTATCTTAGTCAGTATGTAGTCATATTTTACATATCAGCACGTTTTTCTGATTTTTTTTAATACTAACCAAATTTTATAATCAATTCTTACATATTAATCATTATCATCATTTAATTAATTTTAAATTAAAAATGGGAGTACGTATTTCAAATCATAGTACGTTGTGAGGGGTATTATAATTAAATGTTGCTAATAGATTATATGTATCTAGTATATAGATTATATGTACCTACCTCTCTTCCTTGTTAATAGAGGAAGAGGGAAGGTGAGGGTAGCATAAGCAACCAAACACACGGAGATGAGAGTAGGAGGGATATTTGTGGTAGAGGCGTTGGGTGGGAGAGATGAGATCATTGGCTTTGCTCGGAATAATGTTGTGGAGGTACGTGGCCATAGCGAGAGCGTAAGGCCAAAGGTTCGGGGGGGGGGGGGGGGGTGTGAGAATGAACGAGAAGGGTGCGGATGATATTGTTTATGGTGCGAATTTTACGTTCGGCTTTTCCATTTTGACTAGAGGTATGGGGGCAAGACAACCGGAATTGAATGCCATGTTCGTGAAAGAAATTTTGATACGGAGTGTTTTGAAATTCACGTCCGTTATCACATTGAAAATTCTTAATTTTAATATTAAATTGGGTATATACGAGAGAGTGAAATTGAGAAAAGAGGGAGAAGACTTGACTTTTATTTTTGATTGGAAAAGTCCAAAGAAAATTAGTATTGTCGTCGAGAAACAGAAGGTAGTAGCGATGACCTAAATTACTGACTACGGGAGATGTCCACAAATCGCTATGAATAATATCGAAAGGAAGTAAAGAGTAAGAAATAGAATTAGAGAAGGGAAGACGAGTGTGTTTACCAAGTTCGCAAGCATGACATAATTGTGTGCTAGGCAATTTATTACAAGCAAGAGTCGGTCTAAGTAAATTAAAAATATGAGGTCCCGGGTGACCGAGACGAGAGTGCCAGGTGGTTGGAGTAACGACGGAAAGAGCCAGAAACGAGCTAGGGGGATGGTTATATTTCCTACTAGTCTAGAAACATCTTATTTCCTTGAGTCTTATCAACAATGAGTACACCTATTTATATACAAGTCCTACTAGTCTAGAAACATCTTATTAACTAGGATACATTAACTAATGCTACGGATAACTAGAGAGAAATACAATTAACAAGGAAGAGAGGTAGGTACATATAATCTATATACTAGATACATATAATCTATTAGTTGCAAATCGTAATAATCGAAGGGAGTATTAAGCAAATATTTTTATTTTAAACCAAGAGAAATAATTAAGTTATACTCCCCCGATTTCAGTCATTTTTTTATTTTTGATTAAAATATTTCTCACAAATGATATAAATGTTAAACAGATGGCCGAGGTGGAAAAATGTATTCAAATCACTTTTTTTTAATCAAATATCACATTAATTTGACATTACCATTTGTTAAAATAAATTTTGTTATTATTGACTAATTATGAGTATTAATTAATATATTAATATTAATTATGATCTTGACAGAATAATTATGGTTACTCATAATATGATTCTTATAGGCACCTTAAAATATCCATGAGTATTAATTAATATATTTATACATATGTCTCAGTTTAATATTGGAGTTAATTAATAAGCATCAAAATAGTTGTTCAATTGCATCAATTATACTCAGTATAATGTTATCGGCCTTCTAACTAATGTTATCCACACTTCTAAAAAAATTAAATGAAAATCGTTTATTTTGTATAAGTTGATTAGATTTTGTAATTTACTACTCCATAGTCTGATAAAATGGACCGATTTATAGATCAATTATTTGACCAAATAAGTATATTTAGTTGTATTTTATCGCAATAGGATAGAGATAGAATAACGGTGTTAGATTGATTATTGATCGTTTTTTCTGAAAATTACTAAAAAGAATTATGGGTATCTTATTGAGGAGAAGCAATGTGTTATTTTATGTCAAGATACGTTAAGGGTTGCTTATATATACCTCATGTATTAAGTTTATACCTGAGTGTAAATTTAGCAAATCGGTTAGAAGCGAGGGTGAGTTTCAGTTTAGATATTTTGCGTTCAGATAAATCATTGCCCACTGTATATTACGGGTTGAAAAGTAAGAATTTGTACACTTGTGTTAATTGATTTTATACGGGTTTAGGTCAGGATATGTCAAAATATGTGTGAGTTAAAAGTTTTTTTTTTTTTAATCGCGTTTATTCTATTTTTAAAATATAAATGGATAATACTTTTTAATATTCTTATTTATGTAGGCTAATATATTATATTAGCAATGAAAAGTATATATGGAGTATATAAAAAAATGAAATACTTAATTATATGTAAATGACTTTCAATAAAAAATTTACGTCACCCGTGTAACACACGATAAAAAGACTAGTTATGTTTATTTGATCCAAAACCGAATAATGAGATAGAGATGAAGAGGGTATTTGGTGCATTCAGGTATCAACACACACACTCCATTCATTTAATGGTCCTGTCGTCTCACTTGCCGCAAATCGGGCATGAGTCAAGACCTGAATGTCTCACCTCATTCAATATATACGAGTACCATTTTAATTAATTAATTTATATAATAAGGGTGGACTGGAGTTTCATACAAATGGAATAGATAAAGTTGGGATCGGAGTAGCTCATTCCCAAACCAACAGTACATCTTCTCTTCTTTCTTCACTTCATCAATTCATTAAGTGAGTGTGAGTGAATACTTAAACGGGTACGGGTCGGGTCGGGTCATCACTCCTCACTAGATAGCTAGTATGTACGTCAACCATTTTCTTCACATTATTCAAATCTCTCTTACGGTTACGGAGTAGGAGTAGGAGTAGGAGTATTATTCATTCATTCATTCTTCCCGGCCTCTATTTTCCAATTTCTCACTGCTTCAGCCTTACTGCATGCCTAACTCCATCTCCACTTATCAGGCAGGTATGTATGTATGTACATGTACATGTATGGACTCCACTCTCTTCTAGTCTTCTTCTTCTTCTTCTCACTTCATTTTTTCATTCTTTTCTTGCCACTCATTCTTATTTAAGGTTTTCTTTATTTTCTCATTCTCCTAATGCACGCACGCACCTTCTAGACTTCTAGTCACGAACTTGTAAGATGTCAAATACTACTAGTGACAACAGTAGATAAAGCGAATCATTTGGACCATTAAGTATATGGTTACATGCATACATGTTTACTATTAATTAGTATAATCTTCACTCTTCTTGTACTTAAATTAGCTTGTATTTGGTCTAAGTACTTTTTAATGAATGAATGAATTAGTGACACATACATACATACATGCATGGTGATGGTGGTGGTTGCATTATATTGTAGGTAGCTATCTAGGGAGAAGAAACATATGCAAATGATGAAGAAGGTGATGTTAAAGATGGGGGTTAGAGGGAAGCTGGTTTGCTGTGCAAGGGACAGAGACACTGTTATTAGCATTGATTTTGATAACAATCAACAGGATGAGGAGGAGGACACTAGTACTACTAATAGTAATAGTAATAGTAATAGTAAGCATCCATCTCACCCTTCTTTAATTTCTTCTTTCTTTGTCATTTCATTACTTATCAAACTTATCATCAATTTTTATCTTTATTTCTATCCAACACGTAGGTTGTTTCAGTCTAATAATTAAAGTAATTAGATCGAGATATTATAGATATATAATAGGTACGGTAGGTTCCGCCTGCAAGATCGATCAAATTAATTAAATCTCCCCGATCATTTATATTGTAATTCGACTAAATAGCTTATAAGCTAGCTAACTCCCTTAGCTTTCTTTTAAAGGACAAATTAAAAGAAGAAACTTAATTCCTCCTACAAGGCCAGGGTTGTACGTACTACTCATGTATTCAATTCAATATGTCAATGACATTATAATAATGAATGTGCTCTTTATATATCTACCTTTGAATTTCTTCAATTACTTCTTCCTCGCTCTTGCATCACATCACACTTGTATACAAACGCGCTCCTCCTCCGTCCTACTTAATGAATTCTCCTAGCTATTTGCTTCTGTCCAACTAACCCTGTTATTACCTTTATCAAACACTGCATACCTATACCTACCGTTTAGGTCACTTAACAACCTAACGTTACACTTCCTAAAATTTAGATTTTTTTTGTCAAGTATTGCCAAATAAGCATATACGGAGTATTCCGTATGAGAATATGAGATTACAAGTTCTTGTAAATGAACTTTTCATTATATGAGACCATTTTTAAAGTATATACTCCATATGAGATTACAAGCTCCGTATGAAACTTTTGTTTAACCTCGTTGCTTTTGCCCTTACTAGATAGAGGAGAAGTTTTAAGAGTTTTTTTTGGTCGAAAGTTACATACTCCTTCCCTTCAATTCAATTATTTACTTAGACTCACCATTTCTCCTCACAAAAATGTCCCTCACGTAAAGAATTAAATGGATGAGAGGGAGTACAGTTTAAGTCACTTTGCGAAAGTTTTATTTTTTTTGTCAAACACTGTCTAAAGTTTATACTCCCTCCATTTTTTTATACTTTTTCTCGTTTCAATTAAAATACTCCTAACAGATCTTAAAAAGAGGAAGAGACATAAAAAAAAAAACATAGGGAGTAAATTTTTTGTCAAACACTACCAAAATCACTCTTCATAGCTTGAATATGTGAAATTAATTGATTTTAGCTTGTCGATGACATAACTCTGAAGTTTTATTTAGCTAAGTTATATTAATGCCTAAACTCTTATGTTAAAAAAAAAAAATAGGCTCTTCTCACTAGAATGAGGTAATGATTAATATTGGAGATCAATAATTAATTACTCTACTAAAGTAATTTCGTACAAAATAGATTGAAAATTACGGAGTACTAACTTAGGTGAAACAGTAGTCTATTTTGGTAAAATAAACATCAAGACTATGATATCGACACTTAAAATCGTTTATTTTCACTTTTTTCATACATAAATAGTGTTTCATAAAAAAATCATAACATTAGGTAATATTTGACAAAATTTACAAAATTATTCGCAAAATGACCTAAATAATTTAACAAATTATTCTAAGTTTTAAACATGAGCATTTTGTATGGAAGTTGCATTGGCCGAATGTATGGGTGGTAATGTGGTACCAACAGAAAAAATGGGGTAGGTGGTGCTCCATTTTGAAACAAAAAGGCGGATAGTATTTGGCTCAAGGTAGGTAGGTAGCCTTTTTGGCTCAATCCAGTTTGACTTGAGCATACATGATCTATCTACTTACGAGTGTTTTACTATTTGAAATAATTTCTTAAATCCCGGAAAAAAGTGGTCATCTAGCTTAGGTCAATGCATAGTATGAATACAACTAATTATTGAAAATGTAGGCACAAAGATCAGTGTAGTGCTTCAATAATTTGAATCTTGAGGTTAGATTAACTATTCCAACCAAAGTAATTTTTGGGATTCGAACACATTACTTCTAATACCAAGTTAGATAAATCATCTGAATCAAAATTTGAATGTGTACGGACAGAGGGAGAATGAGTTTTAGGTAGTCCTATTTTCTTTGGCTCGCCCCATTCACCCATTGTGGGAACCTTGCGTTTTGATTTAAAATGAAATGTTGCGTGGGATTGTCAGAGTGTCGAGGGTAGGGTCGAACAAGTGACACTAGTGCGAGACGAATTGAAGCTACCTAGATAATGCATGTAACCCACCCTGCAACTGTATATGTTTATATGATCGAGTAGTGAGTAGTACCCACAGCCACATGACATGGGACATGGGACATGGGACATGGGAGCCGTTATTGTCTACCTGCAATTTAAGATAAAACAACAATCTGCATGCTTCATTGAAAATAAAGTGTAAGATGCAGCCACATACATAATACAGTATGAAAATGATTTAACAAAACATATTCCAGAGGTCCATAGAAATTTCATGTTGGCTCTTTCTTTGCTTTGTGTTTTCCTCTTTAGCAAGGGAACAGTTATACTGAAATTGATTACTTCCAATTATTTCCACTTGCTATTTACCGAAGGCAGTGGACCCGTTTCTGATGATCTATCCGCAATCACTAATCGTTTGTTTCTCCTGTAACTATCTGTTTTGTAGCCATCCATTTAATCCGAGTAATGTTGTTGTATTGACTTTTCCGATCCTTCTCTTTTTTAATTAATACGAGTAAAATATACTCCGTCTAGCGAAGTAGCCAAGTTAAAACTTCTAGCAGTAACCTGAGATGGAGTTGTAGCACATGACAGGTGACTGGTTAGGAAAATAGGCGCTTGCGGAAAACTAACTGTGCAAATAATGGACTGTAGACTGCTAGTACGTGAAAGATCAGACCTACAAGGCTACAAACTTAAATGAGCATGCAACTAATTAAAAGTTAAAACCTATGTTGTTCTAAATTTGTCGTTGTGTGACTGTACTGTAATCGTGTCTGGTGATGGCAAGGATAATCATGGCATTTTAAACTTGCTGTCTATGTCTCAGGAATAATAACTTATGATGGGCTGGAAAGCTGCATCCTGAACAGTCAATCTTATGTGCACACGAATTCAGTAAGTGGGTATCCTACTGCATCCTTTGAGGAAGAACAAACAAGCTGCTCATCATCCAATAAGAATGTGGGTGGATCTTTCTACCCTGATTGGATTACCGAGAAAGACAGAGAAGAAAATGATACGTGGGCCGAATGTAAACTCGAAAGTCCTGAGCTATTCTATGCAAGACGATCTTATGCCAGCCAATTCTCAGACGTGGAGGCGATGAAAGAAAAATTCTCAAAACTTCTCTTAGGTGAGGATGTCAGTGGAGGGAGCAAGGGCAAGACCAGTGCTCTAGCTATATCAAATGCCATAACAAACCTTGCAGGTATGTTACTCATGTTTTATCTGACCATTATGTTACTCAGATTCGGCAACAACCTATCTGAATTAGATGTGTGTCGTGCTGTCAGACTAAAAAAATCCCGATTTTCTCTTTGGTCAGACACTGAATTTAAGTGTCGCATGTGTCGTGTTTTCAGCTTCTGTTTATGGTGAGCTGTGGAAACTGGAGCCCTTGCCGGAAGAAGGAAAGGCTAAATGGATAAAGGAGATGAACTGGTTAATTTCGCCGGCAAATTATATGGTTGAACTGGTTCCTGCTAAACAAAGTGGTACAAATGGCTATACTTTTGAGATAATGACTCCTAAAGCCCGTACTGATGTACACATCAACATTCCAGCACTTCAGCAGATTGATTCGATGCTTATTGTAGGTGATCTCTTCATCCCCCTGTATGAACCAATGAAACTAGATTATGAAATCAATAAACTCTTCGATAAAACCGTCCTATAGTAGTAGTACAGTGCAACATAAAAACAGGGATAGTCCTCAATTTTAATGGGCTAATTGTGTATGAGCTGCTTTTACCTGTTCTATACAACAATTTGTGAAATTTTACTATAACTAGAATTGCTTAAGAACCTTGATTTTGATTTTTGATCATAATCGTCTTGGATGTGTTTTGGTTACATCAGGAAGTGCTAGACTCGATGGAGGGTACAGAGTTTTGGTACGCAGAAGGCAATAGCAGGAAAGGAGGAGGTGGAAGCTCAAGGCAAAGCAAAAGGTGGTGGCTTCCTTATCCACGAGTACCACCAGGTGGTCTGTCGGAAACTGCCCGAAAGAAGTTGCTGTCTCAGGGTAATGTGGTTCATCAAGTGTTCAAAGCTGCAAAATCAATCAATGAAAATGTGTTGGCTGAAATGCCAGTTCCCAAAGTCATTCAGGAAGCACTTCCCAAGGCAAGTCCATTCTTTTATTTTATTTCATTCTACGACCTGGACCCTGCGTTCTGTAACGTCTTTATTTTTTTCCTGAATTTGTACTTCTGGCATTCCTTTAGACCAAGGCATATATGCCAGGCCTTTTTTCATGAAATCTTCGGTGTTGTTCTTTGACAAACTTTGATCAATAAGACACACGTGCGCATCAAAATCTATAAAGACAGTTTTCATTGCGTTTTATGCCTATGTTTTCCCAAATCTTGAGTCTTACACCAGGAAAAAAATAAGATACAACGAGATATGTTTACTGATAATCTATATTAGTTCTGAAATGCAGTCTGGGAGGGCAAATCTGGGGGAAGAATTATACAAAGTAGTAGCTTCAACAACAAGATCAGCATTGGATCTAGTAGATTCCCTGAAACTAAGATCTGAACATGAAGTTCTTGACATCATCAATAGGTTGGAGGCAGCATCACTTGTATGGAATGCAAGCATCAAAGAACATGTCAGTCATAACAAGACTCCTAGGAAATCGTCCTGGTCTTTTGTGAAAGAGCCAACTTCAGAGGTTGATAAGATACAGTCTCTACTTCTCCGTGTAGATGCGCTTTTGTATCGATTAAAGATGAGATACACATGCCTTCCCCACAGTTTTCTCGATGTCACCAAAATGCAATTTGGCCAGGTTAGTTCCCTAAACTTGCTATCACAATTTCTATCACGATTTACACGACTGACACTTGAACTTGAGTTAGTGTAACATAAACGGAGCTTACAGTAGTCACGCTGTTTTCACACATTATTTGCAGGATGTTGGGCATGCAATCATAGAAGCATACTCTAGGGTTCTAGGAAACCTAGCTTACAGTATTCTATCAAGGATAGGTGACATTCTGCAAGAAGATTACTTGAGCAATAATCCGAATTCTCCGATTCCAACAAGCTCCTTCCACTCCCTAAACAGAATGTTGGATAGTCCTACTCCTATCAGTAATTCAGGAATAAGGCAGTCGCTTGTCGATCAAATGAGCAAGGTTGATGGCTACTTCAGTGACTCTAATCCAAGCAGATTTTCTGATTCTGAGATCTCCTCAAGTACTGAAACCAAATCAAGCTCAGTGACCGCGACTCCTACCTCTAGCCGGATTTGGCGCGCTGGTAAAGATGCTATCACCAAGGGTTCCCCTGGTAGTCCCCTTACATGAGATGGGTATCCGGTATCCCTTTAGTGATGACATTCTTGTATATATGAGTAATTTAGTACATGACTTAAATCCGGAGGGACTTTAAGGTCGCGCTCACCTGAACTTTGGTGGAAACCTCCCTTTGAGGAGCTGGGATGGTGTAGTAATATACTTGTTCTAATTAAACAAGCTGTTATCAAATATGAAAATGTTAGATGTTTTCTTTTTATGGAGTACAAAGCTAAGAAACTAGCTGCGGAAACTTGCATAATTAGGATATCATATCGGTGGCTAATTCTTCACTAGTTGAAATATTATACGTATTAGAAATGTATGCTTGAATGAATGATTTGTATTAATGAATCAACCGATATAAATACAAGTAGTGAACAAGCTAACGAAGGATACAAGAGCCGTAACCTAGTATCTTACAAAGTATACAGTTACTAAAATACTAGAGATATGATATCTACAATTAAGGAAAATATAACAGAAAAACTATCCTATATCTTTATTCTCAATATGCTCCCTCAAGGAGGACGATCCAAAGGAGAGACCGATCTTGCGTAAAAGAGGCTCAAGATCAGGCCGAGGAAGAGGCTTTGTAAGAGCATCCGCCAACTGATCAGAGGCAGCTATGTGTTGAACTCGAAGACGCGTATTCTGAACGTGTTCTCGAACAAAGTAAAAAGCAAGAGCAACGTGCTTCATTTTCGAGTGAAAAATGGGATTAGCAGCATAACTAGTAGCACCAAGGTTGTCACAATAGACAACTGGGGGTGAAGTAACGGCAAATTGAAGCTCAGCCAGAAGAGATTTGAGCCACATGAGCTCCATTGTGACGGTGGCCACAGCACGGAACTCAGCCTCAGTAGTAGAAAGAGCAACAGCTTGTTGCTTGCGGGAGGACCAAGAAACAGGATTCCGGCCAAGATAGACGATGAACCCAGTGGTCGAGACGTAAGTATTTTTGTCACCTGCCCAATCAGCATCACAAAACGCGTGAAGTGACAAAGGAGAGGAGTGATATAAATTGATACCAACCTGGAGAGTGCCTTTAAGATAACGAAGAAGTCGTTTCAGGGCCAACCAATGCGACTCCTGAGGATCCTGCATAAATTGGGCCAACTTATTGACACTGAACGCAATATCGGGACGGGTTAGGGACAAGTATTGGAGGCTGCCAATCAAGGCACGAAAATCGGAGGGATTAGGTATAGGAGATCCAGTAGAGTGTAATAGAGGGGGGTAAGCGGACATGGGCGTGGTTGCTGGCTTACAATCCAGCATAGACGAGCGGGTCAAAATATCATGCATATATTTAGTCTGTGTAAGTTGGAGACCAAAGGTGGTGGGGGTAACCTCAATACCAAGAAAGTATGACGGGAAACCTAGATCTTTTAGGGAGAAACGGCGAGAAAAGGCAGCAAGAAAAGACGTAAAGGTCGGAGACGAGGGACCAGTTAAAATAATATCGTCAACGTAAACTAACAAATATATAGGAGTGGAGGTACGCAGAAGAAGAAAAAGAGACGGATCAGATTGAGATTGAGAAAAACCGTAAGACACGAGATAAGATTTAAGTTCAGTGTACCAGGCCCGAGGAGCCTGTTTCAGACCATAAATAGCACGAGTTAGACGACACACATGGTTAGGAGAAGCAGGGTCGATAAACCCGGGAGGTTGGGTCATAAAAACGGTTTCAGTGAGCGTACCTTGAAGGAAAGCGTTGTTGATATCGAGTTGTCGGAGGGACCAACCATGAGCGAGAGCCAAAGCAAGGAGCAACCGGACAGTGACTGGCTTGACAACTGGACTAAACGTCTCCGAGTAGTCAACTCCCGGTCTTTGGTGAAAACCTTTGGCAACGAGACGGGCCTTATATTTATTTATCGTGTTATCAGGATTATATTTAATTCTGAAAACCCACCGACAACCAATAACATTGTAGGTAGGTTCAGGTGGGACAAGAGTCCAAGTGTTATTAGTAAGAAGAGCAGAATACTCCGCATTCATGGCGGAACGCCATTGCGGATCGGCAAGAGCCGCTTTAAGAGTGACAGGGGCCGAGCTAGCTGTGTTGACATGAGCTAGGGCGGCGTACTTGGGGTTTGGAACCCGAATTTTATTCATAAGACGTGTCATAGGACGAGAGGGAGGATTAGGGAGGGATGGTGTGACCTCGGTTGTGGGAACCGTGTTGTCAGAAGAAGTGTGAGAGAGATCAGGAGAGTTGAGATTGTTAGTGGGTGTGGGCTCAGGAATAGAATTAGAAGGAGTGGGCCCAGTAGGAATAATAGGAGGATTAGTGGGTTTGGGCCTCCTTGTGTAGACACGTAGGGGAGTGACAGGGGGTGGGTCTATGGGCTGGTGTCCACCAATAGGGGGTGGGTCTATGGGCTGGTCAGACTGGGTTGATGGGTTGAGTATTGTGAGCGGAACGCTGCACCAGTCAGAGATAGAGGATGAATCTGTCTCCGATGGTGGTGTGGAAGAGAACGGGAACTCGGTCTCAACGAATTGAACATGACGTGATGTATAAATTCGTTTAGTAGTGAGGTGGAGATAGTGATAAGCACTTTGGGTAGAGGAATAGCCAATGAATACACATGGTTTAGACTTAGGTTCTAGTTTGTGTTTGGTGTAGGGGCGTAGCCAAGGGTAGCATAAGCACCCAAAGCTACGAAGTTTAGTGTAATTTGGACTATGTCCAAAAAGTTTGGTGAAGGGAGATAAATTATCTAAGTTCCTAGTGGGCATACGATTGATAAGATAAACAGCCGTGGTGAAGGCATAGGACCAATAGGTCGTGGGCATGTGAGCGTGAGTGAGGAGAGCTAGTCCCGTTTCAACAATATGACGATGACGTCGTTCGGCAAGGCCGTTGTGTTCGGGAGTGTGGGGAGGAGAGGTGAGGTGGGTGATCCCATCATTGGTGATAGACGGGGTCAGTTTAAGGTACTCCCCCCCATTGTCGGAAAATATTTGTATAATAGGAAGATTAAAAAAAATTTCAACTAAAGCACGGAAGCGATTAAATATAAGAGAGGTATCAGATTTATTTTTCAACAGATAAATCCATGTATACCTAGTAAAATGATCAACAAAAACGACATAATATTTGAACCCATCTATGGAGTGTCGTGGTGAGGTCCAAACATCGGAGTAAAGTAATTCAAGCGGTTTATTAGAACTTAACGAGTTAATAGCAAACGGTAGTTTATGACTCTTATGAGTCAGACAAGCATTACAATGCGACGATTTATTCGAGATATTTAATTTAGCTAGTTTAAATATAGTGCTAATAATAGGGGACGAGGGGTGACCGAGCCTATGATGCCAAAGTGACGGAGATGAGGCAGACGTGAGGTGAACCGTGGGAGGAGTACTCGGTGGCAACCACTCGTACAGGCCAGACTTAAGTTGTCCTCGCAGAAGCTCCCGTCCCGTCGATCGGTCCTGTAAGACACAAGAATCACAACGAAAATTAGCTATAGCATCATTATCTAGACAGAATTGAGAAACAGATATAATGTTTTTGGAAATAAATGGAGCATGAAGAACTTTTGTAAATTTAAGAGTAGTATGAGATGAACTGAGGAGAGAAAAGGAACCAATATTTGCTATGTGAAGAGGGGAGCCGTCTCCTACTAACAGATCGTCGGTACCGTCATAGGGCGCATGGAGGGCTAAATTTTGTAGGTCATGAGTGATGTGGTGCGTTGCACCACTATCGATTATCCATGGGGCGGGTTGGTTAGCCGAGATGAGGTTGGCCCTAGGTGGGTTGTTACGGTTTGGGTTGGGACGGGGTGGGACAACAATGTGCGGGTAGGCAGCTTTAAAGATAGCACAATTGCGGAGATAATGACCCTGAGTATGACACCACTGACATTTGCCCTTGAATGGAGGCAGGGTGGTGTCCACCGGGGCGGGAAGCAGGCCGGGTTGATGGGAAGGGGCAGGTGGGGAGCGATTTTGTTTGTGATACACGGCGTGGGCGGAGGCTGGTGCGTGGTGGTTAGTGGTCGGGGTAGTGTGTTTTAGGGAAAGATCAAATTGAATTAGGCGTTCGTGGAGTGCCTCAAAGGATATGATAGTGTCCCGATTTTTGACGGCGTCAATAAGAGAGCGGTATTTATCAGGATTGAGTCCTTGGAGAACCGTAGCGACAATATCTTCATCATCCATGGCCTTTCCGAGTTGAGCCAATTCATCCACACTAGTGCTAATAGTTTGCATATATTCGGTTGCAGAAAGATCATCTTTGACAATAGATCTAAGACGATCCTTAATCTGCATTATATGCCCTCGGGACGGATTGGCGTACGTCTTGCTGAGATATGTCCAGATTTCGGCCGACGTCGTACATGAATTGAGCAGAGGAGCGATGGCAGCACAAACAGACCCACGAAGGGCTGCTTTCAGGAGGGAGTCTTGACGATTCCAGGTATAATGGGCCGGATTAGGAGATATGACGGGTTTTTCGTCCTGCGAAGCAATAGTTTCCGAGGGGCAAGGGTAAGTCCCATCCAAATACTTGATGAGATCAAAGCCAAAGAGGAGGTCCGAAATAGTACGAGACCATCTACGATAGGTAAGTGGGGTGAGTTTTTCGATGCCAGTTAACTCGATGGCAACGAAGGGAGTGGTGGCGTCTTTGGGGTTGGGAAAGATGGTGGCAGCACCGGTCATGGTGGCGATGTGATTTGACGAAAAAGTGTTTTAGGGTTGGGGGTCGGAGCGATTAAAGCTCTGATACCATATTAGAAATGTATGCTTGAATGAATGATTTGTATTAATGAATCAACCGATATAAATACAAGTAGTGAACAAGCTAACGAAGGATACAAGAGCCGTAACCTAGTATCTTACAAAGTATACAGTTACTAAAATACTAGAGATATGATATCTACAATTAAGGAAAATATAACAGAAAAACTATCCTATATCTTTATTCTCAATAATACGCAGGTAGGTGTTCAATTCCGCGTTCTTATTTTCCTGTCTTTCTCGTTTATGTCATAACAGCTACTATGAGATACATAATAAGTCTGATATGGTTCAACGATAACACGAACATCTTTTATTTTGTTTCCAAATAGAGTGATTTACTTAGTGTTACAGATAATGGGCTAATTAACTACTTAACCCCAATACATTAGTATGATGATGACGTATTTGTAATTTCGTAAATTGTTGTGTAGGGTGGTCTTATCTTATCTTATAAGACCTATGAATACAAATGAAAATATATAAGTCGATATCATTCGAACACACGATTATGGCAAGTTTTGTCACAAGGGTAAGGGCAATCGATCTTCTGAAATGATTTGCGGTCAAAAAACCAGTCCCCTACTGCCTTTGAGATCATCTGTTAACATTAAAAAAACACATTTAAACATGATTATTTGTATCTTCATCAAGAAAAATAAAGTGAATGAGTAAGGAAACAAAGGCCAGAGTATGTTACTATATCATACAGTATTATCTAGCAAAGGAGAATCATTTCTGAGCCAGGTCTCTTGGGTTCCAGATTGACAGTGGCAGTAGCAAGAGTTTATGTACAACCCTCTCGACGGGTTGTTGCCTAGGGACGACAATGCTCCTAAGAAATTCGTTCTGAATCCTGGATTACATATATCATCAAAGGATTCTCATCGTCGTTAGTTATTGTATAGCCTAGTCATTTAGCCCGTGTAAGCGTATTATTAGTAGATGTGTAATAAGTGCGTTTGATGAAGACTAACCCTGCATTGTTTGTATCTGACTGTCAGAACACTTAAGTATGTCGGTCTTGCAATCGCGCCAAATTCCTTTACGGTCTGCCACTCCTGGCGCTAGGGTGTTCTTCACCTGAACCATATCATTATTGTACTTTTATGCTAGAGATACATGCACACGAACTATCAAGAGTACTGTAAGAAGTAAGAAGAGGCTGTTGTGCAAACCTGCCAAGAGTCATAGGCAGCATTTAACAGGAATAATGGCGTTTGGAGTCCCTTCGCGGCATTTTCAGGGAAAAAGCACTGAAAGTCGTGTTCATAAAGTCCGAAGCATTATTACAAGACATACTAACAAGTAACAAAGGCATTTAATTAGTTCAATAACTGAGATGATGAAGAGATACATGTCACATACCAGTCCGGGATTGAGTTTGGAGGTACAAGATGCAGGCAAGTTTTTAGCTGATCCCTGACAAAATCATCAAGGAAGGATTTCTTTCAATAAACGAGAGAACACGATCGACTTATTCAGTTAGACCTAAAGCTTAAAGAATTGATAGTAAAGGAATAAAGAGTGTACATACATGTGTAGCAACAACTTGAGCAAACATTTCTTGTATATGTGATGCTCCTGATATATCTTTGCTGTCAAATACATCAGATTGATTGTCAGGAAGCCATAAGTCAGACGGGATTATCATACACCAAGATGAAAAAAATGTTCTGAGCTTCCTACGCGTTTATGAAAAAACCGGCATCAGAGAGGCATTTCACTTTGGCACCAGGCAGCAAAGCTCGAAAGTTATCACATTGAAGAATTGCTCCTAGCCCACCCGCCGAACATCCGCCTAGAATTGCCTGCCATTTGCACAATTATTTCCAGTTACCTTCTTAAGCAATCTAATCAATATAACTTTACTGGTAAAATCATCGAGAGAGCTATATATATATATATATATATATATATATATATATATATATATATATATATATGTTGGAGTATAATGGTAGAAATTTCAAACGAGGGACCGATATTTAATTTGTACGGAGTCGTACATTTTGAGCAGTCTTCATTCCTTTAGCTAACAAATCATCCATAATGGCCCTCCAAAGTCTGGCGCCTCTGTAGAACACCTTAGCATTCTGCTCATTTCGGAAGAAAGAGTAGTTTGTCGACTTCATTAAACTAGGTCTTACAAAAACAATTTCGGATAAACAGAAGAGGATTTGTCTTACAGGATTAACTGCTTCAACATCTCCAGTGAATGATGATCCATCACAGTATCGGATCTTAACCCGGTTCCAGTTGTAAAAATCTATGTATTTCAACGTATCGTCTCACACAATTAGAATTAGAGAGGTCATGTACTAACTAACTAAGCTGTAATCTAATACAATTAAGAGGAAGGGAAGATGGAGAGGATGATTGGTATGATATGGTACCAGGATTGTACTTTGCTTGATTAGCTAATATTCCAGAGAAAGTGTAGGTCTTGGTCATTAGGTTAGACGAACCTAAACGATCTTTGGTACGTGCTAGACAAGTAGTTGCATTGTTACACCACGCTCCACCCTGATCACAGATCACACATCACACATCAAACCCAACAAATTTAACTTCCAATCATTCAATTCTGAATTCATTACTCAAACTACTAGCTACCTAAATTAAACATGCATCTATCTCAACGCTTGCAAATTCAAAAAAATTTCAACTTACGTTTCCATTTGTTTAAATTAAACTCAGATCACGGTTCACTTTAGTTCAGTTAAGTTTATTTCAATTATCTATCGACTCCATTGATGAATTAAAAACATGCAGTAGGTAGGTAGGTAGGTAGGTCATAATACGCTATAACACACGGGAAATAATAGCTAGGTAAGTATCGACTATTGAGTGAGACGAAAAAGGGAGAAATGAGGGAGGTGACCTGACCTCCATGTGGATCAACCAGTTATTAGCACCAGCTCCAGAGCCCTTGTCAAAATGGTAAGCGGGTGGACTTCCATCCAAGCATACTGTGTCACATTTGCGAAAACAATCAACTACTCCGTAATTGCCCCCAACATTATTATAGATAGACCTACAATCAAACATGCCGCCTTCTAATCTATATCTACTGTAATACTAGCTTAATAGCTCTCTCACTTCATCGATTAGGTTAAAAAACACTTATCTTCAATTTGTGTAAGATAGTAGCTTGTACCGTAACTAAAGTATAATTTTTTTTTTCTGTTTATTTTTTATTAAAATAATTTTCACAAATAATATAAAAATTAAATAAATAACTCAGGTTGCTGAAATAATATTTATTAATCTTTTAACTGGATGATCAAGATGGGTAGAGTAACATTTCACGGAGTATGGTTTGACGTTATATAACGGTCTTATTTGATTTTTTTAAAATATATATTTACAATTACTCCCTTCATTCCATTTATTTGTTTGCATTTGCCTTTTCACATTTGTCAATCTACGTTTTCTTTTGTCTATATTTTTAGTTACGTATTTCTAAAAATTATAAAATTTAGATATTTATAGCATACACAATTTAAACAAGATCTCACGTGACTATATTTTATATACTTCCTCCATTTTCTTTTTATCTTCCCAATTTCCTTTTCGGTCCACTTTTTTTTATCTTCCCATTTCATTTCTTTCCTTTTTGGTCCATAATTTTTACCATACTACCCTTACTATTTACAACACTTTCCATCTTCATTATTTCCTATTTACCCACGCTTACCATTCTACCCTCACTATTTTTTAAATTTATTATTTTATATTCATTACAAAAAAAAGTGTGCGAAAAGTAAATGGGAAGATAAAAAGAAAATGGAGGAAGTAGTATATTAGAAATTACATTGACGATTTCAGTCACCTATGAATGATGTCCAAAAATAAAATGCAAATAATCAAATGGAACATAGTACTATGTATAATCATATGTTAATACAGAGTACTTGGTAGAATGAAAGTAATTAAATTCAACAAGACCAACTATATGTTAAACATATACACACATTCTAATTATTTGATTAAAATATAAGACCTATCAATTTTCCATATATAAAGGGTAGATCATAAAAAGATAGAGGAAGTAAGTACAAGTATATACTTACCACCTCCCTTGGGAACTGCATCCAGAACTAAAGTTATAGGCACTTCAAATCCATTTATTCTTGCTGCCGACATTATCAAGCAAACTATAAACATCATCCATTTTGAATCACTCATCCTCCTGCGACAAGTAACAATGAGACATGAGCAACGTAGCATCATAGGATAGCCCTAATCCCAAAAATGATGTGAAGTCGGTGGTCAACTGGTCAACATACATTCCTTCTTTAATAATATCGGTAGCACACATTGATTAAAAGAAAAAAAAAGGGGAAAATAAAAAACACTAAATCAAGAAATATATATATATATATATATATATATATGAGCCCAAACCTTAATTTAATAGAATGAAAGCAAATAAAGGTTTTCATTTATAGTAGTGAATTTTGTATGTACTCGATCTATATTTATGATCACCTACTACCTTATATACTACCATTTTTAATAAGTAAAAATAGTACACTACTTTTACCTGATGGGAATAGTAATGAATATTGCTACCTCTCAGCTCAGCTCCTCAACCAGCAGCAGCAGTGGCAGCTAAACCCAATATATAATTTATATACTTACAAGTTACAATATGCAATTTCAACTTTTAGCTCTGCTATCTCTTTATATATATATATATATATATATATATATATATATATATATATATATATATATATATATATATATATCGTGTTATCTTTTCTAATGAGACGGTCTTACAATAAGTTTGTCAAATAAAAAATCAATTAACAAAGTTGAAAGAAATAAAATAAAATAAAGTTTTATGTTCTGGAAATTAAGTGGTAAAGCTAAGGTATTGGTGTAAAAGGTGTGGGAATAATAATTAAACCAAGGAGTATGAAAGAGCAATATTTCTGCAATGATGTGAGTATTATTGTCTTATTAATTGGCGCACTTACATCTTATACCAACATGCATGACTCCAATATCTGTCATTTAGTTTCCTGTCGAATCACTCTCAAAATCTCTTAAATGATACGTACAACTACATTTAATTTGATAATTAGTTGAGAATCTTTGAGTATACTGTGCATGCCTACTTTTTAATGGAGATTAATTACTTCAAAATTAGACAAGTTACAATTTCTAATTAGTGTCCTCAAAAACAATCTTACGATAAATAATGTAAGACTAATCTATAACGTAACTGCTCACTATAAGCCTAGAAAAGAACACAAATTGACAAAAAGAAAAGGAAAACAATACCAATGATAAGAGATGGCTCGTAACATGTTATTGTAAGACCATCGGATGCATAATGTATATATGAAAAAGAAATAAAAAAATTAAAGTGAAAGAGTGTGCACCTTAATTGGTTATATGTTACTATGGAGGACTATATATTTAAGATAGTTTTATGCATGTCATCATGGACTCACGAATTAGTCATTAGATTACAAAATTTGATACTTCTGATTGGTGGTTTATCAAACATATATAGTCATGATATGAACACAAAATGAACAAAAATGTATGCAATAATACATACTCTTATACGTATAAGTTTTATATGTCAATTAAGATACGAAGTACGTACGAGTATATAATTATATCATCGAGATTTAGCTTTACCAAAACTCACCTAATAGAGGGACGACGGTAAAACATAAAATTTTATAACCTGCGATAATAAAATAACAGATATAAAAGTTTTTATTTTATAATCGAAAGATGGACAGTTACAATTTCCTTGGATCTCCTGATTCTATCCTGATCCGTAGGAGGAGGATGATGTCTTTTTGGTGACTTATGTTATTTAAGTCAATGTGGTAGTAGGATGATGTGTAGTTGTGTGTGTGACTTAATTCATCTAACTCGTATTTATAGCCGAGTAGCTATAGAGGAATCTAAGTATATTATAGAGTATCTTAAAATATTATCACAATATTTATTGTAATTATTTATAAATACTAAGTAGATATATTAGACATAAATAGATATACCGAAATATGTAAAATTTTGGTGTCTACCACCATTGACGGATTTTTATGTATATCTTATATGTGCAAGGTATAGTACGTTTTTTTTTTTTTGAGCGAATAAATTATTTCATTAATAAAAAGTCATATGACATCTGCAACTTACATCAAAATTGAATGGATACAATACTATAAAATTTGAGTAAAATAAATTCTCTTTAAAACAAAGATCTCTCACTAGAATTTTGATCTCCGCTTCTGCACATCCTCTTTCAACATATCGCTGTTTAATGATACAACTTTTCACAAGAGGGTCTTCGGATCTTCTAAGGTTTTGAAGAGAATCGATTTCATCTAACCTGATAGATTGTAGCCGCCAGTCTGACATAAATTGAGATATCACATGTTCAACGATTGTGGTACTGATCTTTCGCGTCCTCTGTACTTTAATAGAATCAACACCCCTCCTAAAAGAGAGAGCGAAACTCATCAATTGATGGGGCAAAACTCTCCAAAAGGAGAGGACTTATTATAATTATAATATTAATAATACTAATAAAAAGCGGTATAATTAATTAAAATTGGGGGCTTACCACCATTAAAGGTGGTAGCCCCAAGTTTTTTTTTTTTTTTTTTTTTTTGGGGCTAGGGTTTTTTAGAGGAGGGAGAAGGGTTTAACGAATCTTTGTGCCTCTTCCCTAATTCAGTGCAAGGTATAGTACGTAGATCGGTGGTAGAATATTATTTTGGTGCCCTCCTTATAAGACTATATACAAACTATATATTCTACCGAAGAACTATTTTGTCAATATATTTTTTCAAACTAACCATATTATAAAGATAAAATAAGCGAGACCACTGATATATGGTAAAATCTAACCCAAAAATCTCCACAATAGAAAACCGAAGAAATGAGTAAGCTAAGGCCAATTAGAGAATAACAATAAACACAAAAAGGTTCGTAGGATTTCCGTCTTTTATTTGTCTACCAGTGAACCTTCGCGCGACGCTATTTATTTTTCTTTATTTCGCCAACTTTCGTGTCTATGATGTCCATGGTAGGGAAAAGGGAGAAATATAATCAACATCCTGTAACTTTCTTCGTAGAGTTTAGGTTCACTAACTTTTTTTTGGTACTATTTCGGTTTCAATTCTTTCTTTACTTTTATATTGTTTGGGATGATTATATTTTAATTAAAGGTAAATAAATGATTGAGATATAGAGAATATATAATAACTTGTGATAACAATGTCAATCGGATTCGAACACAGATCATTAGTATCATCCCTCGTAACTTACTTTATCAATTTAACTAGCTGGCGTAGCATCCACAAGTTTACCAACTTTGACCCACATTATTTCGCTCAATATTTCGTATATATTTAGTTATGTCGATTAAGTCCATAACATTTTACGGAGTGTATATTTATTCGTATTTTACGTCAAAGATGTTAAAAATTTTATCCCTAATGTTGTTGACCATACATGTTCCGAAGATACAAACAGTTCTCAATAATGTCTTAGCGGGCACACTTACCAAATTTGTCTCCCCGACCATTATGGGTCTCACGACAACTTCTAAGGCGACGTGCAATATATGTCAAAGCTTCTCTCATACATATATATTAAACAACTAAAATTCAAACGCAAAAAATCTTTCCAAAAATAGAAATAATAAGGAGCGTACTACCTAGATACAGTACAAGGGAATATTATAATAAATTGAGAGGAAATAATACACAAAAATTATGAGATAGTCCGTACTAATTATGCGTAATTAGTAAGAATATAAAAGAAAAAATAGTTTATTATCGAAAATTTCGTTTGTAGTTTGGTCCCTTACTTATTGACTTATAAGAGCAAGTCCAATGGTAAGCTACAAAGGCTTGTAGTTTGTCTTGCCACATCGACTTTTGTAGTTACTTTGTTTTTCGGCTACATACCGCTCCAATGGTGGACGTAACATCTTGTAACTTGCTTGGTCCCACATCAATAATTTCATCCAATGATAAAATTTTCTTTTATTTTTTAAATGCAAGTTAATGTAGCTCTACCAAGTTACAATGGCTACCAAGCTACAACCAAAAATCTATCTCCAATAGTAAGCATGTAGCTTACTATTTTGCAAATATTGCAAGCAAGTCCCTAAAAGCCACTATTGGACTTGCTCTAAGTGGTGCTCAGTGTCATAATCTTCTTTTTACCAAAAAAAAAAAAAAAAAAAAATCTATGGACAATCCTCAAATCAGTTTGTCCTCGTAGCAGTAATATATTGTCGTCATTTGTCATGCATTATGAGTACGCCGTAGTAGATTCACGTGAATGTTTTGAAGTTAGTCCGTACCCTTTAGGGCGAAGGGCACGTGGTAAAGTAAGGAGAGATTACTTAGCCAAGTAAGTTGAGGGAATTTTGTATGCCACTTTTATGCCGTTGGGGGGGGGGGGGCCCTAAAAGTCCTCTTCTCTCTATTCTTTCAACTTTGTTTTCTACCACACGATTACTCAACATTTCCACCGGGACGGTTGTGATACTAACTACAGTAGTCACTAATTACCTCTCGTATGTGACAATGATATGGTTTTAATAAATCTATTTCATAATCTTTCTCATTCATTTGATTCTTTACGTTGATTCTTTTTTTGTGAGAAGGAGAAGATGTGGGTCTATATAAAGATTTAAATGAATGGTAGCGATTATATAATTTCACAAAAAATTCATTAAGACTATCTATCATTATCGTTAAGACATTAATGATCCGAGATTACTTATCATATAATGATGGATCTTATTAATTTTGATTTTAATATTTCCTACTTTATTCCTTCATAACCAAACACGCAATAACCCATTCTGACACTATTCACATGGTAAGAGAATTTTCAATATTCTCGACAATGTACAAAAGAAAATATGATCATGTAGGATCTTGTTTGATTCATCCCCACAAGTAGATTATGAATATCAATTTTTTAAAATTTTTACTAATGTAAAATGAAAGATATCGACGATGTAAAACGCGCATCGACAAATATGAAAAAGCAAATGGTGGGTTTGATTATGAATAGGGAAGACAATTTCACCCACGTCGCTCCGCAACCGATCCACCCGAGAAAAATAAATGAGTGAAAACTAGAATAAATGGATGAATAGAGCAGTGGCGGACCCAGAAATTGAAGAGAGGGGGTTCACTTTAAAAAAAAAATATACGTTACTAATTTTCGTTGTCCCAAATTTTATTCGACGCAATATATTTTTCACATATTTTTCAATCATACGCCTTTCACTTAAAAAACGAAAATAATTATATTTTTCCCCAACTCTCACTCTATCGTACCAGTAGAAATCATAAATTATCACTGATTCCCTCCCCTTTTGTAACTATAAAACTGTGGACATGACATAGGTCCACCCCGACGCGGCCACGCGCGAGTTTGGGTAGGCGAATGAATCTCCATATGAGAAGGATCGAATTGAAATTTAGGTCTATGTGGAGTCGCCACCGAATTTTATGGTTATTCGGAACCGTTCGATCCCACTCTATGTCGTAATGGGCCGTATACAAAATACGGCCCAGTTCCGATGTCAGAGTTTATTGAGCTCGTCCTTTTGCATATCGATATAGATGCCGACTTGAGCGGTTAATCGTATATTGAATGACTCTCGTGCGCCAACGGTTTCGGGCATCCGGAAACCGAGGTTCTGAGTTAGGGGTGAAGGTACGTGTTGGGAAACCCACAAAGGACACCCAACCCCGCCCGCACATTAGCGGCCTCTACTAAGAACTCGAATGACTTTCTAATACGCGTGCTAGTAAAACGGGAAAATGATATGCAAAGATTTATTTTCCCTAAACATGCAAATGTAATTGAAAGGGTTTCTAAGTCAATTTAATGCAACTAAAATTAACGTCCAAGTTGTATTTTAGCATGCGGGTTCATTTAGTATAATAAACGAATAATAATTAAATTGACAAAAGAAACAGAAAACGCGTTAGTAACGATATAACGGTATAACGAATAATAACGGTTTGCAAATATTGAATTAAATTGAAAAGATGCAAATATGAGGATGCATGATTTGAAAAGATAGTATACACGTGATTAATTATGCACATGTTGACCTAAGTCGTAAAATACTATCGAGTTTGAAAAATAGAATAATGTACGACTCGTGTTTGAGTCGTTATGAGGCCACTCGATTGAGTGGTCGATGGACTCGATCGAGTGGAACCTAAAAAAACGATTCTGCTTTGCGTCAAAGACCGTACTCGACCGAGTTATTGACTAACTCGGTCGAGTACATGGTCACTCGACCGAGTCACTGTGAGACTCGATCGAGTGGGTGTTCTGATGAGCATTCTGACCCGATTTTGAGGTGCCACTCGACCGAGTGGGCTAGGCACTCGGTCGAGTGCCCTCTGTACGAATTAAAATTCGTTTGTAAAAAAAAAAAACGTGTTTTATGTCGAAAATCGTTTTAAGTAGGTCGTTGCTATAAAATTAAATTTCTTCCGCGTTTAATAATATCATAATTCTAACGAATTGTTTTGATAATTATTTTAGCCTCAACGGAAATTGCGTTTTGAATTGGTTTTATGTGATTTAGGAGAATTGACTATTTGATTAAATAAATAAAATAAAAAAACTTGATTCCCTCGACTTCTCCGACATCGAATAAATCCCTAGGGATTGTGATGTCGGATCCGTGTCAACGGGTTTCGACCCTTGTTAAAGATTGATTTGAAAATTGATGGATGCAAGATGGATGATGATAATCGAGAAATAATAATGAACTATTGTTTAGTTAACTCATCTCAATAATCAAATAATCGGGGTATCGGAATAAGCGACCGGCAACGCTGTGTGCAGTACACTTGTATATTCGGGTTTCCTTATTCCGATATCCCTCTTTTTCGACACAAATCGATAAGTATTTTAATGTTTTGATGCTAACAATATTATAGATGTTATGATGCAATAGTGATAACGAGGTAAATAATAATAATAATAATAATAATAATAATAATAATAATAATAATAATAATAATAATACCGTAATAATAATAATAATAATAATAATAATAATAATAATAATAATAATAATAACAATAATAATAATAATAATAATAATAAACGAAAAAAAAAGGAGAAAAGAGAAGAGAAAGAAGAAGGAGGTTTGTCACCCTCAACCTACATGTTTCTGTCTTGGACTAAGGCTCGTAAGCGTGGCTACAACACGGGAGTCTTCGAGGTGTATGGAGGCTAAGTTGTGGTGGCTCGGGATGAATTCCTAAAAGGTTTTTGGTTTTTACCAATTTTGAAGTGTGTACAGATGATTGTCCTAGAGTGTACTAGGGTTTTTGTGTAGATGTGTAAGATGATTGTCCTAGAGTGTACTAGGGTTTTTTAGGGTTGTGAGAAGTTGTGTAATTGTGTTGCATGAGGTTGCTTATATAGGCAAAGCTAGGGCACCTTGGTGTCTAGGGTTTTGTGCCTTGACGGACTTGATTTGATGGCCCGTTTGGAGGCGGACCGTGGGTGAGCTACTCGGAAACGGCTTTGACCGAGTTTTAATCCGATCGCTAAAAGTCGGTTTTATTTCTGGTGTCGGTTTTGACCCAAATTAGTCTTGTTTGACTCGGAATGATCCATTGGGCCTGGATTCGAGGTCTGTTTGGTGAGATTTGTACTCCGTAAGTGTGTTAGCCAACGATTAATGGATTTGAGCCCGTATCCGAGCGCGTAGAAACACGTTAGCGTCCGATCATCATCGGGTGATTTTTTGGAAACTGCCATAGACACCTGGCAGTCAAAATGCGGGTGTCTACAAAAACTTATTTAAATTATCAAATTTTTACGAGTTTAATTGAAAAACAAATATAAAATTGTTAATTATCACTAATTATTGAATTGTTTTTTTCTTCTTATAACCATGAACTGCCTCCTCCGTGTTGTTCATGTGTTGTTCTATGATTTAAATTTTCATCATGGAAATATAAAAGACAACAAATGAACGAGACAAATGACATAGTAACTAAAAAACGCCAAGAATAAATAACATAAAATTTACTATTCATATGAATAAGCCAATTAGGGTTCCATAAATGGAAATTACAAATATATTAACAAGTGCGCATAATTGTCATCAACAAATCTAACTACGAGATTGAGATCCAAAATTGATATTTGAGAAAAAAAATTTGAAAAATATTGAAGACGAAGGTGGACGGAATAATGAAAAAAATGGCCATTAATACATAAGTAAGGGGAATTGAACCCAAAATAAAATGAGAAGTTAATGTGCACAAGGGGAATTGAACCCCAACCAACTCTACCAATCAAACAACTCTGTACCACTAAGCAACAACAACTTTACTCAATCTTTACTCACGCAAATTGTACAACTACTATGCTTCAGGAATTTTTTCTTAAAAAAAAAATTGAAAATCAAGGGTGCGCACGTGGGGTGCTGTGCGCACCCTTGGATCCTCCCCTGGGATAGAGGGTGATGGATTGAGTCAGATTCGGGTGGAGCATCATCCCACCCATAATTCGTTAACTACCCAACCCGACATTCATCCATTTAAAAAAAAATACTCGAGAATAAAAGAATGTCCTATGTTTTCCGGAAAATAGGATTATACACTTGGTTGTTTGTACAATGTTGTATACAACCAAGACAAAATTGTTGAATTTTTGTATATATTTACTGAACTTATACAAGTTTCTGAACTGAGTTGTAAGTTTTTGAGCTTAAACATTTATGTCATTTAACCCGACAACTTTACACTAAAGCTCAAAAAGTTTACAGCAAAACACGAAATCTTTGTGACAAAACTCAAAATCATAAAACCAGTTTCTACCTAAAGTTATGTACAACTGCTTGTATAATCTTCCCATTGATGTTTTCCTAAATCTAACTTCATTTCTGCCGCTTTTCTTCAACTTCTCTTTTCTTCTTTTCTTTCCTTCTCTATTACTCTAGTTCATAAGCTTTGTACTTGTACCACTTGTTAGTTTGGGATTTTCTAATGTCAATAGACTTATACTCCGTATGTGGGTTTGTATGGAGATTTTTTATTTTGTTTTTTTATGGCCCCATGTATGGATTTAATTTTTATGTTTGATGTATGAAGATTTTCTATTTAATTTAATTTTCATATCGGATTTATAATGTTTAAATTTATATCGTATTGTGAACATGACATAGGTCCACCCCAATGCGGCCACGCGCAGGTTTCGGTAGGCGAATGAATCTCGTGGTAAGATTGATCTCGGGTCGAAATTTAAGTCGAAATAGAAGTCACCACCGAACTTTATGGGAGTTCCGACCCGTTCGAACCCACTCTATACTTGAGTGCATCGTGCACAAAGCACTGCCCGCTTTAGTACTAGAGTGTATTGGGTTCGTCCCTTTGCATTATGATACCAACGCCGAGTTATCGGGTATCGTGCATCGAATGACTCTTGTATGCCAACGGTTTCGGACATCCGAAAACCATGGTTCGGAGTAAGCGGTGAGGGTGCGTGTTGGGAAGCCCACGAAGGACACTCAACCCCGCCCGCTCTTAGCGGCCTCTACTAATATATTGTTCGGTTTTCGTGTATGCGCGTTAGTAAGACGACAAAATGAAATGCAAACAACACTTTTAGCTACGCATGCGAAATACATGTTAAGCTACGTCATTTAATGCATCTAGAATTATCGTCAAAGTTGTTTAGCATGCGATGTTCATTTAAATACGATAAATGGAAAACATCGAAAGTAAATAAAATCGAAAATAAATTACAAGCTACGCGGGCGGAAATACAACCCGAAAATACAATACTTAAACATAACGATAGTATAAATGGGTTAGATGGTTAGAATAATGATGCGATGCATGATTTTATAAAGGGAGGCACGTGATTGGATTAACACGTGACGACTAAAAGTCGTAAAAAAAAAAGATTAGACGGGACTTATATCACGCTTAGGCCTACGTTGGAAGCCTATGAGGGTCACTCGATCGAGTCATGGAGAGTACTCGATCGAGTACCCTTTCGTGAAGACCCCTGCCCAATTTTGAGGGGGTCACTCGATCGAGTGGGCCTTAGACACTCGATTAGGTGCCCTCTGTACGAGTGATGACTCTTTTCGAAAGAGAGTCATTTCGAAAATTGATAATTATTTGAATCAAGACTTGATTGAGTCAAATGTAAGTATTAATTACTAATTTACACTAACTTGACTCTCGACGACTCGTCATGCGCAACACTAGGCTACGAAACCGGCATCGAACATTTTAAAGTGTAACTTGTGAAATCGTTATTAATCGAATTAGAACGAATATCAATTCCCTCCGCGTGACCACATCATTATTAATCCTTACGGATCATGTGATGTTCGATTCCGCGTCAATGGGTTTCATGCTAACTTAATTATCGATTACCCTCTAGGCGCGACATTTGACTACGGAGTCAATATCGTACCTTTGAAAAATGACATCGGATATGTTTGACGACGAATCACCGCGATCGCATTACGCCCTTAAGTGTCTAGGGCGGCGCGCCTTGGAGGGTGCCACCTCCAGTACGACTTGTCAAAGGATTATAATGAACTTTATTAGACGCAATTCATTGTCGAACGTATTCGACTTGAAAATAGTTTTTTTGTTAATATACGCGGTATTATGTGACGGAAAATAAATAAACGGTAATTAAATGTTAGGTCTTAGATTTTTAGTGTAGACATCCGCATTTTGACTGCCGGGTGTCTATGGTAGTTTCCAAAAAACGCCCGATGATGATCGGACGCTAACATGCTTCTATGCGCTCGGATACGGGCTCAAATCCATTAATCGTTGGCTAACACACTTACGGAGTACAAATCTCACCGAACGGACCTCGGATCCAGGCCCAGTGGATCATTCCGAGTCAAACAAGACTAATTTGGGCCGAAACCGACACCGGAATTAAAACCGACTTTTCGCGATTGGGTCAACCCCGGTCAAAGACGTTTCCGAGACACAAAAAAACAGCCATATAACCATCAAAAGTCCAAGTCAAACACAAAACCTATCAAATACCCAAAGTCAAGGTCCAAAACAATAGACTCGTGCAACCCGACTGGGCCACTCGATCGAGTGACCCACCCACTCGATCGAGTGGGCGTGTTTCAAGCCCGACGGTAGGCTTCACGGGCCACTCGACCGAGTTAGCCCCATACTCGGTCGAGTAACCCTAAACCGGTGCCCTAGCCATGCCTATATAAGCAACCCCCATGCAACACAATTACACAACTTTTTACAACCTTTTCACGTCTTTTTGCAACCTCAAGAAACCCTAGAGCAACCATACACACACATACTACGTCTTTTACAAACCCTAATCAAACCCTAGCAATTCTACACTAGCAAAAACCCTAAACCTAGTTTTAGGAATCAATCCCGAGCCACCACAACTCAACCTCCATAAACCTCGAAGACTCTTGTGTTAAAGCCACGGTTACGAGTCCGCGCCGAGACAAGAACATGTAGGTTGAGGGTGTCAAAACCCTCTCTTTTCTCCTTCTCTTTTTCACGTCGTCTTCATCTCCCTCTCATCCTCTTTTTTTCGTTTTTTTATTATTTTATTCATTGCATCATAATATCGATAATACTACTAATATCAAAGCATTAAAATATTTATCGATTTGTGTCGAATAAGAAGGATACCGGGATAAGGAAAACCGCATATACAAGTGTACTGCACACGCGTAGTCGTTCGCTTATCCCGGTACCCCGACTATTTGATTATTGAGATAAATTTACTTAAACAACAATTCGTTATTGTTTCTCGTCTTCATCATCATTAATCTTACATTCATCATTTTTTAAAATCAATTTTAATAAGGGTCGAAACCCGTTGACACGGATCCGACATCATAATCCCTAGGGATTTATTTCGATGTCGGAGAAGTCGAGGGAATCAAGTTTTTTATTCAAGTAAATCATCGATTTTGGATTCGATACCAATTCTATAATAGGACATCGAATCTAACAATCAAGTCATATGAATTAATTAACGTGATTTGTTCATATCACGATAATTAATTTAAAAGCGACTAAAATTAATTTATCTTTTTTTAATATTTTTCACTCTAATATCCCATATCGATTCAATAATCGAATATGGGATACGATGAGTATTCAAATTTAGAATCGGGTATAAATTCAACAATATTTATATTCGGTTTAATAAAATCAATGATTTATAAAAAACCCGAATTGAGCATAGGTCATGCAATACTTATGCCCAATTCGGTAAAACCGTCGATTCATCAAAAATCTAAAGCAAATTCGAAAATCAGTATAAAATTGCAAGCGAATTACAATTCGTACAGATGCCACTCGACCGAGTGCCTTAGTCACTCGATCGAGTGACATCGCAAAATCGAGTCAGAATGCATGTCACGACCACCACTCGGTCGAGTCTCACAGTGACTCGATCGAGTGGCCACGTACTCGACCGAGTTGGTCAGTAACTCGGCCGAGTACGGTCTGTAGCGCAAACATAATCGTCTTTTACAGGTCCACTCGATCGAGTCCATCAACCACTCGATCGAGTGACCCATAACGATTAACACAATAAATCGTACATTATTCTATTTTCAAAACCCGGTAGTAATTTGCGATTTATGTCAACACGTGTTTAATTAATCACGTGTATACTATATTTTCAAACCATGCATCTCATATTTGCACCTTTTCATCGCATCTCATATTTGCACAAACCGTTATTATTCGTTATATTATTACATCGTTACTAACGCGTTTGTTATTTCCTTTGTCAATTTAATTATTGTTCGTTTATTGTACTAAATGAACCCACATGCTAAAATTCTACTTTGACGTAGAATTAATTGCATTAAATTGACATAGAAACCCTCTTTTCAATTTCATTCACATGCCTAGGAAAAACAATGTTTGCATAAGCATTTTTTCTCGTTTTACTAACGCGCGTATTGGAAAGTCATTCGAATTCTTAGTAGAGGCCGCTAATGTGCGGGCGGGGTTGGGTGTCCTTTCTGGGCTTCCCAACACGTACCCTCACCCCTTACTCAGAACCTCGGTTTCCGGATGCCCGAAACCTTTGGCGCACGAGAGTCATTCATACACGATATCCGATAATGTCGGTATCGGTATCAAATGCAAAGGGACGAGCCCAATAAACTCTGACATCGGAAATGGGCCGTATTTTTTATATGGCCCACTACGAGATAGAGTGGGCTCGAATGGTTCCGAATAACCATAAAATTCGGTGGCGACTCCACATAGACCTAAATTTCAATTCGATCCATTCTCATATGGAGATTCATTCGCCTACCCAAACCCGCGTGTGGCCGCGTCGAGGTGGACCTATGTCATGTCCACAGTTAGCGTACAATAAATAAATAGTTAGTATAATGGAATTAGAATGTTACTGTAGTATACAAAAAAAAATTAGAGATATTCTACGTGGTACCCCTGTATTTTTTCATTTTCTATGCGGTACCCCTCCTTTTAGTCAAAATAACTTTGACTCGCGATAACTTATGGACACGGGTTCCAAAAATGACGACATTTTCGCTAAAATCATTGTCTTTACAAGATTCTCGATTTGAGATTTGATTTTTTGTAATTTCGAAACTTGTACTACGAGTTATGCTCAGTCAAATGCTTTTAAACGAATAAACTTTGACCGACCATAACTCTCTTTCCTGAGTTCCGAAAGTGATGAATTTTTTTCCAAACGGATCATTTTTAAGAGATCTTCAGTTTAAAATTAAAAGGGTTTTTTTGGAATTCATAGCTAAGAGTAATCGTAAGTCAAAGGTATTTTAAGCAAAATGAGGGGTACCACATAGAATATGAAAAAACACAAGGATACCATGTAGAATCCCGAAAAATTAAAAGTTAGTATGAGTTAGTAACGATTAGTAATTAATAAACGAAATTGATAAAAGTTAGAGATTAGAGATTAAGGAGAAGGAAATGGGGTTTTGTTGCACTCTCAACCTACAAGCTTATGATCTCAGAAATACGGGCTCGTCTAGTGGCGGCGTGTGCACGGGAGCGTCGAGAATGTAGGGTGAGTTAGGGCGTGTATGGTTGTAGAGACGGTTTTCTTGGTCGAGTGTCGGTCTCGGGATTGTGTAGAGCTCTCGAAAATGGTGGAGAGGACGTGAGTATAGGTTGAAGAAGGGTTGAAATGTGTGTTGTGTAGGGTTGCAAAAGTTGTAAATTAAAAGGTGGTGTAAAATGTGATGATTTGTGAAGAGCCGGGGGGTATTTATAGATTTTACCCCCCGACTAAGGGTCACTCGATCGAGTGAACCTAGATGCACTCGATCGAGTGGCCTGTTGAGAGGGTGCCTGTACGGTTTTTGAGGGTCTACTCGATCGAGTAGACTCATGTCACTCGATCGAGTGACTTAGGCGCGTTAGTGTATTTAGGAATTGGATCTTTGACTTTGATTTTGGTTGACTCATTGTATATTATTTTGACTGTTTAACTTTGTATCTAGTCATAGCATGAGGCTGGTTTCGTCTCGGGTTTCGACTTTGACTGGGCTTTAATTGATTCAGTCGCAAAACACGGTTTTATTTCCGGTGACGGTTTTGGCTCAAATTAGTCTTATTTTATTGGAAACGACCAACTGAGTATGAATTTGAGGTCGACTTTAAGATATTTTTACTCCGCTAAGTGCCCACGTCGGATACTATTGGTTCCGAGTCCGTATTCGAGCGCATTAAAGCATGTTTACGTTCGATCATCATCGGGTATTTTGTCGGAAACTGCTATAGACACTAGCAGGCAAAATGCGGGTGTCTACACGTATTCTCGCAAGGCAACGAAAAGTGTCAAGTCGCAAGCTAGGTTTCGCAAGAAAATGTTTCCGATTTGGTATTTATTTCATAAAATAATGGTACAAGTGAATCACCCATTAAAGCATACGAACCACATGTTTCACCCGTGGATGACAGGTGGATCGGATATGAATGACATTTTTAGTGAATGATGGATGGATCGGGTGGGCGGATAGAGACGGGTGATGAATGCGGGTGGGGCTCCACCCGATCCAAATCCGATCCATTGTCATCCCTATTTACGAATGGAGGGAGTATGTTTCTTGACTCTCACTAACTTACTGAGAGACTGTCTCACCACACCTACAACTTTCTTATTCATCTTGGCTTCTCTTTAATGGTTTTTTTAATCGATTTCAAAAAATGTTACTTTGATGAACACTACAACAGTTTAAGTATTTGGCGACTGAGTTTAGCTACCGTCATCTGTAGCTAAAAAGAGACGTGCGACTGCTAACAGTCGCTAAGCGTTTGTCGCTACAGTTAGTCGCATCTAGCGACTGATTTCAGTCGCTAAATAAACGCGCGACTGATTTCAGTCGCTAAATTTAGCGACTAAAATCGGTCGCGCGTTTATTTAGCGACTGAAATCAGTCGCTAAGCTCTCACTTTAGCGATTGAAATCAGTCGCTAAAGGCGTCAATTAGCGACTGATATCAGTCGCTAATGGCGTCAGTTAGCGACTGATTTCAGTCGCTAAATGGGGTGATGTGGCGACATACACCGTCATACAGCGACTGATTTCGGTCGCTAAATAGAAAAATTAGCTACTGAAATCAGTCGCTGTTGTACCTGAAATAGGCCGGTTATAATTATTATTTTTCTAGCCAAAATCTGCACAATAAAACAAACCAACAACCACAATACATCCCAAACATCATTCCAAACGTTGTTCCAAACGTTACGCAAGCTTCACACTCCAAATTTGGCAACCAAGTACGCAAACGTCATGAATACACTAAATTAAAAGTGTTGTTACAAACTGTTTTTTCAACAAGCATTCAGAAACTACAAACTGTTTTCAATACACTCACCTAACAATGAAACTAACTGACGCACCACTACCACCCCCATTGTTTGGGTCTCTAGGATCCCGGGCTCGGGGAATGGGGCCGGAGTTACAGTTCTGCTGGTGCATGCTCCTAAAGCGCTGTAACTCTTCCAGAACTTGCAGGTTAACGGACTCCTACATCTTCAGCCTCTCATCCTGCTCCTTCAGCTTCTCGGCCAAAGCATCCCCTCGCGCCCTTTCCCCCTGCAGTTCCGACCTCATCTCAGCCATTTCGGATGGCACACACTCCGTCGAGGTCGCATGGGCCCCCCCGAACATTGGGTGGTGTCCAATACAGGGAATGAGCGGTCCCCGTACCGTACACCGCTCCCTTGCGGTACCCCTCCACGACTCTGAACCAAATCGTGCTCGGGTCCACACCTTCATTCTCGGGTGCTCTAGTGGCCTGCTTATACGACATCTGAAAGAAAATAAAGTCGTGATTAGGTGGGTTGTGTGAAGAAAAAAAAAGTAACGAAGTCTTATGTTTTAAACTTACCCAAATGTCCAGATCCTTCTTCGTGGCGAATGTTCGATCAGTATCGTCCCCCTTGCTCTTCGTGTCGAGAAACAGCTGTACCGGCGGAGGGAATTCTCCGGTTTTATTCTTCAGCTGTTGACAGTACATGTAGAGTTCTCATTTATATTTATAATGAAAACATAAAATAAAAATCCAAAATAAAAATCAAAGGTAAGGAAATACTAACATTCATGGCCCGCTGGTGCATCGACTGCGACCCACCATAGTGGGTGCGCCCAGCAAAGCTCTCGGGGTTCCCTCCCCGCCTCTTGTTCTTTTTCGCCTGGACGGATCTTGAAAGGAACTTCGGGTCGGTCCGGGCTGTTCTGAACTGTTGGATGGCGTCACCTACAATTTATACACTTTGAGATCAATAAGTGTTTTGAAGACATATACAACTTTCTATTCAAGTACGGACACTAATTGAGTAATCGAACCTTTAAGGTGTTTCATTAACTTCTCGTCGCTCGCCATCTTATACATCATGTCTTTGTATCTGGGCTTCGCGACATCCATGTACCGGTCTCTCACAGCCACCTCGAGACCCTCGTTGTAGAAGTGTTTCAACTGCAAGATCGTTTGTTGTCATTGTATTAGTAATCTGTAAACAGTAACAGATAATTAATAAAAAACAGAAATTCAGTTGTACCTTAAAGTTGGCAAACCACTTCTCCCGTTGCCACAGAGGCAACTTTGTCCAACTCGTGCAGTAGGTATTCAAATCATTCATAAAACTGTCCTTCACACCAGTCACCACCGCACGGGTACGAAACCTACACCAAAGAGTGAAATAAGATGATGTCTCACAAAAGAAAAAGGAAATATAACGTCTCACCATGTGTTCTCCGGGCTAATAATAAGGCGTCCGTCGTCTGTATACTGAAGCCCTTGATCCTGTTGTGGTCGTTCTGGTTGCTCCTCGTCGTTCACCTCTTGGTTCTCCTCCTGGTCCTCTCGCCGGTTCTCCTCCTCTCGCCGGTTCTCCTCCTGGTCCTCCTGCTGCTGGGACTCCCTGTTGCTGTTGCTGCTCGAACTACCGTACCGTAGCCTGCTGCCCAACGTCATATCTGCAGACATATAGTAGTAGAAAGTTAGAAATTAACATCATAATATTGAAATAATTTGACTACAATATGTAATGCAGATTACTATGTACAAATAATATAACTTATTAAAACTATACCCCACTAAAAATCATCGTCACTCTCGTTGTCATCTTCCACTTGCCTACTCGAACCAATGACATCCTCTTCCTCGTAGTCATGTTCCTCCTCCTCGTCACTGACCTCTAAGTCATTGGTGTTGTCCTCCTCCTCGACCATATCAGTAGAAACACCTTCTTCCTCCTCACCACCTTCATTGTCTTCAAAATCTTCCCCCACTTCCACCTCATTATTGTCATCATCATCATTTGCGAAAAGATTCTCATCAACTGGAGACAATGTTGTACCACTAGAAATGACATCCTCTTGGAAGAGGTCAGAGTCATAGTGCCCTCGTGGCTTAGTTTTGAACACCGCCCACCACTGGTTTATAGTTCTGTCGTTCTTTGTGGTTGGGTAAGGCGCAAAGTACACTTGGTGTGCTTGATGTGCAAGTATAAACGGATCGTACTTGGAGTATTTTTTGGTATGATTAACTTCAACTAGTTTGTACCTTTCATGTACTCTAGTACCTAGCACAGAGTTGTCCTTCCATTCGCATTTAAATACCGCAGCTCTATACCCACGATCATTTCCAACATAGCACAGCTCGAAGATGTCCTCCAATAGACCGTAGTAATCTTCACCCTCAAGTGACGACACACTCACACCGAAATTACATCTACTCCTACTGCTACCATGGGCAAATGTATGAAAATTGAAACCATTAACCGAATACCGGTTCCAAGTCCTAACCTTCCACAAAGGACCTAATGCTAGACTCCTAACCAAATCATCCTGAGTATTCTCTGAAATTACATGCTGCTTAAGCCATTTGGGAAACTGTTCCTCATGCTTATTCCAAACATCATCAGCATTTAAATGTGGATTAGCAGCCACAAATTCAATTACAAACTTCTTCTCGTACGGCTCTAAAACTTCGCAGTTTGATAGCAAGTACAGGTGAGCACGATTGTACTCCTTCTCATCTAATGTCCTCCACCCGCCAGCTGATGACGATCCCTCACCCACCTTACTTTGAAAGAAGTCTGGTATGTTGGGGTCAATCGTCGTCTCGGGTGTTTCTAGGTTTAGATTTTTGGCTTTGGTGTTCACTTCTTTCTCGAAATACAGAGAACAGAAGTTGGCTATCTCCTCTGTTAAGTAAGCATTACATATGGAGCCCTCAACCCTCGCCTTGTTACCAATTTTTTCCTTCAAATGGTTGAGAAATCTATGACAATCATCAAGCAATTATGTTATTAATAAATTATAGTGTCTAAAGTTAGTTAGTGGGTAAAATAAGTAAGTAGTTGAAAGTTCTCACCTCTCAAACGGGTACATCCATCTAAACTGTACCGGTCCTCCCACTTTAGCTTCGTAGGGCAAATGGACCGGTAGATGCTCCATTGAGTTAAAGAAGGAGGGTGGGAAGATCATCTCAAGTTTGCATAGTATCTGAGGAATTTGATCCTCCAAACGAGTCATGTCGTCATTTGTAACTGTCGACGAACACAAATCTCGAAAAAACTGAGATATCTCGGTGATAGGATTCCAAACACTTTCCGGCAGCAGGTGCTTCAATGCCACAGGTAGTAACCGCTCCATGAACACGTGGCAGTCATGACTCTTCAAGCCTTGGAGCTTCAGGTTCTTAATGTCCACACACCGACTAAAATCGGACGCATACCCATCAGGGAACTTCAGTTTCCCTACCCACTCTAACACGGCCTTTCTCTGAGCCTTATCAAGGCTAAACAATGCCCTAGGCTTGGACCCATCCCGCTTGATATGCATTTTCGGACGGTCACAATTTTTTTTTCAAATCATTTCGGGATCCTACGGTGTCACATGTCTTACCCTCTACATCCATGACGGTGTGAATTAGTTGCTCAAAGAAATTCTTCTCAATATGCATCACGTCCAGATTATTTCGGGAACAATGAGAGAAAGGAATATGAACGGTGGTTTCAGACAAAGCCATGGGGGTAAGTTGTACGGTGTGACCATGACAGGCCAGCATGAGTACGACTTACCGAACTGACCGAAAGGGGCGAACCCATCGGTACACAACCCAAGTCTCACGTTACGGGGTTCCTCAGCAAATTCAGGGTAAATCCTATCAAACCGTTTCCACTCCTCCCCATCACTAGGATGACACATCTTCCCCTCTACACGAGTTTCTTCCTTATGCCACCTCATTTGTTCGGCAATGGTTCTGGTTGCATATAGTTTTTGAAGTCTAGGGGCGATGGGAAAGTAGGTAAGTCGACTAAGTGGTATAGGTTTTTTATGCCTCGCAACACTCTTTCCCTTCCTACCCCTCAAAACAATGTTCTCATCTACACTTTTGTATCTACCCTTCCCACATATCTTACATTCCTCAAGAATGGCATCATCCTTCCAAAAAAGCATACATCCATCGGGACAAGCATCGATCTTTTGATGCGGAAGTTCAAGACCTTTAACAATTTTTTTGGTATTGTAGAATGTTTTGGTCATAATGTTGTCTTTTGGGATGAGTTTCTCAATCAACGCAGCGATACCGTCTACGCACACAAAAGGTAGGTTATACTCACATTTAAAGGTCACTACCATAGACGCCACTTATAACAATGTCACATCACACCCTCCATATAATGGCTTCTCCGCAGCCTCTAACATATCAAAAAAAGCTTTCGCTCGTGGGTTTGGCTCTTGTGGGGTTGGTTGGTCATCGTCGTTAGTGTAAATGCTCTCATCATTAAACAAATTACACTCAACCACATCAACAATCATTCCTCTCACCCCGCCCTCATTCTGATCCACCTCAGATTCCTCAACAGCAGATGTCTCACCATGACAAATCCAATAATAATAATTTGGGCTAAACCCATTTGAGATAATATGTTCCTTAATCAGAATATCATCCAAGAATTTGAGGTTCTTACATTTCACACAAGGACACCTAAATCTACCCTCTGACGCGTATTCAGGATGGGTTTTAGCGAACTCAAGGAAACTATTAACACCCTCTAAAAATTCAGTTCTGGGACGTCGTCTCTTATCTAATCTTTCCTCATACATCCATTTTCGTTCCTGTCGCTTCATTTTTTTATTTAAAAAAATTGAGACAATACCCAAATACAAATTATTTTCTCTTAAGTTATTTACTAATAAATACACACTACTCACATATTTTGTAAAATTCTCAATTCACCTAAACATAGTACTATTTGCACCTAATCATCCATAATTACGTTACTAAATCGACATAATTGTATTTCAATTCCAATTTCCTAACACATCAAAACAACCAAATTCATTCAAATACGTAACCGCAAACCCTAATTTTATACTGACAATCTACCTATTTCAAATTGGGGAACCTATTGGGCGATTAGCATTCTAACTACACTAAATATTCCGACAACTAAAAAATTATCCAACCCAATAAATAATTGTTGTGTGCCAAATTTGGACCGTTTTTCCTCCCATTTAGACCCGTTTTCCTCTGTTTTGTGAGACTTGAGTGCGATTATCGCCGTATTTTGCGTAATTCTCACATTAGTGTCTCTCTTTTGCATTTTACGTGTTTTTGGTAGTTTTCTGTCTATTTTGATAGGATTTTCGACCGAAAACGTGTTTGAGCTTCTACGAGCAAGAGAGAGATACGGTCCAAAAGCAAAGCACACAACTGAAAGTTCAAGTAATCCAATTGATCGACGAAGAAAAAGACCGGAAAAGAGTCAATGGACCACCGGGTGAAGTTTCGCCCGGTGAGTCATCACCGGGCGAAGTTTCGCCCGGCGACATTTTTTCATCCCCGAAGATTTTCACGGCATGCACGACCGGGCAACTTGACCGGGCGAAATTTCGCCCGGTGATGACTCACCGGGTGAAATTTCGCCCGATGGTGAAAACGGGTCGAAAGCGCGAAAAACGAAGAAAATCTCACCGGGTGAAATTTCACCCGGTGGGACTATTATGTCAAGCCGCGGGGCGAAATTCCACCCCATGAAGATACAAAGGGTGATGGTCTTGCAAAATGAAGAGAAATCGGATTTGGGTCATGAAGTTTGTGCAACCCATTAAGCAACTCTATAAATACAAAACCTAGGGTTTTGAGCCAAATTGTGTCTTAAGTGAGCCTTGATTGTGCCTCTTAGGAGTAGGATAGAAAACCCTCCATATTGTAGTAGTAATAGTAGTAGTAGAAACTCTCTTAGAAAATTCTCTAAAATAATTAGTAGATCTATCAAACACTAATACAATAACTCCATTATTAATAGTAAAGTTACAATCTTTATTGAAGAATTGGGTTTAATATTGAAGATTCAAGGGTTTTACAAGGGTTTATGTGACAAAACCCTTGCTTTATTTCTTGAAGATTCTTATTTATATTATTGAAGATTGAAGATTTATGCATGGATTAGTGACAAATTCTTGTGTATTTCTCTCAAGATTCAATCTTTATTATTATTAATCTTCTTCTTCCTCTTTGATTGTCTCCATTGTGGGTAAAATTTTCTCCTCTCCCTTTTCTCCATTAATATTTGTTAGTGTAGTTTTTATGCATGCTTTAATTATTTTCTTCTTAATGAATGCTTTGTTGTTAACCACCATGATTAGTGAGTAGATCTTTTTGTTAGGGGGTTAGGGGAGGACGATTTATAGATAAAGATTTAATCTTTGTGAGATTATTGCATTTGAGGGTGATATTGTCTTTATGGGATTGTTGTGTTATGTTTGACTTAGCTTGATCACCTAGGTTGACTTGACTCACCCGAACCAATATGGGGAAACTCGGGGTTTGGGTAATTCCATCTAGAGACCGTAGTCCATTCGTCGCGAAAGCGGGCTTAGACTTGGTTGGTAGGGAAACCGAAAGGTTGAACCTCCCTTATACACCTTGTGATGATTCTTGGATTATTAGATTCTTGTCTTTATTTCCGATCCCCCGACTCTCCCTAACGCCTTTCCCATCAATAGTTTCCCACCTTAATCATATAAGTTCATTTAGCAAACTTCACTCGACTCGACCAAAAACCCCCCTTCTCGACTCAATTACTCATAGACTCTGACTTAATCGACTACCCCTCTCGACCGTCCCTGTGGATCGATCCCTGACTTACCGCTACTACGTAGTAGTAGTATTCCGGGGTTATAAATATTGTTTGACCGCGTTGGATAGGCGACAATCCGCGCGCATCAAAATGGCGCCGTTGCCGGGGACGGTGATCAGTTAGTTGTGTTTTTGTCATTGTATTTGAGTAATTGTTTTCTTCCCTTTTACCCTAGTACCGCTCGGTGCTAGGAGTCTCATCTTTGAATTGAGTTGTGTTCAGGAACAATCATATTTGGCATTGCTTATTCCATACCGGTGCAAGCGAGACGATATTATTATTTCGGAATTCAAATCAACCAAAGTGAACCCTAATCCATATCTTACACCAACTTTTCACCCATCCACCATTCTCAAAACTCTCACAAAATTCTCTTTCCCTCTTCTTCTCTCTTCAAAAATCACCTCTACAAATAAACATGCCTACTTTAAGATCTCACTCCCAACCCACCCATGAACAAACTTCTTCTCCCGTCGCATATGGAACCATACCCGATAACTTTGAGCTCAAGACTTCTTCAATTGCCATAGTCCAACAAGACACCTATCATGGACTTCCACAAGAAGACGCTCTATAACACTTAGCGACGTTTAAAGAGAAGCTATTGGAATGAAGTTGAATGGACTTACTTCATGCCAATTCCATCGACTGTTGTTTCCCAAAACCCTTCGTGATGATGCTAGGAGATGGCTACAAAGCCACAACGATGGTACCTTCCAGACTTGGAATCAATTGGCCAATGCATTTCTAGAAAAATACTATCCTCCTTCCAAGACCAATCAATATCGAATGGAGATTCAAACCTTCCGACAAGGCGAAAATAAAAGTATAAGCGAGGCTTGGGATCGATTTCAGACTTTACAAATGAAGTGCCCGCATCACGGTATCCCTCATTGGCTTATGCTCCATACATTTTTCTACTCGTTAACCGCCGATGCAAGGGACATCCTCAATGCTACCGCAAAGGGCGACTTCTTCCTACTCAATGAGAACGAATCCCATGATCTCCTCGACAAGATAGCCAAAAGTGACGTGTATGCTAAGGAATTGCAAGAGGGTGAATCTAGTGGAGACTCGGAATCATCGAATGACATGGAGACCTCTCTTGAAGTACAACTCGCTCAACTTTTTGAGAGATTTGAAGCTATGGTTGCTAGGGACACCTTCCAACCCGAAACGAGGTCTCGACCAAGAGAAATCTCTCCACCAAGAAGAGTTTCTCCACCGAGAAGAATCACCCCACCAAGAAGAACTGCACCACCTAGGCGAACATCTATCTCGCCTCCAAAGCCGTATAGGGTAGATATCCCTTGTGATAATTGTGAAGGATACAACCATGACTCCAATCTTTGTGTGAAAAAGGAGAGCGTTCATCAAGCAAACACTCAAGAGACATATGAAAAGCCTCAAACGAGCAATCCTAATTCAGGGTTCGGAACTCATTCCACGCCACATCAAGGATCACATCCTTTTCCAAGAGCCCCCAATCAAAGGGTTTATCCTAATTCATATGAACCTTATTATCAACCAAGGCCTCCTCACACGAATCAAGATTGTTTCCATCCTCAAGGACCACCGAGACCAAATCAAGGACCTCCCTTTGGAAATCATCCTCCATTCAATCAAGGACCTCCCTTTGGAAATCATCCTCCATTTAATCAAGGACCTCCCTTTGGAAATCATCCACCATTCAATCAAGGTCCTCCCTTCGGAAATCATCCACCATTCAATCAAGGTCCTCCTTTTGGAGCTTATCCACCGCCTAACCAAGGCCCTCCAAGGAACTTCCAAGGTAATTCTCAATCCTTTCATGACATTCAAGAAACTATCAAGTTCTTGTTGAGATAAATGCGTCAAACCGAGCTAGACTTGAAGCTTTAGAGGCACGAGCCATGTCGCGAGCTCGAGCACCTCAAGAGCCGACCGATTCTTTCAACCAAGCTTCCGTGAATGCCATTAAGGTAATGTGCAAAAAGGAACCGGTGAAATCTTTTGACTCACAAGCTCTTACATCTCATCCCTCAATCTATGAATTTGATGAGAATGTGGTCAAGGATGTCACCGAGAAACCAAGAAGAGATCCGTCAAAATACCTTGTAGGAGACCTTTCGTTTGTCATTGAACAAATTTCGATAGAGGATACGAACTTACTCTCTAGGATTGAGGTACCTCCCTTGAATGACAAGCCACCGAACATATTTGATGATCAAGCTTTGGAAATGATAACCTTCACCGACCTTATCGAAAACATTGATACAAGCCCTTCTATGCCTACCCCGTCCGATTACATCCGAGACATCATTTTGAAACCCGCCGAGAAAGAAAGAGCTCCCATTTCTCCAAGAACTAACCCTAGAGCAACAATTCCTATCAAATTAGGTGATCCGGGTAGTTTTGCCATTCCATGCTCCATCGACCACGTCTTGATAGATCGAGCTCTATGTGACCTTGGTGCCGACATTAGCTTGATGCCCTTGGACATCGTTCGTACTATCTATGTTAAAGATTTGGAGTATTTCCCTGCGAATGTGCAAATGGCCGATGGAACCTCTAAAGAGCCCTATGGATTAGCCCGTAATCTCATGGTTAATGTGGGGAACTTGTATATCCCCACCGATTTCGTTATTCTGGATATGCCAATCGAGGAGCGGAATCCTATCCTTTTGGGACGACCTTTCTTAGCTACCGGTGGAGTAATTATTGATGTGAAGCGAGGCGGTTATCTTTCAATGTTGCTACTGAAACGGTCCAATTTGTGCTTCCCGCATTCCTTCACGAAGATCCTCCTAATTTGGAGTTCTGGAACCAAATGGTGGAGTACTCATCAAATGAAGAGCCTTCTACCGAGGATCTTGAGTACGACGATGAAGAAGATGACGGTGCCCTGTTTATACTCGGTGCAACCTCCGATGAAGACATTCCCGACGAGTTCGCAATGCTTCCCGAGGTAGTGCAACTTATGGGTATGCCGGAATTCAAGGAAAAGCTTAAGATCGGTAGCATGGAATTTGGAGCCAATGAACAAGACCCTTCGGGTTGCTTTTTAAGCAACCCCAACTAATCTCAAACGTTAAATTCGGTTTGGTGGTGTCCATAATAACCACCATTGTAAATATTTGTATATTCTCGTCCTTTTTTATCTTTCTCGAACAATAGATTTTAGATTTTTCCTTTTGGGAGTTTGTTTTCTCTTTGGTACTTGCAGGAGACATGAAGATTTCTCTCGGGAATTTTTGGAATCGCGCTTTAAACGATTATAAACAAATTGGATTGAGAAGATGAGTTGTATTTTTGAAGAAGCTAAGGATGTTTGGACCGAGTCATAGAAAAATTTTCGTAGCAAGAAGCTTATTCGGAGTGAAGGATCTCACCGGGCAACGTTTTGCTCGGTGGAATTGTGGCCCGAAGTCCGTCGGGTGAAACTTCACCCAATGGCAACTTGCTCGAACAAAAGAAATTGACGGAAATCCGTCGGGCAAATTTTCACCCGGTGGAATCTCACCGGGCAAAATTTCGCCCTGCGGTAAAAATATTTTGCGACTCGGAATTTGACGGAAATCCGACCGGGCGAAATTTCGCCCGGTGGAGTCTGACCGGGCGAAATTTCGCCCAGTGGTGAATTAGCGCGGAAATGTCGAAAACCGACCCGAAGTCCGTCGGGCGAAATTTCACCCGATGGTGACCCACCGGGCGAAATATCACCCCGCGTCCCTTACCCAGCCAAACCTCCCCATTCATCCTCATAATACAACTTTCCTATCTCTCTCCTTAGCCAAAACCCCAAAAACCCAAACAAACCCCAAATCCTCCACCTTAAACCATCTCTAATCCTTTCATTCCTCCATTAAAATTCAATCAAATTATATATTCTTTATCCCCATCACATTCCTAACACTTCCTTGGAGTTTGTTTTGAGAAATCGTTCAAGTTCCGACAAACCCCAAATCGAGACCGTCAACACATAATCATCAAATTTCAAGCATCAAGGATGAAGAGAGTGAAACAAATGGCAAGAAAAAGGATTTCATCAATGCTTAATCGTAGTTCGGGGTCAACATCATCCTCAAGGTCCGAGGAGCAACCAGCCGAGGCTCGGGACGAATCTGTCCCGATGCCTGTTCAAATGCAAGGAGCCGTTCCGAGCGAACAACCTGTTCCGCTCGAGGTATGTTACCCGAAAATCCGTCGTAATTTCCGTGAACCTTTGTCTGGTCTATATTTCGCTAAAAAAGCTCATGTTGATAAATGTAAAAAATTATGGGTCTGTCGTCTCGAGCCAACTCGTTGGGCGGCTCGAGATGTACTTGAGCGTATGGGCATAGAACCGCAGGTACGAGCAATGTGCCGAAGTCTTGGTCTCATCAATTTTTATGCCTCTCAGAAGGAAACTTTTCAGAAATTGACGTGCGAGTTTTTCGCAACTTTCGAGTTAAGTGGTGACGATAATACCACTGTCTCTTTTCAGTTGCGAGAAACTTCGTACGTCCTCAACTTGAGAGACTTCGGTGCACTGCTTGGTCTACCTTCTTCGGTCCTTGGAAAGCCTAGGGCGGGCCAGACTCGGGACGATAAATTCGGCCGAGATCGATTTTGGTTTAAAATAGCCCGCCAGAGGCCTTTCAAGGGAGGAAAGATGCGTTCTTTCTCGATCCGAAACCCCATCCTCCGGTATGTGGCACGCATCATAGCTAACTCATTCTTATCGAGCTATGATATGCATCACAACTGTAGCGCTACAGCTGTTCAGCTTTTAGAGGATGCAGTTTCGGAGAGAGGCCCATCGATCGACATGTCAGAGGCCTTAGCTACTCATTTCGCTCAGATTGCGAAGGGCGGCCGCAAGAGAATATCTTGCGGCGGTGTTGTGACGATGTTAGCTAGAGCCTTGAGAGTCGATTTTAGCGATTTAGCACCAGTTGATGGAGCGGAAATTTTCATAGATGAAGTTTATTGTCCTTTTCTTGTGTGGCCTCAGAAAGGGGATTATAACAGTTTGTTTCTGTATAAGATTACTGAGCTGCGCGCTATTGCAATGCCTAACCCAGATTGGGTAAGGCTAGATATTGAAGAGAACTTCGGCATGCCAAAGAGGTCTGGGGAGTACGGTCGGGATAACACCCGAGGTAAGTTTCGTATAGTTCAATACCCCGAGGGACCCTTAGACTTTGGCGACGATGATATAGAGGTCGTAGATGTGTCGGAGGAGGAACCAGAGGTTAGAACCTCTCGGGATGAGGGTTATAGGACTTTACCATCATCATCACATGTACCCTCTTCCTCCCACCAACCTGAACCCCAGACCTCACAATTTTTCACCCCTGAATTTTCGGAATTCACACCACACCGACACTCCACGTTCACCCAGTCTACCCCTGGTTTTCAGGAGGACGTCAACATGAGTCCTCCGCGACACTCCTCGTTCTTTGGATCAGAGGACTTTTACAACCAATGGGGGGAAGTCTATAACCGTACACGTCAGACTTGGGAGAACTCGACATCCTCACTAAACCTGACCCAAGATGCCTACAATTTGGCCCGAGATGCGCGCGATACTGCGCATGGCTCGTATGCGTACTCTAGGGATGGTTTTGAGTATGCACGGACCAGTTTTGAGATGGCTAGGGACGCCGCTAGGGATGCCCAAGCGGCGAGGTTGGCGGCAGAGGAGAACCAAAGGATGTTGCAACAACAACAACACTATTTTGATCGATTTTTCGGTATGCCTCCGCCCAGGTCTTACTACCCACCACCACCTCGTCCCCCAGGTCCTATGTTAGTGGTCGAGTGTTGTTAGTGTCAGTGTGGGGGTGTCAGTTGTCATTGTCAGTCGCCAGTAGTCTGTTCTCTTATCTCAGTTATCTCAGTAACTTCTGTCAGTCCTTGCAGCGCCAAAAATTTTGCATTTGATAATTATGTTGTTGATTGATTTGTAATGATTATTTTGTTGATTTGAGGAATTGTAAGCCCCTCCGTGATCCTACTTGGGTCGTTACACACGTGAGATTTATTGCAGGTGCCTTAGAGAAGAAGGACCTGATTATTGCTCCCGGTCTTTGGTGACATGATCGCACCAAGACCAATTGAAAAATCCAAAATCTTCTTTTTCTTTTAATTTTCCCGATTTGTGTCGAATCCGGGCGAGGTGACGTGATTACACCTACGTCCTCATTCTTCCCTTATCGTTATCTTTTCATTTTCCTTTTATTTTCACTTCTTTTTCTTTATTTTTCATTTTCACTTCTTTTCTAAAAAAATCCAAAAAGATTTTCCATCCTTTATTCCCTTAATTTTTCAAAAATACAAAAATATTTGAAAAATCTTGAAAAATCCAAAAACATTTGAAAAACCACAAGAAAATCAAAAAGATTTTCTAATTTTTCTCTTTTTCTTCTTTTTCGATTCTTCCTCTACTTGTGCATTGGGGACAATGCACGGTTTTAGTGTGGGGGAGGGATCTACTACCCTCTTTTATCCATTTTCTTTTTCATTTTTCCTTACAAAAAAAACCAAAAATCCAAAAAAAATTCATTTTTTTCTCTCTTTTTAGTTTTCTCTTCTTTTATTTTCGTTTTTGTGTTACTAGTATTGTCTTGCATTCTTCATCTTGTAGGTACACCGCCAACCATTTAGCATGGATACGCAAGGTAGCGGAAATGAAATGAAGACCGCGCGGTAATATTTTCTACCTTCATTTTATCTCTTTCTCTTATGCATGGAGTTTGAGCATATATGCTATTTGGAGGTTCACTTGGTGAACATTTTGGAATTGGTGGTTGTGGATTGTGTTGACTTAATGGAGTTTGGAGTGCTTGGCTTTACTTGTGATTGTGTTTTTGATTTTGTTTTCTCGTATTTTTTATCCTCTTTGTGTTCTCTTTTGTATAGCTTGTCTAGGTAAAATTTTCGAAAACCCGATTTTGAGATTAGGCCGAGTGTTTATTACTCACTTGTTAGTGACCCTTTTTGATTTTCGGACATAATTCTAGTAGAATGACCTTGAACCAATTTTTGCATTGGATTTTTACCATGAGTCCATCTTTTCTACTAGGAGTCTACATCGGGATTTGCATTTGACCACCTTGACCACCCATGGAGTGATAAGGCCTTGGTTACCGTTCCCCGTTCTCTTAGGTGACCTTACTTGAGAAGCCATTTTTAGTCCAAAATTCTCATCCTTTTATGGGTTCGAAGGGGGTGCACACCCGACTAGCCTATTTCTCTACCATACATCCATATCCACAAATAAGCTTGCAAAAATGTGCTTTACCTTGATCCTCAAATGAATCATCTAGCCAAAAATGGGCTATTCAAAGAAAGAAAAAGGGAAAAATGAAGAAGAAAGGGCACTGAAAAATCAAAGTGACAAAAAAAAAAGGCCCTCGATCGAAATAATGGGGAAAGAAAAGAAAAACCGAAAAAGAAAATCAAAATCTCAAAAATCGTTCCCAAACTCAAATAATCCCTTGGTTGTCTTATTGCCGTGAAATGCCTACTAGAGGACCGAGTCCCGAGAAAGGAAAATAGCGGTAATTTGGCAATCCTTACCATTTTGCAAACACTTATCCATCTTTTTGGTCTAATTGGCTTTCTCGAGTTTGGAACGACCCTCTAGGCTTAGCTTAGGAGACGGCATAACACTTACCTACAGTGCTTACTAACTCCATGGTTCTCACTTATCCATTCCATTTATCGTCCCGTTGTAGGCGTCTTTAGTGGAATTAGAAGGACCTTGGTAAATTTTCAATGTTTTAATAGATTGATTGTCATCCTATTAGGATCTTGTCCATGTCAATTTGTGTTACTAGCTTGGTAGTGTTCTCGCTTGTCTTAAGCTCAAATCGGTGCTTTCTCCGCCGTTTCGATGAGGAATTCGGTGATTTATTTTCTCTTTGGTTGCGACTATCTTTTTATGTGTGTCTTCTTTGTTATGTGTTTGTGTGTGTGTTAGTCGCAATCCCAATTTTGAGCAAGCCCCAACTTGCCTTGCATGGAGGTACCTTACCTCATAGGTATCTCGATGTGAATTGAAGGGACGGAGCGGGCCCGTTAATTGCCTCGTATCGGCTTAGCATAGTCTAGCTTAGTAGTAGTAGCTAGTTTCTTTTTGGGTCATTGCTCGAGGACGAGCAACGGTTTAGTGTGGGGGAATTGTTGTGTGCCAAATTTGGACCGTTTTTCCTCCCATTTAGACCCGTTTTTCTCTGTTTTGTGAGACTTGAGTGCGATTATCGCCGTATTTTGCGTAATTCTCGCATTAGTGTCTCTCTTTTGCATTTTACGTGTTTTTGGTAGTTTTCTGTCTATTTTGATAGGATTTTCGACCGAAAACGTGTTTGAGTTTCTACGAGCAAGAGAGAGATACGGTCCAAAAGCAAAGCACACAACTGAAAGTTCAAGTAATCCAATTGATCGACGAAGAAAAAGACCGGAAAAGAGTCAATGGACCACCGGGTGAAGTTTCGCCCGACGACATTTTTTCATCCCCGAAGATTTTCACGGCATGCACGACCGGGCAACTTGACCGGGCGAAATTTCGCCCGGTGATGACTCACCGGGTGAAATTTCGCCCGATGGTGAAAACGGGTCGAAAGCGCGAAAAACGAAGAAAATCTCACCGGGTGAAATTTCACCCGGTGGGACTATTATGTCAAGCCGCGGGGCGAAATTCCACCCCATGAAGATACAAAGGGTGATGGTCTTGCAAAATGAAGAGAAATCGGATTTGGGCCTTGAAGTTTGTGCAACCCATTAAGCAACTCTATAAATACAAAACCTAGGGTTTTGAGCCAAATTGTGTCTTAAGTGAGCCTTGATTGTGCCTCTTAGGAGTAGGATAGAAAACCCTCCATATTGTAGTAGTAATAGTAGTAGTAGAAAAACTCTCTTAGAAAATTCTCTAAAATAATTAGTAGATCTATCAAACACTAATACAATTACTCCATTATTAATAGTAAAGTTACAATCTTTATTGAAGAATTGGGTTTAATATTGAAGATTCAAGGGTTTTGCAAGAGTTTATGTGACAAAACCCTTGCTTTATTTCTTGAAGATTCTTATTTATATTATTGAAGATTGAAGATTTATGCATGGATTAGTGACAAATTCTTGTGTATTTCTCTCAAGATTCAATCTTTATTATTATTAATCTTCTTCTTCCTCTTTGATTTTCTCCATTGTGGGTAAAATTCTCTCCTCTCCCTTTTCTCCATTAATATTTGTTAGTGTAGTTTTTGTGCATGCTTTAATTATTTTCTTCTTAATGAATGCTTTGTTGTTAACCACCATGATTAGTGAGTAGATCTTTTTGTTAGGGGGTTAGGGAGGACGATTTATAGATAAAGATTTAATCTTTGTGAGATTATTGCATTTGAGGGTGATATTGTCTTTATGGGATTGTTGTGTTATGTTTGACTTAGCTTGATCACCTAGGTTGACTTGACTCACCCGAACCAATATGGGGAAACTCGGGGTTTGGGTAATTCCATCTAGAGACCGTAGTCCATTCGTCGCGAAAGCGGACTTAGACTTGGTTGGTAGGGAAACCGAAAGGTTGAACCTCCCTTATACACCTTGTGATGATTCTTGCATTATTAGATTCTTGTCTTTATTTTCGATCCCCCGACTCTCCCTAACGCCTTTCCCATCAATAGTTTCCCACCTTAATCATATAAGTTCATTTAGCAAACTTAAGCCGACTCGACCAAAAACCCCCCTTCTCGACTCAATTACTCATAGACTCTGACTTAATCGACTACCCCTCTCGACCGTCCCTGTGGATCGATCCCTGACTTACCGCTACTACGTAGTAGTAGTATTCCGGGGTTATAAATATTGTTTGACCGCGTTGGATAGGCGACAATCCGCGCGCATCAATAATTTATTTAAATCTATAACAACAGAAATTAACAAATAATTGAAATTAAATATAGATAGATAAACATACCTTAAGGAAAATGGGAGAATTGAAGAAGGAATGAAGAGGAATGGAGGAGGGGCGCATTTTAGAGAGAGGGGGGGAGAGTTTTTAGAGAGAGAGAGTGAAATGGGTGAATGAGCCTGGGGAGGGGGGGTGTTCGTTAATTTTAAAAAAATTCACACCATTAGCGACCAAAATCGGTCGCGCGTATTCTTTTTTAGCGACCGATTTCAGTCGCTAAGTCACAGATTAGCGACTGAAATCAGTCGCTAATTAATGAGTTTAGCGACCGAAATCAGTCGCGCGTCCATTTATTTAACGACCGATTTCGGTCGCTGAGGATAATTTTTTTTTTAAAAATCCGTCTCCTCGTCCAGCGACTAATATCAGTCGCGCGTTGTATTTTCAGTCGCAAAATTAGTTACTGAATTTATCAGTCGCGCGTGATTGGTAGCTATATGAAGTATTTCTTGTAGTGGAAACATGGTGTGAAATTATGTATGCTATAAAATATACTCCGTATTAGTATGCTATAAAATATAAGATTTTGATGAAACATGGTAATAATATATTAGTATGCTACAAAATATAGGGAAAATAAGAAATGAATCTAGGTAAGTCTCGTGAGAGATGGTCTCACAATAAATTTATCGTGATCAGTCATTTTTACTATATACTCGTACTAAAAGAAAAATCACCAAAAAAGTATAAAACACGTGTCGCTTCCACATTAAAAAAATTACAGCCTTAACATTTTTGTGGATTGTACTTGGGTTATCAAACAAGTCAAGTAATTGGACACTCTTCATGTTCCTCTCGAGCTAATGTTATCACTGCTCTTACTGCTCAAAGTTGCCTTTTGACTGTCGACTCTCTCGAAAAAGTGGGTTTTCTTTGGCCAACATATGTGTTCTTTGTATGAGGGCACGGAGAGTAACACCCACCTTTTCTTTGATTGCCTCTTCTCTATGTAGGTGATTCAAACTATCTTCCACTAGATTGGGCTCACCCAGAAATTGAGAAGCCTTCGTTATGAGCAAAACAAAGCTCGTTTAACGGAAACACATGAGGAACTAGAGGTTAAAATGGCACATTGGTAGCATTATTATTGTTACGGAACCAATTCAACAAAACGGCCTTAGACGATGGTTGAGATCCGTTTATATTCTATCGCGCCCCTCACTCGAATGTCCATCGGACTTGAAGAGTGGTTAGAGTGCACAAGCTCCCCCGTACCATGTGCTAAGATTCCACTTGAGAGTTCGAGATATTGGGAGTTGCCAAGGTTCGAACTCGACTTGAAGAGTGGTTAGAGTGCACAGACCATGTGCTAAGATTCCACTTGAGAGTTTGAGATATTGGGCGTTGCCAAGGTTTGAACTCGTGACCTCTGTCTCTGATACCATATTACGGCTTACGCCCCCTCACTCGAATGCTCATTGGACTTGAAGTGTGGATGCAACTCAAGTCTATCATACCAGACGCCAAATATTTCACTTTAGAAATAAGTGGGGATTGAGATTCGAACCCGCGACCTTTTATCGCGTTGGTTCTGATATCATTTATGGAACCAACTCAACCAAAATCTTAAGGCGATGGTTGAGGCCTGTTTATATTCTATCAATTACCAGTATCTACATCTTTGGTAAGAGAGAAACAAGAGAACTTTTCAATCGGGGCAAGGAACAAATTCACAACTAGTGTATCGGATCAAATACATAGTAGGATTATGTTTCAACTTTTCACTACTACAAAAAGGTTCAAAGAGGGCTGCTGAAAACCGTTCTTACATGGTTAATAACCTGTCCTTCAGCTCGACGTTCTATTTGTAAATAGAGAAAGGTTGAAAATTAGTTAAACCGTCCTTTTTGTGAACATCAAACAGAACGGTTAAGTGTAGGAACCGTCTTGATTGTGAACATCAAAGAGAGTGGCTCTACACTAAATAAAGAGAACGGTTCTGTGGACGCCTGTCCGCACCGCCCGGCGTCCCGCGCGAGACATCCGATTTTCACGGCGGTCATCCACGTGGCCCCGTCCGTTGCCGGGGACCGATCCGATCTCGCGTACGGGGCGATGTGTCGGACCTCGATTTGGTTAACGATTCGGATTGTAATAGACGGATGGGGACATCCGTGTTTCCGTTAGAATCGATCGAGACGTGGTTTTAAATGTTTAAAAGCCGATATGTTTGGTAAGACGACCTTTTTAGTGAACCGAATTTGTTGCCGATTTGTGGAGTCGCCACCGAGTTAGTTATGGGAACTCGGAAACCGTTCAAGTCAACTTTAAACCTTAGTCGGCTCAAAGTTGAGTGACATGGGGACCTAAAGATAAATACTTGTACCCTTAAGCATTCCATGTCCAGAATGAATCTCATTGCCAATGATTTCGGACATCCGAAACCGTCGATTCTGAGTAAGGGGTCACTACAAGAAAAACAGTCCCGGGCGTCCACCTGGTGGGCGTCCTGGGCCTATGGACGCCTACTTGACGTCTGAAAATACAAACGGGCGTCCATAGTCAGACGCCAAACTTGACGTCCGATTGAATCTGGGAGGACTAAATTCAAGCTGGACGGGCGTCCACAAGCAGACGACATATACCACTATTGGCGTCCACTGGCCGACGCCATTTAGGGGTATATGGCATCCACTGTCGGACGCCAGTTTGGCTGGATGTGGCGTCCAATAGTGGACGCCCGTCTGGCTGAGTCGCATCAAATACCCGTCCACCCCCCTCTCCCCCTTCACTCTCTAAAAAAAAACCACTCTCTACACCCTTTTTTTTACTCTTCGCCGACTCCATTCTCCATTCCTCTCCTCTATTTTTCATACTTTTTATGAATTTTTGGTATGTTTTCTTACTTACTTAGTTCTTATTCATTATAATTAGTTCTTGTTTTTGATTGTTATCGTTATTTATTGGCAGTTTGCTAGTAAATATTGTTTAGGTCTAAATTTTGATTAGGTTGATTAGTTTAGCTTAGCCCAAATTTGATTAGGTAGATTAGTTTTGCCCATCACAATTTTGATTAGGGTTTGATGAATTTGGTTGAATTGAGCTAGAATGACCTTTAGGGCCTTCCGTGAGGTTTTGTGTGACTTAGGACGGACCAAAAAGTATCGTAATAATGCCGTATTTTCCCGAAACCACTTCTATCCTGATCGGGGTTGTAAATAGGTGTTAGCGGCGCTTTCGGAATTTTGATATCTGTTTCCGAAAATTTGACCTTATTTGACCTGTTTAAGTTGTTTCTGTGTGACCTAAGCCATGAATTTTTGTGTTTTGTTCGGTTAAATTGGGATTAAATTGATAAATTAGCTAGGGTTTTCGTAAATTGGGATTAAATTGTGATTATATTTGTGATTAAATTCGGTGATTAATTTTTGTAAGGTCAATTCAAAATCAATAAGACATTTGGGTTTACTTTGACGTATTAGTGAATAAATTGAGGAGACTCAGTTATGGAAATTAAGTTAGTGAAATTAAGTTTAACGTAAATGGTGATTAAATTTTCGTTTAGTAAGTTCTAAAATAAGTTAGGGAAATTAAACTTTAATTTGTTATATATATTTTTTGAACATAGAAAATGAAGAGAATTGAACGGAAATGGATGTATGGGGGAAGACTTGATAAGAAGAGACGTCCCACCGTCGAATTTTTGAGGGGTGTTGAATCATTTGTCGAGGTCGCTAAAAAGTCAGTAGACTATGCATCGAGGGGGGAGGTTAAGTGTCTGTGTACTAAATGCAAGAACCTAAAATTTTTTGAGGTCCTTGTAGTTAAGGAACATGTCATCTATAGTGGTTTTTCACCCGATTATTATAATTGGATTTGTCATGGTGAACCATCTCAGTCTGAGGAACCCGAAAACCATCAAAATGAGGGGAGATTGAGAGGTATGATAGTTGACGTTGTGGAGTGCAACTTGTTTAATAATGAGAACACACATGGAAATGACGACTCACCTAACCCACGAGACTCACCCAATCCAGAAGACTCACCTAACCCACAAGAGCCTAACCCACGAGCAAAGGCATTTTTTGACATGTTGAACGCTTCGGAGAAATCGTTATACGGAGGGTGTGATGTGACTTTGTTAGAAGTCGCATTTATGGTAGTTAGCCTTAAATGTGAGTTCAACCTACCCTTTGCCTGTGTCGATGGTATTGCTGCCTTGCTCGAGAGAGTTATCCCAAAGGACAATATCATGACCCGAACTTTCTACACAACCAAAAAGGTTGTGAAGGGCCTTCAACTCCCGCATCAAAAGATTGATGCTTGTCCAGATGGATGCATGTTATTTTGGAAGGACGATGCGATGCTTGATGAATGTAGGAGATGTGGTAAGGGTAGGTATAAGACGGTTGAGGGGGATATTGTTTTGAGAGGTAGAAAAGGGAAAAGCGGTGTCAGGGGTAAGAAACCGATCCCAATAAGTCAGCTTACGTACTTCCCTATTGCACCTAGGCTTCAAAAATTGTACGCCACAAAAACCATAGCGGAGCAAATGAGGTGGCACAAGGAGGACATTAGGGTACCAGGGAAGATGTGTCATCCGAGTGATGGTGAGGAGTGGAAGCGTTTCGATAGACTACATCCCCACTTTGCGTTAGAACCCCGAAATGTAAGGCTTGGGTTGTGCACTGATGGATTTGCACCTTTTGGCCAATTTGGTAAGTCGTACTCTTGCTGGCCAGTGATGATCACACCTTATAACCTACCTCCTTGGTTGTGTTTGAAGCAGCCTTTCATCTTCCTATCTCTTATTGTGCCCGGACCCAAAATCCTGAAAAATCATTTGGATGTTTACTTGCAACCTGTTATTGAGGAACTGAAACAACTGTGGGAGGTAGGGGTGGAAACTTATGATGTCTCTCTGAGACAAAACTTTCAGTTGAAAGCAGCTCTGTTGTGGACTAAAAACGACTTTCCCGCGTACGGTATGCTCTCGGGGTGGTCTACTGCGGGTCAGAAAGCATGTCTGTGTTGTATGGATGAGAGCAAAGCTTTTTATCTTCAAAATTCTAGTAAAATAAGTTGGTTTGACTGTCATCGGCAGTTCCTACCATAAGTTCACCCATATAGAAAGAATAAGAAGGCATTCAAGAAGGGTGAGGTTGTGCTTGATGACGCACCTGATCGACTCCCCGGAGATGAAATATGGGAGTTGATTTTCGATTACCCGTCCACTTTCGCGAAACCGAGCAGGAGTTCAAAGACCTCAAGAAGTTGAAAAATGGTTGGTTTAAACGTAGCATATTTTTTGACCTACCATATTGGAGGACTTTGTTATTTCGTCACAATTTACACTACAAGAAATACTTCATATAGCTACCAATCACGCGCGACTGATAAATTCATTAGCTAATTTTGTGACTGAAAGTACAACGCGCGACTGATATTAGTCGCTGGACGAGGAGACGGATTTTTAAAAAAAAAAATTATCCTCAGCGACCGAAATCGGTCGCTAAATAAATGGACGCGCGACTGATTTCGGTCGTTAAATTCATTAATTAGCGACCGATTTCAGTCGCTAAATCTGAGACTTAGCGACTGAAATCGGTCGCTAAAAAAGAATACGCGCGACCGATTTCGGTCGCTAAGAGTGTGAATTTTTTTTAAAATTAACGAACACCCCCCCCCCCCCCCGGCTCATTCACCCATTTCACTCTCTCTCTCTAAAAACCCTCCCCCCCCCCCCCTCTCTCTAAAACGCGCCCCTCTTCCATTCCTCTTCATTCCTTCTTCAATTATCTCATTTTCCTTAAGGTATGTTTATCTATCTATATTTAATTTCAATTATTTGTTAATTTCTGTTGTTATAGATTTAAATAAATTATTTATTGGGTTGGATAATTTTTTAGTTGTCGGAATATTTAGTGTAGTTAGAATGCTAATCGCCCAATAGGTTCCCCAATTTGAAATAGGTAGATTGTTAGTATAAAATTAGGGTTTGCGGTTACGTAGTTGAATGAATTTGGTTGTTTTGATGTGTTAGGAAATTGGAATTGAAATACAATTATGTCGATTTAGTAACGTAATTATGGATGATTAGGTGCAAATAGTACTATGTTTAGGTGAATTGAGAATTTTACAAAATATGTGAGTAGTGTGTATTTATTAGTAAATTACTTAAGAGAAAATAATTTGTATTTGGGTATTGTCTCAATTTTTTTAAATAAAAAATATGAAGCGACAGGAACGAAAATGGATGTATGAGGAAAGATTAGATAAGAGACGACGTCCCAGAACTGAATTTTTAGAGGGTGTTAATAGTTTTCTTGAGTTCGCTAAAACTCATCCTAAATACGCGTCAGAGGGTAGATTTAGGTGTCCTTGTGTGAAATGTAAGAACCTCAAATTCTTGGATGATATTCTGATTAAGGAACATATTATCTCAAATGGGTTCAGCCCAAATTATTATTATTGGATTTGTCATGGTGAGACATCTGCTGTTGAGGAATCTGAGGTGGATCAGAATGAGAGCGGGGTGAGAGGAATGATTGTTGATGTGGTTGAGTGCAATTTGTTTAATGATGAGAGCATTTACACTAACGACGATGACCAACCAACCCCACAAGAGCCAAACCCACGAGCGAAAACTTTTTTTGATATGTTAGAGGCTGCGGAGAAGCCATTATATGGAGGGTGTGATGTGACATTGTTAGAAGTGGCGTCTATGGTAGTGACCCTTAAATGTGAGTATAACCTACCTTTTGGGTGCGTAGACGGTATCGCTGCGTTGATTGAGAAACTCATCCTAAAAGATAACATTATGACCAAAACATTCTACAATACCAAAAAAATTGTTAAAGGTCTTGAACTTCCACATCAAAAGATCGATGTCCCGATGGATGTATGCTTTTTTGGAAGGATGATGTCGTGCTTGTGGAATGTAAGATATGTGGGAAGGGTAGATACAAAAGTGTAGATGGGAACATTGTTTTGAGGGGTAGGAAGGGAAAGAGTGTTGTGAGGCATAAAAAACCTATACCACTTAGTCGACTTACCTACTTTCCCATCGCCCCTAGACTTCAAAAACTATATGCAACCAGAACTATTGCCGAACAAATGAGGTGACATAAGGAAGAAACTCGTGTCGAGGGAAAGATGTGTCATCCTAGTGATGGGGAGGAGTGGAAACGGTTTGATAGGATTTACCCTGAATTTGCTGAGGAACCCCGTAACGTGAGACTTGGGTTGTGTACCGATGGGTTCGCCCCTTTCGGTCAGTTCGGTAAGTCGTACTCATGCTGGCCTGTCATGGTCACACCGTACAACTTACCCCCATGGCTTTGTCTGAAACCACTGTTCATATTCCTTTCTCTCATTGTTCCCGGCCCAAAAAATCCCAAAAACCACTTGGATGTTTACTTACAACCAGTGATACAGGAATTGAAACACTTGTGGGAAGTAGGGGTGGAGACATATGATGTGTCGTTGAAACAAAATTTCCAGCTTAGAGCATCGCTGTTGTGGACTATAAATGATTTTCCTGCATATGGTATGTTGAGCGGTTGGTCTACGGCAGGCCAAAAAGCGTGTCCTTGTTGCGTATGGTATGTTGGCCAAAAAGCATTCTACCTAAGTAATTCAAGCAAAATTAGTTGGTTTGACTGTCATAGACAGTTTCTACCCGAGGGTCACATGTATAGGAAGAATAAGAGAGCTTTCAAGAAGGGTGAGGAGGTGCTAGATGAGGCACCGATTCGTCTCCAAGGAGATGAGATTTGGGAGGTGATTTCAGAGTTCCCATCTACTGTGGACGAGACCGATCAAGAGTTCAAAGATCTTAAGAAATTAAAAAATGGTTGGTTTAAAAGAAGCATCTTCTTCGACCTTCCATATTGGAGTACTTTATTACTCCGACATAATCTGGACGTGATGCATATTGAGAAGAATTTCTTTGAGCAACTAATTCACACCGTCATGGATGTAGAGGGTAAGACATGTGACACCGTAGGATCCCGAAATGATTTGAAAAAAATTTGTGACCGTCCGAAAATGCATATCAAGCGGGATGGGTCCAAGCCTAGGGCATTGTTTAGCCTTGATAAGGCTCAGAGAAAGGCCGTGTTAGAGTGGGTAGGAAACTGAAGTTCCCTGATGGGTATGCGTCCGATTTTAGTCGGTGTGTAGACATTAAGAACCTGAAGCTCCAAGGCTTGAAGAGTCACGACTGCCACGTGTTCATGGAGCGGTTACTACCTGTGGCGTTGAAGCACCTGCTGCCGGAAAGTGTTTGGAATCCTATCACCGAGATATCTCAGTTTTTTCGAGATTTGTGTTCGTCGACAGTTACAAATGACGACATGACTCGTTTGGAGGATCAAATTCCTCAGATACTATGCAAACTTGAGATGATCTTCCCACCCTCCTTCTTTAACTCAATAGAGCATCTACCGGTCCATTTGCCCTACGAAGCTAAAGTGGGAGGACCGGTACAGTTTAGATGGATGTACCCGTTTGAGAGGTGAGAACTTTCAACTACTTACTTATTTTACCCACTAACTAACTTTAGACACTATAATTTATTATTAACATAATTGTTTGATGATTGTCATAGATTTCTCAACCATTTGAAGAAAAAAATTGGTAACAAGGCGAGGGTTGAGGGCTCCATATGTAATGCTTACTTAGCAGAGGAGATAGCCAACTTCTGTTCTCTGTATTTCGAGAAAGAAGTGAACACCAAAGCCAAAAATCTAAACCTAGAAACACCCGAGACGACGATTGACCCCAACATACCAGACTTCTTTCAAAGTAAGGTGGGTGAGGGATCGTCATCAGCTGGCGAGTGGAGGACATTAGATGAGAAGGAGTACAATCGTGCTCACCTGTACTTGCTATCAAACTGCGAAGTTTTAGAGCCGTACGAGAAGAATTTTGTAACTGAATTTGTGGCTGCTAATCCACATTTAAATGCTGATGATGTTTGGAATAAGCATGAGGAACAGTTTCCCAAATGGCTTAAGCAGCATGTAATTTCAGAGAATATTCAGGATGATTTGGTTAGGAGTCTAGCATTAGGTCCTTTGTGGAAGGTTAGGACTTGGAACCGGTATTCGGTTAATGGTTTCAATTTTCATACATTTGCCCATGGTAGCAGTAGGAGTAGATGTAATTTCGGTGTGAGTGTGTCGTCACTTGAGGGTGAAGATTACTACGGTCTATTGGAGGACATCTTCGAGCTGTGCTATGTTGGAAATGATCGTGGGTATAGAGCTGTGGTATTTAAATGCGAATGGAAGGACAACTCTGTGCTAGGTACTAGAGTACATGAAAGGTACAAACTAGTTGAAGTTAATCATACCAAAAAATACTCCAAGTACGATCCGTTTATACTTGCACATCAAGCACACCAAGTGTACTTTGCGCCTTACCCAACCACAAAGAACGACAGAACTGTAAACCAGTGGTGGGCGGTGTTCAAAACTAAGCCACGAGGGCACTATGACTCTGACCTCTTCCAAGAGGATGTCATTTCTAGTGGTACAACATTGTCTCCAGTTAATGAGAATCTTTTCGCAAATGATGATGATGACAATAATGAGGTGGAAGTGGGGGAAGATTTTGAAGACAATGAAGGTGGTGAGGAGGAAGAAGGTGCTTCTACTGATATGGTCGAGGAGGAGGACAACACCAATGACTTAGAGGTCAGTGAGGAGGAGGAGGAACATGACTACGAGGAAGAGGATGTCGTTGTTTCGAGTAGGCAAGGTGAAGATGACAACGAGAGTGACGATGATTTTTAGTGGGGTATAGTTTTAATAAGTTATATTATTTGTACATAGTAATCTGCATTACATATTGTAGTCAAATTATTTCAATATTATGATGTCAATTTCTAACTTTCTACTACTATATGTCTGCAGATATGACGTTGGGCAGCAGGCTGCGGTACGGTAGTTCGAGCAGCAACAGCAACACGGAGTCCCAGCAGCAGGAGGACCAGGAGGAGAACCGGTGAGAGGAGGAGAACCGGCGAGAGGACCAAGAGGAGAACCAAGAGGTGAACGACGAGGATCAACCAGAACGAGCTCAACAGGATCAAGGGCTTCAGTATACAGACGACGGACGCCTTATTATTAGCCCGGAGAACACATGGTGAGACGTTATATTTCCTTTTTCTTTTGTGAGACATCATCTTATTTCACTCTTTGGTGTAGGTTTCGTACCCGTGCGGTGGTGACTGGTGTGAAGAACAGTTTTATGAATGATTTGAATACCTACTGCACGAGTTGGACAAAGTTGCCTCTGTGGCAACGGGAGAAGTGGTTTGCCAACATTAAGGTACAACTGAATTTCTGTTTTTTATTAATTATCTGTTACTGTTTACAGATTACTAATACAATGACAACAAACGATCTTGCAGTTGAAACACTTCTACAACGAGGGTCTCGAGGTGGCTGTGAGAGACCGGTACATGGATGTCGCGAAGCCCAGATACAAAGACATGATGTATAAGATGGCGAGCGACGAGAAGTTAATGAAACACCTTAAAGGTTCGATTACTCAATTAGTGTCCGTACTTGAATAGAAAGTTGTATATGTCTTCAAAACACTTATTGATCTCAAAGTGTATAAATTGTAGGTGACGCCATCCAACAGTTCAGAACAGCCCGGACCGACCCGAAGTTCCTTTCAAGATCCGTCCAGGCGAAAAAGAACAAGAGGCGGGGAGGGGACCCCGAGAGCTTTGTTGGGCGCACCCACTATGGTGGGTCGCAGTCGATGCACCAGCGGGCCATGAATGTTAGTATTTCCTTACCTTTGATTTTTATTTTGGATTTTTATTTTATGTTTTCATTATAAATATAAATGAGAACTCTACATGTACTGTCAACAGCTGAAGAAGAAAACCGGAGAATTCCCTCCGCCGGTACAGCTGTTTCTCGACACGAAGAGCAAGGGGGACGATACTGATCGAACATTCGCCACGAAGAAGGATCTGGACATTTGGGTAAGTTTAAAACATAAGACTTCGTTACTTTTTTTTTCTTCACACAACCCACCTAATCACGACTTCATTTTCTTTCAGATGTCGTATAAGCAGGCCACTAGAGCACCCGAGAATGAAGGTGTGGACCCGAGCACGATTTGGTTCAGAGTCGTGGAGGGGTACCGCAAGGAAGCGGTGTACGGTACGGGGACCGCTCATTCCCTGTATTGGACACCACCCAATGTTCGGGGGGCCCATGCGACCTCGACGGAGTGTGTGCCATCCGAAATGGCTGAGATGAGGTCGGAACTGCAGGGGGAAAGGGCGCGAGGGGATGCTTTGGCCGAGAAGCTGAAGGTGCAGGAGTCCGTTAACCTGCAAATTCTGGAAGAGTTACTGCGCCTTAGGAGCATGCACCAAGAGAACTGTAACTCCGGCCCCATTCCCCGAGTCCGGGATCCTAGAGACCCAAACAATGGGGGTGGTAGTGGTGCGTCAGTTAGTTTCATTGTTAGGTGAGTGGATTGAAAACAGTTTGTAGTTTCTGAATGCTTGTTGAAAAAACAGTTTGTAACAACACTTTTAATTTAGTGTATTCATGACGTTTGCGTACTTGGTTGCCAAATTTGGAGTGTGAAGCTTGCGTAACGTTTGGAACAACGTTTGGAATGATGTTTGGGATGTATTGTGGTTGTTGGTTTGTTTTATTGTGCAGATTTTGGCTAGAAAAATAATAATTATAACCGGCCTATTTCAGGTACAACAGCGACTGATTTCAGTAGCTAATTTTTCTAAATAGCCTATTTCAGTAGCTAATCAGTCGCTGTATGACGGTGTATGTCGCCACATCACCCCATTTAGCGACTGAAATCAGTCGCTAACTGACGCCATTAGCGACTGATATCAGTCGCTAATTGACGCCTTTAGCGACTGATTTCAGTCGCTAAAGTGAGAGCTTAGCGACTGATTTCAGTCGCTAATGTTAGAGCTTAGCGACCGATTTCAGTCGCTAAATTTAGCGACTGAAATCAGTCGCGCGTTTATTTAGCGACTGAAATCAGTCGCTAGATGCGACTAACTGTAGCGACAAACGCTTAGCGACTGTTAGCAGTCGCACGTCTCTTTTTAGCTACAGATGACGGTAGCTAAACTCAGTCGCCAAATACTTAAACTGTTGTAGTGTTAGATGTGATGCACATAGAGAAAAACTTCTTCGAGCAGTTGATTCACACTGTGATGGATGTGGAGGGGAAGAGTTGTGACACTACAGGCTCCCGACGAGATGTAAAGAGTTTTTGTGACCGTCCTCAACTGCACATAAAACGGGATGGGTCGAAACCAAGAGCCTTGTTCACACTTGACAAGGCTCAGAGAAAGGCGTTGTTGAAGTGGGTAGAGAAGTTGATGTTCCCTGATGGGTACGCCTCCGACTTCAAATGTTGTGTTGATCTTAAGAACCTAAAGCTGCAAGGGTTAAAGAGTCATGACTGCCACGTCTTCATGGAGAGGTTGCTTCCGGTATCACTAAAGCAACTTTTGCCACCGACGGTGTCACTACAACAAAATCATCTTTTCGCGGCAATTATTTTGGTATTTCGTGGAGATTCTATTTGACGCGAATGGTTTCTCCATCGATTGTGTATTCGTTGAGGTAAGTGGCGTTGCCGTAGCATTTCGTGACAAATAATCTATACACTGGGTTAGCTTCTTAAAATCGACGCGGAAGAAGAAGAGGTTAAGTGGCGATTTTAGTGTCGATTATTATTGATGCGGTAAATAATTTGATTTTCCAACTAATAAGAATTGTAGCAATTGTATTCGACACGATAAGTACAATGAAATCTTATTTAATTACAATTGTAGTGATTGTATTCGACACGATAAGTACTATTAAATGTCATTCATTTTACAATTGGATCAATTGTATTCGACGCGATAAGTTTTACAAAAACATCATCTATGCCAATCTAACAATTGCATTCAACTCGATATCTAACACAATTGCAATCATATAGTAGTAAATTTGGTACCGATTTCATTCAATATGAAATTTGATTTCTATCTCTCAAATACGGTGCAAAAATAGAAATAAAGGACAAGTGAAAAACATGATACATTTATATTAGGATTATTTCATGACAATAATACCAACTATAAGGGGGCTTCTTAGAATAATCTCAACTATACGTAATCTCGTTTTAATATGAACTATGCCTTCATTAATCCCATTTCGCTATGGGCAAAATTATGACCTGCTATAATCGGTAATAGTGACCGGTTGTGACTTTCTAGGGTCCTTGAGTGTTCCGTCGTCGTTCATGAAAGCCCAAACAACAAGAAAATTAAAGCATTTTTTTCATGGTTTCTATAATACTAATCAGAAAAAAAAATGCAAGATGAATTTTGGGAAGTTTCAAAAAAAAAATTAACCAATAGCCGAAACTGAAGAGGAAGGTTCAACCGGTTTTCCAGGTAACCGGTCACCTATATCAATGAGAGATTAATGAAGACATAGTTCATATTAAAACGAGATTACGTATAGTTGGGATTAATCTAAGAAGCCCCCTTATAGTTAGTATTATTGTCATGAAATAACCCTTTATATTATTCATAAAATCAAAAAAATTATATGTATCCAGCAACAACAAAATAAATTAATAAAAATAGGTGAAAAATAAATGCAAACGATCTTTTTAAAACCTAAAACAAAAATCGTCTTCAACCCCAGAGCAAAGCTTCAACCCATGTATAATAGCCGCGCTTCAAAAACCTGCAACAAACAAAGATAATGTAATACCAAGTTAATCAGTTTATTTATTTATTGTTGTGTAGGTTAAAAAAATATACGGATTGTGTGTGTGTGTGTGTGTGTATGTGTGTGTATACTCTCACTATTTCATGTATACTCCCCGAAACATATAACAAAATGTCACACATCAGCTACTTGAATTACAATAATCATCCTGTACCACACGTCCAAAAAACACGCTGAATCTAAAACGTGATTTCATTTGGACAATCAAATATATTTATGTGACAATCGCAAACAGCTAAGTAAAAACGAGCCAATCATTTGTTATGACCTACTGAAATGTTAGGCCATCTGCTCACAAGAATAAGTGGCTCTTCAATTTTCCAACCAAACTTGGACCAAAGACCTAATGTACAAGTGGAGCTGAACCTATAATTAATACTGTTTATTTCATTTATAAGACTGATGCATAAGGTATTTAGCAGCTTACACTCGATTGGGAACAGACTTGCATCCGTGGATAAAGAACCCTGCAGATTCAAACTTGACAGCCTGCATAACTTAATGACGAAATAGAATATTAAGAGTCTTTGGACATAGCTACCATGGTTCTCATAATAACAAATCCTACAATCAAGACTCGGTAATGTATAAATAAAGGACCGACTTTGTTTCTAGTTGACCATAAATGCAGCCTATGAACATGTATCAGCTATATAGAACCTCGATTTGCCATTATGTAGCATCACACCCCTGTCAGTGTTGCACTCCTTGAATTTTTTGTGATTATTAAAACCCAAATTACTAAAACCCAGAAATTTCATCTGTAACATACACAACAAAATAGACTCCAAATTAAAATTGACCATAGAATCAAAACAGGTAAGAAGATCAACTGAAATTGAGTATAACTATGCCATAAATCCAAATTCAATAGTAATAGGATAAAATTAAAAGTGATTAAAACAATAAGTAGCAATAAAATGTGCCTTGTGGGTGAATTGATAACTGTGCCTGATTGATCGTTGTAGTGCCATAGAAATACAAGTGTATCAGCTACTCAATAATCTCCACTAACTAGATATATATTTATAAAAAGAGGATGCTATATCTAAAAGAGTCATACAATATAATTAAATAGAATATGAATGTTAGAGCTAAAAGATGAGTTACATTCACACAAAAATGACTTTAGCTTACCAAATCAATGATGATTGAAATCAATTGCTACTGTGATTGCAAAATAATAAGAGGAACATTTATAAAACTTTAAATAAAACTTGCAAGAAGCTACTTTACCACGTGAAGAACCATAGACAAATTTGAAAGCTATTTCCTCTTCCAAAAGCTGTTTTAATGTTATGCCCAAAGTAAAACTTTGAGAAACTTGTTCACAGTTCATACGCCTTACGCATCCTGAAATTGCTGCAGCTTGTTCGATTAATCGCTATAAATGCTTGGGTTCCAAATTTATTGAGTTAGAAGCAGCCCTCGATAAAAGTAGGTTGCACCCAGTCTTAATTCTTGTGGTCGATTAGAAAATCCCATTTCTGTGTCAGATCAGCATCTTGTTCCATCAATTAACAACACCCTGATCGATTTAGAACGCATTACAAAAGAAATTTAGTAATACTACAACAGAAATCGTAATTTGATATACTCCGTATTAATATGATAAATTCAAAGAAATTAACACCATAAGCAATGATAAAAAGTTCCTTGATCGGCGACTTATCTTACCAGCGAGATTGATAAGCAATAATACCATCGACGATGATGACAAATGATTTTTTACCAAGGATTTCAGATTTTTTTTGGGGGGGTGGGGGAATGAAGAACCCTAGCACCGTGGTTTTAATTACTCCGTATAAGTTTAGAGTGATTTTCTTTCTGATTATAAGTTGAGCGCTTGGGATAATTTTAAGGTAAGTATATTGGCAGTCTAATGAAAAAATATACTGAGAATCATGAGATACTACCCCATCGTTTAAGAGAGGTGTATTAGTGTCAATTTTTATTTGTTAGTGTAGGTGGTCAATTATATGAGTAATTTTAGGTTAGTTGTGTCGATTTTCCAATCGTGACAAAATAATCGTCGTCAAAAGATTATTTTGTTGTGGTGTGTGGAATTCTATAACTGAGATATCTCAGTTCTTCTGAGATTTGTGTTCTTCTACAGTATCAATTGAGGACATGACTCGGCTCGAGAATCAAATTCCATAGATAATATGCAAACTTGAGATGATCTTCCCACCGTCGTTCTTTAATTCCATGGAGCTTCTACCTATCCACTTGCCCTACGAGGCTAAGGTTGGAGGACCTGTCCAGTATAGATGGATGTACCCGTTTGAAAGGTACATAAATATTAGTAACTTCATTTAAAAATTTAATTTAAACATAGCAAATTTTTATTTATTGAAATATATATCTTGTTTATTTAGGTTCCTTAATCATTTGAAGAAGAAAATTGGTAACAAGGTTAGGGTAGAAGGTTCCATTTGTAATGCATATTTGACAGAAGAGATTGCAAACTTCTGCTCCCTCTACTTCGAGAAAGATGTCCAAACAAAAACCAAGAACCTGAACCTAGAACATTCAGTGTCCATTGATCCTACTATACCCGAGTTTTTTCAAAAGAAGGACGATGAAGGAACTTCATCCGTTGAGGGTTCTAAGACACTAGATGAGAAAGTACAACCGAGCGCACCTTTACCTACTCTCTAATTGTGGGATCTTAGAGCCTTATGAGAAGCAATTTGTAATTGAATATGTCGCTGTGAACCCTGACGTGAACCCTGATGACGTTTGGAGTAAGCACGACGAACATTTTCCTAAGTGGCTCAAGGATCACGTAGTTGCCTTAGACATACATGATGATTTGGTTAGAAGTTTGGCATACGGTCTAGCGCGAGCGGTTAAAACCTGGAACCGGTACTCGGTGAATGGGTTCAATTTTCACACATTCAACTACGGGAAGAACAAGGCTAGATGCAATTTTGGTGTGAGTGTGTCATCTTTTGATGGTGATGAGTACTGTGGTATTTTGGAGGATATTTTTGAGTTGTGTTATGCTGGCAAAGAACGGGGGTATAGAGCTGTGGTATTCAAATGTGAGTGGAAAGACAACTCCGTGAACGGGACCCGAGTGCATGAACGTTACAAGATTGTGGAAGTTAATCACACAAGGAAATATCCTACGTATGATCCGTTCATACTCGCGCATCAGGCGAAGCAAGTCTACTTTGCTCCTTCTCCTTACACGAAAAATGACAGAAATCAAAGTCAATGGTGGGAAGTCTTTACGACTAAACCACGGGGACAAATAGACAGTTCTTTGTTCCAGGAAGATGCGGCTTCAAGTGGTACACGCTTATCTTCTATTGAAGAGACCCGAAGAAGATCAGAATGAAGGGGCAGAGGAAGAATTTGAGGATGATGATGATGATGATGGACAAGGAGATTACATGGTTAGGGATGTTCCGGAGATCCTTAAGGAGGATGACGGACACGATGAAGAGAATTTGGAGGACGATCAAGTGGAGGGCGAGGAGACGGAGGAGGAGGATTAGACTGAGGAGGATGAGGTTGAAGACAATAACGACAGCGAAGATGACTACTAGAGTTTCTGTAGTAGGTTATATTGATGATTACATGGTTAGGTCATTGTGCTACTTATTTGGTACATTATTTCAATCAAGTTAGAATGTAATTGCTAATTGTTGTTAACATTGTTTAATTTGTTGTAAGGTTAAGATAATGGCAGGCGGTAGATCGACCAGGAGACGTGGTGGGGGTAGTAGGTCTGTTCAGACGTCCACCACGCAGTAGGAGGAGGAGGAACAGGTCCCCGAAACGAGACCAGAGCAGACCAATGAGCAGGAGGAGGAGCAACAACAACAGGGGGAGGAGGAGGAACTGAAGAAGGACGAGTTCGGTCGGGTGATTCTTGACCCTGAACGCGTATGGTAATATAGTCTAACATGTTGATTATTCTTTTGTAACATATTTATTTTTGGACTACATCTTGACAGATTTTGTACATATATGTGCTTCTCGACTCGGTGTAGGTTTCTGCATAGACAGGTCACCAGAGGCTGTACTAACAGCTACATGGCCGACAGAGGACAGGGGTATGCCTGCTGGGCTCAGGTGCCGGTGGACGTACGGGAGTGGTGGTTCAACCAATTTCGGGTACGTGGATTGTTTTTGTTATCGAGTTTTTAATTTATAATGTGGACTTTGTAAATATTGCTGCTACTAATTAATCATCCGCCTTGATTGTGTAGTTGAAGTTCACTTGGAAACCCGAGTTAGAAAGAAGGGTCTGGGAGCGGTATAACGAGACATGCACACGACGTTTCGCTTGCGTGATGAACAAACGCCACATGCGGGGGACTGCGCTAAAACACCTTAAAGGTGTAGTTTTTTATAGTAATCAATTTTAACAAACAATCTAACTTCAATCTTTCACTGTATTAAATAATATATTGGTGTCGTCATATTTCAGGTGAAGCGTTGGAGAGGTGGGTTGCGTACCACAACAAGCAGGACTTCAAGGTCAGGTCTGAGAAGGCACAGAGAAACAAATTGTCGAACTGTGAACATGAGGGGAAGGCAAACCCGACACATCATCGGGGTTCTCAGTCTTCTTTGAGTCGTGCCAAGAAGGTATGATTTCTACTAATATCATACTCTTCCTTGAATAATCTAAACTATGTTCGCATAATTTATATTCGCCTAACGTTCGTACTCGTTTAATAGCTACAAGTTGAAATCGGGAGGGTGCCAACCAAGGCGGATATATTCTTCGACATGCACGGGAAGACCGATGCCAAAGGGACTAGTTTTATGACGAGAAAGGATCAGGCAATCTGGGTGAGTACTAACTATTTCAAATAAATCAACTTTGTCTATACTTTAGGTGGTAGATAACTATCTTCAATGATTTCATCTAATAATATTTGAATTGAAATTGTTGTTGTGTACGCAGGATGCCTACCAAGAAGAGCTAGCGAACCTCGAGGTTGCTCCTGATGCTGATGAAGTCGGCCCGAATGAGACTTTTTTCAAGGTCGTCAAGGGTTATAAGAAAGGAAGTGTGTACGGTGTTGGAAATGCACACGGTATCTACTTCACACCTCCCACACCGCGTCTCAGCACCTGTACACAAATGGAGTACACGCCGGCCGGATCTCAGGAACCCGACCCGGAAAAGGAGGCCATGAAGGAACAGCTGACGGAGCAGCAACAACAACTGAAGGAACAGGCGGAGCACATAAAGAAGATGCAGGAACAGATGGCCATGTTCCAGAGATGCAACCAAGGTCGTCCCCCATCCCCTCCAGACGACAGAGACCCCTTTAACGGGGATGGTGGTAACTCTGGTGCTCCAGCTAGCTTCCCAGTTAGCTGATTGTTTTGTTGTTGTTGTAACTTTATTTACGGATTATGTATCTTCGAACTAGTTTAGATTTGTGTACCTTCAAACCGTATGTTAAATCTTTTCTATATAAGTTTTTTCAGCATAAATGAGTCGAGAGATGAAGTGTTTTGGTTGATTGAGAGTGAATGAGGTTGAGGTATTGTGGATAGTCGACAGTTATGGTTGGTTGGGAGTTGTTGATGTGGTTTATTTTGCAGGTTTTGGCTAGACATTGAACGCATGTTTACGGCCATGCAGCAGCGTAAGTGGCGTCCAATAACGGACGCCACGCCAGTGGAAGCTAAAATTGACCAAAATTGACAGCATTCATGGGACCTGGCGTCCGACTATGGATGCCAGTTATCCCTGGATGGCGTCCACAGTCAGACGCCAGAGTAAGGCTCATGTAGGGCAGAGCACGGATCGGATATCCAATCCGAATCAGGTTTTCGGATCGGATATCCGATATCCGAAAATTTTAATATCCGATATCCGATCCGAATCACTTTGGATATCCGATTTTTGATATCCGAAAATTTCGGACCGGATATCCGAACTATCCGATATCCGATTTGGTTGAGATTTTTGGTCAAATAAAATTCTAAATGAAGTTCAATTCAACTAGAAAAAAATCGCAATTTTTATTAATCTAGTATTATACGGAGTATACTATTCTATATTTTAAGGCAATAAAAAAATGTCACCAAGACTTAACGTAAAATGAATTAAATTGTAACCTATCTACCCTATAATACATTAACCTATCTCCTTTCAATTTAAACTGCAAATTTCTTTTCTACCCCTTTCAATTTTGAAAACCTATCTCCTAGCACATGAGTTGCTTTCAGGACTCCGATTTCAAAATAAAGCAAAAACCATTTTCCCCAGCGCAAGCCAGTCTATAGATGCTAACTGCATTTCCTATGTGCTATCTTGCTATATATTATGCCTGCTATTTCTGTCTATGTATCTAACATTTCAGGTACCAGCATTGCTTCCCAACGGAACAACAAAGACGGTGTTTCTCCTGAAATGCTACATCCAAGATGTGATGTGTCGGCATACGGGTACACCCAAGACTTCAGAAGCAAGTCCCCGCGCAGCTACTTTACTCCCCAGCACGAGTCAGTGTTTTGCCTATGTGTTACATGCAACTTGTCATGTGTCAGCATACAGGTACACTCCAGACTTCAGAAGCAAGTCTCCACGAAACTATCAAATTCCCCGACGGAGTCAGCTTTCCCCGGTATGCTACATCCAAGATGTGATGTGTCGGCATACGGGTACACCTACTCCCCAAGAAAGGCAAGTTTCACTCCCCACGGAGCACCATCATCAGTTCAGGTATGACTCAAGGCTTCGAAAGCAAGCTCGTACAGCTCACATATCTCCCCAGCGGAACGCCCGAGGCGGCATTTTCCCCAAAATGGAACGGGATGGGCCCAGATATAGGTACACCTAGGACTTCAAAGGCAAGTCCGACTCCCCACGGAGCTATCATCATCAGGACAGGTAGGACCCTTTTCTTATGGCTGGCGAGCCCTTCACGCAAGTCTACTGGACTATAAACGACCCGACCGGAAGGCTGCCAGGTCGTAATCCTCGATTGGCCTGGTAGCTACTCTGACTTTCGCCTTGTCCAAGCCTCAGTCAGAGTGGGGGCTCTGTAGACACCCGCATTTTGCCTGCTAGTGTCTATAGCAATCTCCAACAAAACACCCGATGATGATCGGACGTCAACATGACTTAATACGCTCGAATACGGACTCGGAATCAATAGTATCCGACGTGGGCATTTAGCGGAGTGCAAATCTCTCAAAACAGACCTCAAATTCAGGCCAGTGGGTCATTCCGAGTCAAATGAGACTAACTTGGGCCAAAACCGACACCAAAGATAAATCCCGTCTTTTAGCGACCGGGTCAAAACCCGGTCAAAGACGAAACCGTCTCAGAAAACAGCCAAGTACGTCTCGAAACTTGCGCCACAATCCAAAAATCAGCCAAATCAAACATAATCAATCAAAGAGCAAATCAAGGCTAATCATTCCCAAAATAACCCGGCCTAATTGATCCACTCGATCGAGTGGATTGACCACTCGATCGAGTGGAGCCTCTTTGAACCAGTCCAGGTTCATTCACGAGGGCACTCGACCGAGTGCACCCGCGCCACTCGGTCGAGTGACCCAACGTCGGGGCTCCCTATAAATACCCCATGCATTGACACAACTCGAACAACTCTTACAACTCTCACAAGCTTTTGGCAACCTACATTTATACCCCAATCCATCTTCATCACTTCAATACTACAAACCCTAAGCAACCTTAGGTTAAAAACCAAGTTAACATCCCTCGTAAAACCGATACACATACACACACATACAATCAAAACTCGAGATCAAAACTCGCCAAAGACCCGAGAGCATCCTCTCCCTAATCAAACACACCCTAACTCACCCTACATATCTCGACACTCCCGCGCTCACGCCGCTATTACGAGTCCGTTTCCGAGGCCATTAAGCATGTAGGTTGAGGGTGTCATCAAATCCCGTTTCTCCTTTCTCCTTTCTCTTTTTCAATTATATATATATGTATATATTATTATTATTATTATTATTATTATTATTATTATTGCTAACCGCTAACACTAACCTTTAATTTTGTGCATACTAACTTTTTATTTATTCTTGTATACTAACATTTTATTTATGTATTCTAACACTAACTTTCATTTTTGTATACTAACGCTTTAATTCCGTATTCTAACATCTAACATTATTATACCGTGTATATATACATACTAATATCAAAATCTCGGTTTCGAATACGTTTGACTATGACGATCGCCTAAAGTTCATCTAATTCCTTTACGAGTGACGACGGAGGTGGCGCCTTTTCGAGGAGCGCCGCCCCAATGTACTCAACGACATGATGTGATCGTGATCGATCCTAGTTGAACGTATTTGATTCCATTTCGAAGATTAGTACGGAACCCGTTGACACGAAAACCGACATCACATAATCCAAAAGGATTACTTCCGATGTCGTGACGTAGAGGGATGCAATTTCGTCACTAATCAAACTTTTCAATCACATAATAGCATATTTCATAAAATCCCGATAACGGTCTCATAATCGTATAATACACGTTTATGACTTCGAGAACCGAGTTGAATTTAAATAATGCAATATTTTTATTTAACTCGGTCAATTATCGAATTCAAACAAATAAAAATGAAACGATCCATGCCTCGTACAGGGGGCACTCGATCGAGTGCCATGGGTCACTCGATCGAGTAGCACCCAAAAATCTGGACAGTAGCTACTTTAAAGACACACTCGACCGAGTCAGACCATGACTCGATCGAGTGGGTCCTGTAGCCCAGAAATTCGAGAGCTTCAATGCAACATTTGAGCCTCGTCATTTTTTTACGACTTTTAGTCGACACGTGCATAATCAATCACGTAATTCTAATTTTCAAAACTCATGCATATCACGACACCTAAAACGATTTTGATCGACGGTCTCGCACTATTAATTTTATGTCGACGACTCTTTAGTCGTATCCGACACATAATTAATTTAGGCTCCATTTCTCGAGGTGATAAGTCGGGACAAGGCATCGAGGTTCGAGATCGGGTTAGCACCACACCTAGGTCTCGAACCTCCGTCCTTTGATTAATATGCAATATAATGTGTATTTAATCGAAGTTCGTCCGTTTGCACAACTTACGGTCTAGTTTATATTTATTATATACGGGTCCGTTTCTAGTTAACGTCTACCACTTCCTATTCGATTATTCTATTTTATTGCTCGTTGTATTGTGAATTCCGGGTTGTATTCCGCCCGTGTAATTTGTAACTTATTTACGAGTTTTCTGTTTTCGATGTTTGCCATTTATTTATTTAAATGAACATCACATGCTAAATCACTTTGACGTGAATCAAGATGCATTAAATGACGTAGCAAATCAATAATTCACATGCTTAGCCCGAAAACGCTGTTTGCATATCATTTAATTATTTTACTAGCGCGCGTACACGAACACGAACGATGTCTTAGTAGAGGCCGCCATGTGCGGGCGGGGTTGGGTGTCCTTAGTGGGCTTCCCAACACGTACCCTCACCCCTTACTCAGAACCTTTGGTTTCCGGATGTCCGAAACCCTTGGCGCACGAGAGTCATTTTATATACGAAAGCCGGTGTAAACGGTATCGATATAGCAATGCAAAGGGACGAGCCCCATAAACTCTGAAATCGAAGTGGGCTTACTTTGTGTGTAGCCCATGACGACATAGAGTGGGCTCGTATGGTTCCGAATAACCACAAAATTCGGTGGCGACTCCATTTTGACTTAAATTTCGAACCCGAGAACAATCTTACCACGAGATTCATTCGCCTACCCAAACCCGCGCTTCGCCGCTTCGGGGTGGACCTACGTCATGTCCACAATTTGGCGACTCCGCTGGGGATACCTGATGTACCACATGTCATCGGGGTTCCCAGGGTAAGACTCGAAGAGAAATCGTTCGTAGAATAGTGCGCGCGCATTAGTTTAATGATTCATGCATAACCCATTTTTGCCCGGGCCGGTTACTTGTGACCGACGTCCCACTATACCACGGTGCATTCCTACATGGGTGCGCTAAAGACATCGATGGTGGAACTCGTCTCGGTTTCGCGGCATGTCCTAAGACCAACTCGGCTTAGGGAGTCCGTCCATCACACGAGAAAGCCATCGTTGTTGGTATAGACCCTATTTTGACCGACCGAGACTTAGCGTAATGCATACATGAGCGTCGTTATAATGCTTGTTTGACTACGTGCTACTTGGTTTCCGTGTCATTTTTCAAAAACCGTCATTTCAAAATTGCATCTTTCCAAAAAATACCAAATTTCGAAAAAACCCGAAATACTGTCCGTTTCGGGACCCATCTTTCCAAAACACCAAATTTTGAAAAACCCGAAATACCGTCCGTTTCGGGACTCGTCTTTTCAAAATATCCAATTTCAAAAAATTCGGAATGCTGCCGAAAATTAGACTTACAATTTGACTCAAAACAAGCCTTTTTTTTTTAGCTGGCATGTTATCCATTTCAATTCGAATTTCCGATCCACCATTCGATTTTCGAATTTTCAAAATTCAATTTCAATTTTCAAATCTTCGTGATGCCATTCGCGATTTTCAAATCCTCGAGATTCCATTCTCGATTTTCAAATCTCCAAGATGTCGTTTTCGATTCTCAAATCTTCGGGATCTCATTTTCAATTTTCAAATTTTCGAAAATTTATTTTCGATATTCAAAATCTCAAAAAATTCAACTTTTCAAAAAACCGGTCTTGTCGGCATGCTGCCAATTTCAAAGAACGAGACCGTCTCCCAATTTTTCAAAATGCGAATTTACTCGCAGCCATTCTAACATTTCAAAATGCCCGGTCCTATTGGCCCACTACCAATTTCAGGACCGTCCTCTCAATTTTCAAAATTCAATCAATTTTCAAAACCTTCCGATTATAGGACCTACCGTAATCCGTGTGTCGGGTCTTCTTACGATTTGTCGAAGGTCGTTAGCGTCGAAACTCCGTCGATCCTACATCACGGGTTTCTTCCCCATCCTAGTCCGTCTTTTTCTAAAGGCACAACCGACCAACACGAGTCATACACTCGTAAATGGAAGGTTCATAAACACTCGAGTCCTAACTAGAAAGTCACACGCAATTTTCCCTCCGACAGGACGGTCCCCACGACCTTTCCTAAGGGAATTTTGCCCGTCTTTCAATCCGTTAGCCGAGTCATCCCAATTCAAAAATCCTTTAACTTAAGGGTCTACCCTAATCACAGGGTCATCCTTATTCAAGTCAAGTCAAGGGTCTCTAGCGTCGAAACTCCGCCGATCTTACATCGCAAGTTTCTTCCCTTACCCGTCTGCCTTCATCAAGGCCGAGTCAACCTTTTACAAGGCATAGGCCTATAACAAAAGGTTCGTGATCCTTACATCTAAGGGTCACTCGTCCATCACTCGAGTCTTAGCAAAACCTGCAATCTCACTCAGGGGCTACCCTTCAGCAGAGCGGTCAATCACGGTTGCTCTAAGGGTCATGTCTTACACGTGTTGTCTCACGTACCCCACTTTTGAGTCACTTAGATGTCACACCATCTGAGTCCTATCAGAGTCCTCGGTCTCACTCGGGGGCTACCCTTTAGCAGAGCGATCAAGCACGGGTGCTCTAAGGGTCATGTCCTACACGTGTTGTCTCACGCGTGCCATTTTTGAGTCACTTAGATGCCACCCCATCTGAGTCCTATAGAGTCTTTTGCGTCGCTCGGGAGCTATCCTCCAACCGACCAGTCAAACACGGTCATCCTAAGGAGTACCTTACGTTCATCATACACCGGCGTCCTTATAATGCCTTCTTCGAGTCGTACCTATGTTACGAACACTCGAGTCTCCTAAAGGTTTAGGTCGCCACAGTGGGTCCGAACACGTGACGCGGCCAAACACGGTCGCCCCATTTTTGGACTCATCCTCATGGCTCAGATCTCATGGTCGAGTTCGAGCCAAGGTCGTTACCTCGTCTAGGTCAATGTTCGAGTATCCCGGTCCAAGAGTCTTTGTCATCCCGTCACCCCGGGCCGTGTCTAGTTTGACTCCCTCTCTTACATTCGCGCAAATTCGAGTTTCGGCGAGTCGTGGCACCTGTCGTTTTCTCCAATCAAAGACTTTACCAAAAAAAAGAAACAACCAACCGAGCGTCCGTAAGTCCGGATTTGATTCGAGTCTAAGTCTGAGTCCGAGTCTAGGATACCCTACATCCTCATTTCCAAATCAGAGTCAGAGTCTTTTGCATTCTGTCCTCTTTTCAAAATTCAACAAAAAATCAGCTTTCAATATTCTATCTCTACTATACACTTTCCTTATGTGTTTCCGAGAACATGATGAACACCATCATCATACACTGTGAGCACACGCACGTGACTATTATAGACACATCTATAATGACTACAGGAACTGAGGCCCGTGTTTTCCTTTACCTGTTCCATGTCTGGAATAGAAAGCCACATAACTACCCTTAGCAGGAGTGGTATCGAATCCTATGACGAATCTAGGTAGTCTCCTAGTTTGAGTTCAAGACGGGAGGCAAGCCCATTTCCCACAATAAACACCCCTCCAATAAAACTGACCAATCCCTATCTTAGGCGTTAGTCTGACTTGATGCCAAAAATACCCAACTCGGGACGATGCTCCCACTAAGCTTGCTCGGAATTATGATGACAATACCGAGATCCAAACCACCATGCTTACCATAGAGTACTTCACCGCGAGTTGCACTCACACAAACACCAACTAGGCTCACACCTTATAAGGGTTTAGCTCCACAAGCCAAATCCAACCGATGGGCCCACCCCCATATCCACCCACAACACCATAGGAGGGCAGTCGTAAAAAAAAAAAAAAAAAAAAAAAAAAAGGGCTGGACAAAAGAAAAAAAATCAAAAGTCCAAGAAAAAAAGCAAAAGGCCCAAAACAAAAGAGCTGGCCATCAAAGAAAGAACTCTCAGCATCCCCCGACCAGATACGGTCAATCCCACGACCGGGGCTAAGAGGTCAACCAAAAAAAAAAAAATTCAAATACCCATGACCGTGGTCAATGGTCAACACAAGTGAAAGCTCCTTGACCGGGGTACGGTCAATTCAAAATTATCGATGCCCATACCATTAAATAGAGGAGAGACAATCAAGCTGGTTAGCTAACACCACATTTAGCCTCCCCATATTACAACCCTCAAGACCTTCTCGAGACCTAGGCTAAGAGACAGCCCAAAATTTTGAGGATTCAAGCTCCATAGGATACACCCTAACCATTAGAGCCAGACATGGAAATCAGATCCCACATTATCAAACTTATCCTGATCGAAGTTCGAGTCATTTTTACTCGACTTCCCCTTTCCTACCACATTGCAATACCTTACCCTCGAAGCCTTAGCTCCACATAATCGAGCTCCAGATTTCGAATCATCAAAGCCATTTACGACCTAGCCCCACATTTCCAAAAACATCCAAACCAGTTACCAACCCCAAACACGGGAACTCAACCTGCGGTCGGCACAGAACATGCCCAAATAGTTCACACCATCTCTGGGGGCTACCCCGGAGAACGCTCACAGTCACAGGATCAGCATCCTAATTGTTCTACCCCTTTGATTAAGACATCATTGGGAACACACCTAGCCTACACCATCGTTGTGGCTAGTTACACATAAAGCCCTAATAAACTAGGCACCATAACATATCTTCCAATCCACTGAACTACGGCTTGGTTTGATTTCACTACACGTGAATACGTAGGCAGCCTTTCAACGAGGGCACAACCACCCACATTGACACAAATTCAAAAAGCACCGTCATTCCGGTCACGACACTGTCATGTTCATAACAGTTAGCTTTGTCGTCCTGGGGGCTTCTCTTAGGCAGAAGTTCTCCATCCACCCACATTGACACAAATCCAAAAAGCACCGTCATTCCGGTCACGACACTGTCATGTTCTTAACAGTTAGCTTTGTCGTCCTGGGGGCTTCTCTTAGGCAGAAGTTCTCCATCCACCCACATAATCCAAATACTTTCAAAAATCTAGCCACCTTTCTTTAGTGTGTCCTAGCACTCGGCTCAGTCAAAGACAAGAATCCGTCAAGGACTCGAAGCGGCACCCACTTTGGGAATGTACCCCAAAACCAAAATTCAAAAGAACATCAGTCTACAGCATTGCTACTGCTAAGCCTTGTCCTGCAGAAACAGTCTCATTACAGACTACTGCAATTCCCCTGTATCACATCCTTCCCATTTCGATGTTCGACCGTGTTGTCACTCGCCTAGGCTATGGATTAGCGCAACTTAAAAGTCTTGTTAGGTGGCCCACCCCCCTACCGAGTCACGGTCCAACCCTTTGAGAGTTCAGTCGTGTCTGTCAACTCATCCGGTCACGTCCAGAGTCGAGTCTGTCAGTATACCTTTCTCTTCAAATTCTCATTTTTAAAATTTGCAAAACTTAGCCATTTGAGAAAATCCTTTTCAACAAGGTCAAATTTCGGTCTATTTAAACTGCAAATTTCTTTTCTACCCCTTTCAATTTTGAAAACCTATCTCCTAGCACATGAGTTGCTTTCAGGACTCCGATTTCAAAATAAAGCAAAAACCATTTTCCCCAGCGCAAGCCAGTCTATAGATGCTAACTGCATTTCCTATGTGCTATCTTGCTATATATTATGCCTGCTATTTCTGTCTATGTATCTAACATTTCAGGTACCAGCATTGCTTCCCAACGGAACAACAAAGACGGTGTTTCTCCTGAAATGCTACATCCAAGATGTGATGTGTCGGCATACGGGTACACCCAAGACTTCAGAAGCAAGTCCCCGCGCAGCTACTTTACTCCCCAGCACGAGTCAGTGTTTTGCCTATGTGTTACATGCAACTTGTCATGTGTCAGCATACAGGTACACTCCAGACTTCAGAAGCAAGTCTCCACGAAACTATCAAATTCCCCGACGGAGTCAGCTTTCCCCGGTATGCTACATCCAAGATGTGATGTGTCGGCATACGGGTACACCTACTCCCCAAGAAAGGCAAGTTTCACTCCCCACGGAGCACCATCATCAGTTCAGGTATGACTCAAGGCTTCGAAAGCAAGCTCGTACAGCTCACCTATCTCCCCAGCGGAACGCCCGAGGCGGCATTTTCCCCAAAATGGAACGGGATGGGCCCAGATATAGGTACACCTAGGACTTCAAAGGCAAGTCCGACTCCCCACAGAGCTATCATCATCAGGACAGGTATGACCCTTTTCTTATGGCTGGCGAGCCCTTCACGCAAGTCTACTGGACTATAAACGACCCGACCGGAAGGCTGCCAGGTCGTAATCCTCGATTGGTCTGGTAGCTACTCTGACTTTCGCCTTGTCCAAGCCTCAGTCAGAGTGGGGGCTCTGTAGACACCCGCATTTTGCCTGCTAGTGTCTATAGCAATCTCCAACAAAACACCCGATGATGATCAGACGTCAACATGACTTAATACGCTCGAATACGGACTCGGAATCAATAGTATCCGACGTGGGCATTTAGCGGAGTGCAAATCTCTCAAAACAGACCTCAAATTCAGGCCCAGTGGGTCATTCCGAGTCAAATGAGACTAACTTGGGCCAAAACCGACACCAAAGATAAATCCCGTCTTTTAGCGACCGGGTCAAAACCCGGTCAAAGACGAAACCGTCTCAGAAAACAGCCAAGTACGTCTCGAAACTTGCGCCACAATCCAAAAATCAGCCAAATCAAACATAATCAATCAAAGAGCAAATCAAGGCTAATCATTCCCAAAATAACCCGGCCTAATTGATCCACTCGATCGAGTGGATTGACCACTCGATCGAGTGGAGCCTCTTTGAACCAGTCCAGGTTCATTCACGAGGGCACTCGACCGAGTGCACCCGCGCCACTCGGTCGAGTGACCCAACGTCGGGGCTCCCTATAAATACCCCATGCATTGACACAACTCGAACAACTCTTACAACTCTCACAAGCTTTTGGCAACCTACATTTATACCCCAATCCATCTTCATCACTTCAATACTACAAACCCTAAGCAACCTTAGGTTAAAAACCAAGTTAGCATCCCTCGTAAAACCGATACACATACACACACATACAATCAAAACTCGAGATCAAAACTCGCCAAAGACCCGAGAGCATCCTCTCCCTAATCAAACACACCCTAACTCACCCTACATATCTCGACACTCCCGCGCTCACGCCGCTATTACGAGTCCGTTTCCGAGGCCATTAAGCATGTAGGTTGAGGGTGTCATCAAATCCCGTTTCTCCTTTCTCCTTTCTCTTTTTCAATTATATATATATATGTATATATTATTATTATTATTATTATTATTATTATTATTATTATTATTATTATTGCTAACCGCTAACACTAACCTTTAATTTTGTGCATACTAACTTTTTATTTATTCTTGTATACTAACATTTTATTTATGTATTCTAACACTAACTTTCATTTTTGTATACTAACGCTTTAATTCCGTATTCTAACATCTAACACTATTATACCGTGTATATATACATACTAATATCAAAATCTCGGTTTCGAATACGTTTGACTATGACGATCGCCTAAAGTTCATCTAATTCCTTTACGAGTGACGACGGAGGTGGCGCCTTTTCGAGGAGCGCCGCCCCAATGTACTCAAGGACATGATGTGATCGTGATCGATCCTAGTTGAACGTATTTGATTCCATTTCGAAGATTAGTACGGAACCCGTTGACACGAAAACCGACATCACATAATCCAAAAGGATTACTTCCGATGTCGTGACGTAGAGGGATGCAATTTCGTCACTAATCAAACTTTTCAATCACATAATAGCATATTTCATAAAATCCCGATAACGGTCTCATAATCGTATAATACACGTTTATGACTTCGAGAACCGAGTTGAATTTAAATAATGCAATATTTTTATTTAACTCGGTCAATTATCGAATTCAAACAAATAAAAATGAAACGATCCATGCCTCGTACAGGGGGCACTCGATCGAGTGCCATGGGTCACTCGATCGAGTAGCACCCAAAAATCTGGACAGTAGCTACTTTAAAGACACACTCGACCGAGTCAGACCATGACTCGATCGAGTGGGTCCTGTAGCCCAGAAATTCGAGAGCTTCAATGCAACATTTGAGCCTCGCCATTTTTTTACGACTTTTAGTCGACACGTGCATAATCAATCACGTAATTCTAATTTTCAAAACTCATGCATATCACGACACCTAAAACGATTTTGATCGACGGTCTCGCACTATTAATTTTATGTCGACGACTCTTTAGTCGTATCCGACACATAATTAATTTAGGCTCCATTTCTCGAGGTGATAAGTCGGGACAAGGCATCGAGGTTCGAGATCGGGTTAGCACCACACCTAGGTCTCGAACCTCCGTCCTTTGATTAATATGCAATATAATGTGTATTTAATCGAAGTTCGTCCGTTTGCACAACTTACGGTCTAGTTTATATTTATTATATACGGGTCCGTTTCTAGTTAACGTCTACCACTTCCTATTCGATTATTCTATTTTATTGCTCGTTGTATTGTGAATTCCGGGTTGTATTCCGCCCGTGTAATTTGTAACTTATTTACGAGTTTTCTGTTTTCGATGTTTGCCATTTATTTATTTAAATGAACATCACATGCTAAATCACTTTGACGTGAATCAAGATGCATTAAATGACGTAGCAAATCAATAATTCACATGCTTAGCCCGAAAACGCTGTTTGCATATCATTTAATTATTTTACTAGCGCGCGTACACGAACACGAACGATGTCTTAGTAGAGGCCGCCATGTGCGGGCGGGGTTGGGTGTCCTTAGTGGGCTTCCCAACACGTACCCTCACCCCTTACTCAGAACCTTTGGTTTCCGGATGTCCGAAACCCTTGGCGCACGAGAGTCATTTTATATACGAAAGCCGGTGTAAACGGTATCGATATAGCAATGCAAAGGGACGAGCCCCATAAACTCTGAAATCGAAGTGGGCTTACTTTGTGTGTAGCCCATGACGACATAGAGTGGGCTCGTATGGTTCCGAATAACCACAAAATTCGGTGGCGACTCCATTTTGACTTAAATTTCGAACCCGAGAACAATCTTACCACGAGATTCATTCGCCTACCCAAACCCGCGCGTGGCCGCGTCGGGGTGGACCTACGTCATGTCCACAGCGACCAATCGTGGCTTTCGCTTTCTGGCGTCTTTTTGCGGACGCCCGTCCGCTTATAACGTCCACTGTCGGTGGCCACTAGGTGGACGCCTAGGGCACCTTTTCTTGTAGTGGGTGAGGGTACGTATTGGGAAACCAACCTTCGATAGACATCGACACTCTATCCCGCCCGCACATAGCGACCTCTACTAATCAATCGATGGTCTGATAACTTTGTTCCTTAATTGTGGCGGAAATGCGATAACAACATCTGTTGTTTTAATCCTATGTCTTTGCTATGTCGGTTGTTTAAGGACAACTACGCTTTTGTCGTCGAAGTAGTTGTGTTTACATTCTTTGCATGCGATTTCACATGACATGCAGGCTATGAAAAGATGCACGTAGGAGAGTGGAGAGTACTGAGTATTATACGTATTAGCAAATCAGTTTTAACGTGACAATCAGTTTTGATGTATAGGGTGTGTGAGACGAGTAATCATCCAGTAGAGGTTATACTTTGTAAGATTTAGCCTTTATTACTAATAATATGAGGCGTACCATTCCTTGAAAATAAAATAAAATAAATAATAATAATAATATTATTATTATTATTTGTAAGAAGGTAGTACTCTTATATGATTCAAATACAAGAGTGTGGTTCTTACAAAAGAATAACCATTAGCCACCAGTAGGGGTGTGAGTGAGCTGAACTATTCGATCCGATTCGTGAAGTTCGGCTCGAAAAAAGTTCGATTCGTATTCGATTCGGGCGATCAAGTATAGGGCCAAATCATAATTTGGTATTCGAACCAAATCAAGAATAATATTCGGCTTGATTTGCTTCAATCTATTACTTGTTCCATTTTTTCGATTCATCTAAATTCATGGTTCATTTAGAACATTTATCTTAAAAGACACCAAGAAATTTGCAAAAGCAACCGTCTTCGAGCACTAAGAAGCAAGAAGAACTTGAAACTAGATTTTAATGAGAAACTTACGGAGTATTATTTTTGGATGAATTTATAATGTACTCTCTCTGTATCTATATGTTCGTCCACTTTTAATATAATACTCCACCCATATATTAAATAAAGTGAACGCACATATAGATACGGAGTGAGTAATAGATATTAAAGAAGGGACTTTATTGCTGGTTAGCTTGCTTGAGGAGTTAGGCCGGCCATAACTCTAAACTAAGCTACTGTAATATATGAAGATTTATTTTGTTTCCAAAATGTTTTGTGTTCTTGAAATTGCTTGTTGAATTAGTTGGTTGTTGCAACCATAGTAAGAATAGTACCTATACTTAAGGTCGATTTATTTTGTGCTTCTATTTATTTTTTTATTTCGTCGGATCAAATCAAATATTATTCGATTATTCGATTCGAAAAATCAAATACCAAATCAAATAATGATTTTCATTATTCGACGGTATCAAACCAAATCAAACGTCGGCTCGAAAATTTTTCAATTCAAACCAAATAATGACATTATTCGGTATAGTTCGGCTCCATCACAGCCCTAGCCACCAGGGAGTCAATTCCTACTGTACACTCCTCTATAATTTCATCTCGTATAGATGGGTTGAAGAATGAAGCATTAGAACACATACTACATATTGTATTTCTCTTACAATGACCTTTTCGGGTCTACAAATATCATAAAAATCCGGCCATTTCTCTTCTTCCATAGGCAATAGACCGTAGCAGGAAGGCACTGTCGTAGCCAGGCGTTGCGCTAATGCTTCGTATGCTTCCTATTGGAAGCCCAATGAAGCATAGTAGATAGATCAGAAGTCGTGAAAGCAATCCCACACCTCTTGCTATACAACTAATGACTTCATGAGCATACTTGCACTTGAAAAATAAATGGTGCGCATCTTCCAGGTGGTTCTGGCACAGGTAGCATCGGTTAGCCAGGAGTAAACCTCTTTTTTGTATATTAGATTGAGTTCAGTTCAGTTCAGACTCATTCATTTCAATTCAGTTCAGTTTAGTTTAGTTCAATTCAGTCAGTTTCAGTCCAAAAGAACAGAGTCTAATACAAATGATCATCGAGTTTCTGAGCTTTATGATAAAATTTTTGAGCTAATATGTAAATATTACGAACATTATTGTGTTTATGAGCTCATTTAGAGAAATAATAATCGGTTAAAAAAATTATAATGAAACTAACAAAACATTTAACTTCACTTCAATTAGATTTTAAATTTAACGTCAAAATAAAATAAAATAAAATATAACCTAATTTTGTTTTTTTAAAGTTTGAAAAAAAAATACGTAAGTTAATTAGATACTCCGTATAATATGGTTGAAAAATACTCTTATGCCACCGGTGGTGCCTGGTGGTATATAGACACACAATTAGGGATGGCAATGGATCGGATTCGGATCGGATGAAGTCTCACCCGCATCCATCATCCGTCTCTATTCTCCCACCCGATCCATCCATCATCCAGTAGGAGTGTCATCCATATCCGATCCACCCGTCATCCACGGGTGAAATGGGTGGTTCGGGTGATTTAACGAGTGATTCACTTGTACTACTGAGTATTATTTTGTAAAATAAATACCAAATCGAAAACAATTTCTTGTGAGACCTAGCTTGCGACTTGACACCTTTCATCGCCATGGTAGTATTATTTGAGTTATATCCAGTCTTGGAGATAAAAATAAATAAGATTTTAGAAAAATATGGGGCATTCTCTTATTCTCGGGTAATTTTTATAATATATTTATTTTTTAAATGGATGGATGTCGGGTGGTTAACGGATTACGGGTGGGATGATGCTCCACCCGCATCCGACCCAATCCATCACCCGTCTCATCCATCACCCGCTATTCATCCATTTAATCGGGTTTTCACCCATTTATTTTTCTAGGGTGGATCGGGTGTGGGGTGGATGCGGGTGAAATTGTCATCTCTACACACAATAGGGCTCCCTTGACCCTTGTGATACCCGTCACAAGATTATAACGGGTCAAGTAGGTTGGAAAAGACAAAAGCCCATGGTGTTGATAGTAGCAACACTTTTGTCTTATCTATAGATGTTATATAATATTTGACCCGTCTTGCGCTTACGACAGATATCTCCGTCTTAAACAAGAATTCACATATGATTCGTCCGTATTTTCTTTCTTCCTTCCGACACTAAGCTAATACTCGTACTACTCTAATAGCGTGTGAATCATGAATGTCATTTATTTTATTTACTGTTTAAAAAATAAAAATCCGTAATTAAATTCGGTGATGTGCAGTGACTCTGTCAGCAACTAACGGCAGTGAATATAGTAATGGGGATACAAAGCATGTGCCACAACGCGTCTCTACCGACACTCTCTCACTAACCATTACAGTATTGATTTGGATTATAGCTGCCAAATCCTAACCGATCCGTTAAACTGATCTGATCTATCCAATATCCAACTCGATTGAACTGGGAAATTTAGTGACCTGAAATCGATCCAACCCGACTTTCTTGTGACCCGTTAACCAATATAGTCTGATGACCGGGGAACCGAACCCGAACCCAATCCGATTCGATTTGAACTCGACTCAATAAAATTGACGATCAGACAATTATTAAGTTTAAAGATTGATTCAAATAAAAATGATTTAGGATATGATTGCATTTCACATAATAACAAATTAATTATATCAAATAATGATTAATAATTAAAATTATTTGGAAAATATTGAAGCAATATGATGTATTCACTAGACCCGATAATGACCCAACCTAAACTCGATGTCACCGACATATCAGTTGACCCAAAAATGACCCGCCCGAACCATAGTTGACCCGGAAGAGTATGTTGACCCGATATTATCCGACCTGCCTTGACTTGACCCAAACCCGACCCAAGCGACCCGATTGCCACTTCTAATTTGAATGAAAGTTCTTCCTAAATTCAACCGACAAATCATAAATGTATCTCAAATGTATTTTTCTAAAAGAATTTTCGTCATTCCGTGTATGTGAACTTGTACGACAACTAGTGTATCACCGGTCATCCTGTTGAGAAAGAAAAAGAATTGAGAAAATAAAAGAGACGAAACCTAAGTAGAAAAATCGATCAATCAGTTATCGATCCCAGTGAGGGGCCGGGTGTATTATTAGACCTATCAAGCGGATCAAGCGGGTCAGGTTCGGGTCGGTCAACTTCGGATCGGGTCACTTTCGGACTATAGAATTCGGATTGATTTCGGGTTAGGTCGGGTTAGTTCGGGTTCGGGTCATTTTCGGGTTTGTTATTTTCAATTTTTTTAAGGGATATCGACTCGTTTTCTATAATAATAGTTGAGTCAGTTTCGGGTTAGCCTGGGTCAATTTGGCTTACGGGCCAATTCGGGTGTCGGGTTGGGTTCAGGTTGAATTATTCGGGTAGGGTCACTCAGGTCGAGACAGTTTTGCCAGGTCTAGGTATATATATATTAGGGATTACATCTAGTTTACATCATAATGGGCTACAGGAACCAATGAAGATCCACATATTTTATTCCATAACATTCCCATTGGATGTAAATTAGTGAAGAACATATCTCGTTAAAACTGACTATAAAAACCCGGTGGAAAAAACACTAGTGAAGGAAAAAGAGTACATAGATCTTCAAATTAAACACGCATAACATACTACCTCGCTAAAATCTTTTCATGGAAAACCTAGTGGGTTATAATCATGGCTTAGAAAAAAGAATGCAGCGCCTGCTTAGTCTCCTTGATCATAACTACACATCTTGATATGTCTCATCATCCCAAAATTATGATGGTCATAGCCATAACGTATTAACACATTTATAGCGTTATTTCGTTAAAAATCTTGTTAGGAAAAAATCCATTGGGGCAAATCCCTACTCGAAGGGACAAAGAGTGTAGCTAATGTACATTTCTCAACTGATTATCTTTTGGAAAATAAATCAATCTAATTATTCACAATTTACCTTAAAAAATGATTGATCTTTCTTGCCATTGTACGAATTGACATCCTCATTGTAGCATTTCATAACATTATTTTCCAACTATTATGGTGCTTCTGACCATAAAGTATTACTCCCACTGTTCCCATCAATTGTTGTTCTTTTCTGTTTTGGGGCGTCTTAGTCAATTGTTGTTCATTCTTTTTTAGGATTGCATTTGATAAGCAATTTCATCTTTCACAACCAATTACATCCAGTTGTCATGTTATAATTTGCTCCCTTCTTTTTCCTTGGTCTTTATGTCAATATCAAAGAACAACAATTGATCGGGACGGATGGAGTATTACATAATCGACAAGAAATTACTCATGTATGAATTCTCATACGCTCAAACTTCAAGTTGAGACAATGAAACCATTCATTCACATCACATACATGTTGAATATTTTCATGAAAATACTTATTGTGTAGAGATTCATGTGATACTTAATCATGAGTTCTTTCTGAAACTCATTTGATCAGCCGCCGCCATGTGCTAATCAGTTACCAGCACCATGTGCTTATCATTTACCACCACCATGTGCGAATCATTCACAATTTTCTTATAACATATGATCCGAATATATATGACTTTCATTCACACTATATCACGTGTGATTATTGAAATTTTGGCAAGAATCTCAACTCTCAATGTTCACTACTCCCCCCTCCATCTTCTTCCCACCGCCAAATGACACATGAATTAAGAAAAAAAATGAAATGTGGTAAAATCATAAAAAGTAATCAATAGAAGAGAGTATATTGGACGATAAGGAAAGTTTTAAAGTATGAAAATCTTAGTGGAGGGAGGGATACACCACAAAGAGGATAAATCTGTCTATAGTCAAATCATAAGATAAGGTAAGGTAATCGCTGATATATTATCATCATCATAACCAAGTGATGTAAATAATCATTCATATTTCTTGAACTTCTAATCGATGTATTTCATATTCAAAAAAAGTCTTTGAACTTGAGGTTTAATTATGATCAACATTACTTACTTGTTTTTATCAGCTAATCCTTATCAATAATCTCTCCCCTAAGATGGTAAAAATATTACTTATTGATTTAAAGGACAATATTCACCTTAGAATTCATCTCATATTTCATTGACTTACTTTATCAACTATTTCTCTTTAATAGAATACAGTAATATATATTTGGGAGATCGACATGCTGAATTAAAATTGCTCATTCAGAAGATCATCATGTTCACATAATATTTACATTGTGAACTTTGATTACATGCATGAACTACTCGTAAAATTCCATGTGATTACATGTCACATAATTCAAACTACACTCAAATATGCCTAGGGTTTTCGAGGGAGGATGAAGAGATTTCATGGGTGGAAGATGGTTTTTTTATGGTTGTAGTGGTTTTTGAGTATGAGATTTTTTCAATTGGTTGGTCGAGGTGGTGGATAGACTTCTTTGGCGGTTGATTGTAGTGATCCACGCTTTTTTGTTTGTTGAGGGACACAAATTTTGCGTTTCAAGCAATGAGATAATGAAGATTAACCGTAATAGAGGTGATTGGGGTCCAAATTAGATCATTAATGGTGGTGAATTTTTGGATGCGGTTTGATGGTGTTGAGAATGGACCAACGAGTTGAATTGTGGCATTGTGGGTTAATGATGGATGCCCGGTTAATCAGATTATAGGTTACTTGGTCAATTTTGAGAATAAAATACCCAAAGTTGAAATTATTATAAATTTACATATAATTAGGATTATTGGGAGAAAATGGGTGATAATATGAATTATTCTTATGAAATAATCCTTTATTTTATTATAGTTGTTAAATTCATTAAGAAGAAATGAAGAAGAGTGTAAGTATAAGCAGGATAAAGTCAGTATTTCACGGTAATGTGTGATATCAAATTTATCAAAATAGGATTATGTTGTACTCCCTCCTAGTTTTTTTTTATCTTCCCTCTTTCTTTTTTGACACTAGTTCGATTATCTTCTCTCTTTCCATTTTTGAGTTGTATTTTAATCAATTTTTTATTTTTCCTTCCATTTTTTATTCTTTTCTTTACTCACAAAACCCACTATCTTTCTACTTTAAACCCACATTTTCTTACTTTAATCAATTATTTATTTTCTTCTTAATATTTGCGTCAAAAAAAGAGGGAAAATATAAACAACTAGGAGGGAGTACAATATATAGCAACCTGATTGTACAATAACCAAACCCAAGTTGTTGAACTTTTGTATATACTTAGTTAGCTTATATAAGTTTCTGAGCTGAGTGTAAGTTGTTGAACTTAAACATTTATGTGATTTAGTTCGACAATTTTATACTAAAATTTAGAAATTTACAACAAAACTCGAAAACTTCATCATAAAGCTCAAAATCATAAAACCAATTATACATAGAGTTATGTACAACAAGTTGTATAATCTTCTTATTACAAATTTATGTTTAACCAGAAAAATGTCTTTCTTTTATTTCGTGGCATGAAGTTTGGGTATAAAATTACAACTTGAGAAACACATCAATACATCATGTCGTAGTTTTTAAAAAAAATAACATCAGAAAGATATCTGTGAGATTGTGATAAGAGCTGGCAAAAGTTCACCCGATCTGATAAACAATTTGACCCACTCGAAACCCAACCCAACAAAACCTGATCAAAAAGTTAGCAATCTGAAACCAACCTGATAAGCCGGTTTGACCCACCCGAAATCCGACCCGACAGAACCTGAAACCGACCCAACTCGACTCACTTACGACCCGTTACCCGCTATAACCCAATTACCAGCGAACCGAACCCAACCCGATTTGACTCTGACCCAATAAAATTGACGATCAGGTAATTATTAAGTTTAAAGATTGATTCAAATGAAAGCGATACGAGTATAACATATAATTTGATACATTTGACCTAATAACAAATTACTTTAACCAAATAATGGTCAACAATTGAAGTTATTGGCGGGAACATATTGAAGCAATATGATTCATTAACTAAACTTGATAGCAACGCGTCCTAAACCTAATATGACCCAGCATATCAGTTGACCCGAGAATGACTTAACTCGATAATGATTCGACCCGACCCAGACTCGACTCGAAAGAGTATGTTAATCCGATATAACTCGACTTGTCTTAACTCGACTCAACCCCAACCCGAGCAGGGGCGAATTTAATGAGTAGCAAGGGGTAGCGGGCGCTACCCCAAGCCCGGAAAATTCAATGAAGAAGATGAGTTTGTGTTACCCCAAAATATAACTAAGTATAGAATAATATAATAAAATGCATAAATCTAACATTGAAATGCTTTGGCCTAGTGGTAAAGTGGTGGGCAAATGTATTGAATGTCATGGGTTCAAACCTCAATACTAACTGTTTTATTATTTGTATCTTCCAACGTATGCTACGGAGTACTAACTAATACGGATTTACTCTTATACTCCATATTAACATATTGTAATTATTTCTATCTTATTTTTGAGTGAAAATTCGACAGAAATGTATACTCCATACTATTTAATACTCCGTACAAAATATAACATTTTTTGTATTTATGTAAAATTTTCATTTTTTTTAGGAAGACACGTCGATTTAATTAATTGATATGCTACTTCGTATATATTTTACTCCGTACTAGGAATACCATATATATATTACATAATTTTGTTATTTAGATTTAATAGTTACGGGTACTAAAATCCTTCACATAAAAGTAAATGATCGGTATTGTACTAATTATTTAATTAACGTTCTACAATATGAGGTTTAATTTTCATTAACCACATCTTCATGAGTCGTTTGTTAAACAAAATTGAATTTTTATTTTAAAATTTTCTATAAAAGAGAAAAAAAAAATCTTTAAAAAATTTCGCTACCCCATATTTTGAATCCTAGATTCGCCCCTGAACCCGAGTGGCTTGATTATAATCTCTAAATGTGACTATAAAGTTTAATCAATCATTCTAAACAACTGGGGATATTATTATTGAATGAGGTGGAGTTAAAACATGTTCAACAATTTATTTATTGTTTGTGAGGAGAATATTCGTCATAAATTCATGACGGATGAAATAATATTCATTTAGTTATTTCCGGGGTTTGTCCCATCTAATTTTGTGATATTATTTGAGGTGTCATCAATTTGTGACGGATATATAATATCCGTTGCAAGAGAAAGTTAGTGAAGAAGTTGATATAGAATAGGACAACATAGGCAACTAATAAAACGGTCAAGGTAGATCGAGTAGATGAGTAGCGAATGTACATGTACATGGTGGCACGATTGGATATGACAAAATAAGTTCGGAAATCCCAACCATCGTTCAATCCGATCATCCCAAAACCATGCTGTCCATTCAACAATTAACAAGAGGAACACATGAAAACACAAAATCCATCTTCTCATCTCTCATATCATCATATCAATAACCAATTTCATTAATTGTATCATAATGAGCCCACATTAATAACTGGGTCCACCATCTCCATCCAAATCAATATATATATATATAGGGACAGTGAATCGTAACAAAATGCGACCTCGCTCTAAAGAACAACCATCCACCTGGACCACCATCTCCTCCTCATCGTCAGCATCATCGTCATCATCCCCCCGTCGTCATCGAAGACAACGTGGAGGCGGCGTGTTGGGGGCGTTGGGGTCGGCATTGCGGGTGGTAATAGACGGGTCGATGGCCGGGCAGTCGAGGAAATGGATGATACTGGTGGCCACCATATGGATACAGGCCTTCACCGGCACCAACTTCGACTTTGCCGCGTATTCCTCCCAGATGAAGGCCGCCTTGGGTGCGTCCCAGGTGCAGCTCAACTACCTGGCCACCGCCTCCGACATGGGCAAGGCCTTGGGTTGGTCCTCTGGCTTGGCCCTCATGTTCTTACCCCTCTGGCTTGTTATGCTGCTTGCTGCCTCCATGGGCTTCATCGGTTATGGCCTTCAGTGGTTCCTTATTTCCGGTTTCTTTTCTCCTCCTTATTTCTTGGTTTGCCCCTCCCTCCCTCCCTCCTTTCTTTCTTTCTTTCTTTCTTTCTTTCTGTTTTGCCAACACACGACGACTCTTGGTCACGTTGACTGTAATACCATGTTTCTGAAACTCTTGTTTCCTTAGATGGAATATGAATGCAGCACATGGTATGATACGAAAGCTCTCTTGATTGGTTTGCCAGGTATTTCTGCTGTGCTTATTATCAGGATGCAGCATTTCATGGTTCAACACGGTATGTTTCGTCCTCTGCATCAAGAACTTCCCAGCAAATCGAGCACTGGCGATCTCCCTAACAGTCAGCTTCAACGGTGTAAGCGCTGCATTATATGCGTTGGCAGCCAATGCTATCAACCCCTCTTCATCATCGATCTATCTTTCCTTAAATGCCGTACTTCCACTATTAACCTCCTTAGCCGCCTTGATACCAATCCTACGGCAACCAGAACTCGACCCTTTGCCTCCTGATGCAGTGCAAAGGGACTCCGTCATATTTCTCTTCCTCAATGTCTTGGCAGTCATGACGGGGTTTTATCTACTCTTCCTTACCTCAGCTGCAAATAGCGTGTCATCTTCTCGTCTTCTCTTTGGTGGGGCTCTTTTCCTATTGGTTTTTCCTCTTTGTGTTCCCGGCATTGTGTATGCCAGAGAATGGTTCAAACAGGTTCATTCAAGTTTCAGGATTGATGGGTCGGGTTTCATTTTGGTTGATGATGATGATTTGGAGTTCCATAAGGAGGTGTCGAGGCAATGCAGCTTTACAGGTAGCACAGTCCCCTTTCTATTCAATGGCAATGGGTCTTCTGATATTGGTTTGACTAACGGTGATTCAGGGATGAGTACTGAGGTACACTATGGGAGTCGGAGTGGGAGTGGGAATGTTCTTAAGAAGGGTCAGTTGGTGATGCTCGGGGAGGAGCATCCGGCGTCACTCCTAGTGCATAGGGTCGATTTCTGGCTCTACTATGTTGCTTACTTTTGTGGAGGAACAATTGGGTTGGTTTACAGTAATAATCTTGGACAGATTGCTCAGTCACTTGGGCAGACTTCCAGCACCACCACTCTTTTAACACTCTACTCTTCTTTCTCCTTCTTCGGCCGCTTGCTTTCAGCTACTCCTGATTATATTCGTGCGTAAGTCCTCGTCTTTTTTTAACTCTACTCCTTTCACTCTTCGTTTAAACCAGTTATCTGTCAGAATTCTTAGTCATATATTTGCTGAATTCTATAGCTGTTATATTGTTGCTCACAATGTTTGCCTCATTCTGAAACTACTTAAAGATCTTCAAATATAACTTACAATCGGAAAAGTCGAATATGTTACAGGAAGTTCTACTTTGCAAGGACAGGATGGTTAGCACTCGCACTAACCCCAACTCCCGTTGCCTTTTTCTTGCTCACCATATCAGGCAGTGCCCTGGCAGTTCAGACAGCAACCGCACTGATAGGCCTTAGCTCTGGCTTCATATTTGCTGCAGCTGTTTCGGTAACATCCGAGCTATTTGGTCCGTGTAGTGTTGGGGTCAACCATAACATCCTGATCACCAATATCCCTATTGGATCTCTGGTCTATGGTTTCCTAGCCGCTGTGGTTTACGACTCAAATTCCGGATCAAGCCACAAAATCTCAATGATTACTGATACAGTCATTTGTATGGGCAGACAGTGCTATTATTGGACATTCATGTGCTGGGGATGCCTATCAGTTGTCGGGGTTGTTTCAAGCGTGTTGTTGTTCTTGAGGACTAGACATGCGTATGAAAGGTTTGAGCACGACAGACTTACATCCTTGCTTGAATAAGAAGACTAGATTTGGGTTTGTTGGTGTGTACAGGAAAACTTTACATAATTTTTGTGAGTTGTACAAATTTTCTGACGTGATGGGATCCAAAAAGGCGGTTCGGATGCTGACACTCTGACAGACAGGTTTCTAACCCATGTTCATGAGTTTATCCCTCGTAAGGTATAAAGAGGCGAAACGGGTGAATCATCATGTAACTGCTTAGTTAATACAAGTACTGTATAGAAGAATGATACAGTGTTGGTAATCAGTTTTCTAGTATAATCAACTGCATGTGCTTATTTTTGCTGAAAATTGTAGAACACATGTTTCCAGCTTCCTAATATCAAATTTACAGAAGTATGTGGAAAAATTCAGAATTTTCCTTGTTTATCCCAAGTTTAAATTTGCACAACTTCAAATTTCTCTATTATCTTAGCATTTAAAATTTAGATATGCAAAATTGTCAATGCTAAATGAATCTGAAAGGCTGAAACCAATGCTCATTCGCCTGTTTTTTGGGCAATCGTTTTGAAAAGGACGCGAAGCATAAAGTGAGAATTCAGCCTTTTTTTCTTCTATTAACTGATCAAGAGCAAGAACCAAACCTCTACTGAATATCCCAATGAAACCTGACACAAAATTTCTTAGTTGTTATGTCTGAAACTGTTACAAATGTAGAAATCCGAAGTCCTGGAAACACGGTATAATGTGAGTTACAGTTCAGAGCAGGCCTAAATCTGCTGCTTGGTTAAAAAATCACTCTCCATTAATCTCAAATGAAGATATATTAAGGGAAAAAATATATATAATAATCTTAATTGTACCTTCAAGGGTAGTTGCAAAATGTAGCATTCTTTAGACAGAGGAAGAGTCTCTCATAAGCCAAGGCCATGTTCTGTGCAGTGAACATTGAGGTTGCATAATCTTTGCAGGCCTTTCCTCTTTTAGCAAGCTTTTGAGCACCTTCCTGAACAACTTCCTCCAGCGTCTCTGTCAGTGACTCTACATTCGGTGCAAACAAGAAACCATACTCGTCTTCAACCACAATAGTCCCCTTGATGCTCGGAAATCTCGAAGCCATCACCGGGGTCCCACTCATCATTGCCTCCATCAGGGTCAGATCAAGGCCCTGTGGCCTTAAAGTTGGGTTCAAGAATATGTCAATCCCGTTATAGAAGGCTCCAAGCTCGGATGGTTTCATCGACCCCAGGACTAAGACTTGGGGTCCTAGTTCCCTGTACCGGTTCTCCCATGGACCGGACCCGGCTACAACTAGATACACATTCGGGTGTTTCTTAACGAACCTAGAAAAGGCGGTATACACCAAAGGGTGTCCTTTATCCTTGACCAATCTACCTGCCACACCAATAAGCAATGTGGCATTTTTGGGTAAGTCAAGTTTGGACCTGAATTGTAGGCCAAGTTTAGTGTCTTCCTTAAAGTCACCTTCATTGACTCCATTAATGATAACATGGACTCTTTTAGTTGGGATTTGGTAGACATCTCTTAGCATTTCACCACAACTATCACTAATTGCAACATGGTGAGCGTAATTATGGAAGAACCTAATCTCATTAAGTATCTTAGGGATGACACCATAAATGCTCTGGTTAAAGCCAGGGGATCTTGGCTCTTCTGCTTCTCTAATCAAATCTTGGTATATGCTTGAATGCAAACTCTCTAAGGCAATCCCATGCCACGTAACGACTAGGTTGGGTAGGTGTCGTGCTAGCCAATGAGGAAGCGCCACGCTCTCAGTATGCACCACGTCGAATGCCTCTAATTGGTTCTCCTCTGCGAATTGGTCCCACGCCTTGTTGTACCTCCATTTGCCAGGGTCGCCCTCGTGGCAATGTATGATAGGGTACCCCTGTGAGGAGGGGCTTATACTATTCCTTGAGCCTTTCTCATAGGGAGATGTGAAGACATGGATCCTGTGACCGCGAGCGGCTAAGGCCATGTGCAATGTGAAGGCGTGACGCTCCATCCCCCCGGGAGCGGACCCTACAGGCCATTTCCTGGAGAAGACGGCGATCTTAAGGGAGCGAGGGTGTTGATCAGCCAAGGAAAGGTGGTTCCAGGCGAACGTGGCCGTGCGGAGGTCACCGGACCATGACTTGGAAGGAGGAGAGCTGGAGAAGGGTGGGAAACATAGGGAGGGAGGGTTGGTTTGGAGGAGGAAAAGAGTTGGTATAGTAAAGATGACAATGAAGAAAAGAGTAATGCAGAGTTTGTAGTTAGAGTATGATGAAGCAGGGGGTTTTCTTGTTTTTGGAGTCATGTTTGAGGCCATTTTAGCAATAATATGTGCATTTGCATTTGGAAGGAAACGGCAATGAAGAAATATGAGGGTCGTTAACGTTTAATTCAAAAGTAAGCATGATAAAAAAAGTTAGGCTAATAAACACGCATTAAGGCAAGCAAGTGCTCCTTTGGTGGGAACTTGGACTTTCAACGTGAAAGACTGCCCTTCTCACGCTTCTTAGCTTGCAATGGGAAAATGGCCTAACCTTTTCCATCTTAACAAGCAAATACTCTTTAACTCTAATTAAACAATTCAATTACCTTTTTTTTTTTTTTTTTTTTTTTTTTTTTTTTTGTATATCGAGTAAATCTCTCTTATGATGAATATATCCGTCACAAATAAACGACGAGTCATAATACCACTTGCTTAGAAAAGACAAGGCTTGGAAGTAGCACATGAGTCTTTTCTACCCAAATGAGTATTATTTGATCTGCCACACGTTGTGACGAATATTCCCGTCCTGTCACAAGTAAGTAAGTATTTGCCTTGTATCTTACTCCCTACCCTACCGATCAATTTATTTCTTTCTCCCTTATTTTTTCATTACACTGAAAGTGCGGTCAGATTACAATAAATTCAAGAGATTACAATAACTTACAATAATATTTGACAGATTATGATTTAGCCTGGTGGAGGGAAAATAGATCCCTCCAAATCATTCTCCCTCCGTTTGCCCTTGACCTCATTTGCTAACCAAACAAGTGATTCTTATCCCCTAATCCTTATTCGCTTCATTTCCTTCCAAATCCTTCCATCTAAACATACCCTAAGTAGTAGGAGTTTGACACTTGAGGTGGGGTTCCACTCCTTCATTCCAATGTTTGTGCATTTACTCCTTAAATAAATTCTCAATAATATACGGTATATCACTAAATTATACGAGTACTGGAGTAGTATATACTTTTAATCCTCCGTTTCAATAGAATGTTTATGTTTGCTTTACACACAAATTATTACTCGTATTAGTTTATCTTACCCAAAATGCATAGAAACGTAAGCTATTGATTGAGAAAAAAATAATAATAATAATAATAATAATCCGTAGTATAAACTACAGAGTATTGACTAAAACGGATAAAGTAATTATTTCCAAAATCAAATTGAGGGGACTCACTTTGCATCCACTGAACCTCTCTAAAAAGGTCAATGACTACATGATCATCTTACGCACAAATTAAGTCAACAGAAATCCTACCATAAAATTGTACTGTACAACCGAACTAAAAATTACTCACATTTCATCCATTTTATTCATTTATTTGTCTTTTATATTTATTGTGAAAAATATCTATTTTAAATTTTTATTCAAAGACAAATAAATGAACGAGATAGAGGGAATAACAATTTAGATTAAATAACAACCACTTTTTAAGAACATGTTCACTATTTAATTTAAAATGATTATTATAATATTATACGGAGCGGATCTTCTTTACCACAAGTATGTACCACTCCATGTACCAATCACAAATTGACACCTTTCATTTATAAAAAAAAAAAAGGAAAAAGAAAAGCTAAATCCCCATCCCAATTTTTTTCTTTTCCCAAAACGGTCATAAAAGATAATTACACACTACAATATCATTACTCCGTATTCAATATTATTACACATACACACATAAGTACGCTGCTAATGAAGTAATGATACTGAATAATTAAGATATTGTACTTAGCATCACATTAATTATGTAATACGGAGTACTATTATATAAGGCTAATGTAATTAAGAAATCATGGTTTTCTAGTAACAGGTGCAACAGGAGACGGCCTACAGTTGCTCCTTCCTTTACTTGAGTTATTATTTGTACTTGGTAGAGGCCATAATCCACTTGAAACAGCCATGTCTTTGTATACTTGTAGCCCTTCAAGTGTTTGCACAACCATGGGCATTTTAGGTCTGTCCTTGGGGTTCAAACTCACACATTGTACCGCCAGTTGAGCAATCTCCTTCGCCCCCTTCACCGAGTACTGCCCACCAAGCCTCGCGTCCATAATGTACCTCAGCCTCCTGCTCCTTGACAAATATGGCTTCGTCCAATCCACTAGGTGTTGTTCTCCCTTTGGCCTCGACTTTTCCATTGATCGCCTTCCCGTCAGTAGTTCTAGTAGTACTACTCCAAAGCTATAGACGTCGCTCTTAGTTGTCAAGTGTCCTGATAACATATTCAAAACCTTACGATATATTAGGAAAAACTAAGAACAGTACATCCTAAGTATGTATGTATGTACTTGATGTGTGTGAAATTAAATTAAATAAAATTACCTGTTGAAACATACTCTGGAGCTGCATAACCATAAGTACCCATGACCCTTGTAGTAACATGAGTATCAGATCCTTCAGGTCCCATCTTTGCTAATCCGAAATCCGACAATTTAGCAGTGAAGTCCTAAACCAATAAATTAAAACCCATCTCATCTGTTAGCAGCAGAGTTTGAGTAAGCATGAAGAGGTAAGACCGAGTGAGTTAGACATACAGAGTCGAGCAAGATGTTGGAGGTCTTAAAATCACGGTATATGACGGGGGACTCAGCTTCATGCAAGAAGGCTAGGCCCTTGGCTGCCCCTATTGCTATCTTAAGCCGCGTTCCCCATGGGAGTGACGATGACAGCCCTGCAGACCAGGTAGTCAAGATCAGATGTCACATACATTCCATAGCTTGTTGTACTGTGTTTGAGTTTTAAGAGCAAACAAGCTAAGTATGATAAATCTGGACTTACTCTTGAACATATGGTTCTCTAAGCTGCCTCTAGGCATGAATTCATAGACAAGAAGACGTTCTTCATTCTCACAGCAATATCCAATTAGTTTCACCAGGTTTTTGTGCCTTAGCTGCCCTAGAAATATCACCTCTGACTGCATGCCCATGCCCAACACAAACATAATTAACATAAATGAGTATGCTCCAATCTAAAACAACTTCAACTTTATTACTTCCTTCTAACAATCTTCATAATATAATGCACAATCAGAGGGGCGCTAGCTAAGCTACGTAGTAGCAAGCGCCAAGCGGTAGCACTAGCTACCCCAACTCCAAACAAAACGATTAAAATTGTCGTTTTTTATCACACGGTCATGAGTCGGGTTGGGGGGTCAGATTGGGCCAATCTGAGACCAGACCCAGCCCGTGAGGGTGGCTGAACCAAGTCGGGTCGGGTTGGTTGATGGTTCTGCTGAACCCGACCCGAGGCACAATTTTATACGAGTAATATTTTTTTGACTTTTAGGGTGGTCATACATGGGTGAAGCAGGCAGGGTTGGCCAGGTCAGTTTCGAACACAGGTCTCTGATCTGATCACGTATCAATAAGTCAACCTACGTAGTAATTACTTACTAAAAAAATACGTAATGAAACTTGCTTTGATTTTTTTTTTTTAAAAAAAAAAGGTTGACCAAAGCGAGAAAAATGAAGAAATGGTAAAAGAGTTAGATAGTAGCATTAGGTACCAGCCATTCTCTGTGACCTTGTAAGCCTTCAATATCCAAGTGTTTGACAGCAACAGCCTGAGACTTCAACCCAGGCCTTAAAGCATCATCAACATATCCCTTATGAACTTTACCGAACCCACCTTCTCCCAGTAAATAACTCCTTGAGAAATTCTGCGTTATGGCCTTCAACTCTCCCAGCTGAAAGTCATACAAGTCCAACCCAAATGACTGCGCCAAATCCTCGTTGATCCGCTGCGACGAGCAGCTACTCAGGTTGCTCAAGTGCCCCGAATAGGCCAGACGTCTAAAAGACGGTAGTGGTGCTATGTTTTTCGACATTAGGTCCGAGGTTCGAGATTTCCTGTTGAAGTTTATTCCTAGGACTATGGAGTCCTCTACTGAGCAGCATTTTGTTGCTGTAAATGGCTTCCATGCCTTTGCCTTTTGGGTGGTTGTTGTTGTTGCTGCTGCTGCCTTTGTCATATGGGAAGAAACCTATCTGATGGGTAAATGGAGTGGAAATGCTCTGTTTTTTTGTTGTGTAGTTATAAGAGCCAGCCGAGGGGTGTCAAAATAAATATAGACATACACACATGACACATCATAGAGCAAGACGGTCTCAACGTATGAAGACGGTCCATTTCTATATAAAAGAAATTACTGTTTTATTTATTATTTATTAATTGATAAATGAGTATTCTTTATAAATGGACGGTTTCACAATGTAAAACCGTATGATCACACGAAAAGTACCGTCGTACCGATACAAGGGAGGGGTGATGTCATATGCTTTTTATAACTACTCCAACAACTCTACTAATTTGGCTAAAGTTCTGTAACTAACGCAATCTTTATGATATAATACTTGGATCATTTGCTTTATTTCTTGCAACAGATTCCAATTTTGTTTGGTTATTTATCTAACAGGCTTTGATTATCTAAAAAGAGATATTTTTACATATTTATAAAATACTCGGTAATTACTCGTAGTGTATTTGTTTTGAAGTTTAAACGTATACATCTTGTCGACTTTGACCTTGTGGAGGTATTACATTGAAATTTAGCTGAGGATACGTTTCATATTTACGAGTTGAGCAAAGAAGTAGCTAGGCAACAATTATGGTTCAATTCCTCTGTTTATATTTGGTGACAAGAGCAAGTACAAAAACGAGGTTCTCTTGTTTTTATTTAGTGGTACATTCAATGAAGTGCGTACTTAGTACATTAAAATATAATGGATGAGGATTCGAACATGACTTTATTTTCCATGAATTTTTTTTTTTTGGTGCTTTATTTTCCATGAATTTTAATTTATTCACTAGAGTAAGACACATTTGGTTCTACTATCAAGTGAGATCGAAGATCCTGCTGTTATGATAGTAGTCTATATATATAATTAAGTTGATATAAGGGAGGGAGGTGGGTCCAAAATAGTCACCTAATCAACTTAAATGCCTTAGATCAACAACCAATCACAGAGTTTAGAATAGGATTATCTTGGGGGGGTATCAGTTTATATATTGGCCTGGATAAGTATGCATGCTCAGTACTGTTTGTTTATGTCAATCAGTCAATGTAAGTAAGTTTTAAACAGATACGACATCAAAATGTTAGGTCTTCCACTTAATTGATGATATGAGTCCACCATGCAAACGTTTCATCCCTTTGACTTTCTTCTTAATTCTTTCAAGCTAAGGCCAATAAGGCAGTAATGAAGAAAAACAAATTATTGAAAGGTGGTGTTCTGAATTTATTTTTTAGTTTCAAGTGGAGCGTATTAAATCGAATGATGAATTTTGAACTGCGGTCTCATGGTTGGACTAAGGCTTTCACAACATTTTGATTGCATCAATTCATATTTATGTTTCATGATTAAGATACCGTTTATAATGAACAAAAAAGGTACAGTAATAGCTAGAGATCAACGATCGAGACAAAGGAAAGATATTTGGTCAAATTTATGAGAAATTCAATTGTGTTCAAGGAAAATGAAACATAATTTTAATAACACTTTTACTTATTGTCGTCCATAAATTTACTTAGCGTCGTCCGTATTTTAACCGTATTACCATTTTTACCCCCTCACTTTACTAACTCTTTCACCTTCCTCTTTATTCACTTTCTTCCTTATCTTATACACCTTCTTTCTTTTACCTTCCTCCTCTACTTTAGTAAAAAAAAAATTAAAATTTTAAAAACGGTTTCAAGCAATCCCACTCCAATTAATTCTGTCGTGTCATCTCAATTCCGAATCCAAGGTAAATAATTTCTTGATTTCTGTACTTTAGGGCAAATCGATTTCTGTTTGTGGTCTTGCTTTACCTAAAATTTATGAGTTTCCTGTCCAACTGCACACTAATCACTTTGATAAAGCGTGGAAAATATGAGTTACAACTCACGACGGAGCATTAAATTTTTACTCCTTTTCCTGGGCAGAGGCGTGGGAGATCTACACCTCTACCCAGGAAGGGGCATAGAACTCACACTCTCTTCTTGGGTAGAGGTGTGGGAGATCTACCCTTCTACTCGGGAAGGGGCATAGAACTCCCACTTCTGTAGAGGCGTGGGAGATCTACACCTCTACCCAGGAGGAGGTGTGGTTCTCCCACTTCTCTTCCTGGGGTAGAGGCTCTACACCTCTACCTTGGTAGAGGTGTGGTTCTCCCACGCGTGGATACAACGTAGTTGAGTTAACGTAATTTTTTCGCATATCCAATAAAACAAGTCGAATAATAACTGCATTGACAACAACGAAAACTAACCTCGACAATGTCATCATCGTCCAAATTGTTCTTGGTATAGGGCAAATTCAAATCAAAAGGAATATTATTTTCCGCGTTCGACATGGAGATAGCTGCGAATCGAACCCTTGACCTCATGTGTGTGCGACCATTCCCCTCCCCAACTACACTCTAACATCTTACTGATATAAATGTCACTACATCACATATAAAGCTATATACCACATAAAGTATGTAATTAAGGTAATTAAGGAAATTTGATTGATTACGTTGATTACGAAAATCACATGTTTTACATAATATCACATACAATATTTAATATGGAGTGTATGATCAAATTTTTTTAAAAAAATATAAACATATTGTATTCCGTTTTAACGAAATAGTTGCATTATTTTTGTTAATAGAAGATTGCACTATCCCGTACAATATTTTAGATAGAATATAAAATAGTTATGATTATTATTGTATATCTTTCTGATCATATTCAAAAATCATATTCTTAACATCGATATAAAATTTAGTAACTATATAAAAATTGAATATATATTCTGATTGCTCTTACAAAGCATGATACATAGTAAAAACTCACCGAAAATTCTTTATATACTACTCTAAGACAATAACAGTTACTAAGATTTTCCTCAAAAATACACTAATTTAAATTGAAAAGTAAAAGAACATTTCATTAATAAATTCGCAAACTATTCATTTTCATTAATGTTAAAGAAATTGACAAAAAAAAATTCTTTTTATGAAAATAATTAGATAAATTTTAAGATATGATGTCATTAACCTTGAGAAAAAAATCAGTTATCTAAAAAATTTATTGTTGAAACGAGCTATTTACTTTAACTTTTACAAATATATACTCTCCCCGTCCCAATGAATTCTTTGTCTATTCCATATTGGGGCGTCTCAATGAATTCTTTGCCTTTCTATTTTAGGAATGTTTTTTTTTATATATATGTAATTTGACCTCCTCATGAATTTCGCTTCACATGTCACTTCATCATTGGACCTTTTCCCCTTTTGTCAAAAGCAAAGACAAACAATTCATCGGAACGGAAAGAGTATATACTCACTCGATACCACTAAGATCTTCTCATTTATTCAAATGTGAGAATTATAATTATCATATAGAATGATTATTTTGGTAGGATAGACTACAAAATACGGAATATACTATTAAAATTATAAATTTGATAAATATTTATGTATTTTATGTTATGTTAAAGAGAGAAGTGAGTATCTCGAGATGTGAAATGATATAAACCCGAGTATATAAAAAATATAAACAATATTTTCATTAATTACACGTTATTTAATACTCTGTACATTTCAAGACATTACTAAAATATTTTGATTAGTTTTGCGATTTAAAAAATATTTTCCTATTTCTAAATTATGCAGTCGATAAATAGTAAAAATAAAATAATAATTTTTTTCATTTTAAATCTTAAATGAAATATTCTATAAGATAAATATATTATAAATACCGTGCATTGCACGGGGTCTATACTAGTCAATAATTTACTCATAAATTATGGACGATGCTAAGTAAATTTATGGACGACAAGAAGTAGTCCCCAATAATAAACTAGCCCTGGGATGAGTTGACAGAGTTATTAACACTAGGATTAGAAAAACCTAATGTAAATTATCCAAAACCTAATAGGCTAATAATTAATATGACGCCTTAGAATACTCATTGTTCATTTTAGCATACTAGGGTTTGGTTCACGAATAGGTAAATTCGATATAAATATCGTGTATGGAGGGTATCGTGTACGTACGCTTATGTAAATATTTAAAAATTTCAGATATAGGGTTCATACTGGTCTATGGGGGTTCGGGGGCAACTCCCCCAAAAAATTCGACACCAAAATCTATTTAAACAAATTTTCAGTACGAATTTCTGAAGAGTCGCAATTTTCAAAAAATCAAATTTTTGCCTCTTCACTTTCGTGTGTGTGTATATATATGCACATATAGGTGTTTGAAAATTAATGTGGAAGGCAAGTAACTTTTTGCACAAAAAATATTCAGAATTACATCTTTGTTTTCTATGCAAATTACAGAGAAACACCGTCTTATCTCAGTAGAAAATTATAACCTTGCATTGATAGAAGAAGGTCAAATTGTTCTGTTAATTAGTAAAGCAAAAGCCGATTCAAGGGTCGAATAAACGTGTATTTTGTTTGCATTACAATAAAAGAGGGAAAGAAATCAAACATGTGACATATTATCCACGATACAATAATTCTATTTTAATAGGTAGACTAAAAAATCTTCAATGCACAGTTATGATAAAACAAAAGAAAGAAAGTGTAAATTAAAACCTTTGTTTTTTTTGGTCTAGATAAGAGGGATACGTCGCAGATGAGAATCAAACCCCCCAACCTTACCCCTTCTTCTCAAATTAAAACCTTTGTTAGAAATACCGAAAATTTCAAAAAAAATCCCTCATTCTCCCAGAAAAAAATCTAAACTGGTTAATTTTAAATTTTGAGTATGTTAATCAATCTCTTATTCAATAAAAGTCTATCTTTTTATGAGAGTTTAATCTTTTTTTTTTCAAGATTTTGGTCTTTTTTTCAAGGTTTCGGTCACTTACGTAAGTATAGGGCTTAGTTTTATGCTTATTGACAAGGGTAATTTGTTGATGGTTCGCCGCACGTCTATTCACGAGATCTTCGTTGCGATTAGTAGGTTTTTATTAGATTTGAACGCGATTATAGATCTTCGTTGTAAGTACCGTTTGACGTTCTATTAATGAATTATTCTTCTCGTTCAAAAAAATTGTATATAAATAGCAATTAAGAGTTACTCGTAATTTGGAAAAATAATACGATCATACGCGGCGCGACGCACCACCATCACGTAATACATAATCCTGCAGCTGCTCCACTACGTACTAGTAGTACTCCGTACTATGCTCCAAATTGAATTACCTGACTACTACTACTACTACTTGAAGAGTAGAAGCTATCAACTTGTGCCACTTGCTTCCTATTTTCTCGAATTTGGTAGCCTATTTTTGTTCTCACACTTAATTAATGTAATTAGTATGATCAATTATGAGATGCGCCATGCGATTATCTACGCTTGGTCATCTTGTTGACATGCCTAAGAAATTAAATTAAAGATATTATATGGAGGTTCTTTAAGTCTTGTATAGTCGATTATGAAGCACTAGTAATTCCTTGATGTGCGCCATATTATATATGTTGGGTTTGTTGATCATGAGTGTCTTGGTAAATTTCCTCCCAATCATGGTAGCTCAAGATATGGTGGGGCAACTAGTATCATCCTACATACTATACTTACGGTTTTGCTAGCATAAGGTTATTATTTGAGTGCGGAAATGAAGATCAAAGTGAACGAATACGATGAAGAACAATACGAACCCAAACAATTTGTACGTGGAATACCCTTAAGAATAAGAGAAAAACCACGGGCGTCAAGCCAGGATTAGTTTCACTAAGCTAGTATCGTTCTCAAGTTATCAAGTTAGACAAGGAGAAGGTTAACGAAAATACAAATATAGTTTTTATGGATATGTTTTGTAGCAGATCGAATAGTACACTGAAGAAGGAAGTTACCGTTAATTACTGGGTGCTCGGCTGGGAAGTTACCGTTTAGGTATCTTGGTATACCTATCCAAACTACTAAATTAGCTCGATAGGATTGCTCTAAACTGGTTGAAAAAATTACAAGTTGAATCTTGAGTTTAGGAGCACGGAAGCTATCTTATGCAAGTCGTTTGACGTTGGTTCAATCCGTCCTGTCTCATGTGCATACTTATTGGGCATTGATATTTATTATTCCTAAGTGTGTACTTGCTCGGATAAACGTCTTATGTCGGAACTTTTTATGGGAAGGGAAAGAGATATTGTAACACCCCGTTATTTTCCGAGTCAATTATAAAGCTTGACTTTCCTACTTTTATGTAATTCGAGTTTTTAAGTTGAGAAAATATTTTTAATATCGTTATAAATATTTTAAAGTATTTTGGGTCGTCTTATTATAAATCAGTTTTGACTATTTTAAAAGTGGAATGTTATTTTATAAATCGACTTTGTATCGGGTTCGAATTTGATTCAAACACAATAAGGAAAAAAAAAGAGAAAAAAAAAAAAGGAAAATCCTCAAAATATAAAACCCACGTATCTCCCCCCCAAAACCCCATCATAATTCATTCATCCATTCCCCTCAGTCTGCCGCCATATTCCCTATCTCTCCCTCTGTCCTCGATTTTCAGTTTCCAATTGTAATCCGAGAATTTGATTCTTCATCCTTATTGTAGCACGTTTTCACGTTCTTCTTCATCAAATTGTAAGTATCGATTTTATTAAAGATCTTTATTCGTTTTCCTTATATAAATATATATAAATCGAGTTTTGTGAGTAATTCTATAATTTACTAAATTTATGGATATAGGGGTTTTGTATATAGGTTAGAGTCGTTTTAATACCAATTAGATTAATGGATCAAATTATATTGATTGTAGCTTGTGAGTTCAAGGAGAAAGAATTTTTGGATTAGTATTAGCTTGGATTGTCTGTCTTGAGAGGTAAGGACGTTTTTGACCTTTTCACCTTTAAGTAAAGAGCATGTTCGGTTTAAATTATATTTGTGAAACGATTTTATAATTATTTTGTCAACGATGAATTTTTTAATGATACTCTTGTAATATTTTGGATATTGGAACTTTGTGACAAGTCATATATATTGGAATTATTTTGGTACAATTTTGGTGGTTATAACAGACTCTGGGAGCTCTGTTAGTCTATGAGGTTAAGGTGCGTCTGAGACGTCCCTGGGATTTCGTCCCGAAACTGAACTCCTGGCCCGAGTTGTGTTAAGTGGCGTTTTTCGGGCCCCCCACTTGCTAAGTAGTTAGACTTCCTCCTTTGGCATCCTCATCCTACTGACTGCCCAAATGTGAGTAGTGTGCACTATAGTAAGTCTAGCTAAGCATAGGTGGTACCTCTAGACCGTGCTAAAAGGGTAGGACCTTGGCACACAGGTGGAGACAATATATATTGGTTGGTTTTGGTTTTGACTACTGTTTTCACAGTACTTTTGGTTTGGTAGTGAGACAATGATATTTAACTCTGATTTCAGTTTACTATAAATTATAATTATTATTATTGTGTTATGTTTTATTATAAAATATTTTTACTCAGCTTTGTTGACGTCCTTTTGTTTTGGGTCGTTCCCCCGCTGGAACCTGTACCTATTTGTGTTTTGGGTACAGTTGATAGGTACAATTAATATGCTGCATGGGTGCATTTGGTTCGGGATGCTGAGCGAGGAAGGATTTTATTATTTAACGTTTACCTCCAAACTATTTATATTTATGTTGAATTTTTGGGTTGAAGTTGTTTTAAACCGTTTTGGATTTTGTGGGACTAAAGTCTTCCGCTGCAACGTTTTCATTTAATTATTTATCAGATTTTATATTTCTTTTATTTCATATACTATTCTTTTGCCTTGCATTTGACCTTGTGAGCTAAATGCGGAGTAACGGCTTTAAATTTTCCTATTTTATTCTTCTATTTTGGTCGCGAAAATTTAGGGCTGTTACAGATATATTAACGAGTTCCTCTGGTGGCATGGGAGAAGGTTTGCTGTCCAAAATCAGAAGGGGGATTGGGATTAAGGCAGCTGGTGCATTGGAATGAGGCGGCAATACTCAAGTTAGTTGCATGGTTATTTGAACAGAAAAATAGATTAGGGGTGTTGTGGGTGCACCATTTCTACTTGAAGGGGCATGAGTGGAGTGACTATAAGTCTGGGGTGGATATATCTTGGGGATGGAAGAAAATTTGTAATTTAAAGGATGTGTATAAGACTCATTTCCAATGGGGTTACTGGAAGGATGGCGAGAATGGTTACACTGTAGTTGCGGGGTATGAACTGATAAAGAAGAAAATGGAGCCTGTGGGTTGGGCGCATATGGCTTGGGATAAGTGGGCGTTACCAAAGCACCAATTTATAGCATGGTTGGGCTGTCGAGATGCTATAAACACACGGGTTAAAAAGCATAGGCATCGAGTCAGAGAATCGGACCAGTGATGCTTGTGCGAAGCTGCACTTGAGACTACTATGCATATGTTCTTCCATTGTGCGTACTACTCCAAAGATGAGTTGTCTAAATATGATGAAAATGATTTTAAAATCATAGAGAAAAATTCTAATGCTATGTCTATTTTCCAAAGGTGTGTCGGAGAGGAGGAATTGAGTCGTATAAGTGGTTGTCCTACGGCTAAGGAGATTTGGGAGTCCCTTAAACTTGCATATGTAGGAACGTCCCAACTCAAAAAGCACCATATTGACCTTCAACAATATGAGATGTTTCACATGTCAAAGGATGAATCCATAAATAGCTTATCGAGTCATTTTTCTTCAATTGTCGACGGTCCTTCCTCTTCAACCCAACCTTTCATAAGTTCACGATAAACCGATCTGACCGATTATATCCCATTCTTCTCCAAGTGCAAGCACCAATCATCTCGGTCCCCCCTCCTATTGATCTTCATATTAAGCACATACTCCCTGTCAAGATGGTCCAATTGTCGAAACCACCATATCAATATTCCACCATGAACCGGTCCTTGCGAAAAGCTCCTCCACTCGCATATCCTCCTTATGATTACCCCTCGAAGTTAGGACTCGTCTACCATTCCCACCTCTAACCCACGGGTCTATCCACACCATGTCTCCTTCCCATCTCCTAATCTCTTCCTCACACTCATAAACAACACATACTTGGCCTCCCAAATCCCCCTCCAAGCGTAGTTAGGGTTTCTCTCTAGAGCAACGTGGTCAAAGGTAGTATCTTCGAAGTACTTCGCTCGCATCATCCTCTCCACAAGACTCTCCTCTTCTGTCCACAACCTCCAAGCTTGCTTACCCAGAAGAGCCATAAATCTGTTCTAGTCCTTTAATCCAAGGCCCCCTAAGTGTTTTGGTTTCCATAAGTGCTTCCAAGCTACCCAGTGTATCTTTCGCTTTCCATTCTCCAAACCCCACCAAAATTTCGAAACAATTGATCGAAGTTCCTCACATAAATTGTTTGGGAGTTTGAAGACACTCATAGAATAAGTAAAGCTAAAGATTGATTAGACCATTGCCTTTATCAACACCTCCCTACCCGCCTTCAAAAGTAACAGCTCACGCATAGCAATCCATGTAATTTCTTATTCAATTTATCTCGAATTAATCTCGTAATGGCATGTTGAGTGTCCTACTACCGTAAGCAACCCAAGATAGGTTCCCCGGGTTATCAACTACATAGCCTCCCAGTTTGCCCGCCACCTGAGCCATCCACACCCCCACTCACATCATAACTAAAGAAGTCGTAGTCTTATGAAAATTTACCTGTTGACCGGACGCCTTCCCATAGGTGTTCAAGATCTCATGGATCTGCTCCGCTTCTTCCCCCTTAGCTCGCACGAAAAAAATGTTGTCGTCCGCAAATAGAAAGTGTGTAACCACTGGTGCACTCCTCGTAACAGCGATAATCATGAATGACACCCTCTTTGCCGCTCGCCTCATCAAGTTTGACAGAATCTCCCCACAAAGAATGAAAAGATAAGGTGATAGTGGGCTCCTATGTCAGAGCCCCCTACTTGACACAAATTCCTTTGTGGGCTTCCCGGTTAACATGGACCAAGTCCAGCACCCGTTCGAGAAAGACTCATTCCACCTTAGGCCATGTTTTACAATGGAGAAAAATTTCTCCATGAGGTGCCATGGAGAGAAAGTCCATTTTTTACCATGGATATACTCTCCATCTTCATGGAGAAAGTTAAAATTCTCCATGTTGGTAGAGAAATGGATGGAGAGTTATTGTGGGGGCATAGGTTAATTATAATAATAAAATAATGTTGAGAATGAGTTGGGATAGATAGATAAAAATGAGTTGTGAAAGATGTGGGTCCTATAATGGAGAGGTTGATGGAAAGATATGGTATCCAGTGTAATTGAAAATTTTTTGGTGGAGAAAAAAAGATGGAGAAGAGTGATGAAGAGAAAATATGGAGAAAATTTTACCCATGCTAAAACATGCTCTTAATACCTTATCGCCATATCTAGGTTGAGTACCATGTGTCTATCCGGGTATTCTTCAACATCCCAAATGACACTAAGACATTGTCAGTGATGTATCAGCCAGGGTAAAAGCACTGGGATTCTCCGAAACTACTTCTCCTACGACTATTGGTTCGGTTAATCAATCTCTCAACTCTCAATAGTAACCTCGCTGAAGCATATAACAATTCATTTGAAATTCTTGTGCTACTATAATCTCCACTGTTTCCGAACCACTGCTTTCTTCTTCCTGCATAAGGTTAGATTTCATGAATTTTATTGCTCTACTTTACTCCTAAAAATAAATTACTAGTGCATAATTTCTTAGTTTAATTCTTTTAATTCTTTTTTCCTGAAAAAATTGTTTGTTTATCAGATTATCAACAGCTACTTGGTTTATCTTGTAATGGAATTATTTTAGCTTTTAATTATTTTATTTTATGTATGAATGTGGAATGAAGTGGTTGTAACAGAAATCATTGGCCTGGTCTGGTGTGAACAAATTGATGGGCGGTTCAGAAATGATGATTAAATGAAACCCAAAACTTTGTTTAAAGAAGAGATTTTTTTGTCTTCTCTAACATACCGATATTTGTTGTACCCAATTCTGTATTTTGCTGAGAAAGTTGGAATCTTGTATATGGAATTGCAGTTTGTGGATGAAGTGTTGAGATTTCAAATGGGCTTAACCTCAAATGGCTGCATTTCTAACCTACATGGCTGTGGTTCAAGGATGAACTTAGCTTCACTCACAATTTCTATGCCTTGCCCCGCTCCACATTATTCAAACCCTGATTTTTTTGCTCCTTCTTCGGGACTGAGACGGCCTTTGACAGTGTTTCATCATAGACATCTTGGTTTTTCTATGCCGAAAGTTTCAGCTGATGGCCAATCGAGTGCGGATCCATTGGTGTCAGAATCCTGTAAACCGTGGCTCAAACTGTATCGATATCTTTTTAAGTTCTCAGCCTCTTCCTTGCTTTTTGTTGCTCTTGGCATCTTTACATTGTCATTAATGAAGAAGGAATGTGCTGCCCTTGCTGCTATTGATGCTGGAAGTCGCTCTATGCAAGAGCAAAGTGTTGGTGAAGGTAGCTTTTTTCAGCTAAACGACATTTTCTTCTTACATATCAGAGGTTTATTGCCGTGTTATATAAGGTATCATATAGTCAAGTGATTTATATCACCAAGAGCTTCTTAGTAGAATTCTGTCATGTTACTTGTAGTCTTGTAGAGATATGAGGGTGAATCAGACACCACAGCTAAGTCCATTTGCGTGTGATAAAATACAATGAATCCGTCATTTCTATTCTCTTGCCATGGCCGTAGAATAATGGAAAAAGTCATAACTTTTTAAATAATTTTCGAGTTCAAATGAGCTTCTTTTTTTATCATATTCCCCTTCCCTTTTTACTCGTTTCACCCTTTCCTTCCATCTTTCACTGTTTTGAGGTTTTCGATTGTTCACCAATGTTTCAAAGGATGATTCATGTCAGACAACTCAGAATCATTTTGTGATTAAGGCTTCGATGTTATTGTTGTTAATGATAAATAATTTCCCCACTCCTTATTGCACTTGTTTGTACCTTTTTCCTCTGATGTTTGTCATGTGTTTTGCTTGTATCCATGCAGAAAATATCATAGAGAATAAGGAAAAGGTTGAAGATGAGCAGCTAAATCAAGAATTTGAAAATTGGAAATCCAAGACATATGCTTTGACTGTCCCTTTACGCGTAGTTGCAGTTCAAGGCTCTGTACCGCCTGCATGGATTAAGGTCTGCCAATCAGCATGTTTCATACTTCTGAAGTGGATTTCTAGCTGTAACTGGGTTTTTTTCGTGCCATTGTCCCTGGATATTCTTTAAATGTTTCCATAATATGCAGGATTTTATTCAGTCTCAAGGAAGAAGATTAAAGTTGAGTGTGCAGTTTCGCGGAAGTCTTGAAAGCATCTTTTCAGAACTAATAGGATCCTCAAGAAAGGTTGATGTATCTCCAAAATCTGTTTTAACTGCTGATCTCATCACCATTGGCGACTCTTGGCTCGATCTTGCAATTGGAAAATCAATAATTGAGCCAATGCAAATGGCTGAGGACCATGATTGGTTTAAGGGTTTGCCGGATAAATGGAAGGTAAAGACATACATAATCTGGCATTTTTAGAATGTGGTGTTGTTCAGAATAATTTTTTTACTGAAATTGTTGCTTCAGCCTGATGGAAAATTTACTGCTATTTCGTAAGCCTTCATTGTTTCCATTTCGGTGCAATGGATGATTACATGCTCCAAGCTCTAGGAATATCCTTGCCAATTGTCGTTTAATGATGATTTTGTATGCATATAATATAACATATAACCTTATGCCCGTATGGTTTACATATGGCTTGGTATCACTTACAAAGTCTCAGACTTATTTGCGTAGGAATAACGAAGGTAAAGTTGATCCTGATGGCAGAACTTGGGCTGTTCCATATCGATGGGGAAGCATGGTCATAGCATACAAGAAAAGCAAGTTTGACAAACTTAATCTTGCTCCAATAGAGGTTTGTTTCCATAGCATACAATAGAAGAGCAAGTAATAATTAATAAATATAATAATAGAATTATTAAAACAACCAACATTAGAATATAGTACTTCGTATTTTTTTGACTTAAAAAGTGATAAAACATAAGCCGGCAATTTGTTTTTTTGGCTCGTATACTAACCCTATCCTGATTCGTAACCTATAACCCAACCAGGTTTCGATCTGACCCGTATTTTGACCCAATTCCTGACCTGACCCGTCCGCGTTAGGCAAGTCTAGGTAGAAGTGTAGAATACATGTACTAGTGACAAAAGACAAGCTGTGAAAAAAATTGACGTTGAACTTGCTACCATGTCATATTTTGTTACTGTGACTTAGGATTCTAGGCTTTCTAGCTACTATATCATGTGAAGATGATATCAGAACTCAGAGCTTGTATTATCTGCTGAATTCTTGCAGGATTGGAAAGATTTATGGCGTCCTGAGCTTTCAGGGAGGATCTCAATGGTTGATTCCCCGCGAGAGATCATTGGAGTTGTGTTAAAGTGTATGGGAGGATCATATAACACAAATGATATCAGCAAAGAGATTCCTGGTGGAATAACTGCTGTACAGCAGAGTCTTGCTATGCTTGCAAAGCAGGTAAGGAGGTTTAGGACGGGAAAATTATTTGATCAGGTTATATATCGTCAATTGAAGCATTATTAGGGAGTTAGACATTATACAAGCTTGAAATCAGGGCTTAATTATGCTAAAAAGGATTTTAGCTTATGAAGGTTTTACTTTTACTAATTTGATGTATTAAATAATTGTCCTATTCCTTTCTTTCTTTGAAGATATCCTGTTTGCTTTTGCACTCTTCTTTCGGTTAATATAATCTTCTTACTTATCAAAAACAAATTATTCACAAGAGACTGCAACAGATTTTGAATAGCGGCACAAGGAAGCCTAACATGTGATTTGTTTTTTTTTTTTTGCTGCATATTAATCTGCCTTGTTAGTTACTTGTACTTGAATAGATGTTACTTGTTCCATATTAATCATGGAGGATAGAGTTTACTATCTTATAAAACGAAGGGTGCTATTTCTCCTACTGCCAGTTGATTTTTGGATGGAACTTCCTTTGGACTTATTAAGTGAACTCTCTTTCCTCCCTTTTGGTCCGGACCAAACTTTCATGGTTTAACATCATATTGCTTCCTGGAGTTAGTTTGAGAAGCCAATGTTTTCTGATATATTGAAGGGCATGCTTTCAATTATAGGACCATTCGGGCTACCTCATGAACATGAATCTTGGATAATTTTCCAAATTTATTCTGTTGCCTTCGTAGTGGTATAAAGACTATTAATTTTTATTTGTCATTGTAGATGAGGGCTTCACACGTACTCATGTACTTGTGTAGTTGTGTGTGTGCAACTGTATGGGTGTGTTTCTGGGCTTAAGTAATCACTCGGCAATTGGCTGTATGTAGGTTCTGCTATTTGACAGTGCAAATTATCTAAAAGCCTTTAGTGTTGGCGATGCTTGGGTTGCTGTTGGATGGAGCAGTGATATCCTTCCTGCTGCCAAGAGACTTTCAAATGTCGCGGTTATTGTTCCGAAATCAGGAGCTAGCTTGTGGGCAGATTTGTGGGTATATTTCTACAAACCCTTACACAAAAACCTACCTCCTTTGTACATTATTTTTCTTCCCGCTTCTCAAATTATATGTGGGGATATTTGTGAAGTGGGGAGACAACAAAAAATACAGAGTATATTGCTGACCATCTAATAATTTTACTTCTGAAAACTGACAATGTTAGTTAACTCCTCTGAGTTGATAAACTGACAATGTTAGGAAACTCCCTTATAACTTTCTGCGGGTGTAAACCAAACTTTCAGGCCGTTCCTGCCACGACCAGATTGCCACCATCGGAGAATCTTGGTGGACGAATCCGAGGACCATCTCCATTGATTTACCAGTGGTTAAACTTCTGCCTACAACCTGCTCGAGACGTTCCCTTCAAACAAGGAGTGTTTCCTGGTGCATCCCCAACCGCCTTAGAAAATGTTTCGACAGATCCTTCTAAACATCTACCAAAGGGTGCTCCAAAGCAGGTAACCAACCTCATTGCTGGGATACCACCGCCTGAAATCATGGCCAAATGTGAATTCTTGGAGCCACTTTCCGAGACTGCTTTATCAGAACATAAATTGTTGATTGCTGCCATGGAAAAGCCCGGTCATGGACCCTTTCGACAGTTTTTTCAGTCGATAGTTGGACGTAGTCAGTGATTATGGGTTTCTACTGATGAAAATGTAGGAGTGAGACACTAGTACGAATTCTGCCATGCCATGATGATGTTTCATGCTGTATGAATGGAGAGCTTTGTCGAACACTTGCTGACACTAGTTCTTATGCAATGTATGATGTATCCGGCATTGTTACGGTATTGTTTAGGTAAGTTGAGTGCGCTGTGGTGTTAATTTGTATGTGTTCATCGAGAGACAAAGGAATTGGGTTATTTTTTGCCAGCAGGAAACATACGGTAACATTAGAACATATTGTAACAGTCACTAATCTGTGGGCTACCTTATTTAAAGATCTCGGTATGAAACTAAACGAAAGACAATGAAAGGAAAAACAGAAACTAGGTCAGCCATAATTCTGTCAATACCCTTATTAAAGTCCGTGAGGCTGGCGATCTGAGTTAAGGCTGCCAGACTATCTGAAAGCCCTCTGATATGAAGGTTTAGCCCATCAGATGGCGGTGGAGATGGTTAGAGCTTCTGCTTGAGTAGGGGAGGTTGTTCTGACTTTCGTTCCTAGTTGGAAGAAAATGTTCCCATGTGAATCAGACACCACTAATCCAATAGCTCCGCTAAAATCCTTATGCCAGGAAGCATCAGTCTTGATTATGTTGAAAAGGCAGTCGTTTTGATTACCAATGACCTGAAAAGGTTTACTCATACAGTTGATCATCTTCCATAATACAGTACAAGTGTTGTGTGAAGAAAAGGGATGTGACTTAAGGTGGGAGAGTCTCGTTAATTTTGTTGATAGTAAAGGTAATCCTAGGAACACTTTTATTGAAGGTAGCGTCATTGCGGGTGATTCAGAGATTCCAAAGGACATCAAGTAATCCAACTGTAAGGCCTTATGGGTTGTCATGTTGGTGGAAGAAGGTAATCCAGTTAATGACCAGTCACTTACTTTAATAAGATTGCGGTTGGAGTCAACCCTGACACTTAAGTTGCATCCAGCCCAAATCATTTTAGCAAACATGTCGTCCCTGAAGAGATGAGAAACAGATTCGATCTCAACTCCAGTGACATAGAGCTTGCAGGTCGGATATGACAAATATATTACTTTTTCCTATACATTCTTATATACAACAATGATATATACCTAACCTCTATTTTATGTTTAAGCGGATACTATCGCCTTGAGGAGGAATTATGGCTCCTTTTCGGGATGTCTTTTTACATAGTTCACCTTTTATTTTTCTTCCTTTTTTATTTGTGGTTACTATTATTTTGATTTTTTAGTCTACATCATCAATTTTCATCCGATGAAAGTGCTAAACCTTTTCGAAAGTCGATCAACTATTATTTATCCCAAATTGAGGAGTGACTTATATAAAACGTACGAGTAATAAAGTGAGATATATAGTGAGAAAAAGTGTGAATATGTGGGGATAATATGAAAATGGAATCTTGTGGGTGATTCAAAGAGCTAGCGAGTGGAGATAAAGACGTTACCTTTTGGTGCAGTCTTTCCAGCAACGTTGATGTAAGTTGGTTTAAGAAGAGAGTACAGAGTAGGACGTAGATAGTATGAGATTTCCAGCAACGTCCACCTCTATTATGGATTTTGCTTCTTTGACACTGTAAAAATAGTTATGCTCCCCCATATGCCATAGCTATTAGCTAGGAGTTGATTTCGGGAATTGATCATCTTCATTACTTTTTTTTTTCTTTAATACAACAATATAAAATCATTACTTACTCTAGAATTTATTGAGACTGATAACCGAAATATAACGAACAATAATGGAGAATTGGAGTTGCTGTAATGGTATGGTGTCGACAAAGTAGCTACCATTGCATTTGAATACTTATCCAACGGAGCTTCGTCCTCTAGATATTATCCCTGACGTCAATACAAAAACTGGAATCGGAGGCAATAATTCTCACCCCAATTTCCAACGCCACAAGTCCGCTTCAACAATTAGAAAAAAAAAGAAAAACTCATACGTAGTATTTGAGTGATCTTTTTAATTACATCCACCCATAAAACAATTTTTTCAATTACAAAAAAGAGTTAGTGTATGGTTGAGAGTGAGTCTAAGAAATCCGTCCTACACAAACACACACTCAGACTCAGTCATCCTAGCCTAGGCAAGACATGGACGGCGAGCGCCTTAAACCCACTGGGCGGCTCAACCACCCAACATCGAACCGGAATGGCGGCAACATCCAGGACTAGTATGTGCAGACCGTCTCCACAAACGACGCAGACCCGGCCAGCACGCGCCGCCATCTGCTTGGCCCCACGCAGCCTCTCATTCTGCACCACCTCCACCCACGCATCCCCCGCCTCCTCGTACCTCCTCAGCGCCCCCTTGGACACGTCCACCGCGTACATGACCTCCTCCTCCATGGCCGCCGCCGGCCCCCTCCACCCTCCCACCATCCCCTCCGCCATCTCCCCCCACTCGTCCGCCTCGCTGTCGTACACGGCCCCCTGCTTCGCCGCGTCCCCCTTGACGTTCACCATGCACAGCTTCCCCCGCCACCCCACCGCCTCCACCGACTCCCTCGAGAACCTCCCGTCCCGCAGCCCCCGCAGGCCCCGCCACCGCCCCCCGCGCCCGTCCCAGCTCTCCAGCGCGCGCGCGGTGTCGGAGGAGAAGTGGGAGCCGACGCCGCTGGCCACGTAGACGGAGCCGCGGAGTGAGCCCGCGGCGCACCAGCGGCGGGGGACGGGGATGTCGGGGGCGTACCCCCAGCGGCGTCCCCGGGGGTGGAAGATGAGGGGGCGGGGGAGGGCGGGGAGGAGGTGCTGGGTGGTGGCGGCCACCAGGACGAGGGCGTCGTCGGCGGAGACCGACTGGATGGGGAGGTTGCGGGAGATGAAGGAAGGGTGGCGGAGGAGGAGCTGGATAGGCGGGTCGGGAGGCGGGGGGAGATGGCGCCACGTGGATGAAATAGGGTCGAAGGAGGAGAAATGGATGGGGGTGACACCACCACCATTCTCATTCTGAGAAGAAGGAGAATTGGGAGTTAAGATGGTGTAGAGGGAGAGGAAGGGAGGGCAGAGAGGGGAGTAGAGGAAGCTCCTCCAAGAAGGGCAGACCGGGTAGAGATACTTTGGGTGGACTTTGGAGAGGCACAGCTGTGCTATATCATCCGGTAGCCCTGGAATTAGTTCTTCTTCCTGTGGTCCTGGTCCTGGTCGTGGTTGTGGTCTATCGTCTTGTTGTTGAACATTCTGGGGATTGGGATGATGAAGTTGAGCTTCTTTGACATGGAGGAGTTTGGGGCGTTTTTTGGGCATACTGACAAGGATCTGATGGAGAAGTGGGATATTTTTATTTCTTCAGCGGGAAAGTAGGGAAGAGAGGTTGGGATAAATGGGAGGAGACGGAGTGGAGGAGGAGAGGGAAAGGGGTGGGAAAAAGACAGTTTGAAAGACAGGGTTAAATGTAGGCAAGGAAGGATGGGCAAATTAAAACCACTTGATCTTCTTGGTGACAAGTATATCCGTTATACTCTCTCCGTTTAGTAAAAGTAGAGAGAGTAAAGTAAGTGGGCCACCTAAATAATAGAGAAGTGTGATAGAAAAAACGAAAAGTGGAAGAAATCAAAGAAATAGTTGAAAAAAGAAATATGGAAAATATCAAAGAAACAGAGAGAGTAATATTAAAATAAATTAAATATATTTAAGTAAGAAAAAATGTAAAAAAATTTCTTTTCCTACACCTCAACACATGATTGTTTTATTCTACATATTTAACTCCTCATAAATTTAAAACAGATATTTCCGTCACAAACGACAATTTAACGGTAAAAAAGGAGGGAGGATTGGATAGTCAGTCATCTCCAAGTTGCTTTTTGTAATTTTCTGTATTTCCACCACCACCACCATGCCCATGCTGTCTACTTTTAAAGCTAGCTGACGATGCTTCATAAAGGTCTTGCTTTCTACTTTTAAAGCTAGCTGACGATGCTTCATAAAGGTCTTGCTTGCCTTTTCATTCTTTAACATTTCCACCTAAAGTAGTTGTTGTAGTTTAATTGTTGGAATTATACAAGTAGTGCTCATGTGGACCGCTCAATTGGGAGTATGGTTTATTGACTTATTGTCCAATCAAATAGAGTAATCAGTTAACCTCCCCGGTAACTATCGGTTACTGTATTTTATTATAACTAGTGTGATACCCGTGAAAAATTTCACGGGTTGTGGTTCCTTCATTGTTATTAGAAATTGTAGAAGAGAAATTTAGGATCGAAATACTAAATTATTGATTATGTTAAGTATTGGTTGAACTACTAAATTATTGTACAGTTTGTCGTACACTGTTAAAGATTTTGAAGAATGAATTATAAAAACGTGTATAATAGTAGCCTTGTCACTATACGGTGTTGCATAATTTTTACATTCGCAAAAGACTAAGTGTGCGGTATTAGATGTGAATTAGTTTATTAGAAAGTTAATATCAAAACATGTAAGTGACAAAGGTATATTAAATACTACGGAGATCAAGAAATTGAAATTGGGTTTCTCAAGAAATTGAAATAAGTAATAGTGGGTTAATTGGATCTTTTTTGGTCGAATTTTCATTTTTTTTATTGGTCAAATATACTCCGTATTCATTTTTTTTTTTGTAGTTCAACCTTTTTTTTCTTTTGAATTTATTACTTCCCTTGTAAGGGTATTGGAGATTAATTTTAATTATATTTCATATATAATAGGTAAGTTAAAAAGAATTTAAAAAATATATGACATCAACTATATAGACTTGATAATTGTGTCAAAAATACAGAGAAATCCGTTCATTATCTTTCTCCTCATTTCATTAATATTTGAAAGAAGTATTTTAATGTAATGTGCAAAAGATAGTAAACGGAGGGAGTATATAATAACAATCACGGGGTTGAACAAATTTTTTTGTTTGAGATAATTTCTTGGGTCGTTATAGATGTAATAGGCATGTTAATCAATGCAAAAAAAAAGTTAACTCATATATAGTGACACGTAAATGAAATCACAATGTTCAAAAATCGGACATATAACTATTTCGAACCCGTATCTTGACCTAACAAGACCCACGACCAACATAGTCCGACACATATTTGTCCGACCCATATTTGGCGCGGCTCGTGACCCTATCCACCCGAGCCGTTTGACAGGTCTAATTGCTATAGACGTTAAACGTTCGACAAATTAAAACATTGAACTTGTGCAGGGAAACAGAGAAAATCAAAACCTTATAATTCTAAAAACACAAATATGCACAAATGTCCTTGTATAATGGTTATACGATTTATACAATATATCTTTGCAACTATACTCTAAAGAATCTATAGCAAGATTAAAGAATTATTGTAATTACTTCTTCGAGAATCCAAACTGATGGGAGTTGACCAAGTACCACGGGTCGCCCGCCTGCGGGCCCCCGGAACGGTTCGCCCCCAGGGTGAATTCGGTATCATCCGTCAGCCCTCCCTGCGAGGGACTACGGAGAGAACCCCGAAGGGCTTGCGCCTTCCGAGCAGGGCCTTCTGCCAGCCGAGCAGGGCCTCCAGGTTCCCATCATGCTTGTTTCCAGGGCGCCCTAACCCCCAGTACAGGCAGGGGAGTCATCCGTCATTTCGTCTCAGGTAATGGAAAGTGGGTGGACGAGGAGAAGCCACGTGTCGTCCTCTCGACCACCCATTCTCCCTCTCTTCCTCCCTCTCTCTTGTGGGAAGGTATAAATACCCACCCATTTCCCACATAGTGGGGGTTGGATTTTCTCTCTCTAGACCCTTACTCCTAAAAACCGCCACCTAGTTCCTCACGAGCTAGGTTCGTCAAGGCATTCACGAACTGACTTAGGCATCGGAGAGGGTTCCCTCGGACAACCTCCGAGGCCCTGTGCGTTGCGTGTGCAGGGAGCTGACTCACTTCGCCGGGAAGGTCCGACCATAGGAGAAGGGGAAGGAGAGATTGAAGGAAATCAAGCGAAGCGATACACGAACACTAAGGACCCGAATTCGTAATAGGGTTAACTGATTCCTTAACCGGAACAATTTGGCGCCGTCTGTGGGGAAGATCTAGGTTGTGCTCATGAGATTACCCACAAAAAATCAACCTCTAAAACTCAAAATTAACCACTAGCAATTGAATATGCCTGAGATTTTCGACACCAGTTCAGTGGCGAACCCACCCAAAGCCCCCCAGTATGGCATGCCGCCCGAAACGACGCCTGCTGCCACAATTCCGGGTGTGGGGCGGGCCAGTCTGCAGGGGGCAGCGGGCCAAGGAGCAGCTGCCATGGCTGGACAGGGGAGCCAGTCGAGGCCAGTCCTAAACCTCACCCCTGCTCAGATGGTACAGACTGCGGCTTTCTTCTCAGCCATGCTGGACCAGGAATTCACCCCTGATGACCTGATAGGCAGGGTCGCGACGACCCCCAGGTTACTCCATTTTGAAAGTGGAGAAGGAACCGGGGGCACGAAGCGAACCGCCGTCAGAAACGCTCAGAAAAAAGCCAGAAAGACAGCTCATGCTTATGCACAAGTGCAAAGGCGAATTTCAGAGGCCCGTCAGGAGCCGCTTGCACGGCAGGGAGTAGCTGGTCCGGAGGGCGCATTCTCCATCCATACTACAGAATCCACCGCCGCTCATGAAAGAAGAGACCTATCCCAAGACCTGAGGGATCGCATGAGGCACAAAGAGCCGGTATCCAAGCGCTTGGGAGAGAAGCAAGATGTATTCTCCAGGCTGACGCCAGTTGAGGGATTGCAGCCACCCCCTGGGCTGTCCCAAGGCCTGCAATCCAGGCTCAACAACGGCCAACCCATGAAGCCCAGGTAGCGTCAGGGTGATAACCTCGAGTCCGCCCAGAAGAAGCGCTCGCGGTATCACTCCCCTTCTCAAGGCGACGAGGCGATTAGCAGGCCGAGGCCCCCACCAAGGCACCGCTCCCCTGAGGGCAGGCGACCGACCCCTGATAAATGGGATGACTACGGTCGCTACTCCGATGCGGGCAGGTCAAAAATGGTGGGTAGGCCAACTAAAACCCCGCTTCACCCTGAAGTCCAAGCGTACCCGATCCCGAAGATTAAAATGCCAACTGTAAAGTTCGACGGAACTACAGACCCGGAAGATCACCTGGCTGCGTACGAAAGCCACATGGGCATGTACGACGCCGACGACGCAGTCTGGTGTAAGATCTTCCCCACCACCCTGGTAGGCCTAGCCCAGGGTTGGTTCAGGGATCTCCCGCAAGGATCAATTTCCTTCTTCATCGAGCTGGCGGAGATGTTCTTGGACCAGTATGCCGGAAACAAACGACGACGTCTCACCCGCTTTGACCTGATGACCCTCAGGCAGAAGAAGGGCGAAACTGTCAGGGAATATCTGAAAAGGTTCGATTTGTCATTCCAACAGGTGAAGGAAATTGACGACCCAACAGCAGCATATGCACTAACCAATTCCCTGCTACCCGGCGAAATGAAGAACCAGATGATCAGGGCCCAACCGGAGACCCTGGCCAAGGCCAGAAAAATCGCAGAGGGGTTTATGTTGCAGGAGGAATTCCACAGCCTGCCGGAGACCCCTGCAGGCCCCACGAGACAGCAAGGGGGACCGCAGGGTGGACGCGGGAGAAACGACTCCGGAAGACATAGAACCGAGGAAGGGGATACCCCCAAAAAGGAGCGCATTGCTTATCAGCCCAGATTCGACAGTTACACAGCCCTTAATAAATCCAGGGCAGAAATCTTCGAGCTGGAAAAAGAAACCGCCAAGTGGAATCGCCCGAGCAAGCCGCGCAGTCCAAGAGGGGACCCCAAAAAATTCTGCACTTTTCACGACTGCGTAGGCCACACCACCGAAGAATGTCGTCACCTGAAAGACGAGATCGAGAAGTTGATCAGGAACGGCTGGTTGGCCAACTACGCAGCCAGGAACAAATCCCAGAAGGAGACGCCTGAAAAGCCCGAGGGCTCGGTACAGAATCGCCTGGTAATCCATGTGATATCAGGAGATGCAGAAGGTCCAATCAGTCGAAGGGGGCAGAAAAGGCAGATTCGTGAGCTAAGGAACCAAATCTGCTACGCTGAAAGAACAGGAAGCCCAAAAGGAGTAACGCTGAGCATTACCCCCGAGGATGCAGGGCGGGTGGTGTACCCTCACAGCGATCCCCTGGTGCTATCCTTGGTAATTAGCAACCACATTGTCCGGAGATGCATGTTAGACACCGGCGCCTACACGAATCTGCTGTACAAAGACGCCTTCGACAAAATGGGTCTGGAGAAACGACACCTACGACCCGCCCCAGGGTCATTATATGGGTTCAGCGGAGCATGCGTGTTGCCCGTAGGAATCATAGACCTGCCTGTAACGTTCGGGGAAGGAGCTACTGCCAGGAATATCAGAGCGTCATTTGTTGTGGTAGATGCGAAGTCTGCCTACAACGCCCTGATCGGCAGAGTCACCCTGGACGAGATTGAAGCAGCCATATCAATCCGGGCTCTCACCATAGCCTACGTCACTGACTTCGGCCTAGAAGGCAAAATACGCGGGGACCAAGAGTCGGCCAGACAGTGCTACTCCGTGGCCCTGCAGGCTCATGAGAGCGAAAGAAAAGGGAAAAGAAAAGCCGACAGCTCCCCCAGCAGAGAGGGCGAGATTCCAGCCGGTAACCAGGCGTCAAACCCCCTGGAACCTGGGGGAGAAAGCATGCTGGTGGACCTGGAGCCGGGGAGACAAGTCCTTGTAGGGGCTGACCTGGAAGAATCCTACCAGGCTGAGCTGGTCGAGCTACTGAAGGAGAACAAGGATGTATTCGCCTACTCGGCGGATGAAATGCCAGGGGTCGATCCAGCGTGCATCGTTCACAAGCTGAACGTAAACGCGGACGCCCGCCCTGTAAAGCAGAAAAAGCGGAACATGTCCGCAGAAAAAGATTTGGCAATTAAGGAAGAAATCGAAAAACTTTTGAAGGCAGACTTTATAGAAGTTTGTGACTACCCTGAGTGGCTGGCGAATGTGGTCATGGTCAAGAAATCGTCAGGCGCGTGGAGGATGTGCGTGGATTTCACGAACCTCAACAAGGCCTGCCCAAAAGACTGCTACCCACTCCCCAGAATCGATCAACTGGTGGACGCCACCAGTGGGTATACTATGCTAAGCTTCCTGGATGCCTTCTCAGGATATCATCAGGTGTACTTATGGCAGCCAGACAGAGTCAAGTGCGCATTCATCACCAGTTCAGGCACCTACATGTACAAGATGATGCCATTCGGGCTGAAAAACGCAGGGGCCACGTACCAGCGCCTGGTCGACAAGGTGTTCGAAAATCAGAAAGGCAGAAACATAGAAGCCTATGTCGATGACGCCATTGTAAAGAGTAAGGGAGACAAGGAACACCTGGAAGACCTGCGGGAGACCTTTTCCTCCCTGCGCGCCTACAAAATGAAGCTCATTCTGAAGAAATTGCACGTTTGGGGTGCGCTCTGGAAAATTCTTGGGTTTCTTGGTAAGTTCTCGAGGGATAGACGCCAATCCCGAGAAAATTCAGGCTGTTCTAGACCTTCCCGAGCCAAAGACCATCAGGGACATCCAACGTCTGACAGGTCGCATGGCCGCCCTGGCACGGTTCATTGCCAGGTCAGCAGACAAGTCAACCCCGTTCTTCAAGGTGCTGAAAGGCAATAAACAGTTCAAATGGGAAGACGAGCAAAAAGAAGCGTTCGGACAATTAAAGGAACACTTAAAGAAACTCCCCACCCTGGCAAGACTGGTGGCAGGAGAAAAGCTTTTCCTTTACATCGCTGTAACCAACGCGACAGTCAGCGCAGTCATCTTAAGGGAAGAAGCAGGCTCTCAACAGCCCATATACTTCGTAAGCCACGCCCTGGGGACAGCGGAGAAGAACTACCCCATGGTCGAGAAAGCGGCCTACGCGGTTGTTATAGCGGCCAGGAAATTGAGGCCATACTTCGACGCACACCCTGTCGTGGTGCTAACAGACCAGCCCCTGGAAAAGGTGTTGGAGAAATTTGAGAAATCAGGCAGATTGCTGAAATGGGCCATCGAGTTGAGTGGACTGGGGATAACATACCAGTCAAGAACAGCCATCAAGGCCCAAGCATTGGCCGACTTTCTGGCAGAGTGTTCCCACTCTGAGGACGATAGCCCAACCTCTGGCGAGTGGATCGTATACACCGATGGGTCCTCAACGGCCAACGGAGCAGGGGCGGGGGTAGTGTTGACCAGTCCGGAAGGGACCGATTTTGAGCATGCTCTCAGATTTATCTTCCCCGCCTCGAATAATGAAGCCGAGTATGAAGCAGTACTCGCAGGCATCAACCTGGCCAAGGCTGCAGGCGCAGAACGGGTCGTTTTGGCCACGGACTCCCAGCTCATCGCCAACCAAATTAATGGAGAGTATGAAGCTAGGGACCAAACAATGGCCGCGTACCTGGAAGTGGTAAAAAGGGAACTATCAGGTTTGAAATCATATGAAATCAGACAGATCCCACGATCCCAGAATCACAGAGCGGACGCCCTGTCAAAGCTAGCTAGCTCCAGCCTGCAAGATATAAGAAGGTCAGTATGGGTGGACGTCGTCCAGGAGAAATCTACCGTCCCCTGTCCAACCGTCGGTGCGGTGGAGGAAGCAGGACCTGAAGACTGGAGGACCCCCATCATCCTGTTCAAAAAACACGGAGTCCTACCGACCGACCCTGTACAGAAAAGAAAAATGCCAGCAAGGGCTGCATGGTTCATCATAATAGGCGAAGACCTGTACAAAAAATCTTTCTCGTCCCCTCTGCTCAGGTGCCTGGGGGCAGAGCAGGCGGCGGAGGTGTTGGACGACATCCACTCCGGGATATGTGGCCATCACATAGGAGGGAAGTCACTAGCACACAAGGCCTTGAGAGCCGGATACTACTGGCCGACCCTGCTAGCCGACGCAAAGGACTTAACCCAAAAGTGCAGAAAATGTCAGCTTTTCGCCCCATCCATCCATGCCCCGGCCCAGGAGCTCAGGCCGATCCTGTCTCCCATCCCCTTCGCTCAGTGGGGGATGGACATACTGGGCCCCTTCGCGGTAGCCACCGGGGGCAGAAAGTTCTTGATCGTAGCTATTGATTACTTTACCAAATGGGTGGAAGCTGAGGCAGTGCCTAACATCACCGAGCCTGCGGTCAGGAAGGTGATTTGGCGGAACATTATCACCCGGTTTGGCCTGCCAAAAATGCTAGTGTTTGACCATGGAAGACAATTCGATAATGACCCCCTGAGATTATGGCTGGAAGGTCACGGCGTTGCGGTTGCTTATTCTGCCGTCTGCCACCCTCAAACCAACGGGCAGGCAGAGGCAGCCAACAAGCAGATTTTGAATGGCCTAAAGAAAATGGTGGATGACCTCAAGGGCAGGTGGGCCGACGAACTCCCCAGCATACTCTGGTCAATCCGGACCACCCGGAAGGAGTCTACGGGCCAGACCCCGTTCGGCCTGGTGTATGGTGCAGAGGCCTTACTACCAATTGAGGCCAGGATCCCCTCCCTGCGCTCCTTACAATACGACCAGGCTGAGAATGAAGTAGCAATGGCAGAGGCCTTGGATCTGGTTAGTGAGTTAAGAGAGGAAGCCAACACCAATATCGTCGCCTACCAGCAACGAATGAGGAAGGCATACAACAAAAGAGTGCATCCGCGAAATTTCCAGATGGGTGATCTAGTCCTCAGAAAGACCCAGGCCGTAGGAAGATCGAGAGAGCACGGCAAACTTAGCGCTAATTGGGAGGGTCCGTACCAGGTAACTCAAATCTTAGGGCCAGGCACGTATAAAATCGCCAATCTAGAAGGCCAAGAGTTGAGTGCTCACTGGAACGCTGACACCCTGAAGAAATATTATGTTTAAACCAGAATCTTAAAGTAGTCTTCGTTTCTTTAAAATTGGCGGAGAACGGTCAAAGAATGTCGACGGCTCCGACCACCCTTATGATAGATTTTTACGAAGAAATGAAAAGAACCTCAGTCTATACTCGTTGCCTGTTCAAACCCGCGTTTTCACACACAAACGAGCAGGGGGCAATAGGGGGAGGCCCCCCTGTTGCCAGAACTAAGGAAAATAGCCCCCCCAACAAAATTTCAAACGCCTCCCTGCAGGCAGGAGGCAGGCCCCTGGACTCTGACCAAGAGCCAGGAACAGGTCAAACGAACAAGGACTGGGGGCAGGCCCCCCAACCTTGTATAAAAAACGCATAATGCCACCCTGCCAGCCTCTGGGCAGGCAGGGGGCAGGCCCCTGGACTCTGACCAAGAGCCAGGATCAGGCCAAACGAACAAGGACTGGGGGCAGGCCCCCCAACCTTGTATGAAAAACGCATAATGCCACCCTGCCAGCCTCTGGGCAGGCAGGGGGCAGGCCCCTGGACTCTGACCAAGAGCCAGGAACAGGTCAAACGAACAAGGACTGGGGGCAGGCCCCCCAACCTTGTATGAAAAACGCATAATGCCACCCTGCCAGCCTCTGGGCAGGCAGGGGGCAGACCCCTGGACTCTGACCAAGAGCCAGGAGCAGGTCAAACGAACAAGGACTGGGGGCAGGCCCCCCAACCTTGTATAAAAAACGCATAATGCCACCCTGCCAGCCTCTGGGCAGGCAGGGGGCAGGCCCCTGGACTCTGACCAAGAGCCAGGAACAGGCCAAACGAACAAGGACTGGGGGCAGCCCCCCAACCTTGTATGAAAAACGCATAATGCCACCCTGCCAGCCTCTGGGCAGGCAGGGGGCAGGCCCCTGGACTCTGACCAAGAGCCAGGAACATGTCAAACGAACAAGGACTGGGGGCAGGCCCCCCAACCTTGTATGAAAAACGCATAATGCCACCCTGCCAGCCTCTGGGCAGGCAGGGGGCAGACCCCTGGACTCTGACCAAGAGCCAGGAGCAGGTCAAACGAACAAGGACTGGGGGCAGGCCCCCCAACCTTGTATAAAAAATGCATAATGCCACCCTGCCAGCCTCTGGGCAGGCAGGGGGCAGACCCCTGGACTCTGACCAAGAGCCAGGAGCAGGTCAAACGAACAAGGACTGGGGGCAGGCCCCCCAACTTTGTATAAAAAATGCATAATGCCACCCTGACAGCCTTTGGGCAGGCAGGGGGCAGGCCCCCTGGACTCTGACCAAGAGCCAGGAACAGGCCAAACGAACAAGGACTGGGGGCAAGCTCCCCAACCTTGTATAAAAAACGCAGCCAAACTCTGGAAAACGAAGAAAGTAAAAGAAAAGACGAACATTCAAAGATTAATCCAGAAAAGAGTAGAACGGTTTTAACAAAGCCCAAAATAAAGATCCGGAAAGGTCAGAGCATTACAGACAAAACTGGCCATTCTAAGGCTCAGCACAAAAATTATCAACAAAGAACAAAGGCCTAAGCATCAGGCACACCATGGTCGGGACCGGCAGGCTCCTTGGGGGTTCCAGCTGCCAGAGCTTCATTCTTGGCAGCATAAAGGTTTCGAAATGCGTCCTCGTCAAAGACAGGGAACATTTCCTTGATGACCTCCATAACAAGCTCCAAGGAGGAAGTAGCCCCGTTTTCGAAGCTCAAGTCCGTGGCAGCTTCAGCCTCCTTCAGGATAGCGTCTTTCTCATCTTGCCACCCAGCCTGAGCCTGTTTAAAGTCTGAGCTGGTTTTGGACAATTCTTCCTCCAGATCGACTGCTTTCTTCTTGAGGTGCTCCACCTCAGCCAAGGATGCTTCAGCACGCTCCACTGCCAGGCAGCTCTCCTTCAGTTCCACCTCAAGCTTGGCCGCCTCCCTCACAGCCTGCTCCCCCTGAAGCCTCCACTGGTTGGCCTGCCCCTTCACTTCCTCCAGCTCGCTCTCTCGCTTGGACAGCTGGTCCTTCAGGCCCACCATCAGGGTCACATCCCTTTCAACCATGGCCAGGCGATCGAGAGGAGGGGCCCCAGGGGTGACAGTCAGCTCCTCATCACTTAGGCGACTGAGGGCCGCTAGCTCGGCAGAAGCCTGCAACACCCTGGAAGTACGCTGTATGTACTGAATCACCTGGTTGGAAGTGTTGGATATCGACTTAATAAGGCGGTCTGCCAAAACAGTACCAGAGTCCGAAAGCAAGCCTGATACATCAACGCTATCGCCCGCAGCACAGTGGAACTCTGCATTCTCCTCCAAAAGAGAAGTGCCCGGAACGTCGTGAGCAGGGCGTTTCGCCTCCGGGGTCTCCACGTCGGCCTCTAAGTCAACCATAGGCACGGTCCCTGAAGCCTCCCTACTTCTTTTTCTCCTACGGACCAGGGGAGCGCTCTCTCCAGTTTGTTCAGACTCCGCAGGGTGAGACCCCGGGGAAGCATGTGCCCTAGCAGGGGAATCATCCTGGCGGCGAGCAGAGGAGGGGGTCGCCACAGAAGTAACTTCGGCCTCCCCACCCTGAGCATTGGGAGAGGGAGCTGCCGGCTTTAGCCGGGGAGGGAAGGGGAGCCGTCGGCCAGAAGCGAGCCCCTTCACAAACCTCATCAAGTTCTTCTCTCCTTTCTTGAAGTTGGAAGGAAGAAGGGGGACTTTTCGAGTGACAAAGAACTCCTCAGTCAGACCAAGCCTCCTCACCTGCTTCCTGGTCCAACGGCGAGAAGCATCACCTGCAAGACAGGTAAAAAGACCAGTTAAGAAAACAGGGATGAGAACCTCAAGAAAAATCACCAGGCCAGTTGGAGCCCCTGAACTACCTTCAAGGCCGGGAATCAAGCCCAGCGGGAGCAGATATTCATCTGTGGTGATAAGGTCTGCGTGAGGAAGCCAGAAAGAAGGCTCATTGGGAGGAGCCCCCTCAGTAACCTTAAATTTCTTAATCAATTCTTCATCTGCCTGACTCAGCTTCACCTTCAAGTCTTTTCCCCCGACACCCGGGTGATATTCCTCACGGGTTTCCAGGCGGGTGTGTACGTGGTTCCTAAAATGCCTAGGGATGCGCCACCCTGAAGCGCTATGTACGTACAGGAAATTATCTTTCCAGTCTTTCAGGCTGTTTAGGGCCGGCCAGACCAGAGCGTATTTTTTCGATTTCAGAATGGACCAGTACCCAGGGGAGTCATCCCCCCTTGATGAGGATACCATTTGCAGCCAGGCCATGGCACGCAAAGCATCAATAGAGGGCCCCTCCCCGTGGAAGAGGCAGGTCCAGGTGTAAGCCACCAAGGTCCTGATAGCTGAGGCAGTCAGTTGGGCAATGGCCACGTTCATCCTCCTGAAAGCCTCCTCCAAGAAGGGGTGAAGAGGGAATCGTAGGCCGAATTCCAAGCTTTTGTGATAGACAGCCACACAGCCGTCAGGAGGGCAACACACCGTATCCTTCTCCCCTGGGACTATAACGGTGTACCCCTCCCCGAAGTTATAGAACTTCTCAATCTCCCCGGCAGCATTACTCTCCAGAATTAGGTCTCGGTTTTTGGTCTCGGGGTAGGTTCTCAAAGGAACCAGGTACTTGTGTTTGTCCAAGAAATATTTTTTCCCTTTTTCTTTGGGAGCAAGGCCGGCGACGGTAGAAGGGTCAATCTCCAATGCACCATCGTCGGAGTCGACGACGTCGAAGGTCGTGGGTTCGGGTGAGTTGGCACCCCCATCTTCCTCGGGGTGGTCTCCCCCGCCAGGTCTGACCCCAGAGGAAGAGGCCCAATCAGATCTCCCCCCTCTCCTATCCTCCGTCCCTCCAGACGACGGACTAAAGGTAAGAGCGCGAGCACGAGACATTCTAGTTCGCGAAAGAATATGAGAAAAAGGAAGAAAAACTAAAAGATGGAATCAAGATTCTAACCTAGAAGGATGGTCGTCGCCGAAAAAGGTCCGAAGTTAGACGCCCTTCGAAATCTTGAAAGAAGTTCTCAGCAGCAACGAGAGTGAAGAAGAAGTGGAAGTTCGAGTTTTGAAAAGTGCTAAAAAGAGAATTAGGGGAAGAAAATGGGCTTATATAGGTCTGGGCAGTCGAAGGGTCGCCTCTCTCTGCAAAGCTCACCCCGCAAGTCATCCCCCACGTGTCACAACTCTAACAACTAACCTCCTCATCCCAAGAAAGCCTCGAGAAGGCAAATAGACGCCAGGAACATTTATTCTCTCGATGACGTCACTCTCCCTCCAGATAATAATAATAAAAACAAAAACAAATAATAGCAAATAATAAAAATGCCACATGTAAACCAAGCCGCCTGATCTTTTCATTAAAACTAAAGAAAACCCGAAAAATGGGCAAGTTACATAGCATGCAAGCCAGGAATACAAAAGGAGCCTCTATTTCCGGCTCATTACGCCTGCACCCCTCGGGCAGGCCTAGTCATCGTCAGAGCCCGGGGAGTAATCCCCAGGGCTGTCGCGCCCTCCAATGTCAGATCCCCAGTCCCAATCATCGGAATCTTTGAAGGGATCTGCCGAATCATCATCATCCCCACGACCAGAGGAGTAGCCCTGGCCGTCACTGTCGCCGGACTCCCGGCTGCTGACATCCCAGTCCCTACCATAAGGGACTATCTCGGTATCATCACAGGAGCCACAGCCAACCTTCTTCCTCAGGGGAGAAGAAGGGCCCGACTCAGAGGAAGACAGACTTGAGCAATCGGGGTCGAATTGCTCAGGGTGCAGCCATGGAAAGCATTCATGGCACCCCCTGTCGAAACAACCCCCACCCTGGGGGCAGCGCCTGAACCTTGGAGCCGCTAGAGAAGCCCTCTGAGGACGTTTGCCCGCTTTGATAAGAGCCCTCCTGAACTTTCGGGGACGTTGAACGCGGGATCGCCGGCTACGACGCAGAATGAGAAAAGACGCCCGGGAGTACCTAAGCTTCCAACGCCCCGCAAAGCGACGGCTCACTACGCGAGCTCCACGACAGAAAAGCACTCTAGTAATCCACGACATTTTCTCTGAAGGAAGAAGAGAAGGTTGAAGATGGGTTGTGAAAACAGCAAAGAAACCGCAATTTATACGGAGGGTAGCCAAGGCATTAAATGGCGCCACAACCACTTTGATAGGGGGCGCGGCCAATCAGCGCATCCGCACACTGCCCAAAAGTCCGCTGGGAATAGAAAGCAATCATCACTAAAAGAACATTCCAACCTCGGGAACAAGCAGTGCATTAAATGCCCGAGTTCAAGAGTCAACTGCACCCCATCTCAAGAGACGCCTGCCAAGAGGAAGACCCCGCCTCCCTCTGGCCGGCGTGGGCCAATTGATGGGAGTTGACCAAGTACCACGGGTCGCCCGCCTGCGGGCCCCCGGAACGGTTCGCCCCCAGGGTGAATTCGGTATCATCCGTCAGCCCTCCCTGCGAGGGACTACGGAGAGAACCCCGAAGGGCTTGCGCCTTCCGAGCAGGGCCTTCTGCCAGCCGAGCAGGGCCTCCAGGTTCCCATCATGCTTGTTTCCAGGGCGCCCTAACCCCCAGTACAGGCAGGGGAGTCATCCGTCATTTCGTCTCAGGTAATGGAAAGTGGGTGGACGAGGAGAAGCCACGTGTCGTCCTCTCGACCACCCATTCTCCCTCTCTTCCTCCCTCTCTCTTGTGGGAAGGTATAAATACCCACCCATTTCCCACATAGTGGGGGTTGGATTTTCTCTCTCTAGACCCTTACTCCTAAAAACCGCCACCTAGTTCCTCACGAGCTAGGTTCGTCAAGGCATTCACGAACTGACTTAGGCATCGGAGAGGGTTCCCTCGGACAACCTCCGAGGCCCTGTGCGTTGCGTGTGCAGGGAGCTGACTCACTTCGCCGGGAAGGTCCGACCATAGGAGAAGGGGAAGGAGAGATTGAAGGAAATCAAGCGAAGCGATACACGAACACTAAGGACCCGAATTCGTAATAGGGTTAACTGATTCCTTAAACGGAACACAAACACTTTTAATGGGGAATCAAAAGTTTAAGCTTTCAATTAAACACCATAAATTGGTTTTGTAAATGAAAAAATAATTACTACTCCGCTACTTACATAATTTACATGATGAAGGAAATAATTTAACGACGCTTATAGAACATAAAGCAAAGCACATAACTATATAACAACTAACAACGAACTTCAGTGTTACAGCCGTGAAAAATCACAGGGGTATGAATGTAATTTGCATTAGATAAAATTGTTTACAAACAAAAATATTTATTAGACGTGATTAACTTTATGAGAGCAAGTAATTAATTTTATATGTCACGTCCATATATATGAAAAAAATGTAGTAACTGGTCAAAAACTTAAATATATATGAATGTAAATTCTATACTACGGATTTATCTTCGTTATGAAAGAAATATAATTAGATATCGCAAAATGACAATCGAATGATGGATATAAAATTCTAATTTTAGTGCGTATTTTGAGTCATTTGAATTTAATGATGACGACAACTTTGACATGTTAGTATTAATTGTATTTGAATTCAATTTTTGTGTTAAACTATTCATGAATTATATTTGGAATGTTCAATTTAAATCACGGTTATAAAACAAATGTTCAATTTAACACATCTTTTATCATTTTGATTAAAAAAATTCAAAAAATTTTTTTAAAATTGCTTTTAATATTCTTAAAAATATAAACATTATAATTAAAGAGTCTAATAATAATAATAATAATAATAAAATAAACAAAATGTAGTAATTTTTTTTTTCTAAAAAAGTGGTATAAAATTAGGTGCATTCTAAACTAATTTTGAGCGGTATTGTTACAATGCCACCTAACAAAAAATTTATATTTTGTTGTTTGAATTAAGCATTCGGTATTTTTATTTACTCCGTATAAGACATTGGGTCAATAGGATTTTTGGTTTTAGCAATAATTAATATTACCTAGAAAATGCATGTCTTTTTTTTTTTCTTTCACTTTACCGGGTTTTCTATCTCTTTTATACTTTCTTAATATGATATTGTAGATTTGAAGTGAAACTCGGACTTTATTTTGACGTAATTAAAGATCCGGATTAATCTAAAAAATTAATCTAAACTCGAACTTTATTTTGCTCTAACAATCTACAAAAATTAATATGAAAAAAAAAAATTTATAGTTACGAACAAAATTAGAATTCACAATTAAAAAATTCAATATTTGAAATTTCAATTAAACTGAAGATGCATAATTTTTTTTATGGAAACGGATAATTAAGATTTGAAAAATACAAAATTGAAAATTTCGATTGAATGAATAATCTTATATGGAAAAAAAGTATTTTACCTTTGACTGTTGTTGGCTTGTATCTCCATCTGCATTTTTTTTCTCTCTATACCTTCCTCTTTTTTATCTTATTTTCTTTATAATATCTCCATCATTATCTTTCTTTAATATATCTTCATCATCTGCATTTACATCAAATCACAAAAATAATAACATTGATTTCGAATGATATTATAACAAAAAAGGATCAGTACATGAAATCAACTAAATATCAAAAAATTTATTTGTAAAAAAAATTTGAAATATGAAGAGATAAATAAATCCAATTTGATATATATATATATATATATATATATATATATATATATAGAGAGAGAGAGAGAGAGAGAGAGAGAGAGAGAGAGAGAGAGAGAGAGAGAGAGAGAGAGGATCCGGTGAGTCCTCCTATTTAAATGAGTCTGTCCCGTAATTCAAGGCCGTCAGATCTATTAACATTAGATGCACTAGATTATGCCACGTCACCTGTAACTAAACAAAACATTAGATGCACTAGTTCGCATTATCAGTTTACCCCCTCATCATTATCATCATCACCTTCCCACCTTCCATCACCATCACCCTAAATTCTTCATCTTCTTCTTCCTCCTTCCTTCCTTCAATTCTGTACCCTGATTTTCTTCTTCGTCGGAACTGATGTCTGCGACTTCCAACTCCGGTGAACGCCCTACTCCTGCGAACTACCAGCATGTAATTTCCCCCTTTTTTTCAATCGATTTCTATTTGATTCATCAATTTTGAATTTATCCAAGTGTTCGTATTACAATGTTCTGCAATTGGTGCGATTCCGCGGTGATTTGACGTATCGGAGTAGGTTAGACTTGAAGCAATTTGTGTTGACCCTTTGATCTGAAACCCCAATTGTGCTCATACACTGCATATTTCCATCCATGGGATCGTAATTAGTACTCTTTCCGTCTCCGTTTACCTTTAATACTATTTATGACGAGTATTTTAATCGAAGGTAAACAAATGACCTAGACGGAGGGAGTGTATACAATCAATCTTTGACCTTGTTATGGGCTTGATCACTTATTTTCATCCTAATTCTAATTGAGTTGACTCGTTATAAGTTTGTGATGGATTGCGATTCTAGTTTTGTGAGATGCTGCTGCATCTAGGTTTTCAACCTAGACATCATAATTCAACTGGGTATATGAGAATACCAAAATTTAGAGACTAGGAACTAACCCAATACCTTGATTTTCTAAGTTACAAATATGATCACGGTTGTAGTCCCATTGATCGAATAAAAGCCTAAGGAGAGATGAGCACTGACTAATTGAGCACAAGAGTGGATTGGTGCAGATGGTGAGGAAATTGGCGGTGAAGGAAGGTAGTGATGTTAGAAGAATTTCGTTATTTTCGATTTGGCCTTTGTATTTTAATTAGTATTACTGTGACATTATTACTGTGACATTATTATTATAATTCCTTATTACTGTGACAGTGTCACAGTAAGATATTTGTGTTACTGTAATAGTGTTCTGTTACTGTAACATTATTACTGTGACATTATTATTGTAATTTCTTATTACTGTGACAGTGTCACAGTAAGATATTTGTGTTACTGTAATAGTGTTCTGTTACTGTAACATTATTACTGTGACATTATTATTGTAATTCCTTATTACTGTGACAGTGTCACAGTAAGATATTTGTGTTACTGTAATAGTGTTCTGTTACTGTAACAGTAAGATTATATACGATGAAGATGACGCTGAGATTGAATCTCAGCCATTCATGTGATTTGATCATGTGGCTGTGATTTGCGGGACGGACTCATTTAAAGAAGACCGACTCACCGGATGCAATTTCTATATATATATATATATATATATATATATATATATAGAGAGAGAGAGAGAGAGAGAGAGAGAGAGAGAGAGAGGGAGAGAGAGAGCAAAAATTGATATTGTTTCCAATGGAAGACTTGCACTCTATTTCCAAAGAGGTGAGTAAATGAGTATTGTTATAATGAAGAATCATTTTTGAATTTTTTCAAATGAGTCATTAACCGTGTAATTAATTACTTTCTTCATTTTCGATAAGTTCATTGCAGTAAATGTTTATTGGAATGAGGAGGTGAAGTGAATGGTGGAAGTTCTCGGGTGTTTTCAAAGTGCATTAATTACGGTGGAGTAATGAATGCAGTAATTGCAATTACAACACCTATTTACAATCTACAATGCTATTTTCTACTAATTACACTTGAATAACAACATTGAAAAAAAGGGGTCTATTCTCAAATGGGGAGCAATGGATAGTGCCATGTAGGACTAAATGGTCCTTGCTTTAATATAAAGAAGATGGGTCAAATATTATTTATTTATATAGGAAAGATAGGGATTGGTTTGATATTGTTTTGTCTTTTTTTTTATGCAAAAGAATATTATTTGACCCGTTATAAAAAAGTGACGGATAACTTCGTCACAAACAAGAATTTGTGTAAAATATTAATCCATTTTGGCATGGTCGAACACGGAATGATACGTCTTTTTGTCTTGGGGTCGTACACTCATGCATAGGCCGAGGTTTGAGGAAAAAAGAACCCTGTCTAACCTAGGCCGAGGTTTGACACACCTAAAAAAACAAAAAGGATTAGTTAAGGGAGACAAAGAGAATTGCTTGAGCATGCCCAAACACAGTAAGGGACGCTCATCTTTGGGCCGTCATTTTCATTTCACTTGTACGACATGAAGCTCATCTTTTCATGCGTGCGCCACCAATTCCAACTCAAAACCAATTAGCGATGAGTGGAGTACTTCCTTGTATTATAAACTAGATCACTTTAATTTTGATCAATTAACAAGAATTTCATCCTTTTCAAACATGTATCGTTGAACATAAATTTCATCATTTTTTAAACTCGTTAAAGATCCTTGACTCTCACATATTATGTTGCAGAATGTATAATTTGTAAGTCCAACGAGGTTTCAACTTAAAGCAAATTGAAACTCTAGTTAAATTTCACAAAGGGTGATGAAGCACTAGTTAAATTTCGATTTTCAGTTCGGTTCAGTCTAATTACAAGTTAGGATTGAACGATCAATTTTGGAGTTTCGGTCAAATATACCTAAATCAAAAGGTAAAAATAAAATAAAATAGAAATACAAGTAAGGAGAAAGATAAATGGAAACACAAAATAGTATGGCAAAAAGGGGAATTTTGTCTAAAGGTGGCAATCGAGTAGTTGGGTCTAGTTCTAGACATGTATCGTTTAGTCGGGTCATGGTCATTTACGGATCAAACTATCTTTGAGTCGGCTCATATCATATACAAGTTCGGGTCGGACTCGCAGGTGAGGTCATTCAGATAGATTTGTCGAGCCGAGCTTGGATTGAGTCGGATAATTATCCGATCGAGTCATATAAGATCTGAATGGGATCAGATTGATCTGGCTTCAGTTTATAATATTTGTACAGTAGGTCGGATTTGGGATGACCAATTCCAGTTTTGTGAAAGAGGACATTAAAGACCGGAAGGATGAGAAGGAGCTGGAATGTGAGGTTTGTGGGACTGACTGTCATGCTACTTTTTCAAGTCTTTAAATAAAATAAATGCGTGCATCCTCTTTTCTACGTAATACGTGTTTCACTCACAAAAGCATGTGCATTGTGCTATCCTAAAGTTGGGAATGGCCGAGATTTATTTGCTTCATCCTCATTTATTATTCCACAAAGTTGGAATATCCTATATATTTATTTGGTTGGTTGGTTTGGTTTGGTTTGCCTTTTGGCAAGTTTTTAGCTCAAGATTGGGCACGGATGGAGTACATCTTTCCAGCATTTTTGTACTTTAAATTGTAAAGGCATGTTCCCACGAGATGTTCTACGGCTTTCCCCAATTATCCCTTCTGGAGTACTAATACTTTTACATACGGATATGTAAAACTATAGTGAAAACTTAGTTTTAAGGGAATGATAACATCTAATACATTCCATATTTTCATGAATTCATAACTTATTGGCGGAAAACATTTTACCACCGCGTGACACGTAATCAATCCTTCTAGAGTGCTTTCTATTTTAGTACGGAGAATAAAGTAAAAGTATTTGACTGAAAAAATATTTCTGACTGTTTGATCTTTATTTCAAATAATACTCCAACAATTGTGATCGAAAATAATTTCACATTGTTCAATGCATAACAAAATATGTATTTCATCATCTCAAAATTATGATGATCATAACTATAGCGTATTAACACGACTATAGTGTTACCTCGTTAAAAACCTTTCTAGGAAAAACCCACTGTGACAAAAAACCTAGTCGAAGGAAAAAAGAGTGTACCTGACATTATTTCTCAACTGATTATCTTCAGGAGAATCAATCAATCCGATTTATCTTAAATAATAATTTATCTTTCTTGTCATTGTAAGGATTAACATAATCCTTGTTTGATCTGCCAAGCCAATCTCCGCCAAGTGAAGGATGGCTTGCGGAAAATTTGATCCGAATACAATAGTATCTCCCACCGATGGACAAAACCGAGCAATAAAGTGGGCTACAGAGTTACAACCACGTTTTGCATACATGCACGAACTATGAGAAAAAGAGCTCAATAGGCAGCAAATTCGGTCCAAGCACAAACCCAGTGGACTTCGCATCACGGTTTCCTTGTTCACGGCCCGAACTACAGACAGAGCATCACTCTCAAGGATAATGCTCCCCTCCATATCCTCCTGAACTTGCTGCAGCCTGAAGATCATTGCCTGCGCTTCAGCTATCTCAACCGACCACCCAGCCCGGACACGCAAAGAGCCTGCTTTCACCACCCGCCCATACGGATCCCTGAGAACAAAGCCCAGCCCCACTTCATCGTTCCCGAAAATAGCCGCATCCGTATTCAATTTAGTCCACCCCAGACGTGGTCTCCTCCAGCTCTCTTCCTCCCCATTCAGTTCCCGAGGCTCAAGCGGCCCAACCAAATCCGCATATGATGCATAATCCTGGACCAAACGGGTAAGGCCCAACATAATTACTTGTAGAGGGGGCTTCGTCTTCTGGAAAATCATAGCATTTCGCCAGTTCCATGCCGACCACGCACGAGTTAAAAACAGGGTAGCCTCATCCCTATTCCTTCTACTCATTACCCACGACACAGCAACACAAACATTATCACGGGGCATAGTAGCAATCAGCAGAGCCATCTCCGGGTCCTGCCACAGGCTACTAAGAGACGAACAATCGAACAAGGCATAGGTATCCGATTCCACCTCCACTAAGCACAACGGGCAAACATTTTGCTCACTACTATGACGGTCGCACAACAACTTACGAATGGGTAGAATACCTGAACAAGCACGCCAGACAAAGTGTTTGAGTTTCGGGGGTACTGTCATACTCCAAACCTGCTTCCATAAGTTCTCCGCCTCATTGTTTCCATTATTATGCTGCTGCCTGCCAAAACCATCACGGGCAAGTCTATAGGCCGACTTAACCGTAAACACCCTATTCCGACTTGGCCACCAATATAATTGGTTAGCTGGCATATCGCGATTCATGGGTAAGGCAAGAACGTCACGAACTTCATCCGGCCTGAGTACCTCAGTCAGCTTTTCCATATTCCATTCACCTCTGTCAGCATCAATAAGTTCGGCGACCCTCATATTCGGGTCGGCCTCGAGGTTCAGGCTTGAATCCGGATCGAAATCATCCCCGGTAGCCAGGCCTCTGTCCATACATTGATTTTGTCGCTCTTTCCGACACTCATATTACCCCCTCCAAGAGCAGTGACTCGCACCCCAAAGGCTCCTCCAACAAAAACTCGGGTCATACCCTTGCCTCGCCTCGCCTCAAGGATATCCTCGTTTTTAAAATATCGCGCCTTAAGGATACGTGCCACAAGTGAGTTTGAGAAGACAAGAAGACTCCCCACCTGTTTCGCCAAAAGAGCGTGATTAAACGCACTCAAATCCCGAAAACCCATGCCTCCCAAGAGCTTAGGATGACACAGGTTATCCCATGCCTGCCAATGAATTCTCCGTTTCGTGTCAGATGATCCCCACCAAAAACAAGCAATGTCCGAGTTGATTTCCTGGATAGTGCTCTCCGGGATAGAAAACACGCTCATCATATATGTTGGAATAGCTTGAGTCACAGCTTTGATTAAGACCTCCTTCCCGAGTTTAGAAAGCAGCTTCTCCTTCTAGCCCTGCACTTTTTCCCAAATCCTCTCCTTCAAGCTCGCAAAGACCGCCTTTTTCGACCGACCTATGATAGTCGGCAGCCAAAGATATTTCTCATGACGTAGGACTTCCCGAACCCCCAAGATCCGCGTGATGTCCTCCTTATTCCGAGCTGAGACCCTCTTGTTAAAAACAACTTCTGTCTTCGAGTAATTTATTTTTTGACCCGACGCTCCTTCATATTGGCTAATCAAGTTAGCTGAATTTGAGCATTCACCTGTAGTTGCACGAGTAAAGAGAATACAATCATCAGCAAAAAATAAATTGGACACCCTCGGAGCTCCCCGGCATATACGGACCCCGGGAGCCTTCTTCTCTGCCACAGCTCTCTTAATTAGATAGGAGAACGCATCCGCACACAAGAGAAATAAATATGGCGAGATAGGGTCTCCCTGTCTCAACCCCCGGCTCGGCCTAATTTCCCCCGTAAGCTCACCGTTAACCACAAAAGAGTGGCTAACCATCGACACACACTCTAATATACGCTGTACCCAAACCTCCGCAAAACCCATCTTCCTCATCATAGCCCCGAGAAACTCCCACTCCACCCTATCATACGCCTTACTCATATCGAGTTTTAGCGCCACATTCCCGGATCGCCCTTCCCCTCCCCTTTTCATCGCATGAAAAATCTCGAAGGCTTTGATCGCATTATCCGTGATAAGCCTCCCCGGGTGAAAGCACTCTGATTCTCCGTCACAATATCATTCATAATCACCTTCAAGCGATTTTCCAGAAGCTTAGAAATAATTTTATAAATGACATCGCACAAACTTATCGGTCGAAACTTTGTAATCTTCCTCGGATTATTTGTCTTCGGGATTAAAACCACCGACGTTTTATTATTATAGCTCAAGTCTCCCCTCTCATCCCACCACCTCCTCACAAACCGGCATATGTCCGGACCAACAATCTCCCAGTACTTCTGATAGAAAAGAGCGTGAAAACCATCCGGTCCCGGAGCTTTGTTAATTAGGGTGCATGTCAAAGATCGCTTTTTTAACCTCCTCGTCCGTCACACTCCTGGTCAGCCCATCATTCATACTCGGCGTCACCACCTGTGGTACACACTCCAGAACTTCCTCAACCCCCTGAGACCCCTCAGTCGTGAACAGGTTAGTGTAGTAATCCACTATAATATTCCCAACCTTCTGCTCATCAACACACCATGTTCCGTCCTCCCTCTCTAGGCCCCTAATTTGATTACGTTTCTGTCTCTAGCTCGCCTTATGATGAAAGTACCCTGTATTCTTGTTACCATCACAGAGCTCAAACTTCCTAGCCCGAGTGTACCAATACGTCTCCACCTGCCTCCGAAGGGAATCAATTTCCGCCACCAGCCATGTACACGTATCAATCATATTACTCGATGGTGGCAGCATTTGCCATCGACCCAACTCCTCCTCCTTCTCACGAAGTCGCGCTCTTACGTTACCAAAGTTACTCCTAGCCCAGCCCGCCAAACGTGTGGAGCACCTGGTGATATAGTCTGTAATAAGCTCCCCATCCCCACCTCTCCACGCCTCCTTAACAACCTCCCAACAAGAAGGCTTAGAGAGCCATATGGGCTCGAAACGAAATTTCCTCCGACCCTGTCTTCTACGTCTAGGCACCTGTTCCCCAATTATAGGAGCATGATCCGATGCGTATATAGGGAAATTTTGTACATACGCATTCGGAAACAACTCCAACCAAGCCGCATTTGCCACCCCCGGTCCAGTCGTTCTCGGATTACGCGTCCCACTCCTCGCCTTCTTTGCTACGTAAAAACGTTGCCTCTATACCCCAAATCCTGAAGGCCACAGTCCCCTAGAGCCTCCTGGAACACATCCATATTGGCTTCCCCTCTCGCCACCCCACCCTACTTCTCTCCCGGACTCAAGATCTCATTGAAATCGCCAAAACACATCGTAGGATACTCACTCCCATCACACAGCCTCCTCAACATATCCCAAGTGCGGTATTTATTGCTAGCCTCCGGCCACCCATACACCCCGATCGCTCTCCACTTCTGCCCTCCTTCCCGGTTTGTCACATATATGCACACAGGGTGTGCTTCACATGTAAATAATTCAGCATCAACATCCCTCCACCACATACCTATTCCCCTCGAATGCCCTCTACTACTTAAATAAATGCCTGTGCGAAAATTGCACTTATTACGAACTACTTCTAAATCACTACTACTAATCATCATTTCCATGACGAAAGCGGTGTTTGGGCCCTCCCTCCAACACCTATCCTGGAGGGAGCTCACCGTCAAGGGGTTGCCCAACCCCAGACAGTTCCAGATTAATATTTTCATTGCTGTTCACGGAGCTGGGTTTCACCAGTCTCCGCTACTTGCATTTGAGTATCATCGTCAAAGCTCCTGTCAGACCTCCGCTTAACCCTCGCCTCACAGTACTCCTCATCCTCCTGATCAGCCCCCTCCATCATATTCCTCCTCTTGCTACCTACTCCCATTTCATGTCTCCCCTCCTTACTGCCCTCATGCCCGTCATCTCTCCTTTTGGATTTAATTTTAATGAATCTCCGCTTCGAGCCTTTCTTACTCTTCCCATATGTTTGCTTTGCCCCCACCTCGAGCTCCTGGCTAGACGCATCAAGAGTATCAACACCTGTTGGTTGAGTCCGCCCCTCCTTCCCAGCCCCCACCTCTCGCCCCGTACCTCCATCAGTTATCCTCTTCTCCGCACCTATATGGACACCCCGTAGTATATCAACCATACGAAGAAGTTCCTCTTGCTTGGCTTTCTCATCCAGGAATAAGTTTTTGGAACAAGAACTGTTTGTGCTTGTCTCGGCAGCATTTCGATTTGCAACCCTCCAAGGTGAGGCCTTCAACCAATCTCCATACTTTCTCCCCTCTCCAACCGCCCCCCTCCTCTCTCCGCAATCTTTCTCGCCATGCCCCATATGGCCACACATGTAGCAAAAAAACGGTAGACTTTCGTAACACACCCTCACTCTCCACTTCTTCCTTCCCCTCATCTTCAACACGATGTGATCTACGAGCGCCCTTCGAACATCCACTATAACCTTTATCCTCATTGACCTATTTATATCCGGGTTAACCGTTAACCGAATTGTCCGTAGCTACATACGTACCCAACATATTGCCCATATTGATAGCATTTTCCTCTTGGAGTCGACCCATGATTGGTAGGCCGTAGATTCGCACCCAAAGTGGAGAGAAAAATAAGGGCACCTCCGTTGGGATTGCATCTTCGCGCAGGTCCGTCAACAGTACCAGGTGTCTTTCGAAATGCCACGGCCTCTCGTCCAAGATGCGCTTCATATCAGCCTCATTGGTAAATTTGAAAGTCACAATCTTCTGATTCCGGTCAATAACCTCCCCCAAAACTTCCTCCTTACACTTCCACAACCTAATCATGGTATCGATTAGGGCACACATATTAACATTGCGTTCCGTCCAGACCTTCCCGACCACACAACGACTCCCAACCGCATTCGTATCCCCATCACTAACCCATTCCAACTCCCTTTCCTCTTCGCCATCCCCATCTTCTCCTTGATCCACCCGCCCCGGTGAATTCAGATTGAATTCTAACAAGGCAGATGACATCGCAAGCGCAACAAACATGTAAAAATATCACCAAGAAAATGACAATACAGAGCGCCCAAAACAAGAAATATGAAAAGAGTCCCAAGAGTAAACGTACATAGGTTACCTCGAGTTGCTGTAGAGACAAAAGTGGAAAAGACAGACGTCAAAAGTTGAAAGGATCAGCCCTGACAAAGTCAGGAACAAAACCTAGGATGCCTAGGAACCCACACCCTCCCAAGGAAACCCTAGAGGGAACACTTTTTTCCATAGGATACACTATTTATATGGTTGTTGAGTAGTCTTAAACAATAATTTGCATTAAGGAGATATAAGATATTAATGAAGAAGATTTTTTGTTTGAGAAGATTTTCTGATATGTTTATGATGAACTTACATCAGTATATTGAGTTTTCTTTATACAAGGGAGTAGTATCATTGCTGGGTAATACTTGATAAGTCGGTATTTTACATATTTTTTTCCCATGTTTCGACTCTTATTTAGTCGATTTTATAACACAATTTGATTTTATTTAACCGTTTTATGTTTATTTAGCTTATGACCCGAGTCAACTTAATTAGTGTCTAGTCATATACTCTCGGGTGAGCCTATACCATCCCCTTTGATTGACCCGTTGAATGCCGAGGCGGGGGGTTTAGGAGGCTCTTCGAGCCTTTCCTCGATACGAGCTATTCTAGCCTCAACTCTTAATAGTATGGGGTGTATTTGTGAGACTAGGCGGGTTAGGCTCTCAATAGTTATTGCATGTTCTGCGAGGTCGAGGGGTGTGGACTCTGGATGGGTGTCTGGTTCATCCTCGACATTTAGGATATCCTCTCCTAGAGGGACAAGGTGGGAACAGTCAATGGTGTCATCAAAGATGGCATGGACACTAAAGAGGTTCGTGGTGTTGTTGGGTTTTTCAGGTGGAGGGAGAGGGATCGTCCCATTTTCTATCATGTCTTGTATGGTATGTTTGAGCCGAAAACAAGATTCGGTATCATGACCCTTGCCACGGTGGTAATGGCAATACTTATTAGCGTCCCATGTTTTTGCCCTTTTGTCTGCGGGTGGGTCCGTAGTAGGACCTATCGGCTCGAGCTTTCCTTGCTCGGTTAACCTTTTTAAGGCTTCGGTGTACGTGATGCCTAGTTTGGAAAATGTTCTAGGGGTGAAGTTTGTCCTCCCTCTATTGGTTGGTTCGACCAGGTGCACTTCCTCGGTTTTGTTATTTCCTGATGTTTCGTAAGATCGGGTTCCTGTAGAAGTAATCGGTCCCTGATAGCCTTTCCCCATTATCTTGGAAAACACTCCCTTTTTCATGTCGTCCTCTAGGCGTATTCCTAACGTGGACAATTCCTTGAAGGTGTATGTGGATGTTTTGGTACCTAAGATGGGAGGCGTAAGCGGGTCTAAGGTTATTGACGAAATTTTCTACCAAAGTGGTTTCGTCCGGACGGTTTATTAGTTGGGTACTGACTTTCCTCCATCTAGTCAGAAATTCCGAGAAGCCTTCCTTCTCGTTCTGGGAGAGGACTTCAAGGCTCCTAATGGTGACTTGTGTTTCGGCGTTATCCGCGTATTGTTTTGCGAACTCTATGGAGATATCGTCCCAGGTGGATATCTTTTTAGGGTCAAGTGAATAAAACTATTATCGTGGTGTGTCTCCTAGGGATGAAGGGAATATCCTAGTGAAGAGGCTAGGCTTGACCCCTTTGATGGCCATGTAATTCTTAAAGTCCCGGATGTGATTGAGAGGGTCCTCGGTTCCTTTGAATTTAGGTATGTCGGCTAGGGAAAAGTTCTCGGGTAATTGGTCATTCACCATTTCAAATTTTCTATGGTTTTCGAGATGGACGTTGTTCCCCTGGTTTAGACGCATCTGACTTTCGAGGAAATCTATGCGATTCATGGCGGATTGTAGGGTGTCATCTTGGGTAGGGCAACGGGATCACTAGGGATGATGCCGATGGGTGCCCCACCTAGCGGGGTGGAATTTAAGAGGACCTCGTTGAGGACCAGGTTGTGGTGTTCATCTGAGGCTTTATCTTCCAAGTGGCCTAGGCGAGAGTCTATGCTGTTCAGGGATGCGTTCACCGTGATAATGGTGGCTTGTAAATCCCGGATTAGGTTAGTTAGGGTTCCTATGATGTCATCTGCGGATTGTACGGCGTTGTCCCCACCATGATTACTCACGTCTAAGCTTGAATCTCCTGACATGACTGTGGAAAGGTATTATTAATGAGGACATGTCTACCAGATAATTTAAGGACTCGAGGAATGCTCGTAACTGAGCGACGCGGAAACGAGGCCCTTGATTCGCGCGTGTGTGCGGTCACTGGTTGAGGGACTCAAGTGCTTTAGACTCTTTGGTGTATTCGGCGAAACGCCTAACGAATTTATGTCTCTAGAGCGAGACGGTTTGACACAAATCTCGGAGGAGAGATTTAGAGAGGACTTCTCGGGATGAGACGACCCAAAATGTAAGACCTCGAGTAGAGGTGACCCTAGTAACTAACACAGACAGTTAATCACGCGGTTGTACGACGTAAGAAGTTGATCGCGGTCCCGGCTCAGGATCAAGGAATTTTGATATATGTTTTTTTTAAAACGATCGAGTTTGTAGAGGATTTTTTTTTTAAAAGGACGATTTGTAAAATTAGAGTGACGATGGTGTGGTGACATCGTTTGTGACGTGAGAGTTTGTTGCTATATGTGTGTCGAAGATTCGATGATGGCAAAAGTGTAAATGGTGTTTTTTTTTTTAAATGAGCATGGTTCTTAGGGGAACCTGTTTTGAGAATGATGATGTGGTGCCTTTATCGAAACTACTATTAATTAGTCAGTTCGATATTCATGGTGTATGCGGTGTTTGTGACAAAACGTGATGTCTGGTGATGACGTTTTGAAAATGATGTTTTGTGAGTGTGACCGTTTCAGATTCCTCGACTTCATTAATTGAAGTTTCTGTTGTGTTAACGGTATGTGCGTAAAAACATTTCTTTTCTTTTTTTGAAATAAAATGTAACCGTTTGAGGTACCTCGATCCCATTGATCGGGAGTCTCGGTGGTATTAACGGTATTCGTTGCTTTACTTTGGCCAGAGTGATGGCATTTTTTTTTGATAAAAAGATCCTTTGAAAAATCTGTCATGATGACCGTGCTTTTAAAAGGTTTTCGAAAATCATTTTGACTTGGCCGGAGCATCGGCGCTAAAACAACAATCCTGGAAATGACATTTTCGAAAACGGTGTTGGGTGCGGTTGAATATGTTGGCATGGTTGAATCCAGATTTTTAGTGTTTTATTTGAGTTGTTCAAACACGCTACACATAACTAGGAATGCATACACTCATGCAGGATGCAGACACGAGTAGGTTAGGGTAGGATACCGCGCGCCCACGAATAGTCTTTACTTAGGTATTGACAAATCATCTGGGGAGACGAGTGTCATACCGTCCGTTCAGAACTATCCGTTTAGTATTCCCGCGAGGTACGCGTTAGGCGGCCGGAGCGTCAATCGCAAATCTCTCCGCGTGTCTCTAAGGATCTTACCGCGAAGAGGTCGATTGGTCCTGATATTGGTTAGGGTAGGCTTTTTAGGGCCAAAACCTATAGTGACCACAACTAGGAACTAGGAAATGAGCTTCACCGACCTCGTTCAAGTTACACCACCACTGGAAACTTGTTTACAATTTCCCAGCGGAGTCGCCAAACTGTGGACGTCCGTCCGCACAGCCCGGCGCCCCGCGCGCACCCGCGCCGGACCGACCCGGTTTTTCAATGTATGGCGGTGGCCACCCACGCGGCCCCCTCCCGGTCGGGGGCCGGTCCGATCTCGCATACAGGGCGATGTGTCGGACCTCGATTCGGATGACGATCCGTACTTGTAGACGGGTGCGGGCACCCGTGTTTCCGTTGTAAATGTTTAAAGGCCGATATGTTTGGTAAGGCGACCTTTTTAGTGAACTGAATTCGTTGCCGATTTGTGGAGTCGCCACCGAGTCAATTATGGGGACTCGGAAACCGTTCAAGTCAACTTTGATCCTTAGCCGGCTCAAAGCTGAGAGACACGGGGCCTAAAGATAAAGACTTGTACCCTTAAGCACTCCATCTCTGAAATGACTCTCATTGCCAATGGTTTCAGACATCCGGAAACCGTCGATTCCGAGTAAGGGGTGAGGGTACGTATTGGGAAGCCAATATCCGATAGATATCGACACCTAATCCCGCCCGCACAATAGCGGCCTCTACTAATCAATCGGTGGGCTGATAACTTCGTTCTTTTGTTGTGGTGGAAATACTGTAACATCCGTTGTTTTCACCCTATACCTTTTGCTACATCGGTTGTTTAAGGACAAGTAAGTTTTGTCGTCGAAGTAGTTGTGTTTACATTCTTTGCATGCGATTTCACGTGACAAGCAGGCCATGAAAAGATGCACGTAAAAGGGTAGAGAGTACTAATATTATACGTATTAACAAATCAGTTTTAACGCGATAATACGGATATTAGTCGTTCTCGTGATATACCTTACCTGGTATTCTGCTTAAGATGCGTAGGTTCGGTATTAATAGAGATGCGTCGAACCATACATGGCAAGGACCGGGACTAATACGGAACCCGACCATCGCTTTGTTCAGTTTTAGTTTATTTACGATTTGAATTCCGTGTTAAGTGATTTAGCATGCGATTATAAGGTCATAAAAGCAATAAATCATACGAAAAACTGTAAATGCGAAATGTAAGTAAATCACATTGTGAGGAGTTGCACCCTCGGAGTATACACTAAACGGGACACGATGCATAGATATTTGAGAATGGATCTCGGAATTACTCGGGTTTATTTAGTGTATTTTAGTGTTTGCGGTTGAAGTTGGGACATTACATGTTTTAGTATGTGTTTGTGGACCTAATGTCCATGTCTAGTATTATCGTAGTGCATAATAAAGGTACGAAAATGTAAAGTTTTGTTTAGATGACAACCTAGTGACGCCTCGGCTCCAAAAAGCGGATCCTTCAAGTTTGTCTGGTGATTTCGGCAGAGTTTCGTTACCGTTGACCCTTTCTGCGGCTATTCCGACAGAGCTCCGCTACTATTGGCTGATTCTGCGGCTAATCCGGTAGAATTTCGTTACTAGACTATAGCTAGTCAAACACAGGCACCTTGGGATCGAGTGGAGAGCTTGAAGGTGAGGAGTAGCGTCGATGTCGCTTTTATCGGAACTACGATCGAGTGGATCGTTTGCCTCGGGTGTCGGAGTGCGAGCCCTTAGCGAGAAACTCTTTACGAGTGAAGAGGGAAGAGAATTGAAGAAGTTGTGTGTGGAAATGAGGGGATGGAGGGGGGTATTTATAGGTGTTTTCGGCCCTCGTCACCCAGATAGGCGCCTAAGGTCAGGCGTACCAAAACTCAGGCGCCTGGGTTTAGGCGTGTGAAGACTCAGGCGCGCAAGGTGAGGCGCTCGGGATTTTGAAGCTACGATTTTGATACTTTCCAAAATCGAGAGGCGGGTGTATAATTCGTTGCTTGGGGGTTAAGGCTTCCTCTCCCTTGACCTAGCGCCGTGATGCTTAGCGGGCCTCGTGTGTGCATCCCGAGGTTTGCCTGGCGCAGTGCTGACTCGGTTCGAGTTTCGGGACCGACTCGGGGTCCCGGTGTCAGAATTGACTCTAATTAGTGTCTATGCGACCGTAACGACACGACTAAGGCTGCCAAGATTTTAGTTTAATTTTTCCGAGTAATTTATTTGATCCGTTCTATAGGAAAACTATCTCAAACATCGCGAACCCGCGTCGCGTTTCAGTCCGATCGTAATCGGGTGTTTGTTGGGCACTCCTGCAGCCACCAGGTCCAAATCTGGGTGTTTACATACATTACACAACGCCAACGAATAGAGTAATTAAGCATCGGTAAACAATACTTCACCAGTACAATACTCCAGTACAGTACAACCATCGGTAAACAATAGATTCACTCCTACACCTACACGGTAAATAAAACCCTGGCCTGGGTTTTACTTCTTCCCGTGTCAGCCGTCACCCCTCCTCTCGCCGGTCTCTCTCCCGATCCCGTCCCTGCGTTGTCGTACAACGCCGGAGAAATTCTCTGACAAGTCCATATAAATGGAAGCGACTTTGGAAATATTCCTGTTCAACTCATTGATAATCGCCACATTCTTCACCATATTATCGGGCATCCTAGACTGATGATTCTGGTTCGCCTGCTGGATCAATACCCGGTTTCGGTCCAGCACCGCCTGCACCAGGTTGAAGCTCGCCGCGAACGCGTTCCACGCTGCCGGATCTCTGTCATCTCCACCGTCGCCGTTTCTTTTTCTCCCGCGATCTCCGTCTTCCATGGGTTTGGTAGGAAGGAATTGAGGATAGATTAGGAATTGTGAGGCGCGTGGTAAATTGGAATTATGTCACGGATTGGTGAGTGAGAGTGGTGAATGTCCTTATTAAAATATCTAGCGTTGGAGATATTTTACTAGCAAAAAGTGCAAAGCGTACAAAGCTATTTGGGCCACGTAAGATGACAACACATACGGCGTCGTTTTATTATTTGGTGTCCAAAATGTCCTAGATATACACGAATATGATGGATCTCACCAGTAAAATAAAAAAAAACTTTGTCACTAACAAAAGTAGAAATATATCCAATATAAAATGCATTAATTCAAAAATTTATCCATAAGTAATGGAATGTATTCTCGTGTTGGTGATATTGAATTTACTCATCAAGACTTCAATGATAAAGGGAAAATTACTAGTTGATCACTTTATTATATTGGATTACAATAAATCATTTATATATGGCCTTTATTTCCAATTTTTGTTCAATTCAAGTTGAACTAATTTACTAGTTTTAATCGGCAATAAATATTTCATGTTGCTGCAGGGTTTAAGTATGGTTAGTAACAATGTAAATGAGCTTTGAGTTGGGTCGATACCCAAGCAAATGGGATTCGAGTTTCGCCATATTCGGGTTGGTATGAACGAGATTAACTCTTCATTAGTCCAAATATCGGATATTTTGATTTTGTCTTTATAAGACAATTTCAAGATTTTTTTATCAAATATATTTCTACCACTACATTGCCTATTTTCTTCCCTCTTTCCATATAAAGAAAAAAAATTCACCCACTTTATAATTTTTTTTCTTTCATACTTTTCGATCAATATTTTTTCATTTAATTAATATAATATTTCTCTCCTATTTAATAGCAATAATACTGACTATTGAACGTATTCCAATAATAATACCAATTACAGTTAATCCCAGAATAATACATCGAATTGAAGTATTCTAATGATAATGGTACAGTGGACCGGTTACCTGAATAAACGGTCCACCTCCCCTTAAGTGCCTAATTTAATTCCTACTGTCACCATTACCATTTACTTCACTCTCCATTTACTTATCACTATCCCGTGAGGATAAATCTAGACCTGATAAGAGGAAGAAATCTGATACAACAATTGTGAATGACAAAACAGATTTCACAAAACTTAGTAGACTGTTTATTAAAACATAAACATAAACTCCCGAATCGGACCCAGAAACCATAATCGAAACAATAATCAAATAAATATAAACCCAGAAAATAAACCTAATCAGAGACGGGGCGATTATTAATTTCGGTGGTTTGATTGATGATCACATTGGATAATGCTCAGTATGTTTTTTTTTTTTTTTCAATGTTTATGTTTTGATGGAGAGCCCATTATTAGATTTAATGAGGAGATAAGGGTAATGGAAATCAAGACTTTTTTAAAAAATTATGCAGAGTTGCCATTGAAGACAAGGATTTAAGTAGGAGGGAGATGAAGGAGGGTATAGGAGGGTGGGTGTGGATTGAATAGATTGAAGTAGCAGGTTACTTTTCAGGAAGGTTACCTACTATTGCAGGTCACATATGCAACTGTACCATTATCATTAGAATATTCCAATTCGATGTATTATTCTGGGATTAACTGTAATTGATATTATTATTGGAATACGCTCAATAGTCAGTATTATTGCTATTAAATAACCCAATTTTTTATTCCACTTTTCCCATTTAAATTAATACTTCCTCCGTTCAAATCCAAAGGATACGCTTCCCTTTTGGACAATATTCACAACTCAAGAGAATCGTTAATATTCACGACAATCTATAAGAAAAAATATAGTCACGTGGGATCTTGTTTGATTCGGTTTTATGCATAGATTAAAAATATCGAATTTTTATAATTTTTGTTAATGTAAAACGAAGGATATTAACGGTGTAAAATGTGTCTTGACAAGTGTGAAAAAGCAAATTTAACCTTTGGATTCGAACGGAGAGAGTAATATAATACCCTAGAACCCTTAACTCAAACTAAAAAGGCAGGTTCCGTTTACCTCGAAAGAACACACTGACTACTAGGAGGGAGAAAGACCTGCACCTAGCTAACGAAGTTCACGAGGCACTTACCCCCTAGGGTAAGTGAAGCCTCCTTATTTTCCACCAAAAAAATGAAGAAAATAGACAATCGGAGGAAATATAGTGTAACTTGTTGACTAATTTATTGTCATCCCTTGTTGATACATCTAAGTACAACAATGAATTAGAAATTTAGAACAACACATACTCCGGAGTACTTGATAGGAGTAGTAGGTAGAGGTGGTTTTCCTGGAGGCTGAAATAAGGGTAACATTATCTCACAGACTTTCCAAAGTCTTAAGATTCTGTTACCCTTTCCACTAACTTTTAGTACTATTTATTTATTGTTCAGACTCACCTTATTCAGACTTTGTTTAGACTCACCTTACCCTTTTTTAGTAAAAAAAATTAATCAATTTGGTTAAGTTTGTGGTTAAACAATTACTCTGTACAATTTAATTGTTCGGTACTAATTACTAATTACTTTACCATTTCGTTTAATTAAAAAATTTAACGTGTTTTATGTTATTGTTGTTGGTTTTGTGTGATATACAAAAAGATGAGTAGACAATCTGTTAGGCTTCGTTCATATTATAGATCAGGATCGGATGATTTACGATATTTTAAATATACCATACTTATATTAATTTACGATATTTTAATAATTATTTTTTCATACATGGTCTTACGTGTATCGATTTATGTTATTGACAAATATACCATACTTATATTAATTTACGATATTTTAATATATTTTTTTTCATACATGGTCTTACGTGTATCGATTTATGTTATTGACTTACGATTCCCATAAAACCAAAATGTACTTGTATTTGTTATTTTGCAAAAAAAAAAAAAAAAAAAAAACGTCGGTGGCCGGACGGTCATCAGTTATTTTTCCTTTTCAAAATAACGACCATATTAAAATAGTTAATTTTGTGTTTAATTAGCTAACTAGTATAGACCCCATGCAATGCATGGTATTTATAATATATTTATCTTATAGAATATTTCATTTAAGATTTAAAATAAAAAATTTATTATTTTATTTTTACTATTTATCGACTGTGTACTTTAGAAATAGGAAAATATTTTTTTAAATCGCAAAACTAATCAAAATATTTTAGTAATGTCCTGAAATGTACGGAGTATTAAATAACGTGTAATTAATGAAAATGTTGTTTATATTTTTTATATACTCGGTTTATGTCATCTCATATTTCGAGATACCCACTTTTCTCTTTAACATGCCGTAAAATACATAAATATTTATCAAAAATTGTATAATAATGAACTTTTTTAATGATTAGCACGCCGTGATACGTTCTCTTTGTGTAAAATAGCTATTCAGTTTTACATTGGAAAATTTAAAAAAAAATGGACTGTCTCAGGTGTAAGACTTATATTACGTAATTTGTGAAACTTTTTTTTATATGGATTTTAATAGTATATTTCGTATTTTGTACTCTCCCTACCAAAATAATCTTTCTATATGATAATTATAATCCTCACATTTGAATAAATGAGAAGATCTTAGTGGTATCGAGTGAGTATATACTCCTTCTTTCCCGATGAATTGTTTGTCTTTGCTTTTGGCACAAAGGGAGAAAAGGTCCAATGATGAAGTGACATGTGAAGTCAATTTCATGAGGAGGTCAAATTATATATATATATATATATATATATATATATATATATATATATATATATATATATATATATATAGAGAGAGAGAGAGAGAGAGAGAGAGAGAGAGAGAGAGAGAGGTTCTAATGAGTCCCCATATAAGTGTTGAGTCCCTAAGTCCTCATCCCATCCGTTGGATGGGATGAGGATGGATGGACAAGATGCATCCTAATATTTTGTATTTAAAAAAAAGGAAAATTTAGTATCCTAAAATAACTCCCATGATTATAGGAAACAATAACTCTCATAATCACAATCATTCCTCATTCATTCACGTTCATTCACAGGTTCATCAAAACCTTTAAAAAAAAAACGCTCCCATCGATCATCACGTTCATTCATTCAATGAAATCTGTGCTCGAAATTCCGTTACTATGAATTCAATGATCGCACCTTCATTAACGGTTGATAAACAATTCATCGAGTATAACAATGGTGAGTTTCGATATTGCTTTCATGTTTTGCGTCAATTTTTATTCATTATCTTGATTAATTTGCGTCAATTTGTGTTCATGTTTTGCGTCAATTTTCATGTTGATATTGTTTTCATGGTCGTGTTATTCATCATAGATTCATATGCAAATCGTAGAACACACAAACGGTGAGTATATATGTTTTGTAATTTATACTGGAATCACCATGGAAGTCATTAAGATGCTACTCAATTATTAGTTTTTACGTTTACAATATATTGAGTTATTGTAGTTCATATACTGCGTTACTTTAGTGTAGAGCATCTGTTACTTTAGTGTAGAGCATCTGTTACTTTAATGTCTACCATCTGTTACTTTATATGTCGTGTTACTTTAATACACTCCAGTTGTTACTTTAGTGTTTTTCATCTGTTATTGTAGTGCATTGTAGTGTCCTAAGAATTTAGGAAACTGTCATATTAAAAAAAAAAAAAAAAAAAAAAGATATTGTTTCCTATAATAATGGGACGTGATTGCCACCAAAATAGGAAACAATATCAAAGAGTAACGCCATATAAAAAAAGAAAAAAATACTACTTCCTATAATTATGGGACGTGATGACTTCAAAATAGGAAACAATATCAAAGAGTAAGATACTGCGTCATACTCTCATTTTTTATCATTATATGATTTTTTTGCACTAACCTATATCTGGTGTTATTTTTATGAACATTATCTGTTACTTTAATTCACACTATCTGTTACTTTAATGTCTGAGCTCTGTTACTTTATACCTGGTGTATAAGCATCCTCTGTTAATTTAATTCAATGTTACTTCAATGCACTTCATTTGTTACTTTAATTCTTGTTATCTGTTACTTTAATCCATATTTCAAGTTTTGATTATTTTTTTTGCCACGTTTATTGGCCCTGTTATTATTTTTTCAGTAGACGCAAAAGCACATGAATGATGAAAGGATGTATGTGAAAATTTCTCCATACATAGGGCAGATCTTCAAAGATGTAGATGAGAAGAAGAAGAAGGAAACGTCATGTAAATCATCGTCTGACGATAAAGAAGAATCAGGAGAAGAAGATGATGAAGAAGAAGAAGCACAATTCTGAGTAGAACAATATATTGTTAGAGTAACACAGTAACACAGTTTATGATTATAATTTGATTTCAAATATCTAGTTATTATAGTTACAGGTGTGAAACATTGGAATTATAATGGAATTTTTTTATAATTTTTCTTTTGGAGTATCCTTAATAGAAACATACATTATTCTTTTGGTTGATTGAAAGTCTTATTTTTGCAAAAGATTATTATGCAACATAATAGATTTTATGAGTTAAAGTAACGCAGTTTATGAATTAGAGTAACAAATGTATGAGTTATAGTAATAGTTTTTGCAAGAGAATATTATACAACGTAACAAATTTTATGAGTTAAATTAACACAGTCGTTCATGAATTAAAGTAACACGTTATATGAGTTAAAGTAACGCAGTTCATGAATTAGAGTAACACATTGTATGAGTTAGAATAATAGTTTTTGCAAGAGAATATTATACAACGTAACAAATTTTATGAGTTAAAGTAACACAGTTCATGAATTAAAGAAACACGTTATATGAGTTAAAGTAACATAATTTATGGATTATGGCAGTAACATAGTAACATACGTACAATGGCGGTAGGAAAATGATATTTTTTGGTGAAGATGAAAAAAAACTTAATTTTGAAGAAAGTTGTTGTGTGAGAGAAAGAACAGTTAAAAAGATTAATAAGAGAGAGAAAATATTTGCATTGAGATAATTAAGGAGGAGAGAGATAATTGATATATTTACCTAGATTTGTTAGTTATCCCACTTCTATATATATATATATATATATATATAGGGTCAGGATCCGGTCCGAACCTTAGTTTGGTCCGAACCGTCCGAACTATATAATAAAAAAAACACGTGCAATTCAAAACAACGCTCCTTACTATTTATCTCATTCTTCCCCAATTCAAAACCCACGCGATTTATGCAATCGACCCTCAACAATCAATCGATTTCTCGAGAAAGTATTCAACATCATTCACTAGGTATTTGTGATTCTCCAATCGACACGCGATTTACGATTCCTATGTTCAATTTTCGGTTTTTAACTCTAATTTTTATTTTTATTTTCACTCTAATTTTACTTTGATCGACAAATTCAAAATCGAAGCATTTCCCGCATTTTTTCCATCTCCAATCTTCCATTGTTGTCACTCTCTAGATCTCTGATTCAATTTAGTTGCCCAGGTAGCACGTACACCTTTTTTCATATCCTTCTTCTTTTACTGTTAATTCTTCTTTATTTACTGGAATTCGAATGTAGTATATGATTTGATTTGGTTTGATTCGTTGCATCAATTTATTGCGATTAACGATTCTGTTATCGTTAATTTGATGATTTAATTAACGCTAACATTAAGCTGAGATCGTTTCATTTGATTTGATTCTTTGTATTTGATTTATTTATTATCGCAATTTCTATTGATTTCGAGATTGCGAATTTGCGACTAGTGATTCTGTCTCATACATCTTTCCGCAGTAAGTAATAATGAATGGTAAAAGCACGTAAATTGAAGTAATCACTCTGCATAACTTGTGTCAGTATCTTGTTACGTAATGAAGATGAGCTTTTGGCAAATCATACCTTTGGATGTTTTGTTTGTGGTCTTATATGATTGATTTATATGAGAAGTCTAGAAATTTAGGTTCTAGGATTCTCTCCGTCTTGTTCATTTGATTAGGCGGCGTTTCTTCATATTACATAATTGTTTACCAATTAAACTATTAATTTTAGTTTTAATCGTTTTAGGGTTACACTTGGTTTATTTTCTGTGAAGATGGTAACCATTTCAGCTAATTCTTCTTCTTCCGGTAGGAATTCTTCATTTGGTTTATCAAGGATATCAATTTTTCATGTGATCTTTTAAAATGAAATTATCTCATTCTCTTGTAGGTTACACTTTTAAAAGCTCCACTTACACTTTTTGAAGGCTCACACTTCTTAAGAAGTGTAAGAAAAGACTAAAAGTAGTGTAAGTAGAAGTTATAGAAGTTTAATTATCTCATTCTCTTGTAGGTTACACTTTTAAAGGCTCTACTTACACTTTTTTAAGGTTCCACTTACACTTTCTAAGAAGTGTAACAAAAGACTAAAAGTAATGTAAGTAGAGGCTATAGAAGTGTAATTATCTCATTCTCTTGTAGGTTAAATTTTTTAAAAAATGGTAGAAGTAGATGCTTGTGAGACACTTGGTTCAACGATTCTTATTGATTCTTCTTTTTGTTTGTGTCGGCTCATGAGAAGTTCGTTGTTAATTCTTATTACTTTTTTTTATAGTGAGCCCGAAAGAAGTCGTTGCTGAAACATCCAGAGAGCCCTTGTATATATCATTATTGGAATCAGTGAAGAGAAGAGGCGCAAATAAGGTGGTCCAAGAGATTACAAAGTTGAAGAGACCTTCTGACATCTGTAGACATCATAATTTCATAATATTAAGCATAAGGAATGGATGGATGAATAAGTTTGATTATACGAGAACTACTTACTGGATGAAGAAGTGGAGCTTCAACAAGATGGATACCAACTACTCTCTCAGAAGGACAGAAGGTGTTGAGTACTAATACATAGTACGAGTAATTTATACAGTAAGATGGATACCAACTACTCCTACCGTACGTCCTACCAAGAGGGTCATTGGAGGGATGTTTATAGTTATGTCATTCTATGAGCAATGTATGTTATCCAAAGAAACAAAGGCGACTAGAGTAGTGAGTGAGTAGGGAGGTTGGCATTCCAGCGTTCGCGAGTGGGAGGACAAAGAAGAAATTAAGAGAAAGTCCGAGCAGAGAGTTGATAGTATCGGAACTAATTGCCCACGCCGGATCACCCTGTCAACCAACAGAAAGCAATTAGGAACTACTCTACGTTGCTACATACAGATGAACAAGAATATGCAGGATATCATAAAACGGTGTAACAATTAGTGTAATTTGAAACCGAACCGGAGCGTAAGGAAGAAGGAAAAGCCAGATAATATACAGGCCTTCCAAAATCCATAGAGAAATTTGCGTCAGCTTTATCATAGCAGAATCATCTTCTTCTTGTTTGTCTTTAATTTCAACATTGTATCGGGGAGGCTTGGCATTACTGAAACCTGCAATAACTGAAAACAGAATGCAATATAGTGCAGTGCAGTGCATTACTGCATTCTGCAGGAGATGCTACAAAGTCTGCAGTCTATCATAAAAACTCATAATATCGAATTTCACCCCAGTTTCAAGTAACAAGTAAATGAAATCGAGTAAGCTAACCCTAAAACAAAATCGACAACAACCGCAGCAGCAATAGATGAAATCGACAACAACAGCAGCAGAAATAGATCAAATTAAACTAATAATTGATTTAAATCGAGTAAGCTAACCCTAAATACAAACAGATTCAACATAAGAAATCGAAAAAATGGAGTAGCGCTAAATTGATTTACCTGATGAATTGGGGGTTTTTTCGGTGAGGATGAGAGTGTTGAACTTGTGTTTGAATGAAATTGCGAAAGAACGAGCGAATTAGGGAAGAACAATTAGGGATGAACCAAATTGGGGATGAAGATGAAGTGAATTGGGGATGTCCAATTGTTTAACGTCTGTTTTGAAAATTGCGTGGTTTTATGTTCGCGTTTTTTTATATTTTTTTTTCTATTATATATAGTTCGGACGGTTCGGACCGGATCCTAAATCTATCTATCTATCTATCTATATATATATCTATATATATATATATAGAATTAGGATCTGATGTAAACACACCAATTTGGTGTAAACACCCTAACTATCTGAACCGTTGATCTTAATCTTGATCAACGGCTCAGATTAGATCTCACAATCCAACAAAACCCCCAAAAAAATCCTCACAACCTGCCTCTCTTTCTCTCTCCTCTCTTTCACTCTCTTCTCTTTAGGGTTACATCAAATTTTCCTCCCCAAAACCCCCAAATTTCCTCTTGAAAATTCATCATCCTAATTTACCAAATTCGTTCATCCTATCATCCTAGTTTGTTCTATCTCGAAAATTTGCTCAATTGTATACGAAATTCGTTCGATTCGTATACAATTCGTTCAATTCAATTCAATTTTCAGAAATTCGTTTTTGATGAGCATGGATTCCACCGAGCATGAATCTATTGTTGATGAACATGAAGGTAATGTTGTTATAATTCAATACCTAATCGTTTTTGAATAAATATTCGTTTTTTAAGTTATTTATTCGGTTTTTGAGCATGGATTCGTTTTTAACTATTGGTTTTTGATTTCCTCCAGAATTCTTTATGATAAATATCGATTTCAACATAGAAAAAATGAATCAACTTTAAGGTAATCTCAGAATTTTATAGAGTACTTGAATATATATATATATATATATATATATATATATATATATATATATATATATATATATATGTTGAAATAGTTGAATATATGTGTTGGAGTAATTGGAGTACTTGAGTATATTTGTTGGAATAGTTGAATATATGTGTTTGAGTAATTGGAGTACTGGCGTTTGTGTGTTGGAATAGTTGAATATATGTGTTGGAATAGTTGAATATATGTGTTGGAGTAATTGGAGTACTTGAGTTTGTGTGTTGGAATAGTTGAATATATGTGTTGGAGTAATTAGAGTACTTGAGTTTGTGTGTTGGAATAATTGAATATATGTGTTGGAATAGTTGAATATATGTGTTGGAGTAATTGAATATATGTATTTGAGTAACTGAGTATATATGTTGGAGTAATTGGAGTACTTGAGTATATGTGTTGGAATAGTTGAATATATGTGTTGGAATAACTTAATGTTAGACATAACTTAATGTGTACAAGCCAAAATGCTTAACCATGTATCATCAGAAGTTATCTTATTGTATCTCACAGTTTGTTGAGAAAGACAGTAAGCTTGCAGATACTGTAATAAGAGGTTTATTGAAGTGCTGGCCAATCACAAATAGTTCAAAGGAAGTCATGTTTCTCAGTGAATTGGAGGAGGTTTTAGAAGCAACCCAGCTCCCTGAATTTCAGCGTTGCATGGTGCCATTATTCAGGCGTATTGCTCGTTGCATGAGCAGCTCCCATATTCAGGTGATTGCTATGCCACAATGCGGTTAGTATTCTTTTTCGCGAATGGTTAATTGTGTACATGAACTTTCAAGTTGTGTTTTTTTGTATTGAATGATTATACTTTTTTATTTCTTTCCTTTTTTTTCAAAGCTGGGTTGCTTGTCCGACTACTTCGAAGACAAAAAGATACGTGGGGATGACAATATTGTCAAGTTCGAAGTCGTCAGCAAAAAATTCAATTGGAATAAAGTTATGCAAGTCAACAAACATGAATCTGGTTTTTTCCTTATCTTGCACACATTTTACTACGATGGGGTTAATTCTCCATCATATGTCGACAAAAGAGCAAATAGGATTTCCTTGTCGATTGAAATGGCCGGTATCATGATCTTTTCTGATGTGAATGAGGAATTAACAGCTTTGCAGACCAGAGTCAAAGATTTCTATAATGATAAGGACAACATCCTCAAGACTGTTTCAAGAGTACGTATTGATCATCGTGTTGGAACATTGAGACCAAAGTCCGCACAGATTAATCCTCAAGGAAAAGGAAAAATTAGACCACATGAAGAAGTCGTAGATTGAACTGTGCACAAATTTTTTGTGTCATTTTCAGGCGTGCTGATCATCGTGCTGGAACTCTTGCACAAATTTACTCTAATGTCGTCGTTGTTATTCTAATGCTTAGAAGTAGTTATTCTAACTGCAGAATTAGGTTTAACGACATTTCCAGTATTGAGCCAATTCTTGAGTCTGGATTTTTTTTTAAGAATTAAGAAGAAAATACCGATGCAAGTGTTGTTTGCTTCTGTTTCGATTTCGGTTTCGGTTTCGTTTCTCCCAAATTTTGCAGGAACTTTTGAGGAACTTCAATAATTATACTAAGGTTACTGCAATTTTACAGAATTATTCTAATGCTTAAAAGCAGTTATTCCAAGACATAATACCAAGTATTCTAAGAGATAACACCAAATGTTACAACTTTTATAACATCAAGTATTGCAAGAGAAAATACCAAGTATTCCAATGCTTAAAAGCAGTTATTCCAAGATGTTTTCATGGTTACTCTAACAATCATTCAAATTATTGATAGAATCAATCTATTATTCGTCTTCAATTACTCTAATGTCGTCATTAACATCAAGTATTCCAAGAGATAACACTAAGTATTCCAATGCTTAAAAACAGTTACTCCAACATGTTTTCATAGTTACTCCAACATCATCCAAAAATTATAACACCAAGTATTCCAACTATTATAAAATCAAGTATTCCAAGACATAACATATATCCAAAAATTATAACACCAACTATCATATGCTTTCATGTTGTATACTTGTATGAATGTCTTCAACGTCATGTAGTCTCATCCTTTTGACTGAGTCGTAAAGATTTCCGAGGAGGTCCTACACACACACAGAGATATATATCGTGTTCAGCTATTCCAATATTAGACATCAGTTTTTCTATGTTCATGCTCATGTTCATGTTCAGTTACTCTATGTTCAAATTCAATTAGTCCAACATATATATTCAAGTATTCCAACACTTATATTCAAGTACTCTATAAAATTCCGAGATACATATATACTCAAGTACTCCAATTACTCCAACATATATATTCAACTATTCCAACATATATATTCAAGTACTCTTTAAAATTTTGAGATACATATACTCAAGTACTCAAAGTACTCCAACATATATAATAAAATGCTCCAACACATATATTCAACTATTTCAACATATATATTCAACTATTTCAACACTTATATTCAAGTACTCTGTAAAATTCTGAGATTTATATATATACTCAAGTACTCCAATTACTCAAACATATATACTCAGTTATTCCAACACATATATTCAATTACTCCAACATATATATTCAAGTATTCTAACATATATATTCAAGTACTCTATAAAATGATGAGATACATATACTCAAGTACTCCAATTACTCCAACATATATACTCAGTTACTCCAACACATATATCCAATTACTCCAACATATAAATTCAAGTATTCCAACACTTATATTCAAGTACTCTATAAAATGATGAGATACATATACTCAAGTACTCCAATTACTCCAACATATATATACTCAGTTATTCCAACATATATATTCAACTATTCCAACATATATATTCAAGTACTCTAAAAATTCTGAGATTACCTTCAAGTTGATTCATGTCTTCTATGTTGAAATCGATATTCATCATAAAAAGTTCTGGAAGAATTCAAAAACGAATATAGGATCAATTGAACGAATTGAATGAATTCGTTTAATTGAACGAATTAAACAAATATAGGATAAATTACATTAAAAAACGAATAGGTATTCAAAAACGAAATTACCTTCATGTTCATCAACAATAGGTTTGAATTTCGTATAAAACTTCCGGAAAACTGAATGAATTGACGAATTCTGAAAATTAAAGAAATTGAATGAAGTCATCTCCAATCAAATCTTACGATTGAGCAATAGGAACATACGATTGAGCAATTTTCTGATTAATTAGGCGTTTCAATTTGAAAGAAAAGATCAGTTTTTGAGAGGAAAATTTTTGAGAGAAATTTTGGGGTTTTACGTAACCCTAAGATAAAGAGATCAGAGGAGAGAGAAAGAGAGGAGGGATGGGAGGGTTTTTGGGAGGGTTTTGTTATCTTTTGAGGATTAATCTTGACCGTCGATCTTGCAAGATCTAACGGACTAGATTGTTAGCGTATTTACACCAAATTTGATGTTTACACCAAATCCCGCCGGTATATATATATATATATATATATATATATATATATATATATATATATATATATATATATATATATATATATATATATATATATATATATATATATATATATATATATATATATATATATATATATATAAACATTCCTATAATACAAAGACAAAGAATTCGTTGAGACGCCCCAATATGGAATAGACAAAGTATTCATTAGGACGGGGAGAATATATCTTTGTAAAAGTTAAAGTAAATAGCTCATTTCAAAAATAAATTTTTTAGATAACTGATTTTTACTCAAGGTTAATGACATTATATCTTCAAATTTATCTAATTATTTTCATAAAAAGAATTTTTTTTGTCAATTTCTTTAACATTAATGAAAATGAATAGTTTGCAAATTTATTAGTGAAATGTTCTTTTACTTCTCAATTTAAATTAGTGTATTTTTGAGGAAAATGTTAGTAACTGTTATTGTCTTAGAGTAGTATATAGAGAATTTTCGGTGAGTTTTTACTATCTATTAGGCTTTGTAAGAGCAATCGGAATATATATTTCATTTTTATATAGTTACTAAATTTTATATCGATGTTAAAATATGATTTTCGAATATGATCAGAAATATATACAATAATAATCATAACTATTTTATATTCTATGTAAAATATTATACGGGATAGTGCAATCTCCTATTAACAAAAATAATGCAACTATTTGGTTACAACGGAATACAATATGTTTATACTTTTAAAAAAAAGTTTGATCATACATTCCATATTAAATATTGTATGTGATATCTTCTATGTAAAACATGTGATTTTCGTAATCAATGTAATTTCCTTAATTACATACTTTCTGCGGTGTATAGCTGTATATGTGATGTACTGATATTTTAATCAATAAGATGTTAGAGTGTAGTTGGAGAGCAGAAGGGTGACACACATGAGGTCAAGGGTTTGATTTGCACATAGCTCATTTGATCTATTTTTTAATTTTTGTTGGTGGATAGCTTTAGGCGGAAAAATATATGAGTTGAGTTATTTGATTAGTGGAAAGGGGATTACGACTAATTCCTTAATTGCATTTTTATTTTTTAAATAAGTGTTTAATTACGTTAACTCAGTTAATTAGTGAATTAAGTGAAATTTTATTTTTATTTATTAAATAAGTTTTTAATTATTTAATTAAGTGAAATTAGTTCCTTAAGTATTTAATTAGGTAATTACTCCGTACTTTAAATTGGATAATTATGTGTCTTATTAGTTAAATATGTATTTCGTATTTAATAATTTTATTAGGAGTCGAACAACATAAAGGAGGATTAATGTTCATTTATTTACATTTGATTACAAATTTTCTAACAAATAATATAAAAGATAAACAAATGACCGAAACAGAAAAATAATTAGGAATAGATGAACAATTAAACAAAGACGTGAGACTTTAAAAGTAATAGAAAATAAAAAAAATTGTATAAATACAAATCGTTTATTGGATAATATTTCGAGAAATATGCAACATGCGTCATGACCCAACAAAAGTCTTAAGTTGAGTCTTTAAAATTCAAGACTGAAAGACTCAACTTAAGAGTTTGGTACATTATTGGTAAACCTCACACGAGTCTTGAGACAAGACTCATCTCAAGACTACCAAAAATCTTAAGACTTCCCCGAGACAAGACTACCAAAAATCTCAAGACTTTCATCAAAATTACTTTGACTCTCTCAATAATGTTACTCTAAAGTGGTTTCTTGGTCGAGTCCACTACAAGGTAAAGTCACTTTAGAGTCGGAGGTTTTAGTAGCAAATCTTCAATATTCAGGAGCTAATTAGCTTAGAGACCGAATTTACGACTAAATTTCATTAGTAGCTAAACGCCTTGTCGCTAATTTAGATACTGAATTAGCGACCAAAATTAGCTACCAATTTAGCGACGAAAGCGTGGTAGCAAAGTTTGAGACAATAATAGAGACGAAAATTCGAGTAGCTACAGTAGCGACCGTAGATTGTATAGTAGCTAATTTAGGGACGAACTTAGAGACCGATTCAATTGTAGCAAAATTAGCGACGCAATTTTTTGATATCTAAAATGGCCGTGAAAAAAACAAGATATACACATCATACACACCCCCCCTACCCCGCCGCCCATCACCCTAGCTAGCCCACCATACCACATTGAATATCGAACACAACACGTAAAGCTACCATGTAGGTCCACGCACCACACCACCGCCTCTTGTATAGAAATTGATGATTTATGTTCGCAAGAGGAATCGAACCCATAAACTTCTTACACTTGACCAACATTCAAACCATTGAGCCACTTGAAGATTTATGCTTATTTGGGCAATGAATGTATACTTAAAGGTAAAATTAATCATTAAAATGTGGATTGTAAGATATTTTTGTAATACTCCAATAATAATATACATATATTAAAAAATATAAAAAAAAATATCATTTTTTTTGGTGACAGTAAAAAAAAATAAAAAAAAATATCATAAGAAATATAAAAAATACTCCTCCGTATCTATATGTTCGTTCACAAAGTTTAATATATGGGTGTAGTATTATATTAAAAGTGGACGAACATATAGATACGGAAGGAGTACATGATAGCAACAACCGGCAACTAAATTTAGCTACCAATTTATTTCCGTAGCTAAGAATTTAAATTAGATACTAAAATTGCTACTCACTTGGTTTCGTTTCTATAATAACTACTACACTTATTTACGAATTTACTTTGATCTCCTATATAAAAACTAAATACATTATTCGCAATTTTATGTCGATATATATAGAGACGACTTTGGCTACTGACGTTTTTCCGTATCTAAAAACTTAAATTAGATACCAAATTTGCTATCGTCTTTATTTAGTCTCTATAATAGCGACGTAATTAGCTACCACTATATTTTGATTTCTAAAATTGAGACTAATATATTTATGTCTCAAAAGTAGTAGCTAATTTATAAATTTAGCGACTGAATTTTAGGCAGTTGCTAAATTAGTAGCTAAATTGCAATTCTCTTGTAGTGGTCGATACAACATTTTTATTTATTTATTAACCGATTTATTTAATAAGAAGCTGGAATAGCTCAGTTGGTTAGAGCATAAGGTCGGAGGTTCAAGCCCTCCTTCTAGTGGTTATTTTTTTATATGTAGCCTCTCCGTATTATTAAGCTTATTAAAGCTACAACCTGCTCAATGATGTTTTCTTTTACGTACAATTTTTTTTCTTTTATGTACATTAAGCCGTGGGATTGGGAGAAGGTTCAGCTGAGTTACCACTTGCCAGCCACACTTTCGACAGTGAACGGGATATTGTCGGACCCTGCCTAGAGAGGAAAGGATTTAAGCTAAGCGAATACTGATCCTGAAAGCCGAAAGGTCAGGTTTGCTAAGACAATACCATTCATGATCGAGCTCAAAAACCATCAAATGGACTTTTGATTACTAAGCTATAGTTTCCATATTAATGCAAGTTAGTCATGAAGTATTACAGTCTTCGACTTATGTTACAATGATGAAATGATGTTTAGTGACACTGTGAGACCGATCATCAAGTAAAAAATAATTAAATATGAAAACAGTAGAAATAAGACTGACAAAGGAAACCAACTGATACGTGCGATTTATATATGATTATTCCGTCTTTTACGCACGCATTTCCATGCATATCAAATAGCATTGTCTACTATTTTCCCCCGAATTTGATACTTTGTGGTCTTGTTGCATCTTATGTAGGGAATGGACCCGTGGATGCATAAACAAGCCAAAAATCGTGCTTAAAGATGAAATCTTATGCGAAATAAGAAAAGAGAATGATCGTTTCCAAACAAGTCAATTTAAAACGTGAATATCTTGAGTTTTACAGATCCAATTGAGCTGATTCAAGTTGCGTTGAAAAACTCTTTCTCTTAACTTTCCAACGGTAGATTACAAGCCCGATTTGAAGAAGTAACGAAGAAATGACAAGCGTTTGAAGTTGAGCGTGCAGTGCTGAAAACGGAAACGGGTCAATAATAGTCGAACGACTATCAAAATAGTCGACCGACTATTCTCGAGCCTGGACGAAGACCGAGACTTTCCTAATTTGATGTTTAGGGTTAATAAGACTTTTGGGCTTTTGTTTTAGCTTAGTATTTAAGAAACTATTAAACTAGAATTCTACCACTTCTTCCTTATGTTTTAATTCTCTTTATACTACTTTTTAGATTTCTCTCTGCCCTCAACTTTTAGATCTAGATTTATGAATTCTTTTCTACTCTTCCTTTAAACTCGGTAATCTAATTCTTTCTTATTCTCTTTGTTCTTAATTCTTTCTCTCTTAATCTTATTAATTGTTTTATTCTTAATTTCTCTTTAGATCTATTCGCTATGCATAATTTATTTATCATCTTTATTATTATTGTCTTAAATTTCTCCATGAGTAGCTAATTTCTCTCACTAGGATTTAGGGGATCTGCGAATTGAATGTGGTCGCTAAATAATTTATAGATCTGTCAATGATATTGCGTCTGAGTTGTAAATTGTAGCATTTAATTGAGATTAATTGATTAAGTCGACGTAATTGATTAATTGAATTGGTAAACTTGAACCTAAGATCGGAAGCCTGGTAAAAGTTAGACCTGCTACAACACATTAGTTTGCCCTAATAAGATCGGAAGCCTTTAGACGCATGCTAGGGTGAATAGCGGACCGGAAGGACCTTTTCATTACCCCTTAGACCAATATCTGCGACAGACCTGTGACTTAGACCGTGACCATATGAGATTCGTAGTGAACCGACAATCCTAGTTTTCTCTCTATATTTATTCATCCTATTTAATTTAGTTTTTCTTCTTTTTATTTCTCATTCCTTCACTACTTTTAGATTAGTTAAAACCAACTCATAAAACCCCCGATTTGGTTACTCAGATAAACTTTAATTGCGAGTAGAATTTATTTGTCTCCTTGTGGATACGATCCTGACTTCCCTAGCTATATTTTTAGTTAGACCTAAGTTGATTATCTTTGATAGGTATACGACTAGCTTATCACCAACTATTCTGTAGGTTTTCTCTTCTTCCCAAGAATGGAAGGTATCTCAAATCTAGAGCCTCCGTTTCGCCACTTCTTGAAGGCTAACATAGAGGATTGAGCCGCCTCGCACACTGAAACAACATTGTGAAATGAAATAGTAAGCAAATGATATACTCCATCTCCAAACATGTCTCAGTAAGTCTTGTATTAGTGATTAGATTACAATATTACATGCTGAATGGGTTGGTCAAACATTAAAGGCCTTTGGTATTGTAATTTGAGAGCCATCGATCATGTTGTACTTAGGAGATGGAAGAAGGGGAAACTCACAGTGAGTTTCTTCTTTAGTAAGCAGAGTAAGGGGTTTCGACGAGGCTGTGAAAGATGCAGTGTGGGATTTGCTGAGTACTTCCTTACACCTGTTCGTAAATGCATACAAAAGAAATGGTCTAATCATTCTGTCACCGACCCTAGAAGATATAAGAAACAAACTAGTGGTGGGCCAATTTAATGTACCTGCTAACAGTATAGGCAGAAAATAATACGGAGTGCTCCATTTCAGCCAATAGACCAATTTAAATCTTTACTCGGAGGAGAATTATAACATCGGGTCTTAGTATTGGAAGTAGACAAGAGTAAAAAAAATAACCATACATAAAGTAGAAGCTTACACAAGCACTATCTTGCATCCTAATTCGTAGAAGTATTGGCACCGGTTTCGTAGATCAACAGATCCAGGATCAGGCTGGATTTCCTTCCTTGTCCTGGTTTAAGAAACAATCAGCATAATGAGCACTATATCAGACAGAACACCACTGAAAAATGAATATTGACAAGGTTGTCGTGTGAAGGTCCCATGAGTATTTTTAAATCGGAATCCTTTTGCCAAGAATTTCATCAGAAAAAGTTCATATATGAATTTATAGGAACAAAGTAATGATGGAACTTTGGAGACAGTACGTTTGATTGAAGCACTGTGGAACGCTCATAATGACTGTTTGTCTAGTATGTAATTCATGAGCAAGCCAGAAGGGCAGCTCCACTTTTGCTCCTTGTTCAACCTAGAAAAAGAAAAAGAAAAAAAAGTTGTTATAATCTTGGGTCTAGCTCTTTTGCCCTCTCTTTCGCTAACCCTTTTAGCCTTTCCTCTCAACGTGTGTTTTGCTTTTAAGTTTAGCGTGTTACGAAAAGTTACATTATTTGTCTCAGAACTCGGATCAAGGGGCCCAACCCCAGTCGCTGCCTTCTGAAAAACCACTGGAATGAACTGTAAGCATACCCATTACAAAAGGATAATTAGCATTCAGAATTTGATCCAATAAAAGCTTAAAGAAGACGAAGACAAGTTGTACCTCTTCTTCCGCAAGGATATCATCTAGATCATAGTAATTTGCCATAAAGTTCTTTTTTACTAGTCACAACCCTGATTTGATAAACCACGGAGCAAATATTACAACATCTAACTGAGTTGGTAATCACACTCAAGTCTTAGCTATCCGCAAGCTATAAGAAAAGAAACGAATTCAGTGCCAAAAAAACCATCCAAAGTCCACATCAACACTTAAAGAGACGACAGTCACGACATGACATGCATGTTCATCATCTTAAAACATGTGTTCTTCACCCCAAGTGGAAGCATTTCAATAAATTAGTCTGCCCCAAAGATAAACTAAAATTGAAAATAAGAAGAGACAACCAATTCAAACAATTGGTAGAGCTCCTTGTTAAGATATACGAGTAACAATTACCCTCAATGACGAGTTCAACATACCCAAAATTTCTACAATGCATAAAAGGGACTTGATGTTACGCCTCACATTTAAAGGTACAAAGAGGTGAGGTACGGCCTACATACCAGAACATCTTCTGTTCTGTCCCCCATTTGGTTTACCAAAAACAAGAAACATCGAGTTCCAGCTTATATCCTACAACTCCATCCTTTGGAACACAAAATCCGACTCGAACTCAGCAGGAACATGTATTAGGTAGAGATCTTAGTTTCTTATACATTACCACCATTACTTCTTTTGTTTCATTTTAAATAATTATTTCAATTTCAATATTACACTAATTTCTGTTACGGTACTAACATTTATAGTTTCAATTCTTGAACTACAGACTCAAAACATGTGTGTTCCAATATTTATTCTGAAACTAACTTGTACATGAAACATGAAATTGCAAATAAAGATCACGACTAGGTCCATTGTTAGGTCTTTTATTTCTATCTATACTTTAATCAACCTCACAAAATTCACCAAAATTCGACACCAAAGGCACAAGAATCAAGACACCATAACTGTAGACATTAACAATAGTCGTGATTGAAAATTTCATTGCATCATAATTTGCACAAAACACATCAAAATTCATAACTTAACAGTAATTATGACCCCATAAAACAATTAATTGAAGGTTGAAACTAATTGAAATCAAAACAAGAATAGGAGATGAAGATGAAAGTAACATCAAACAATTAAGAACCAACAGATTTAATTAAAGTTGAACCTGAAAGAACCGGTCAGACCAGCTCAGCTCTTATCAGACCAGCTCAGCTCAACTCAGCCCTGTTTCAGCCGAAAAGAACAGGGCCTAACTCCCCATGCAAATTTTCCCTCCAAATGCTTAATCATATTTATGGAAACAATTAATAATAGTAATTCCTATAAAATTATATACAAATTAAATGCAAATAATTCAAATACTACAGTATTAATTTTTACAATTGTACGACATTGTAAACAACTACGTAGTATAAGTATTATTATTAGCTTCGTAATTATATAATCATTAAGATTTATAAACTTATATTTCTCCGTTCAAGTCCAAGCTACCCATATTCATTTTTCGAACGTTCAAGACCAAGCTTACCATTTCCATTTTAGTCATTATTTTAATATTAAACAAATACTTTAAACCTTACATATTATATTTAAAAAATGTCATTATTTACACTACGTTTCATAATAAACAAATAATTAACCTTTACACATTTATATCTTTAATAATAAATAATCGGTTTCTTAAAACTTGTGCTAAAAGCAAATGAGTAACTTCGACATGAACGGAGGGAGTATTACTATTCGTTTCATGATCATGAAAAAATAAACAAAAATATACGTACATTTCATTACATTACTAATTTCTCTCAATTAGTTTCAAGTTTCATTTAATTTCTCAAATTAAAAGTTATGACAGAAATGTTAAAATAAGCACGAGTACTAGGTAATGCATAAAAAAAATACATCAACAACTGAAATATATCGTGCAAGTATGCACGAGACTATACTAGTAATTAAATATTAATTTATCGCTATTTTATTGTACTTTTAATACAGTACTAGATTAGATCTCGTGCATACGCACGGTTTTTGAGTTAATAGTATTGTATAGTATTTTCTGACAGTTTTCAAGCGACTATAGATGTATTGACACTATCTTCGGTCGTTAATTGAGCACAGTACTTGTGCTAAATATTTTTAAGAAGTGGTTAAATATTAGTAACAATCGTTAGGATTTTTTTTTAAAAAGTAATGTGTATTGCTAGGTGCATGTGACAACATTTAGTAAAGATGTTCGAAAGAGGTTGTATATGTTTAACGTCGGAACTCAATTGAAGTTGTAAGTAGTAACTGATAAGTAAATATATGGACAATAATCACCGATTATTCAAGCACTAATAGTAAGTAAACAACACATATAACTACGTACTTGTTAAGGAAAAAAAAAGTTTCTCATAATTATTTTACCGCAAGTTTGTGAATACTTCCTTGTATACTACATTTTCAGTAGTATCACTGCAAACATTTTGCTTGTCACAAATTAATATCTTCAAACCTAGTTTGCTTGTTACACCTGAGACAACAACGTACAATTGTCCATGACTGAAAACTGGCTTAGGAAGAAACAATCCCACATATATATGAGAGTGACTGACCTTGACACTTGTTGATAGTCATTGCGGAAGGGACTATCATTGGGAATTGCTTTCGACGTAGTTTGACGTGAATTTGAGTAGTATCAGATGGGCTTAATGTCATTCTAGCAATGATAACTTTGTGGCCAATGTTTCTTCCGGAGATAATTTTTGCCTCGATAACCCGTACGTTCACCCATTAAGTGTTCGTTGTCAAGCTTAATTTTAACTGTTTTAACGTGTTAAATTTCGAGTCATATTGACAACACTCACGTACATATTATAAATTATTTTTGCTTAATAATTGCACGGATAATTGATGAAATATTCATTATCAAAATGTAGGTGAGTTTTAATGGTAGGTGGGTTAATATATCATGTAAACCTGCTATTCAATTAGTAAAAAATTTCAATGATTAATTTTTTTTAATGGTCACAACATATTATATCACGTAATCAGTCATTGAAAAACGTAATCAATGATTTGGCAATCAAAAATTGTGACCGTATTAGTTTATAAAAAACGTTTGATCTAAACCTCAACATATCATAATCGTATAGAATATTATGTCCGTTACGTACTAATTATTATTACAATAATAATGTCCGTATTATTATGTCCGTTTTTTGGTATAGACAAATTTACTGTTCATTCTCAAGCTTAATTTTCATTTTTTTGGTTCTTGTTGCTCCATCGCCTACCATCTCGACAACACTCTTACCTTTCAGACTATGAATGATATCTGCAAAACAGTTTGCACGTGGTCACATGATAATTATATATTCAAAAATAATACGAAATATTTAGGTATCATATATGAAATGTGTGTGTACAAAATTAGAGTCAATACCTATGAATACATTTGAGGGTGGTTTTTGCTCATAGATATCCCCAAATGTGACGATTTCAAAACCGTACTTTGGTATCTCGATTTCTACACAATTTCTAATGGAAGTGTTTTTATGGAAATTTATTTTCCATTTGTGATTGCATGGTTTGTGTTTGTCATTGTTTTCTAATACCACAAAATTTGAAATTAGATAAATTTCTCCTTCTTATATCAAAGGTTTAAAAAATATTATCAATCTGTCTTTGATCGATGCTTGAATCCTTCATCTGTCAAGAAGAGAGAAATTAATAGATTAATAGTTTTTTTCCTTAGAACCATAAATCAAATTTGTTAGAGATATATTACCTTTTTATCCATAAGAATCATTTCAATCCGACTTATTTCCTTCGTATTATTCCACGCTGGTACGGAGTAGAGTCTTATAACCCTAACACGTAATCTCCACATTTCCTTAACATTGCTGACATCGTTTATGAAGTTTATACAACGAGATTAAGTTGATGTCATTAGAAAGAGTAATAATTATTTTAGTAGTATGTAAACTATATTGAAAGTTGTTCTGTGTTGAAATGTTCATAAATTGATTCGTAATTATATAAGCGTAGTTTATAATAGGTAATTATTAAGCGTATAATTAGGGCAATCGAATAATATTATATAATAATATTATATTATAGGAAATATTAATATTATATAGTAGGTTTATACATAGCATAATTGATCCTTGGGATTTATATAATTAGATAAATATAATTATTTGTGATCCTTAGGGAAATATATAACGACCACCACACCTCTTTTAATTGATCCTTGGGTTATATATAACTATACGAAAATATTGCGTTTATATACATAATTGTATAATTGTAGCAGAATTATGTGTTAAAGAAAGATGATTACTGATTTACAGTGTGCAAATTATCTTTGCATGTGTGAAAGGAATGATTAGTATTTTTAGTATTTTTAGAATATTCCATTTTGATAGTCTCGGCTGGTCAACAATTAGGAATGATTAATATTTTGATATTCCATTTTAATATCTTTGTAAGCAATAATGCAGTCCACATACAAATGTAAGCAATCATGCAAGTATTTTAGGAATTATTTACTATTATTACCCGCATGCAATTATCATAAATGTATTCTGATTGCAGATTACATTAAGACTTAGCTCATTACATTAAGACGTACATATTATAAATATAATATATTATATGTGAATATATCCTAAATATATTCTAATTGCAATCATGCAGCCCACCTACGTGAATTGAATATATCCTAAATTATATCCTAATATCCTAAATATATCCTAAATATATTATACGTGAATTGCTTGCATATATATATGATGGGCAGGAAAATTTGTCATGGGAGGCAGCCACGTGTTATTTTTTGGAAGAAGTCATATCCTTTTAGTAGAAGGAGGATTATTTTACTACTTTCTTAATTCTTGTGCAAAAGAAAAGCGTAACCTTTGAATACGAATGGAGGGAGTACAAGTTTTTGAGCCGAGTTATAAGTTTGTGAGCAAAACATTTATGTGATTTAGTTAAACAAACTTTACATTAAAGCTCATAAAATTGGTCGTATAATCTACTCATTACTTTTTGAGTCTGGTTAAGGTTTGACGTTTTAATTTTGTTTCACACTTAGTCTCCCATAAGCCGGTCTTACGTAAAAATATTGTATGATAGGTAATAGTAGAATACATTGACCACTATGAAGTAAAATATCATCGTTCTTTATACGAGATGTCTCACAGTTAAAATTATTGTGAAATCGTCTCAAAGAAAATTTGTGTTTCATTATAAGACAATTTTTTGCCTTTTAACTTTCTTGAAATTAAGACTTATCGTTTATAATAAAAATATGTTTCTTACCGACAAGGCGATAACATATTCTTGTATGAGAATAAGACTTTTGGTTTATAGTTGAAATTTGAATGTATTATTTAATAACAACCAATTACAGGGTGTCTTCCCAAAATAATACAAATTTCAATAAATCTGAGAATAATACGTATTATTGGAGTTTAAACAAGAGTAATATAAGTGACTTTATAACCTGCTACATCAGGTCACCTAATTAATATTTAACATGCTATTTATCAAGTTGTAATAATATGATTTGAAATATTAAAGTTAGTTAAGGTGAAACCCTACGTGACCTATAGTCAACCAGCAGCCATGGCAAGATCCATGAAGATTGATCCTAGGAATAATTCTTCGTCATCAATCAAAGCTTTACGTGAAAAAATTCAGCAACAAAAAAACTCACTAAAACTTAATAATGGAGATTCAAATGAAATTTCGGATTCTGATCTCCCTCCATTTAATCTGGAGAAGGATATGGAGGATAAGCTTGAGGATGAAGAGGAGGATCTGGTGGAACATCCTTGGGCTAAATTAAAGTATCTGGAGGAAGTCGGAAAGAACTTCTATAGCTTACTGTGGAGGATGTTGCTGAGGAGGTGGATTTTTGGTCGACTGCGATTTATGGGTATGTTATTGGAGCTAACCCGCCATGGGCTGTTCTATCAGGGTTCATACGTCGAGTGTGGAAGGCATTAGCGGTGGATAAGATTTCTGTTATGGAGAATGGTGTGTTTCTAATCAGATTTAAGAATCAGGAAAATAAGGAGAAGGCTTTGGCGAATGGATTCTTGATGTTTGATAACAAACCCCTCATACTAAAAGAATGGACGAAGGTGGCTCAACTAGTGAAAGAGGAGTGCAAAACTCTGCCTATTTGGATTAAGATTCATGGTCTTGATCTGAAATTTTAGGGGGCAGAGTACTATTGCTAAGATCTCTGGACTAGTAAGCAAGTTCATCCGGTGTGATGAGGTTACAGCGACAAAGACTTTTCTTAGTTTTGCTAAGATTTTAGTGGAGGTGGAATTGAATCAGGTCTTCCCTGATAAACTTCGATTTCTGGATGAGAATGGTGTTGAGCAACAAGTTCGGGTGTCTTATGACTGGCTTCCAGTTGAATGTTCAAGTTGCAAAGGAATTGGGCATTTTGCGGAGAAGTGCAGGAAATAGGAGGATATGGTACGGAAGAAAAAGCAGGCGCCAGGGAAAAAACATGTGTTGTAGTGGAAACAAAAGGAGATTGAGAAACCTGGTGGTGTGTTGAAGCCTGGTGGTATACTGAATGGAGTGGAGGATGGGTTAATTACTCCTCATGCTCCTCCAGATCCGCCCGAGTCTTCTCACAGAATTATAACAAGGGTTCAACGGAAAGAGGGGGAGAAGGTTTATAATCCAGAACCTGTGTCTTTTGCAAGCACTTTTGAGGTCTAAATCTGGAAAAAAGGGTGAGGGTACTGACACTCGTCCACCTGAATATGGTTAATGTAGGATTCTGGAATATTAGAGGACTAAATAACCCAACAAAGCAACAAGAAATTAAATGGTTCTTGGCTAATAATAAGGTTGGTTTATTTAGTCTTCTCAAAACTATGGTGAAGAGTAGTAATTGGAGTAAAGTTAGCAATAATGTTTGTGGTGACTGGCCTATTGTTACTAATAACTATAAACATGATGGTAGTAGGATTTGGTTGCTTTGGCAGCCTCAGTTGTTTGGAATTAATATTTTGGATACAACTGCTCAAACCATTCTAGTAGAGGTAGAAGATAAAATGTTGAAGAGGTAGAAGATAAAATGTTGAAGAGACACTACTTTCTTACTACTGTGTATGATTTTAATAAACCGGCTAACAGAAGTAGCCTATGGGTTACTCTGAAGGGATATAAACAATTTTGTAAGGGACCTTGGGTTATTTGGGGAGATTTTAATAATGTATTTGATGTGAGAGATAGAATTGGGAGTGATGTTACTTTGGTGGAAGTTAAGCATTTTAAAGAAACTATGGTGGATTGTGATCTTGAAGAGTTGCCTACTAATGGTTCTTTCTTTACTTGGAATAATAAACATGAGGAGGGCATAAGAGTTTTCAGTAGGATTGATAGGACGTTTCATAATATTGATTGAGGGGAGCTCTATCCGGATGCTAAGGGTCATTATCTTCCTGAAGCTCACTTCCGGTAAGACTCACTTTAAAGCTCACTTCCGGTAAGACTCTTGAACTGAATAACGTGCTATATGTTCCTGATATTCGAATAAATTTTATTTCTGGAGCCTTATTAAACAAAGCAGGTATCAAACTATCTTTTGAATCTGATAAACTTGTGCTCACTAGAAATGGAAATTTTGTTGGTAAAGGCTTTTGTAATGGTGGATTATTTGTATTAGACATAGAAATTATTAATAAGAATTTGTCCGCTTCTGTTTATATTGCTGAGTCTGTTTCTTTATGGCATGCTAGACTAGGACATGTGAATGTGACCTCCATTAAAAACATGAAAAAACATGATCTTATTCCTGACTTTAGCGACACAAACTTTGATAAATGTGAAATATGTGTCGAAGCTAAGCATGCTAAAACACCCTTTAATAAATGTGTGGAACGTTCTACTACACTTCTTGAGCTGATTCATTCGTACTTAGCTGACTTTAAGTACACCACAAGTACCTCAAAGATCTCAAAGTGTGGGAGTGCCTGGCGAAGATCGGGATTCCAACGTTTCAAAAGAACAAAATTGGACCTAAAACCGTAGACGGAATTTTTATCGGGCATGCCATGAATAGTGCCGCTTATCGCTTTATTCTTAAAGATTCGTCCGATTTTGGGGCCATAAAGGAATCTAGAGATGCAGAATTTTTTGATCATATTTTTCCTATGAAAACTAACTCTTTGGCACCTGTTGTTACAACGCGTCCTTCTCCTCCTGCAGTAGTTCCCGAGGAGCCTCGAAGGAGCAAACGCTCCAGGACCGAAACCAGTTTTGGTCCAGATTTCATGACAGCTTTTCTTGCCAAAATGAGTTTAGTTGATGAATTGATGTAAAGACTGCATTTCTAAATGGCGATCTTGATGAAGAGATCTACATGAAACAACCAGAAGGTTTTTTGGCTCCTGGTCAAGAGAATAAGGTATGCAAGCTCATCAGGTCCTTGTACGGTCTGTAACAGGCACCAAAGCAATGGTATGACAAATTTGACAAAACTATCAGATCAAATGGTTTCACGGTAAACAATTCTGATGCATGTGTGTATTCTAAATATGATGATTCTGGTTGTGTGATAATATGTTTGTATGTGGATGATATGCTCATATTTGGAACCAACATGCATGTGGTAAACGCTACCAAGAATTTTCTAAATTCGTGTTTTGACATGAAGGACTTAGGGGAGGCCAATGTTATGCTTGGGGTGAAAATCACTAGAACAAAAACAGGATTATGTTTGAGTCAAGCTCACTACACGGAAAAAATTCTAAGAAAGTTCAACCAGTTTGATAGTTCACTCCTGTCCTCACCCTATGACTCTAATATAGATCTGGCTAAAAACCTCGGGAACAGTGTGGGTCAAGAGGAATATGCCAAGATTATTGGTAGTCTCACGTACCTTATGAATTATACCAGACCTGATATTGCCTACGTAGTAAGCAGACTAAGTAGGCACACTCACAACCCTGGACAAGACCATTGGACGACCCTTATTCGTTTGTTGAGATACTTAAGGGGTACTATGGATTGGGGTTTACATTTTGAGAGAACACCTGTTGTTCTAAAAGTTTATACTGATGCTAATTGGATAGCCGATTCTCCTGATATCTTATCTACTAGTGGTTATGTGTTTACACTTGCTAGTGGTGCTATTTCATGGAAATCGTCTAAACAAACTTGCATTGCCAAATCGACAATGGAATCTGAATTTATTGCTCTAGAATTGGCAGGACAGGAAGCAGAGTGGCTTAGGAATCTGCTAGCTGACATTCCATTGTGGGGGAAGCCGACTCCATCAGTCTCCATGCATTGTGACAATCAAGCTGCAATTGGGGTAGCTCACAGTCAAACATACAATGGGAAAAGGAGACACATACGCCTAAGGCATGGAATAGTGAGGAATCTGATCAGAGAAAATGTAATCTCAATTGAGTTTGTAAGATTCGAGAGGAACATAGCGGATCCTTTCACCAAAGGCCTTGGTAGAAAGATGGTGCTGGAGACAGCACGGGAAATGGGTTTAAAGCCTGTAAAGGAGTAAACTGTGATTGATACCCAACTTAGCTCAGCTAAGGTCAAATGCGGTCAAACGAAGTCACAGTGAACTCGAGTCATAATGTCACAACCATTTCCTTTTGTAACTGTTTTACGTGACATATGTTTTATTTTGAGATTTACTGTCTTGTGTTTTAAGGTTGAGCTTCGGCTCTTTATAAATTCATAGTCCTAAACGGATGGTTTGTGACAGTCAAACCTGATAAATTTACCTATGTGAATGTGGGGATTATTCCTCTAAACCCCAAGAGATCCTTAGGCTTTAGGATCTCTAGAGGCATTCATGAATTACCAGGATTCATTTGGAGAGCACTTGGCAAGTCCAAGTAAAATACTTACAATATACAGTTGGCGTTCATGATGAGTTCATGGATGGTGCGAATACTAGCCCTGATTTGAGAACGGTAAGTGCGCAACTAACCTTTTACCAAGATCATTAGGAGGTTAAAGGCTTCGATCCACCTCTAAATGATGGTTCTAGGTTTCTGTACGCACTGGGTGTCAGTTAAAGTCCACAAGACACTGAACATCTAAACACTAAATCTCTGTTTGCCAATAATTTCTCCATTCTTTTTCTTCTTTTGAATCATGTGGAGGATTGTTAGAGTTAAATGCTTCAAAAGAAGCACATTTTGGTATTAACTATCCCACATGGAACATTTAATGCTTCATTGACTTGTTTATATATGACCACTAAAATGCCTTACTAGATGTGTACAAGTGGAGGCTACGTACACCACACACGCGCGCACCGCTTGTGGGTATTTTTTAGTGGTCAGATTATTTGTTTTTATTCCAGAAGCATCATTTTTCTTCTTTGAACTCAGTTAGTATTCTGCTCTTCCCGAGACTGACCGTGTTACTTTCCGAGACTGATTACTGCAAGTTTCCAGTGTGCATTTATTGCTGTACACTGAACCCTTGTTCTTGCTCCACTATATAATCTGCCCTTTCCTTCATTTCTGTCACACAGCAAACATACCATAATCATCAGAACCATACTTGGTTTTGAGAGCATCCCAAATTTCAGTAGCCTTCTTAAATTTACTGTAAATCAAGTACAAAGAAGACGTCATATAATGCGGTAACATTCTCAAAAACTCTACCCGAATTTACAGGAGCCTCAGATTTAGTAAGAGCATAAACAAACCCTAATTGACTCAAGAAAAATTCCATTTTATCCGATCACATACGATAATTTTTTTCCGTAAAAAAGTTCTAATCTGGACATGTTGGGTATAAAAGGATTATGAACAACAGAAGTAGAGACAACAGGAGGAGGAGAAAGAACAACACTAACAAGACTACCAACCATGATGTAAATACGAAAATAAATCAACTTTAGATTGTTATTCTCGGACAAATCCATATAAATGGAAGCGACTTTGGAAATATTCCCGTTCAACTCGTTGATAATCGCCACATTCTTCACCATATTATCGGGCATCCTAGACTGATGATTATGGTTCGCCTGCTGGATCAATACCCGGTTTCGGTCCAGCACCACATGCACCTGGCTGAAGCTCACCGCGAACGCATTCCACGCTGCCGGATCTCCGTCATCTCCACCGTCGCCGTTTCTTTTTCTCCCGCGATCTCCGTCTTCCATGGGTTTGGTAGGAAGGAATTGAGGATAGATTAGGAATTGTGAGGCGCGTGGGAAATTGGAATTATGTCACGGATTGGTGAGTGAGAGTGGTGGATGTCCTTATTAAAATATCTAGCGTTGGAGATATTTTACTAGCAAAAAGTGCAAAGCGTACAAAGCTATTTGGGCCACGTAAGATGACAACACATACGGCGTCGTTTTATTATTTGGTGTCCAAAATTTCCTAGATATACACGAATATGATGGATCTCACCAGTAAAATAAAAAAACTTTGTCACTAACAAAAGTAAAAATATATCCAATATAAAATGCATTAATTCAAAAATATATCCATAAGTAATGGAATGTATTCTCGTGTTGGTGATATTGAATTTACTCATCAAGACTTCAATGATAAAGGGAAAATTACTAGTTGATCACTTTATTATACTAGTTGTTTCTCCGCGTGCGTTGCGCGCGGAGCTCCAAGATGAAAGAAGTAGGTTTGAGCAGATGTCGAGCGCAGTAGCAGTAGTCGTTGCGTTATGCCGTATTAACAGCAGCTTCAAAGTTGTATATAAATACTTGTTCGATAGTTATTACACAAGTAAGATTGGGAGTTTTGCCGCGCGTGATGCGCGCGGAGCTCCAAGGTGGATGCAATTTGTTTCGTGCAGACATTAAGCATACAGTTAATAGTCGGCGTGTTCTGCTTCTAGAGCAGCCCAGGATTCATACGTAGATAAGTGTCTGATAGTTATTACAAAATAAAATTAGGAGTTTAGGTGGCATCTGTTCAAGCCTAATCTTTAGTACACAAAATGTGAGCATGTAAATCACTAATAGTACGCACTCAGTGTATGCGTGTGCTCTTTCTTATACTGTCTTTTCACCATCTACGGTACAGATGTGGATGTAGTAGTGATCGTCTCCTTAATATCTTATTGCTAGTTCGAGTCTAGAATGATGGTGCAGGAGTGGTTGCATCTTTGTCTTCAAGAGCTGGAGGTACAGTACTTGGCGGTGGTAATTCAGTGTGGTTAGCAGTTGTTGTTTCGATTTGTGTGCAGTACTTGATGCGCGCGGTGTTCTAAGGAAGCAGTGTGTATCAGAGTTAAAACATTAAGCGTGATCATTAAGTAACGAAATCGTTGATAGGTGTGGAAAGAATAGAAATATTACCATATATCTGTGCATTTTGGTGTTCGACATACACGATTTGTGGGTAACCGATCAATCTCGTATTCTCAACATCATCAAAGTTGAAAACGTCAAAAGAAGTTGACTTCAAAACAGGACAACATAGAAAGTTCGTTGTTGTATGAAAGTTTGCGTGCAAATTCTAAATAAATGTTTGAGCTGACATTCTACATAAGACACACCATTCACAAAAAAAACTTTGATGCGACAAATAAAATACATACAACAAATAAGCTAGAGATCGCGAAGTTGTAGCCGTTTTATGGGACGTCATAGCAGCTTCCTAATCCTCGTAGAATTCTGGGCATAATTGCACCAACACATCTCTAATGGGTCTGTAGTGGCACTTTTGAAAGTTATCCGCTTGACCAGCTCCTGTAATTTTCATAGATAATGGTACCAGGGCATATTTAGGATATTTTGTTAGGTATGTAATGTCTTCACTTGTTAGACTCACACGATGGGTTCGTCTCTTGGATTTTCCATGTCCCGTCATTTTTATAAAAAAAAGGGTCTGGTTCCTCCAAATAACCTCTAAACTTGTTGTTCATTATTGTCTTCTAATAAGATCACTTGTCTTTTTCGCCTACCATCTTCATATCCCCTTATCCTTACCCTATTCCTTATTTGTCCCACCTTTCTCATCTCCGTCCCTCCAATAAGTGATATGACTGTCACGTAGGAGTGTCATATCTTTAACTCCTTCAATCCCTCCCATTCTTCACTACCTCATCCTTGAACCCTCTTCTTGCTCCGCCTTTTCATGTTCCTCAATTACCATTTATGAAGATCAATTTTCTTAATCACTCACTTTCTTCTTCCCATTTTGTCTCCCTCATTCTCCTTTCTTTGTGTCTTTTTATGCCCCTCCTCATCATTCAAGATTCATCCTTATATATGACTATCTTTTGTTATCTAGTTTAGCAACGGTTCATCTCTTTCACTCATCTTACCCTTCAGGCCCTTCACGTCCTTTTGTTTCATTCCTTTGTGTTCTTCTTCCCCTAACGCTACTTTTTTCTGGTTGCTTATGCCCTGCTACCAACATCATTCATCCTTCTTGTCCGTCTTTTCGTCTTCTGTTATCTAGTTTAGCAGCGGTTCGTCCCTTTCACTCATCTTCCCTCCTCACGTCCTTCATCTCCCTTTAAGGCTCCTCCCTCTTAATGTTCCTCCTTCATCTACTACGATTTTTTTCCTTTTCCTCAACCTCCTTTTTACTTTTCTCACCATTCTATAATCCTTCTTCAGTTTAGAATTAAAAGCCCAAACCAATTAGAAAAGTGTATGTCCTCGTCCAGTCTCAAGAATAGTCAGTCGACTATTTTTAATGGTCGGTCGACTGATTACTGTGTCTCAACAATGCGCGCTCAAATTCAAATGCTTTCTAATTAATCGTTACTTCTTCAGATCAGACTTGTGATATACCATTGAAAAGCTAAGAAAAAGAGATTTCGAACGCGACTTGAATCAGCTCGATCGGAGTTGTAGAACTCAAGATATTCATATTTTTATTTGACCCATTTGAAAACGATCATTCTCCTTTCTTATTTCGCATAAGATTTTATCTTTAAGCTCAAGTTTTTGCCTTGGTTATGCATCCACGACTCCATACTCTACGTAAAATGCAATATGACCATAAAGTATCAAATTCGAGGAAAAATAGTAGACATTGCTACTCAATATGCATGGAAATGTGTACGTAAAGACGGAATAATCATATATAAATCGCACGCATAAATCTACATGCCCTTATCTTCCTCGTCTTCTGTTATCTAGTTTAGCAACGGTTCGTCCCTTTCACTCATCTTCCCTCCTCACGTCCTTCATCTCCCTTTAAGGCTCCTCTCTCTTAATGTTCCTCCTTCATCTACTACGATTTTTTTTCATTTTCCTCCACCTCCTTTTTACTTTTCTCACCATTCTATAATCCTTCTTCAGTTTAGAATTAAAAGCCCAAACCAATTAGGAAAGTGTATGTCCTCGTCCAGTCTCAAGAATAGTCAGTCGACTATTTTTAATGGTCGGTCGACTGATTACTGTGTCTCAGTAATGCGCGCTCAACTTCAAACGCTTTCCAATTAATCGTTACTTCTTCAGATCAGACTTGTGATATACCATTGAAAAGCTAAGAAAAAGAGATTTCGAACGCGACTTGAATCGGCTCGATCGGAGTCGTAGAACTCAAGATATTCATATTTTTATTTGACCCATTTGAAAACGATCATTCTCCTTTCTTATTTCGCATAAGATTTCATCTTTAAGCTCGAGTTTTTGCCTTGGTTATGCATCCACGACTCCATACCCTACGTAAAATGCAATATGACCATAAAGTATCAAATTCGAGGAAAAATAGTAGACAATGTGTGGACATGACGTAGGTCCACCCCGACGCGGCCACGCGCGGGTTTTGGGTAGGCGAATGAACCTCCATATGAGAAGGATCGAATTGAAATTTAAGTCGAAATGGAGTCGCCACCGAATTTTATGGTTATTCGGAACCGTTCGAGCCCACTCTATATCGCCATGGTCCATACACAAAGTATGGCCCATTTCGGTTTGAGAGTTTATTGGGCTCGTCCCTTTGCATATCGATATAGATGCCGACTTGGGCGGTTAATCGTATATTGAATGACTCTCGTTGCCAATGGATTCGGACATCCGGAAACCACGGTTCTGAGTAAGGGGTGAGGGTACGTGTTGGGAAGCCCACTAAGGACACCCAACCCCGCCCGCTCTTAGCGGCCTCTACTAGGACATCGTTTGACTTTTTAATATGCGGGCTAGTAATTCGGTGAAATGTTATGCAAACAGCGTTTTAGCTAAGCATGCGAATTAAATGTGAGCTACGTCAATTTAATGCATCTAATTTATTGTCGAAGTGATTTAGCATGCGAGGGTTCATTTATAAACGGTAAAACGTAAATAAATAAAGCAAAGCAATAATAAATCGATTACAAATTACACGGGCAGAATACAACCCGGAATTCACAATACAACGAACAATAATAATAGAATAATCAAAATATATAATTGAAATGATGAGCAATAATTATAAACGGACCCGTGTATAAACTAGACCGTGAATTTGTGTAAACGGACGAACTTTAATTAATTACGCATTATATTGCGTAGTAATCAAAGGACGGAGGTTCGAGACCTAGACGTGGTGCTAGCCCGATCTCGAACCTCTATGCCTTGTCCTGATTTATCACCTCGAGAAATTGAGTCTATATTAATTTTACGTCGGATACGACTAAAGAGTCGTTGATATAAAATTAATAATGTGAGACCGTCGATCAAAATCGTTTAAGTGAAGTGATATGCATGAGTTTTGAAAAGGAGGCCACGTGATTGACTTTACACGTGTCGACTAAGTCGCTTTTTTAAAAAGACGAGGCTCGAATGATAAAAAAGAACTCTCGGTTTCTGGGCTGCAGGACCCACTCGGTCGAGTCATGGCTGGACTCGGCCGAGTGCGTCCTGGAAGACGCTACTGCCCGTAATTTAGGGTGCTACTCGACCGAGTAGCAGGTGTACTCGGTCGAGTGGCACCTGTACGAGTTGTGACTCGTTTGTTTTAATGTGTTTTAAATCGATGATTGGCCGAGTCAAATAAAAATATTGACAGATTTAGATTTAACTCGGTTTGTCGGTACTATAATCATGTCTTATATGATTATAATACCGTTATCGGAATTTTGTAAAAAAAAGGTTATTGTTAGATAAAAAATTTGATTAGTGACGGAATTGCGTCCCTCTACGTCACGACATCGATATTAATCCTTACGGATTATGCGACGTCGGTTTTCGTGTCAACGGGTTCCGTACTAATCTTTGAAATGGATTCATACGCGTTCAACTACGAATGATCGGGATCGTGTTAATAAACGAACCTTAAAAAATGATCATCGTAGTCAAACGAGTTCGGATCCGAGTTTTGATATTATTATATATATATACACGGTACATACGATATTATAGTAAAATATAATAACGATGATTAAATGCGAAAAGTAAAATGTTAGTGTTAGTAAAAATGTCGTTACTATCGACTAAATAAAATACTATAAGCGTAAATAAAAATGTACGAATATATATATACAAAAAAGACGAGAAAAAGGAGGGAAGAAGGAGGAGTCGGTGTTGAATTGTTACACCCTCAACCTACATGCTCTTGCTTCTCGGGATACGGTTCGTCTAATGGCGGCAATGGCGCGGGAACGTCGAGATATGTAGGAGGAGATGATGGTGTGTATATGGCTCTTGGTTTGTGTGGATTTTTACGAGTTTGTGCTCTCGAAATGCGTGCAAGGATGACGGCGTTTATGGCTGAAAAATGTATGCAAAAGGGTTGTGTAAGAGTTGATGATTGGTGTAGGAGGTAAAAGAGTTGTCGGTGTTTCTAAGTTGTGCTTGAAGAAAGTTGTCCTGTTGAAGTGTGTCAATGCATGGGGTATTTATAGGGAGCCCCGACGTTGGGTTACTCGACCGAGTGGCGCGGGTGCACTCGGTCGAGTGCCCCTGCGAATGAACCTGGACGGGTTCAAAGAGGCTCCACTCGATCGAGTGGCCAATCCACTCGATCGAGTGGATCAATTAAACCGGGCTATTTTGGGCGTGATTGCCCTTGATTTATGCTTAATTGATTGTGATGGATTTGGCTAATTTTGGCTGATTTGTGAATGATTTGGATAGATTTGTGAACCTGGTGCATGTTTCGGGAACGCACCATCGACCGAGCACCAACTACTCGGCCAAAACACCCATCTCAGCCGAAATACATCCCCAATCAGCCGAGATTTTGGCTTCTCCACCAAGCAACGGAATTCGCATTCCTTTCGAACTCTTACATTTCCTATCCAAAAACCGATTCAAACACCCGACCGAGTACAAACACTCGGCCGGGCAACACACAACCAGCCGTGTCCCTTTCTTCTTGGACAAGAAAGCGGAATTCTCATGCCTTACAACTTCTACGTTTCCTATCCAAAGCGGTAGTTCAAACTCTCCTAGCCAAGGTCGGGAATTTCCTATAAATAGCCCCTTGCATACAACACTTTCAAGGACGGATTTTACACATCATTCATTAACAACAAAACATTCAAAAATATTCAGAAATTATCGTCATATATCATCAAAATTCAGAATTATTCACATCACACATAAGCACCAAACTTAACATCGAGAAACCGATAACATTCCCGAAGGAAAACCGGTCCATTTAAACCCGAGACCCTTCGCCCGAAACTCGTCCAAACCGAGCCACCACCTCACCGACGCATACTCGACGCTCTTGTGCCCAAGCCACGTCCCGACGAGCCCCTATCCGAGTAAACAGAAGCATGTAGGTTGAGGGTGTAACAAAACCCGATTTCTCTTCTTCTTCCCTTCTCTTCCTCGTCGTTCGTTTTTTTTATTACGGGTCATTCGTCGTTTTTTTTTATTTTCTAATATCGATATTATTAAAAAACTATTTTCATATAACAACATTCTTAAAAATATGATATCGATTCTCTATAATCGAATATTGTATCGAAAGAATTATATTAAGATCTCGACGATATTAAAAATCGTTACATCTTTGTTTCGTTCAAACTTCTTTTTACAAAACTTTTTTTAATTCATTCCGAATATTCAATATCGATTTCATAATCGAATATCGGGTACGACGAATATCGAAAACATAAAATCGAGCATAAATTAATTCATATTTTGTACGCGATTTATCAAAATTAGCAATTTCGAACAAAAAATAAAAACCGGACGGACCCGCACGCGAGTCGCGCCATACCCAGGCGACTCGCGCACGGGCCTGAAATCCGAGACGTTTTTTTAGATTTTTCGTTCGTCTTATTATTTATTCTACGAAACGATTTCAAAATTTATATCTTTTCTAAAACTATTCGAAGGATTTGATATTGATTTCATAGTCAATTATCGAATATAATGAATGTCGAAAATATTAAGTCGAGTACGAATTATGCAATATTCGTGCGCGGTTTAATAAAAACATCGAGTTTTCGAAAACCGATTTCAAAGCAGGCCACCACGCGACCCGCCGGTGACCCGGGCGAGCCGCGCGGCCGGCTGCCCCTTTTTCCGCTTTTTGTAATTTTTCGAACTTCGTTTTTTATACAAAACATCGTTTTTAACAATATTTTTCAGATTTCGATTAATATTTATTTTCTCGATCTCGCATATTTATTTTATTTGCTATATTATTATTTACAGATCGATACTAACTCGTTTGTTCATCTTTTGTAGCAAATTCATCTTTATTTCATCTTTTGTTTTATTATACTAAAACGAACTTCACATGCTAAATTCAACTTTGACGTTAAATTTTAGTTGCATTAAATCGACTTAGCAACCCATTCAATTCCTCGCATGTTTAGGAAAACAATGTTTGCATATCATTCATCGTATTACTAACGCGCGTATTAAAAAATCATTCGATATCCTAGTAGAGGCCGCTAATGTGCGGGCGGGGTTGGGTGTTCTTAGTGAACTTCCCAACACGTACCCTCACCCCTTTACTCAGAACCGTGGTTTCCGGATGTCCAAAACCATTGGCAACGAGAGTCATTCAATATACGATTAACCGCTCAAGTCGGCATCTATATCGATATGCAAAGGGACGAGCCCAATGAACTCTGACATCGGAAATGGACCGTATTTTGTATACGGCCCACTACGACATAGAGTGGGCTCGAACGGTTCCGAATAACCATAAAATTCGGTGGCGACTCCGACTTCGATTTAAATTTCCATTTGACCATCTCATGGAGATTCATTCGCCTCCCCAAACCCGTGCGTGGCCGCGTCGGGGTGGACCTATGTCATGTCCACAATTTGGCGACTCCGCTGGGGATTAGCTGATACGTTACTGACCTTCAGCATCCTCAGGGTGAGACTCGAATAGAAATCGTTTGACTAGTACAATACGCGTTTTAGTTTTACGGTTCATGCATAACCCCATATTTTCCCGGGCCGGTACTGGTGACCGACGTCCCACTATACTATCGATGTAGTCCAAATTGGATATGTCGAAGGTGTCCATTAGCCGACTCGTATGGGTTTTACGGCAGGTTCTAAGCTCAACTCGACTTAGGAAGTCCGCCCCGATTCTCGATAGGCTGTGTACACTGGTATAGACCCTTTCAGACTGACCGAGACTTAGAATTAGAGCATACATGGCGTCGTTATACTGCTTCCATGACTACGTGCTACCTGATTTACAAGTCTTTTTTTTTTCAAAAACCGTCATTTTCAAAATTGCATCCTTTTCAAAATATCCAATTTCAAAACCCGGGACATATACCGAATTTAGGATCCACGATTTTACTCAAAATAGCCTATTTTTAGCCGGTATTACGCCCATTTCAAAACTCGAAAATATTTTCGAACTTTCAAAACCCTCCCCGGTCCGCCTTTCTGTTTTCTCTTTCGAGAAAAAGGGCCGGTTCTCCCCGATTCGTTCGGGCCTTTCAAAAATTCAATTTTTCAAAACCTTCCTTTTCTTAGGACTTCCCGATTTAGCAGTGTCGGGTCGTGTCGTAAGTCGTCAAGGTCTTCTAGCGTCGAAACTCCGTCGATCTTACATCGCGGATTTCTTCCCTATCCCAGTCCGCCTTATTATACTAAGGCAAGGCCCACCTACGTAGGACATACTCCTACAAGGGTCGGCCCGTCTACACAATCGAGTCTAGAAGTCTGGGGAACATCTCACGTGAACCTCCTTTCGAACAGGGCCCAGCCCACACGGCTGGATCCTAAACAAGGTCCACTATTCACAAGTCATCCGTCTAGATGTCTTTTCCGAGTCATTTCCTCTCTAGTTTCCCCTTCCTTGCTCGGGATGTACTTTAGTTCTACGATTTGGGTTGGTCGCTGATACGTGGTATTCTCACAGACAGGCCGCCTCACACTCGAACCATGACTAAGGACTCAATTGATCAACTGAACACCGCATTGGCCAAAATCCAAGAACAGCTCGACCAAATCAGGGGCGACCAGATCGCCATTGTCACCCGGGTTAGTGCCATAGAACAGGACAAGCCAAAGGGTGAAGATGAAGCTCATGGGCCTTTAGCCCAATTGACTAGCGCAGTCCTTAAACTGCAAGAGCAAGTCCATTTGACGACCCACAACTCGATCCATACGGAGAATGCCCGAACCTATTCTCCCCTGACCGATCAACTGCCTGCCAATCTCAACTTGACAGGCCTCCCAATGTTCGACGGAACCGAAGACCCGGTATTACATATCCGGGCCTTCAAGGAGTTTATGGCCCTAAAAGGAGTCAAATCGGATATGTTCAAACATCTGTTTGCCTCCTCGCTGGAGAAGCACCCAAAAGCTTGGTTCTATAAGCTCGACGCCAAAAAATACAAAACTTGGGACGATGTCGCAACGGAGTTCGCCCGAAACTATGCGGACAATGCGGAAATCCAGACAACCATGCGTACTCTGGAGGTCATGGCCCAAGAGCCGAAGGAGGGTTTCACCAAATACCTCCAAAGGTGGAGGGCCGAAAGTGTCAAGCTGGTCGACAAGCCCAGCGAAAAAGTATTAGTGGAGGCCTTTGTGAAAAATCTCCTCCCATCTTATCGGATCCATCTCCGGTACGCTATCATACCCAATTTCGCCACCTTAACCGAAATGGGTACGAGAATCGAAGACGACTTAAGGTTAGAGAGCCTTACTAAGGCCTCTACAAAGGGTTATCAAGGAGCCAGTTCATCTTCCGGTAAGCCCGCAACTACAAATGCGGCCCGAAGTATCTTCGACGAGGTTAATTTACTAGACACCCCGACCAAAAAGAACACTCCAGCCCGAGTATTCACGGACATAGGGACTACTTATGCCGACGCCTTACAAAGGCTATCTTCTAAAGGCCTAATTCAACCCATAGGCCCAATGCCAGAGGTTCCTGTCGAGAAACGGTCCAAAAGCTACAACGCACAGGCCTATTGCCGCTATCACCAAGGCAACGGGCATGACACCGAAAAATGCTGGAAATTAAAGCATCTCATTCAAGATCTGATCGAGAGTGGGAAGATACCGTTACCCAGCGACAAGCCCAGCAACAAAAACAACCCTCTTGCTACTCACGCCATTTCTGCTGGAGAAATAATCGATTGTACTCATCTCATTTCCCCTTTCATTCCTCAAATTAACGGGATATGGACTGACGACGAAGACGATGTTTATCTGACGAAGGGGGAGACTGTCCCCATCACGGCCGAAGAGATCCGGAAGGCCAAAACCAAGGCCCTAACCGGTACTCATGTCATCACGGCCGGATCTTCAACCCCGGGATCCGCCACTGAGCCCGCCAAGACGGACTCCATACTCGAGGAACTAGACACTAACACGGCCCTAGTCAAGCAACTGAAGAGGGTCCGAACTGATCTTACCATATGGCAGCTTCTGGTCAGTTCTCAGGAACATCGGGCAACACTTACTAAAGCTCTCGATGAGATCAAGGTGGACTCGTCGGTTACCCCCGCTGAAATGGTAGCCACCGTCCTGCCTCACCTCAAAGGCAAGTCCAAAGAAGAAGGCCCGCTTATCACCTTCTCTGAGTCCGATCTACCACCATTTGGGGCTACCCACAACCTAGCCCTATATATTACGGTGATTTGCCGGGGCAAATATCTACCCATGACCCTAATCGATGACGGGTCAGCTGTAAACGTCCTTCCTTTAAGGACTGCTAGGGCTCTCGGCATTACCGAGACCGACTATCTTCCTACTGCACAAACTATCCAGGCCTTTGATGGAAGCCCGAAATCAGTTGCTGGGGCTGTCAGACTAGCCATCATAACCGGCCCAATCGAAAAAGAACTAGAATTTCAAGTGATCGATGTCACCTCATCGTTCAATCTACTACTCGGAAGGCCTTGGATCCGCGCAGTCAAGGCCGTATCCTCCACTCTTCATAGAAAGGTCAAGTTACCTTTACAAGACGGGGTCATCACACTTGAAGCTACTCCAATAGCCGTGTCAAGCTGCAACACGGCCGGTTCAATCGACCCGCGAGGATTCAACTTCGTGGGAATGATCGATGAAGAATATTTTTTTAGGCCCTATTTCACAACCAGCATCGACAAAATGCTGCAGAATTTGGGTTACTTACCGGGGGCTACTTCAAGGCCTGGTCTCCCGGCAGGCAAGATCATCGATGTCTTAAATAACGAAGAGCCGAAATTCGGTTTGGGATATGCTTTAACCCCGGAAAATGTGGTCCGGGCCGGCATTCAGAAGGCCTGCAACGTCCTCAAGGGCTCCTACAGCCCGAAACTCAACTTCGTCACTCCAGTATTCGGAGCTGTCCAAACAGGCCTTTACCAGCCCGCTATAACCTATTCTGAGGTCAATTTCATCCTAGATGATATCTTCACTCTCATCCAGGCTGAATCAAAAGAAGATTCAAACCAAGCTGAGCCCATGCTGGGGCTCTTGTTCGGGGAAAGCAAGATAATTTCTACCCCTAAGGAGGAATTAGTCAACCTGATCCTCCATAGCAATAAATTCGATCCGACCAAGCTGATCTCTGAAGTAGGTGCTGACACTGGAAAGCGGGCTTGGAGGAAGACAATCAAATGGACCGACAGCGAGGGCCGAGTCTACAAGCTCACTACCGGCGAAGGAGACATGCAAGACGACGAGTCCGAATCCGAGTCTGAGTCAGAGTCTGAGTCGGAGTCTGAGTCTAAGTCTAGAGGGTCCAGCACTAGGATCGAGTCTGTAACCCCTTTCCCTTCAAGCATTCCTCTGGGAGCCTCGGAGTCTGTCCCGAGAGCACTCCCCATACCGCCTCTGACCAGCGATCAGATGGCAGCTCTCTTCGAGCTATTTTCAAAACTTTCTATCAATAATAACGATAACCGTTCTGCTTACGACTTGTCTTATTTTCAAAACATTTTCAAAAACGTTACTTGCAATGACATTGAGAAACCCGACGAACAGGTACCATTACCTCAGCATCTAGTCGAGCAACTCGAACAAAGAGAGTCCCGAGATCCGGTGATCGAAGAAACCGATTCCATCAATCTGGGAACCCCTTTAGAGCCTCAGATGCTTAAGTTAGGTTTATCCTTAGACCCCGAGGAGAAGCAACAATTTACGGAGCTCCTCCACGAATTCAAAGACGTCTTCGCATGGTCCTACAAGGACATGCCGGGAATAGACCGGGAGATAGCCGAACACCGTATACCTATCAAAGACGGGTGTAAGCCGGTAAAACAAAAACTCCGAAGAATGAGGCCCGAATGGTCTCTCAAAGTCAAAGAAGAAGTCGACAAGCAATTCAAAGCGGGCTTTATCCAAGTGTCTGAATATCCAGACTGGGTCGCAAATATCGTGCCGGTACCCAAGAAAGACGGAAAGGTACGAGTTTGTGTAGACTTCCGGGACCTTAATAAGGCCAGCCCAAAAGACGATTTTCCGTTGCCACACATCGACATACTAGTGGACAACACGGCCGACCATGCCCTTCTATCTTTTATGGACGGGTATGCCGGATACAATCAGATCAAAATGGCAAAAGAAGACATGAGTAAGACCACCTTCACTACACCTTGGGGGACTTACTGTTACACCGTTATGCCATTTGGGCTTATCAACGCCGGTGCCACTTATCAACGGACCGCCACTGCCTTATTACATGACATGATGCACAAGGAAGTGGAAGTCTACGTGGACGATATGATAGTCAAGTCCAAAGAACGAAACGGGCATATTCCGGCCCTTAGGAAGTTCTTCACCCGACTACGCAAGTATAACATGAGACTGAATCCTCAAAAATGCAGCTTTGGGGTAACATCGGGTAAATTATTGGGCCATATCGTCAGCCAGCGCGGCATCGAGGTTGACCCAGCCAAAATCAAGGCCATTACCGAGATGCGGCCACCTAAAACCGAAAAGGAAATTAGGGGGTTTCTCGGGAAAGTCCAATATATCAGCAGGTTCATTTCGAAGCTAACCATGGTATGTGAGCCCATTTTCAAAAAACTGAAGATAGGAGAACGGGTACTATGGGACGACAAATGTCAAACAGCTTTCGATAAAATCAAAGAGATTCTGTCATCTCCGCCGGTATTAATGGCACCTCAACACGGTTTGCCTTTGTCGTTATACTTGACAACGACTGAGACAGCCATGGGGGCTATGCTAGCCCAGACAGTCAACTCAGAAGAACGAGCCATTTACTACATCAGTAAAAAGTTCCTAGAGTACGAGTGCAAATACACGATGCTTGAAAAGACGTGTCTAGCTCTAGTTTGGGCCACTAAAAAGCTCCGACATTACATGCTTAGCCACGAAGTTCACGTACTATCAAGAATGGATCCAATCAAGTATCTGTTCGAAAAGCCCATTCTCAACGGTAGAATATCTAGATGGACTTTAATGCTAGCTGAGTTCGACCTCAAGTTCGTACCATTAAAAGCCATCAAGGGTCGGGTAGTAGCCGAATTCCTCGCCGATAGCCCGGTACCTGAAGGAGGACATACCGATACTTGGGCCTTCCCTGACGAAGATATATTCCATACCGACACAGAAACATGGGATCTATATTTTGACGGAGCATCCAACTTTCGAGGATTTGGTGTCGGGATTTTGCTGATCTCACCACAAGGAGAGCACACCCCGTTATCCATCAAGTTAGACTTCGACGTGACTAATAACGCAGCCGAATACGAAGCATGCATTCACGGGTTGCAAGCCGCCGCTGATCTAGGAGTAACGAACCTCCGGGTCCACGGTGACTCATCATTAGTCATTAATCAAGCACTCCAGAAATGGAAAACTCGGAACGCAAATCTCGTAGCTTACCAAGCGCGAGTAAGGATTCTCGAAAAGCAGTTTCAAAGGGTGGAATACATTTATCTGCCCCGGGAAGAAAACCAGTTTGCAGATGCACTATCCAAATTAGCATCTTTACTGAACATCCCGGAACATCTGACTAGCATGCCCATTTGCGTCGAAAGACGGTCCGAGCCGGCATATATCAACGCTATCCAAGACATCGAAACAACCGACCCAGAACCTTGGTATCAGGCTGTTCTTACCTACTTGACGTCAGGAGAATATCCTCCGGGATCTGAAAACCGGGCCAAGAAGGCCTTACGAAGATGGGCCACTCAGTTCATCCGCACGGACGATGGACAGTTGTACAAAAAGACGGCACAGGGGGCTTTACTCCTATGCATCGACAAAACACAGGCCGAAAAAGTCATGGCCGAGGTACACGATGGCGAGAACGGCCCGCATATGAATGCCCATATGTTAGCTCGAAAAATCGCAAGACTCGGGTATTATTGGAATAGCATGGAAACCGACTGTCAGTTATACGTCAAGCACTGTCACAACTGTCAGATTTTCGGCAATGTCCAACATATGCCGTCATCCCTATTATACACCATGACATCACCATGGTCATTCTCAACATGGGGAATTGATATAATCGGGAAAGTGAACCCGTCCGGCACGGGAGGTCACTGCTTCATCCTAGTGGCTATTGACTATTTTACTAAATGGGTCGAAGCCGAGTCATATCGTGTCTTGAACGCCAAGCACGTTGCAAAATTTATCCAAGATAAAATTATATGCCGATACGGGATCCCGCACGAATTCATAAGTGATCACGGGACCCATTTCCAAGCTGAAACCGCTACTTTGCTAGCAAAATATAAAATTCAAAGGCATACGTCATCACCTTACCGTCCCCAAACAAACGGAGCGGTAGAGGCAGCAAATAAAATCATTGTCACCATACTTAAAAAGATGGCAGATAATTACCGAGATTGGCCCGATAAAATTCCTTTCGCTTTATGGGGATACCGGACGTCAATCCGAACCGCAACCGGAGCAACTCCATACTATCTGACGTATGGGATGGAGGCGGTCCAGCCCGTCGAGCTTGAGGTACCCTCTCTAAGGATTTTACTCGAAAGTCAAGTACCTGAAGCAGATTGGGTTCAAGCCCGGTACGACTCGTTGATTCTTTTAGACGAACGACGATCTCGAGCCCTTAACAACATCCAGATATATCAAAAAAGGATAAAACGGGCTTTCAACAAAAGGGTTAGGCCCAGAAACATCAAAGAGGGCGATCTAGTCTTAAAATCTGTCCGGGCTTTGTTACCAGTCGACCCAAGGGGAAAATTCAAACCTAATTGGGCCGGACCCTATCTAGTTTAGAAGGTTTTATCAGGAGGAGCCGTAATGCTGACAGACTTGGATGGGAATGAATTCGTCAACCCAACCAACTTGGACCAGCTGAAGCGCTACTACCCCTAACCTTATCTCAATGTCATTTGCTAAAAATTTATCTTTTTATACAAAATTTTCAAAAATTAAGCAAGTCAATGGGTTAGGATTACTGATCCTACTGTCGCACATCTCGAACTAATAGTCTTGATGTATTTCGAAAATAGCAAAAATCTATGTCTGAACTACGGTCGGTTTGATTCCACTAATCGTGGATACGTAGGCAACCCCTCAAAAGGGTACAACCACTGTAATAACGAAAAGACAGGAACGGTTTTCACTAATATGTCTTTTATTATTTCAAAAAATGCCTCACGCAAAAAAAATATATAAATCACAAAAGTCACACAAAAATAGTAGTAATATTTAAATAATAAAATTTAAAAGACTACTCGTACATTTTTCCCTTCCCCTTATCTTTCGGGTCACGCGGATCCCGGGGCCGGCAAGGCGGGGGCGAACGTTCCCTAATCACGAGTGGAACTTCCTTTGCTCGAACCCGTTTCTTCGACTTCGGCTTCTCCGCCCTCTGCACGGGTTCAATCCGAGCCCGGATGCGCTCGGGTAGTCTATCCCGAGGATCAAGTCGGTCCTTAGCTGCCAGTCTTGGACCAAGTCTCCTTTCTAAGTCCGTCTGGGGGCCCGTTTTCCCCCATGTACCTTTAGAGCTGGACCCTTTAGTCAAAGTCTTGGTCTTCCCCTTTTGGCCTGACATCAATCGGACCATCGTAGCCGGGGTATCGCCATCAAAGCCTCGATTATCCTTAACCTGTTCTCAGCGCAGCAAGTCAAAGGCTTCATCGGTCTTTAAAGCAGCACGGGCTTTAGCAGAATCGGCCTGGGTCCACTTCGTGTAGGAATCTGATACCCAGATCGAGGGAGAAGCTTTAGAAACGGGCCAAGTGTGCCGGGTATACCATCTTTGCGCCCAAATGTCACACATCACGTCCGTTAGCTGGGTAGACTCACTCACGACCGCCTCAATCTCCGGGATTCTCTGGGCCCGACCATATTGCCTAAGTATGCGATCGGGATAAAGGTGAATCGTCTGCCTAAAAGATAGGATTAGCTGATAACGGGCCCTATCTCGCAACTCTAATCCAGTCCAGGCATAAATAGGCCACCAAGGTACGGTCCAACGAATCAATGGGCCTCCATGGAAGGATAGCAGCTCGTCCCAGAATTTTTGGGTAGTAAGGCGAGAAAAGTCAACAGTCCGTCTTCTTGTCATCACCTGATTTGAGCGATATCGGCTTACGTCTAGAGGAGGATCCAGGATCGATAACCTCTCAAAAAGCCATAGCTGAAAAGTCAAAATTGCAAAAAAAGTCAATGTCGATTTTCGAAAAAAAAAAAAAAAAAAAAAAAAAAAAAAAAAATCGCAAAATCGCAAAAATCGGAAAAAACCGAGAAAATCGAGAAAAGACGCGAAAACCGCGCAAAAATCAAAGACCCGAAAACTCGGAAATTGCAAAAAAAATAAAAAATTGCGAAAATCAAGAAAAAATCAGCCTACCTGTAGAAGACGGGTGCTACCAGACAGCTTGATCGATGGATCCCTCTTACGATTATCTAAACCTTGGATAATCTTCCCGGTAATCAGCCAGGCTGGGCTGTGTTCGGTCTCCATTTGATCCGCTACAGAAAGAAGTCTGACATGGCCCATACAGGATAGCCAATCCAAGTGACCCTCGAAAGCATAAACATGGAGGATACAAAAAGTAAAGGCCCTACGACTATATACCGGCCTGACCCGAACGTCATCTTGATTCATAAATTTTTCAGCTAGATCGATCAAGGAGACTGTATTTCCTTCTAGCATACGGGATACCTCCATATGAGAAAGCCCTAAAAATTCTCTTAATTTCCTCCTTGGATCACGAACTGAAAAGGGGATAGCAGGACGAAGAATAGGATTCCACCCTCCTACAGCAGCTATTTCCTCAGGAATAGGACAGACTTCACCTCGAGGAAACCTAAAGACATGATAGGTATTATCCCAATAAGATAGGCAAGCATCCAGGAAGTGACGATCCACTTGCATCTGCCGAATAACGGATAACTGGGCAACGCCGTTTTGGTTCAGAATAACCTTGTCAGCATCTCTGAAGGTTCGGGACCAATCTTGCAGCATTCCGACTAATCGATCGATTCCCATAATGAATTTCTAAAAAAAGAGGACTAAGTTTTTCAGAACTTATTTTTCTTAAAAGGAAGGAAGGGAGTTGTGAGAATTATGAATAAATTATGAGCAGAGAGATGAGTATTTATAGCATGAAATCGGATTCTCCTCCTCACTTTGGGATTCCTAATCCCATGGGATTTAGCATACAGGCCTTTAATCCTAGGATCTAGCTAAGACATCCCGAGCATTCCTACTCCTTCTCAGAGTCAAAAAAAAATTCTTTAATCCTTCAAAATTCTTCCATCCAAAAAAATATTCAAAAAATCTTCTTCAAATTTTTATTCCCCAGCACGAGTCATTTCTCCTAAAAATGCGTTACATGCAAACTTGGCATAAATTATTATACAGGACGACTCAAGCAAAACCGTGCAAACAACTCCCCAGCGGCATAGGCTAATACGACAAGTCCGGTTCCCCACGGAGTTATCATCAAACTCAGGTACATTTCTAGTCTTCGGCCGGCGGGCCCTCCACGCAGGTCTAACGGACCTTAAACGACCCGACCGGAAGTCTGCCAGGTCTAAACTTTGATTTGCCTGGTAGCTTACTCTGACTTTCGCCTTGTCCAAGCCTCAGTCAGAGTGGGGGCTCTGTAGACACCCACATTTGACCGCCAGGTGTCTATAGCAGTTTCCGACAAACACCCGATGATGATCGGACGCAAACGTGCTTTAAATACTCAGAAACGGGCTCAAAATCATTGGCATTTGGCTTGGGCTCATTATGGAGTACATATCTCACAAAACCAACCTCAAAATCAGGCCCAGTGGGTCGTTTCGAGTCAAATAAGACTAATTTGGGTCGATTCCGACACCATGGGTAAAACCGTCTTTTTACGACCGAGTCCAAAACCCGTCAAAATTATTTCTGAAATGCGTGAGTCAGCCATGACGTGTCACACGGCTGGTTCCAGCTTCAATCCTACAAAAATCAGCTACACAAAATATTAAACAAATCCGTTTAAGGATAGAATTCGATCTCAAGTAGGAATTCTATCCAGAAACCGAATCAGATATCGACCGAGCACCAACTACTCGGCCAAAACACCCATCTCAGCCGAAATACATCCCCAATCAGCCGAGATTTTGGCTTCTCCACCAAGCAACGGAATTCGCATTCCTTTCGAACTCTTACATTTCCTATCCAAAAACCGATTCAAACACCCGACCGAGTACAAACACTCGGCCGGGCAACACACAACCAGCCGTGTCCCTTTCTTCTTGGACAAGAAAGCGGAATTCTCATGCCTTACAACTTCTACGTTTCCTATCCAAAGCGGTAGTTCAAACTCTCCTAGCCAAGGTCGGGAATTTCCTATAAATAGCCCCTTGCATACAACACTTTCAAGGACGGATTTTACACATCATTCATTAACAACAAAACATTCAAAAATATTCAGAAATTATCGTCATATATCATCAAAATTCAGAATTATTCACATCACACATAAGCACCAAACTTAACATCGAGAAACCGATAACATTCCCGAAGGAAAACCGGTCCATTTAAACCCGAGACCCTTCGCCCGAAACTCGTCCAAACCGAGCCACCACCTCACCGACGCATACTCGACGCTCTTGTGCCCAAGCCACGTCCCGACGAGCCCCTATCCGAGTAAACAGAAGCATGTAGGTTGAGGGTGTAACAAAACCCGATTTCTCTTCTTCTTCCCTTCTCTTCCTCGTCGTTCGTTTTTTTTATTACGGGTCATTCGTCGTTTTTTTTATTTTCTAATATCGATATTATTAAAAAACTATTTTCATATAACAACATTCTTAAAAATATGATATCGATTCTCTATAATCGAATATTGTATCGAAAGAATTATATTAAGATCTCGACGATATTAAAAATCGTTACATCTTTGTTTCGTTCAAACTTCTTTTTACAAAACTTTTTTTAATTCATTCCGAATATTCAATATCGATTTCATAATCGAATATCGGGTACGACGAATATCGAAAACATAAAATCGAGCATAAATTAATTCATATTTTGTACGCGATTTATCAAAATTAGCAATTTCGAACAAAAAATAAAAACCGGACGGACCCGCACGCGAGTCGCGCCATACCCAGGCGACTCGCGCACGGGCCTGAAATCCGAGACGTTTTTTTAGATTTTTCGTTCGTCTTATTATTTATTCTACGAAACGATTTCAAAATTTATATCTTTTCTAAAACTATTCGAAGGATTTGATATTGATTTCATAGTCAATTATCGAATATAATGAATGTCGAAAATATTAAGTCGAGTACGAATTATGCAATATTCGTGCGCGGTTTAATAAAAACATCGAGTTTTCGAAAACCGATTTCAAAGCAGGCCACCACGCGACCCGCCGGTGACCCGGGCGAGCCGCGCGGCCGGCTGCCCCTTTTTCCGCTTTTTGTAATTTTTCGAACTTCGTTTTTTATACAAAACATCGTTTTTAACAATATTTTTCAGATTTCGATTAATATTTATTTTCTCGATCTCGCATATTTATTTTATTTGCTATATTATTATTTACAGATCGATACTAACTCGTTTGTTCATCTTTTGTAGCAAATTCATCTTTATTTCATCTTTTGTTTTATTATACTAAAACGAACTTCACATGCTAAATTCAACTTTGACGTTAAATTTTAGTTGCATTAAATCGACTTAGCAACCCATTCAATTCCTCGCATGTTTAGGAAAACAATGTTTGCATATCATTCATCGTATTACTAACGCGCGTATTAAAAAATCATTCGATATCCTAGTAGAGGCCGCTAATGTGCGGGCGGGGTTGGGTGTTCTTAGTGAACTTCCCAACACGTACCCTCACCCCTTTACTCAGAACCGTGGTTTCCGGATGTCCGAAACCATTGGCAACGAGAGTCATTCAATATACGATTAACCGCTCAAGTCGGCATCTATATCGATATGCAAAGGGACGAGCCCAATGAACTCTGACATCGGAAATGGACCGTATTTTGTATACGGCCCACTACGACATAGAGTGGGCTCGAACGGTTCCGAATAACCATAAAATTCGGTGGCGACTCCGACTTCGATTTAAATTTCCATTTGACCATCTCATGGAGATTCATTCGCCTCCCCAAACCCGCGCGTGGCCGCGTCGGGGTGGACCTATGTCATGTCCACAAAAATGTAAGGGGTAGAAATGAAATTTGCAATTTAAATAGACCGAAATTTGACCTTGTCGAAAAGGATTTTCTCAAATGGCTAAGTTTTGCAAATTTTAAAATGAGAATTTGAAGAGAGAGGTATACTGACAGACTCGACTCTGGACGTGACCGGACGAGTTGACAGACACGACTGAACTCTCGAGGGATTGGACCGTGACTCGGTAGGGGGGTGGGCCACCTAACAAGACTCTTAGGTTACGCTATTCCGTAGCCTAGGCGAGTGGCAACATGGTCGAATCCTCGGAATGGGAAGGATGCGTTATCGGGGAATTGCAGTAGTCTGTAATGAGACTGCAACTGCACAACAGGGCTTAGCAATGTTGTTGTCTAGCGCTCTTGAATTCTTGGTTTCGAGGTATAGGCCCGAAGTGGGCGTGGTCTCGAGTCCTGACAGATCCTTGTCTTCGACTGAGCCGAATACTAGGACACACTATAGACAGGAGGCTAGTTTGATATCTTTTGGATTATGTGAGTGGATGGAGAACTTCTGTCTAAGAGAAGCCCCCAGGACAACAAAGCAGACTGTTGAGAACAAGACAGTGTCGTGACCGGAATGATGGCGCTTTTTGAATGTGTGTCAATTTGAGTGGTTGTGCCTGTATTGAAAGGCTGCCTACGTATTCACGTGTAGTGAAATCAAACCAAGCCGTAGTTCAGTGTCGGAAGATATATTATGGTGCCTAAGCTAATAGGACTTTGTGTGTAACTAGCCATAGCGATGGTGTAGGCTAGGTGCGTTCCCAATGATGTCTTGATCAAGGGGATAGAATAGTTAGGATGTTGATCCTGTGGCTGTGAGCGTTCTCCGGGGTAGCCCCCAGAGGTGGTGTGAACTATTTGGGCATGTTCTATGCCGACTGCAAGTTGAGTTCCCGTGTTCTTGGTTTGGATGAGAAGAGTTGGGATGGGATTTTAACGAGTTCTGCTCTCGGGGATTTGACGAGTTCTGCTCTCGGGGATTTTTAACGAGTTCTGTTCTCGGGATTTTTAACGAGTTCTGTTCTCGGGATTTTTAACGAGTTCTGTTCTCGGGATTTTTGATGAATTTTGATCTCGGGTCTTTGGTGAGTTTTGATCTCGGGTCTTTGATGAGTTTTGATCTCGGGTCTTTGGTGAGTTTTGATCTCGGGTCTTTGATGAGTTTTGATCTCGGGTTTGTGTATGGTGATTGTGAATTCTGTTATGTAAAGGGGAAGTCGAGAAAAAATAGCTCGAACTTCGATTGGGACAAGTTTCGATAATGCGGGATCTGGTTTCCATGTCTGGCCCTAATGGTTAGGGGTATCCTATGGAGCTTGAATCCTCAAAATTCCGGGCTGTCTCTGTCCTGGGTCTCGGGAAGGTCTTGAAGGTTGTAATGTGGGAAGGCTGAGTGTGGTGTTAGCTGACCAGCTTGATTGAGTATTGATAACTTTGAATTTGACCGTTTTTACTACGGTCATGGGTTTTTGAATATTTGTTGGCTGACCTTTTAGCCCCGGTCATGGTTTTTTTTTTTGGATTGACCGCTTTAACCTCGGTGATGGGTGCCTCTTTTTGACAATGGCCTTTTTTTTTGTTTTGGCCTTTTGCTTCTTTCCTAGACTTTTGTTTTTTTTCGTCCAGCTTTTTTTTTTTTTTTTTTTTCACGGCTACCCCCCGATGGTGTTGTGAGTGGATATGGGGGTGGCCCCATCGGTTGGATTAGGCTTGTGGAGCTAAACCTTTTGTAAGGTGTAAGCCTAGTTGGTGTTTATGTAAGTGCAACTCGTGATGAAGTATCTACGGTAGACATGGTGATTTGGATCTCGGTATTGTCATCATAATTCCGAGCAGGCTTGGTGGGAGTATCGTCCCAAGTTGGGTACTTCTTGGCATCAAGTCTATAGAGTCACGATGCTTTTTTTTTTTTTTTTTTGGTCAGACTAACGCCTAAGGTAGGGATTCCTCGGTCTTATTGGAGGGGTATTTATTGTGGGGAGTGGGCTTGCCTCCCGTCTTGAACCCAAACTAGGAGACTACCCGGATTTGTCGTAGGATTCGATATGCTCCTGCTAAGGGTAGTTTTGTGGCTTGCTATACCAGACATGGAATAGGTAAAAGGAAAACACGGGTCTCAGTTTCTGCAGTAATTATAGATGTGCCTATAATAGTCACGTGCATGTGCTCACAGTGTATGATGGTGTTCATCATGTTCTCGGAAACACAAAAGTGAAGCATATATGAGAGATTGAAAAAAGCTGATTTTATTGGATTGAAAAAAGAGGACAGAATACAGTTGACTCTGACTCTGACTTTGAAATTGCAAGAGATAGAACATCCTAGACTCGGACTCAGACTCGGACTCAAACCAAATCTGGACTCTTGGATGAGGTTGTCAGTAGTCTTCGGCTTCTAAGGACTCAAGTGGATATCCATTATAGCCTTCGGTAGAAGCTTCACCCAGATCTTCATTATGTCGATGATCGTCTTCAATCCTGATGCCCATTTCGGTAAACACTGCAAAGTTTGAAATGCCGGCATACCTAAGATGGACGCGGTAGGAGGGTAGGAGGTTGTTGATGAACGCCTCCACTAGTGTCTTCTCGCTGGGCTTGTCTACCAGCTTAACACTCTCGGCCCGCAAACGTCGAAGGTATTTGGTGAAACCTTCTGTTGGATCTTGGGCCATGACTTCTAAAGTCCGCATGGTAGTCTGAAGTTCAGTGTTATCAGAATAGTTTTTAGCGAACTCGGTAGCCACATCTTCCCAAGTGGGGAATCTTTTTGCATTAAGCCTATAGAACCAGGCTTTTGGATATTTTCCGAGAGATGTGTCGAACAGATTGATGAACATGTCGGCCTTGACCCCCTTGATTGCCATAAATGCTTTGAAGGCTCGGAGGTGTAGTAATGGATCCTCCGTCCCTTCGAATATGGGTAACCCCTCTAAGTTGAGATCTGTTGGTAGTTTCTCACTGATGGGTGTATAGTCTCGAGAGTTCTCAATATAAATGTTATTCCCTTGAAGGGCGTGGAACTGTTGTTCGAGCTCACGCACCGTGCTGATCAGTTTGGCAAATGACCCAGTATTTACCGACCCAGAATTGAGATCTTGTCGTTCAATGACCGTTAAACGAGCATTCATGGCCTCTTGGTTGGTTTTCAGGAACCCTATATGGGTTTCGGTTATGGCCTGCTTACTAGCCATTGTTTTCAGCGAAGCCTTTATTTCATTGATGGCGTCTTCCATATCCCTATTCCTGGTTGTGGGTGCCATATTCTGCGAGAATACCCACGCAATCAGAAATGTTGCTTCGGAACTTGACTACACCAAGGCATAGGAAATAGCGCGGGAGGAGAGACAACTCTGGTTTGACTCGGGTTAGACTCTCCTAAGACAAATACGTGGGGTGCGATTCTCGGAGTGACTGTGATTAATCTCTCCGTCGGAGAATAGCCCCCAAGTGAGACCAAAGACTCTGATAGGACTCAGATGGTGTGACATCTAAGTGACTCAAAAATGGGGTACGTGAGACAACACGTGTAAGACATGACCCTTAGAGCAACCGTGATTGATCGCTCTGCTAGAGGGTAGACCCCGAGTGGGGTTGAAGATTTTGTTAAGACTAGAGTGTCGGACAAGTGACCCTTAGACGTAAGGATCGTGAACCTTTTTTATAGGGCTATGCCTTGTAAAAGGTTGACTCGGAAAAGACATCTAGACGGGTGACTCGTGAAAGATGGGCCTTTCTTAGGATTCGGCGAGTGGGCCGAGTCCCGTTTGAAGAAAGGTCAACGTGAGACATCCCCAGACTTTGGACTCAATTGTGTAGACGGGCCCTCCTTTGTAGGAGTGTGTCCTACGTAGGTGGGTCATGCCTTAGTCAAATAAGGCGGACTGGGGGTAGGGAAGAAACTCGTGATGTAAGATCGACAGAGTTTCGACGCTAAAGACTTCGACGACTTATGACATGACCCGACACTGCTAAATACGGGAAATCTTAAGAAGAGGAAGGTTTTGAAATTTGATAGTTTTGGAAAACCCGAGAAAATCTCAGGGAAAGGCCCGATTTTTCGAGAAAATCGGAAAGGGTATCGGGCCTTGGTTTTGATGGTTCGAAAATATTTTCGAGTTTTGAATTGGGCAGCATACCGGCTAGAAATAGGCTATTTTGAGTAAAACATAAGTCCTAAATTTGGTATGTGTCCCGGGTTTTGAAAATTGGATATCTTGAAATTTGAAAATTTGAATGTTGGAAAAAAGAATTTCCGACGATTTGAAAATTTGAAGGTGAGATCCCGAAGATTTGAAAATCGAAAACGGCATCTCGAAGATTTGAAAGTTGAAAATGGCATCGCGAGGATTTGAAAATTGAATTTTGAAAATTCGAAAATCGAATGGTGGATCGGAAATTCGAATTTTGAAATGGGCAGCATGCCGGCTAAAAAAAAATAGGCTTGTTTTGAGTCAAATCTTAAGTCTAAATTTCGGCAGCTTTCCGAGTTTTTTGAAAATTTGAATATTTTTGGAAAGATGCATTTTTTGAAATGACGATGTTTTGAAAACGACACGGAAACCAAGTAGCACATAGTCACGTAAGCATTATAACGACGCCATGTATGCTTTACACTAAGTCTCGGTCGGTCTGAATAGGGTCTATACCAGTGTTCATGGTCTAGTCGAGAAACGGAACGGTCTTCCTAACTCGAGTGGAATTTAGAACATGCCGCAAAGTCCATACGAGTCGACCATGAACACCTTTAACGTATCCAAGACTGAATACGTCGTGGTATAGTGGGACGTCGGTCACCAGTACCGGCCCGGGTAAATATGGGGTTATGCATGAACCGTAAAACTAAAACGCATATTGTACTCGTCAAACGATTTCTATTCGAGTCTCACCCTGAGAACTCCGATGGTAAGGCACACATCGGTTGATCCCCAGCGGAGTCGCCAAATTGTGGACATGACGTAGGTCCACCCCGACGCGGCCACGCGCGGGTTTTGGGTAGGCGAATGAACCTCCATATGAGAAGGATCGAATTGAAATTTAAGTCGAAATGGAGTCGCCACCGAATTTTATGGTTATTCGGAACCGTTCGAGCCCACTCTATATCGCCATGGTCCATACACAAAGTATGGCCCATTTCGGTTTGAGAGTTTATTGGGCTCGTCCCTTTGCATATCGATATAGATGCCGACTTGGGCGGTTAATCGTATATTGAATGACTCTCGTTGCCAATGGATTCGGACATCCGGAAACCACGGTTCTGAGTAAGGGGTGAGGGTACGTGTTGGGAAGCCCACTAAGGACACCCAACCCCGCCCGCTCTTAGCGGCCTCTACGAGGACATCGTTTGACTTTTTAATATGCACGCTAGTAATTCGGTGAAATGTTATGCAAACAGCGTTTTAGCTAAGCATGCGAATTAAATGTGAGCTACGTCAATTTAATGCATCTAATTTATTGTCGAAGTGATTTAGCATGCGAGGGTTCATTTATAAACGGTAAAACGTAAATAAATAAAGCAAAGCAATAATAAATCGGTTACAAATTACACGGGCAGAATACAACCCGGAATTCACAATACAACGAACAATAATAATAGAATAATCAAAATATATAATTGAAATGATGAGCAATAATTATAAACGGACCCGTGTATAAACTAGACCGTGAATTTGTGTAAACGGACGAACTTTAATTAATTACGCATTATATTGCGTAGTAATCAAAGGACGGAGGTTCGAGACCTAGACGTGGTGCTAGCCCGATCTCGAACCTCGATGCCTTGTCCTGATTTATCACCTCGAGAAATTGAGTCTATATTAATTTTACGTCGGATACGACTAAAGAGTCGTTGATATAAAATTAATAATGTGAGACCGTCGATCAAAATCGTTTAAGTGAAGTGATATGCATGAGTTTTGAAAAGGAGGCCACGTGATTGACTTTACACGTGTCGACTAAGTCGCTTTTTTAAAAAGACGAGGCTCGAATGATAAAAAAGAACTCTCGGTTTCTGGGCTGCAGGACCCACTCGGTCGAGTCATGGCTGGACTCGGCCGAGTGCGTCCTGGAAGACGCTACTGCCCGTAATTTAGGGTGCTACTCGACCGAGTAGCAGGTGTACTCGGTCGAGTGGCACCTATACGAGTTGTGACTCGTTTGTTTTAATGTGTTTTAAATCGATGATTGGCCGAGTCAAATAAAAATATTGACGGATTTAGATTTAACTCGGTTTGTCGGTACTATAATCATGTCTTATATGATTATAATACCGTTATCGGAATTTTGTAAAAAAAAGGTTATTGTTAGATAAAAAATTTGATTAGTGACGGAATTGCGTCCCTCTACGTCACGACATCGATATTAATCCTTACGGATTATGCGACGTCGGTTTTTGTGTCAACGGGTTCCGTACTAATCTTTGAAATGGATTCATACGCGTTCAACTACGAATGATCGGGATCGTGTTAATAAACGAACCTTAAAAAATGATCATCGTAGTCAAACGAGTTCGGATCCGAGTTTTGATATTATTATATATATACACGGTACATACGATATTATAGTAAAATATAATAACGATGATTAAATGCAAAAAGTAAAATGTTAGTGTTAGTAAAAATGTCGTTACTATCGACTAAATAAAATACTATAAGCGTAAATAAAAATGTACGAATATATATATACAAAAAAGACGAGAAAAAGGAGGGAAGAAGGAGGAGTCGGTGTTGAATTGTTACACCCTCAACCTACATGCTCTTGCTTCTCGGGATACGGTTCGTCTAATGGCGGCAATGGCGCGGGAACGTCGAGATATGTAGGAGGAGTTGATGGTGTGTATATGGCTCTTGGTTTGTGTGGATTTTTACGAGTTTGTGCTCTCGAAATGTGTGCAAGGATGACGGCGTTTATGGCTGAAAAATGTATGCAAAAGGGTTGTGTAAGAGTTGATGATTGGTGTAGGAGGTAAAAGAGTTGTCGGTGTTTCTAAGTTGTGCTTGAAGAAAGTTGTCCTGTTGAAGTGTATCAATGCATGGGGTATTTATAGGGAGCCCCGACGTTGGGTTACTCGACCGAGTGGCGCGGGTGCACTCGGTCGAGTGCCCCTGCGAATGAACCTGGACGGGTTCAAAGAGGCTCCACTCGATCGAGTGGCCAATCCACTCGATCGAGTGGATCAATTAAACCGGGCTATTTTGGGCGTGATTGCCCTTGATTTATGCTTAATTGATTGTGATGGATTTGGCTAATTTTGGCTGATTTGTGAATGATTTGGATAGATTTTTGAACCTGGTGCATGTTTCGGGAACGCACCCGGTCGCTCTTTGTGTCGGGTTTGTCTTGACCGGGTTTTGACCCGGTCGCTAAAAGACGGGAATTATTTTTGGTGTCGGTTTTGGCCCAAATTAGTCTTGTTTGACTCGGAATGACTCACTGGGCCTGGTTTTGAGGTTGGTTTTGTGAGATTTGTATCCCGTTAAAAGCCCATGCCGGACATTATTGATTTCGAGCCCGTATCCGAGCGCGTTAGAACATGTTAGCGTCCGATCATCATCGGGTGTTTTTTGGAAACTGCTATAGACACCTGGCGGTCAAATTTTGGGTGTCTACACAATGCTACTCAACATGCATCCCCCCCCCCCCCCATGATTTAAGATTCATCTTTAAATATGTCTCGCTTTTGTAATTTTGTTTAGTGAGGTTCTCGTTCTTTCAGTTCTTTTAACCTTAGTATCCTCTTCCGGCCCTTCTCCCTCTTCCCTTACTTTCCCATAATATTGCCTTCTACTAAGATCAGTTGTACTCCTCGTCTATCACCTTCATATCCCCTTCTCCCTCCGTTTTCCCTCTTCGTCCCTCGTTTCTCATCCCACTCTCATATAAGTAATATGTCTTTTTCTTGTCCTCTAGTTCAGTGAGAGTGACATCTCTTTAACTCCTTCAACCCTTTTCTCATTCTTCACTACTTGATCCTTCGACCCTCTTCTCGCTGCGCCTTTTCATGCTAATCATTTCCCGTTAACTAATATAAGTTTTCTTCATCATTCACTTTCTCCTTCCTTCTTCGTCTTCCCCATTCTCCTTACCTTGCGCCTCTTTATGCTCCTCCTCATCATTCAAGATTCATCCTTACATACGGTTATCTTTATTTGTTATCTAGTTCAGCAAAGGTTTGTCACTTCCGCTCATCTTTTCCCTCACGTCCTTATGTCTCATTACCTTATATCCTTCTTCCCTTAATGTTGCTTAATTTCTGGTTGCTCACGCCCATCTACTAAGATCATTTTTTCTTCTTTTCAAGCTTTTCATCTTCTTATTCCCCTTCTTCCTCCGTCTTCCTTTCCTTCTTCTGCTCCTCACATTTAATATTCATTGTTTCGTATGAATTGCTTTTGTCATTTATTTGAGTGAGTATGCCATCATTTCAACTTTTTTTCTACCTATCGGATTCCTTACCTTCTCTTCTTACACGCTCTGTTCTCCTTATTGCCCCACTCCACCCCTCCTCCGTAACTCTCCCTTTATTATTCCTCATTCCTCATTCAATAAGATCATTTTTCCTCGTCCTTCACATTATATTATCCTTTCCCTTCTCCTCATCAGCTAATATTCGTCTATATACAACTTCTTTTCGTCGTGTAGTTCAGTGAGAGTGTGTCCCTTTAATGCCTTCTAACCTTCCCATTATTCACCTTATCTTCGACACTCGCTTGTATTACCTCTCCATAATGTTTCTCTTTTTCCGATCATATTCCTTCTTCTCTGTTGCTAAGATTAATTCATTCCTTCTCCACATCCTTTTGTTCTTCCCGTTCCTCTCTTCCTCCCTCTTCCCTCCTCCCTTCTCACTTATCCCTCTAAAGCTCCTCCTCTTATTGTCCTTCCTTCCCCTTCTACTATGATCATTTTTCCTCTTCCTCTACCTCCTTTCTTACCTTTATCATCCTCTTACAATTCTAATTAAATTCAGAATTAAATATTATTTTACTCTTGTCATCTATTTTAGCAAGTTTCTTCCATTTAACTTTCATCATTTTCTCATGCATTCCTCCTTATCTTTCTTTTATTGTCTTTCCTAATGCTTTAGAACTTTATTTTCCTCATATTTAGAACTTTATCCATACACGATCTTAGTTTAGACCTCTGAAACAGATAAAGTTGTTCTCATTATTCAACCCTACACCTTTGTCCCCCCCCCCCCCCCCCCTCCCAAATGTTGTTTCTCTTTATGTTCCTCCTTCTCATCTATCATTTTTCCTCATATACATCCCTTTTCCACCATGCTTCTTCCTTCTAGACCTCATCTATGTGCCCTTATCTTCCTCCTTACCCTCTGTGGCTTCTCACCCTCTTCATGATCTAAGATTTATTCTTAAATATGTCATGCTTTGGGCATTTAGTTTAGGAGGATTTTATTCCTCCAATTCTTTTACCCTTAACGTCCTCCCCAACCCTTTTCCCTCTCCCCCTCACTTTCCCCTAATGTTCATCCTCTTCTTGTTCACCATTGTCTTCTAATAAGATCAGTTGTCCTCTTCGTCTATCACCTTCATATCCCCTTATCCTTCCATTTCCCCTCTTCTTCCCCTCTCTCTCACCCCCGCTCCTCATAAGTAATATGACTTTCTCTTGTCACCTAGTTTAACGAGAGTGTGTTGTCTATTTAACTCTTTTAACCTTTTCCCATTCTTAACTATCTAATGTTTGAATCCTCTTCTCGCTCCGCCTTTTCATGTTCCTCCTTTCCCGTTTATTAAGATCAATTTTCTTCATCGTTCACTTTCCCCTTCAATTCCTCTTTTGTCTATCACCTTCATATCCCCTTATCCTTCCCTTTCCCCTCCTCATCCTTCCTCTCCCACCCTTGCTATAAGTAATATGACTTTCTCTTGTCATCAAGTTCAACGAGAGTGTGTTATCTCTTTAACTTTTTCAACCCTTTCTTATTCTTAACTACCTAATCTTTGAATTCTCTTCTCGCTCCGCCTTTTCATGTTTCTCCTTGCCCGTTTAATAAGATCATTTTTCTTCATCGTTCACTTTCTCCTTCCTCTTTTGTCTTCTCAATTCTCCTTACTTTGTTTCTTTTTATGCTCCTCCTCATCATTCAAGATTCGTCCTTACATATGACTACCTTTTGTTATCTACTTCAGCAAGGGTTCGTCCCTTTCACTAATCTTACCTCTTATGTCGATCTGTCTCACTTTCAATAAGAGAGATAACTTTTTTCTCTATTATAGGTGCTCTAATTAAGAGAAACTGTAACTACAACCATTTAGTTGTGCGGCTTATGTAGTAGCATTCAAATTAATCATATTAGGTCACCCACCCCTTTATCGAGCAACTGACTTGAGATCAAGAAGGGGCATAGTAATGTAAATTAGATACTCGAGCTACACCGATTATTCTTTCATTTGTTTACGTTTTTAAGTGACCTTCTCATTTATACCCTTCAATTGTTTTTTTTCTAACTTGTACAGTTGTATACATGTACCTTCCATTTTAAAAAATAAAATAAAAGCCCTTTGATCGAACATGACTTTTAGCTAAGACTTTGGAAATGTAAGTCGTAAGTGGTTGGCCAAAGTGGAGTGAATAGCTTCTAGGTATCATTTTCAGATATCATCAATTCATCATTCATCCGCTCATCCTAAGTAATGGTGGCTAACTCACCTTTTACATCTTCTCACTGCAGTAATCACACAGCTTCCTTGTCGAGTTTGTCTGAGAAGAATCCGGCTAGGATACCGCTGATTACTCCTCCTATGTCGAAGAATGTCGATAGGTTTCCTGTTGTTTCGGTTGATAAGTATTCTCCTTCGATTTCTACAGTATTGCAAGAAAACAGAATGCTTAGTTAGTTCCTCTAATGTTATGAAAAATACGAATATTAGACCTATCAAATTTCAACCTGACGTGTATTTTCAAGGTCAAGTCTCGAGAATCTCAACGCATGGCCCATTTGAAACCCGTTTCTACCCATATTTTGAGTTATGAACCGACCCGTGATGTTGGAGGAAAACAGAACGCTTAGTTCCTGAACATATACTGACAGAAAATATAAATATTAATGCTATGAAAAATACGAATTTAGACCTGTCAAATTTTGAGCTGACATGATCTGTTTTTCAAGGTCAAGTCTCGAGAATCTCAACTCATGACCCGACCTGTACGATCAAAAATATTGACTACGGGTGAAAATATGGGAATAAACTAATGCTTCGGCAGTATACGGGTGAAAGTTCCGAGGTGAAAATATTTCCTCTTCTTACGCGCGTATTCAATTATGCCCAGAATAAACTAATGTCTTCTGCCCGTTGATTCTCGAGACTATACAAAAGTGTACACCGATGTTCTTTATGTCGATGAATTCACGTCAGAACTTTGACCCAGTATTTAACACGATGTTGTATAAGGAAAAAACGCCAACTGGCAATACGAGCGTTTATTCTGCTAAAGCACCTGTTGTTCACCCGTGGAGTGTGTCGACTGAACAAGAATTCATCAAGCTCATCGGGGTTATGTCTGCAGGTGATCCTCTTCTTGTAGAGTTGGTTTGAAGCTGGCTTTAATTTTGATCGTTTTGCTAGTTTTGACACAGCTAGAGGATCATCCGCAGTACTCTCGGATCTTCTAATTCGTTTATTGGTTACTACATTTTTTTCTAACATTCTTCAGTTTATATGTAAACTTGTTAGTAAATTTTTCAAAATTAGTCTGTTCTGGTTTGAATGTTTTATTCTTTTGTTGGAATAGGCATAGTTACAGACTTACAGTTACACCATGTTGATTTGGCTGCAGTTATGTGCAGATCAGTCATCCTTACTGTCGACGGTGTTTTATACTATGTCTGTGAGTCCATGGCTCGTTGATCTGAACTGGTTTCAGATTCTATTAGCTTTGTTAAGCATGTTGCTCTCGTGTTTTCAGATTAAGATTTCTGCATGAATAAGCTTCAGTGACAGTTGGGAAACTGAATTGAACAGACTAAGATGTTCTTTTGAAAATATTTTCAACAGTAATTTGCTATTGACAGAATCGGATACAAACTAAATTCGGGCTGCTGTTATTCAATGCTTGAAGAGTGAGTCTAAAGTAATTGCTCAACATAAATCAACAATGTCCAGGTTTAAGATATTCACATCCTAATATTACATTATTCACCTATCAACTCCCTCGATCTTGTCTTCGACTTCAGAATACAACTGCCTCAGTTGCTCAATGTTTCCTCGGAAGTTGACTTCATCTTCATCTTTTTACTTTACTTTTGAAAAATCACTTAAGAGTCCATAATCCACACACCTTAATCTCCATAATTCCACCACCATAACAATTGTATTTATGGCCACCATAAGAGTTGATATATAAATGAACTCGGTACCCAACACTTTGATCATGGACAACAGTAAAAAAATACACATTCTACACCAAAATGTAAACTCTTTCATTCATGCTCAAGAACACTTCCAACTGCGGTTCTTGTTGTATTACCCTGGCCTTTTCTATCCATCTCATAAATTTTCTTTTCAACAGCTGTTTCGCAAATGCCTCCTACGGTCAACACTGAAAAATTGAGTCCTGGAATGTCAACCCTTCAATTTTTAAGATTAGCTCTATGTACCTCAATTGTAATCATGATTAGCCAAAACTGAGCACTAAATATGCAAATATTCACACAGATCTGGGATTTTTTTATAGTGTTGAATCTCAATTCCATCAAAACTTTTCCGATTTTTTCTGGGAGTGGAAAAAGGTAATCATTGGCGAGATAAAAAACAAAGAGTATAACAAACCTGAAGAGCTTCATTGGCAGCATTCTTAGTCCAAAGTTACGACACCACATATCTCATCAACTTCATCAAGTTCTTACTTGAAAGTCCTTGCAGGTATTTTGGGTACGGAACCACTTAAATTGTTGAATAAAAGGTCCCTACAAACAATCCGCACATCCAAAATAAGCGACTCGTAATTGTTTTTATTAACTGCTTTTTATTTTGTGTAGAAAGTCATAAAAGCAGTTTTGATGTTGATAGGTTCCAAACCCGAGAATATGTAGCATGAGAGGTTTCAAACTTACACGAGAGTTAGAGAAAAGTAAACTAATCAGAAATCGAAAATCAAAATCGGACTCACCAAATTGTGCTCACCAGAAATTGAAAAGTAAACTCATCAGAAATCGAAAATCAAAATCAGACTCACCGAAAATTGGACGAAAAACTAATCAGAAATCGAAAATCGAAATCAGACTCACCAAATTAGACTCACCAGAAATCGAAAAGGATGCAGAAGAGGAAGAAGCAGAAATGCAGAGGGAGATTTTGACTTCTGTTCTGACTTCTTAACATTCAAAAAATACAGTTTTGCTCAAATGAGTTGCACTCCATGCCGAAATATACTACTCCCTCCGATTCACAAAATCATCCCCTTTGATTAAAATATACCTCACATATATTAAACAAAGGGGAAGATCTTTCTGAATCAGACCAAGTATCTAGCAAATGCAAGCTTGAACCACTTGATATAGAGAATTGCGGATAAAGTGGAAGCACAACCAGTTTTGAGATGCCGTCTCTTTTTATCTATACGACCAAAGTGAACGCACATAAGACATGAAATTCCGTACCATTGTGTTCAAACATGATACATATTCGGTAAGTCCACGCATCCATTTCCTAATGACATTTTCTAAAGAAAAGTTTTCTCATTTATATACGACCAACAATACGCTTATGAATTAAGCACAACATCAATATCATGTCATACCTCCTCAGTCGCTTCTTCAGTGAAAGGATGCCAATAACACAAGCAAACATACACTCTTGCGGGGACATTCTTAGCGACAAGAGCCTTCCTTAACGCTTCAGCCTAAAAAAACAAGCGCATCAATATATGGTCCTATGAAAGCTCAACTATGAATGAATTGTATTAGTGTCGCATTCAGAAAACATTGCTCTGGAAGTAACATTAGGAATTTAAAAGTCGAAATGATGAGAATACTTATGCATGTGCATCTGTTATCCGACGAAGAGGAGAACCACCACCAATTGAAGCGTACCCTTCTTTGCTTTTTGGAGCCCTTGCAACTGAAATAAGCTGAGCTAAGGGCTACTGGAAAAATCGGAACAATCTAGGCAGTCTAATTGTGCAAAAGTTGGAGCGTTCAAATGATTAATAAGGAAAAATTACATTGAGATTAACCATGCCTCCAATGATAAATCTTGGACGTTGTTGCCTTCTGTACAAAGTCATGAGCAAATTCTACCCTCTCCCACCTCATACTAATTCCACAGCAATGATTATTCAAAGAGAATACAACGACTGGAAAAGAGAAGGGGTACTTATCACGTTTCGGATTACATTCTCCACTGTGAGAACATTCTTGCAGCTATTATAGAATTGAGTCAATCGACGGCTTGATAATATTTGCTACTTACCATGATATATCAGTATATCACAGTTGACTGCAAGTCAGCCTGCCATAGTCCCACCAAATCGATACAATCTTTCTCGTCCACCTATAATGATCGACGAATAAAACAAAACCGATAAAACTCCCTAATAACTTAGAAACGGGGGTACCACGACATTCTAATGTTAGTCTACGAAACAGTAGGTGCAAATAGCTTACTCCCTAATAGACGGTACGGTTCTCGCTTTGCAACATATAAACCCGAAATCATCACACCAAATCGAACAAAACAAAATCAAATCAATTGCATATTTAAAACCCTTCGAAGCCAGAACAAACCAACTCCAGTTCATCAAGCCAAATTCATTTGTGGAGCAGGAATTTCAGCTGAAGCTGGACCAAATATCGCTGCCTTCACGATATCAGGAGTTAGTTCTCGCTTACTCTGAGCAACAGTTACAAGTTCAAGAGCATTGTAGAACTCCGGTCTCCCAAGAGACCCTGTTCGCTTTTGATCATCATAATTCCATATCTGTACAAACAAGCACTCTTAGGCGTTCCACAATAACAAACATTAATCTGTAGAATTCTCGACTTATCAACACTTAAAGCACAGTCTTGCCCGTACGACTTAATAAATATGTGAATCGTAAAATAATTCTTAAGGCATAATATTGATTTGTAGTACTAACATTGAGGAAGATTAAAATTTCAGCGATGCACATACTCGCGCGCAACTGATTTCGTGAAACCAATAACACCAGCTTGCGCAGCCCTATAATTTGCTTGGCCAGCGTTGCCAGATAAGCCAACCACTGACGCAATGTTAATAATCCGTCATTGTAGCTGCCTTTACAAAGTAATTCTAGTCACCTTTGAAATTATAGCGGGTATACAATATTGGATTCACCCATTGCTTCCATATACTATGTCATATACCCGTTTGATCTTTTTGACCCGTTTGAAACCTTTGAAACGTTTAAGACTTCACCCGTTTGACACATTTGACCCTTTTAATATTTGGAACGTTTGACACATTCGGCGCGTTTAATATTTGACACGTTTACTTTCTTGGCCCGTTTGAAATTGTTGACCCGTTTAAGACCTTTGAAACGTTTAATACTTGACCCGTTTGTCACAGTTGACCCTTTTAATATTTGGAACGTTCGACACATTCGACGGGTTTAATATTTGACCCATTTGAAACGTTTCACACGTTTGACGTGCTTAATTTCTTGGCCCGTTTGAAATTTTTGACCAGTTTGAGACCTTTGAAACGTTTGATACTTGACCCGTTTGACACAGGTGACCCTTTTAATATTTGGAACGATCGACACATTCGACGCGTTTGAAACGTTTCACACGTTTGATGCGTTTAATTTCTTGACCAGTTTGAAACCTTTGAAACGTTTAATATTTCACCCGTTTGACACATTTGACCTTTTAATATTTGAAACATTCGACACATTCAACGTGTTTAATATTTGACCCGTTTGAAACGTTCCACACGTTGGACGCGTTTAATTTCTTGACCCGTTTGAGACCGTTGAAACGTTTAATACTTCAGCCATTTGACACATTTGACCTTTTTAATATTTGGAAGTTTCTATACATTCGACGCGTTTAATATTTGACACGTTCGAAACGTTTCACACGTTGGACGCATTTAATTTCTTGACCCATTTGAAATTTTTGAACCGTTTGAAACGTTTAATACTCTACCCGTTTGAGACATTTGACCCTTTTAATATTTGGAACGTTCGACACACTCGACGCGTCTAATATTTGACCCGTTCGAAACATTTCACATGTTTGACGCGTTTAATTTCTTGACCCGTTTGAAATTTTTGACCCGTTTGAGACCTTTCAAACGTTTAATACTTCATCCGTTTGACACATTTGACCCTTTTACTATTTGAAACGTTCGACACATTCGACGCGTTTAATATTTGACCCGTTTGAAACGTTTCACACGTTGGATGCGTTTAATTTCTTGACCCGTTTCAACTCTTTGAAATGTTTAATACTTGACCCGTTTCAAACGTTTCACACGTTTGATGCGTTTAATTTCTTGACCCGTTTGAAATTTTTGACCCGTTTGAGACTTTCGAAACGTTTAATACTTCACCCGTTTGACACATTTGACCTTTTAATATTTAAAACATTCGACACATTCGACGCGTTTAATATTTGACCCGTTCGAAACGTTTCACACGTTGGATGCGTTCAATTTCTTGACCCGTTTCAGACCATTGGAACGTTTAATACTTCACCCGTTTGACACAGTTGACCCTTTTAATATTTGGAACGTTCGACACATTCGACGCGTTTGAAACGTTTCACACGTTTGACGTGTTTAATTTCTTGACCCGTTTGAGACCTTTGAAACGTTTAATACTTCACCGGTTTGACACATTAGACCTTTTAATATTTGAAACATGCGACACATTCGACGCGTTTAATATTTGACTCGTTTGAAACATTTCACACGTTGGACGCGTTTAATTTCTTGACCCGTTTGAAATTTCGGACCCGTTTGATACCATTAAAACGTTTAATACTTCACCCATTTGACACATTTGACCCTTTTAATATTTGGAACGTTCGACACATTCGACGCGTTTAATATTTGACCCGTTCGAAACGTTTCACACGTTAAACGCATTTAATTTCTTGACCCGATTGAAATTTTTGAACCATTTGAGACCTTTGCAACGTTTAATACTTCACCCGTTTGACATATTTGACCCTTTTAATATCTGGAACGTTCGACACACTCGACGCGTTTAATATTTGACCCGTTTGAAACGTTTCGCATGTTTGACGCATTTAATTTATTGACCCGTTTGAGACATTTGAAACGTTTAATATTTCACCCGTTTGACACATTTGACCCTTTTAGTATTTGAAACGTTTGACACGTTCGACGCGTTTAATATTTGACCCGTCTGAAACGTTTCACACGTTGGACACGTTTAATTTCTTAACCCGGTTGAATTTTTTAACCCGTTTCAACTCTTTGAAATGTTTAATACTTGACCCGTTTGAAACGTTCCACACGTTTGACGCATTTAATTTCTTGGCCCATTTGAAAATTTTCACCCGTTTGAGATCTTTGAAACGTTTAATACTTCACCCGTTTTACACAGCTGAAACTTTTAATATTTGGAAAGTTTGACACATTCGACACGTTTGAAACGTTTCACACGTTTTACGCGTTTAATTTCTTGACCCGTTTGAAATTTTTGACCCGTTTCAGACCTTTGAAACGTTAAATACTTCACCCGTTTGACACATTTGACCTTTTAATATTTGAAACATTCGACACATTCGACGCGTCTAACATTTGACCCGTTCGAAACGTTTCACACTTTGGACTCGTTCAATTTCTTGACCCGTTTATCAATTTATCATCCCTATCTCTCTTTTAAAAGCTCTCTTTTCTCTCTCTAAAAGAAAAAAAAACAGAAAACCCTAATACTCCACCATTACAACCGCCGCCACCCATTTTCCCTTATTTCCCTCAATCAATGCCGAAGATGGGGCTTAATATAGCTCCATCTCCGGCCCTCCTATCATTTTCTCAGATTTGAAGTCCTTTTGCATGCTCTTCGGATCGGTCCGTTGGCCACTGATCTCCTATTCCATGTCATGTTGTGTTCTGTTTTGGTATGTTTGGTCTATTCTGGTGTCCGGCCGTCTCTTGGTGGCTGATCTATCACGGTTGCCGTCGACCGATTTTGCCTCGCCGTTTTGCTTCTGTGTTGGTCGGTCTCTCCTTTTTGGTTTGTTTGTTGGTCAGGTTGTCGACTATCCCTGGTGTGTCGACTACTAATGGGTGTCCCCTCATCCCCTCGTCCCCTTCCCCCACCCATTGGTATGTCGATGTTGCCTTTTTCAGTGTCTTTTGGGTCGGCTCGATCCCGATCTGGTTCGAATATTAGAGGGTGTTTCCCCCTCCCCTCGCCCCCCTCCCCCACCCTTTGATATGTCGTCTTTGTCTTGGTCGAGTCTTCCTTGGGTCCGTTGTTCCTTGTTAGTCTCGGCTGGGTGTTCCCCTTCCCCTCGCCCCCCTCCCCCACCTTAGCTTTTGTTAGTCTAACTTGGTTCAGGTTGCTTTTTCTTTGTTGGATCGTAGTCTTTGTGGTTCCTGTAGGTTGCTTTTTAGGTTTGGTTGGTCGTTATTTCGACGGTTTGTCTTGTTGATCTTTGTTGCTAAGAGTGGGACGGCCTCTTTGTTTTGTTGGCTTGCCTCCTTTTTTCGAGGTGTTTTCTTTGTTCTTTCCTTGCGATGATGGATAGGTAATCTTTGCATGTGGTCTTGGGCTTCTTTGGAGTTTGCTGGGGTTTTCTTAGCTGGATCATAATCGGAGTGTGATTGCTTTTGGGATAAGTGGGATTATGGTGTAGTGTGGTTTGGTTGTGGTGGTGGTTCTCCATCGATGAACTCATCTAACTATATTATGCTACTTTCTTCTTTCGTAATAATCTCCTTCTTGAGGAGAATGCTAAGTACCCTTGATTATTACAAGGGATTTATGAAGATCGTGTGCCCTGTTTGTGTTGGGTTCTCTTTGGTGGTTACGGCTATGGATATGGTTACGGGGTGTTCCTCATTCTTCCTCCTTGGTTGGCTTCTTCCCTTGGATCGTTGGACTTTTGCACGTCTAGTTCGATTACAAAGCTGCAGGAGTTTTATCTCCAACTGGGACATGTTTTTTGGCCTGGTTTTCCCCGTTTTCTTTCTACGTCCTTGTGACGTAAGTGCAACTTGTTCTTGTTACTTGTCCGTTCAGAGTAGACAGTCTATTGCAATGATCACTCAAGAAGATGTGAAGTGTGCAGAAGCTCGTGCCATTCCTACTGCTCATTACTGCCAACAGTTGGCCCTTAGGCGTGGTCCTAATTACTTGTTTATTAATATGTTGTTTAATGTTGTAATTCGATCCCTAAACAAAAGAGCGCATACCTTAATGGTTATGGCTCTTCCTTTGTAATAGGGTGGATTTTGAATCTTTGGCAAAAAAAATATAAAAATAAAAAAATAAAAAATTTCTTGACCCGTTTGATACCTTTGAAACGTTTAATACTTCACCCATTTGACACATTTGACCTTTTTAATATTTGGAACGTTCGACACAGTCGACGCGTCTAATATTTGACCCTTTCGAAACGTTTCACACGTTGGACGCATTTAATTTCTTGACCCGTTGGAAACCTTTTAAACGTTTAATATTTCACCCGTTTGACACATTTGACCTTTTAATATTCGAAACATTCGACACATTCGACGTGTTTAATATTTGACCCGTTCGAAACGTTTCACACGTTGGACGCGTTTAATTTCTTAACCCGTTTGAGATCGTTGAAACGTTTAATACTTCAGCCATTTGACACATTTGACCCTTTTAATATTTGGAACGCTCGATACATTCGACGCGTTTAGTATTTGACCCGTTCGAAACGTTTCACACGTTTGACGCATTTAATTTCTTGACCCATTTGAAATTTTTGGACCGTTTGAGACGTTTGAAACGTTTAATACTCCACCCGTTTGACACATTTGACCCTTTTAATATTTGGAACGTTCGACACACTCGACGCGACTAATATTTGACCCGTTTGAAACGTTTCACATGTTTGACGCGTTTAATTTCTTGACCCGTTTGAAATTTTTGACCCGTATGAGACCTTTGAAACGTTTAATACTTCACCCGTTTTACACATTTGACCCTTTTACTATTTGAAACGTTCGACACATTCGACGCGTTTAATATTTGACCCGTTTGAAACGTTTCACACGTTGGACGCGTTTAATTTCTTGACCCGTTTCAACTCTTTGAAACGTTTAATACTTGACGCGTTTCAAACGTTTCACACGTTTGACGCGTTAAATTTCTTGACCCGTTTGAAATTTTTGACCCGTTTGAGACATTTGAAACGTTTAATACTTCACCCGTTTGACACATTTGACCTTTTAATATTTGAAACATTCGACACATTCGACGCATCTAATATTTGCCCCGTTCGAAACGTTTCACACGTTGGACGCGTTCAATTTCTTGACCCGTTTGAAATGTTTGACCCGTTTGAGACCTTTGAAACGTTTAATACTTCACCCGTTTGACACATTTGACCCTTTTAATATTTGGAACGTTCGACACATTTGACGCGTTTAATATTTGACCCGTTCGAAACGTTTCACACGTTAAACGCATTTAATTTCTTGACCCGTTTGAAATTTTTGAACCGTTTGAGACCTTTGAAACGTTTAATACTTCACCCGTTTGACACAGTTAACCCTTTTAATATTTGGAACGTTCGACAAATTCGACGCGTTTGAAACGTTTCACACGTTTGACGTGTTTAATTTCTTGACCCGTTTGAACTTTTTGACCCGTTTGATACCTTTGAAACGTTTAATACTTTACTGGTTTGACACATTTGACCTTTTAATATTTCAAACGTGCGACACATTCGACGAGTTTAATATTTGACCCGTTTGAAACGTTTCACACGTTGGACGCGTTTAATTTCTTGACCCTTTTGAAATTTCGGACCCGTTTGAGACCATTGAAACGGTTAATACTTCACCCATTTGACACATTTGTTCCTTTTAATATTTGGAACATTCGACACATTCGACGCGTTTAATACTTCACCCGTTTTACATAGCTGACCCTTTTAATATTTGGAAAGCTCGACACATTCGACGCGTTTGAAACGTTTCACACGTTTGACGCGTTTAATTTCTTGACCCGTTTGAAATTTTTGACCCGTTTCAGACCTTTGAAACGTTAAATACTTCACCCGTTTGACACATTTGACTTTCTAATATTTGAAACATTCGACACATTCGACGCGTCTAACATTTGACCCGTTCGAAACGTTTCACACGTTGGACACGTTTAATTTCTTGACCCGTTTGAAATGTTTGATCCGTTTGAGATCTTTGAAACGTTTAATACTTCACCCGTTTGACACATTTGACCCTTTTAATATTTGGAACGTTCGACACATTCGGCATGTTTAATATTTGACCCGTTTGAAACGTTTCACACGTTGGACACGTTTAATTTCTTGACCCGTTTGAAATTTCGGACCCGTTTGAGACCATTGAAACGTTTAATACTTCACCCATTTGTCACATTTGACCCTTTTAATATTTGGAACGTTCGACACATTCGACGCGTTTAATATTTGACCCGTTCGAAACGTTTCACACGTTAAACACATTTAATTTCTTGACCCGTTTGAAATTTTTGAACCATTTGAGACCTTTGCAACGTTTAATACTTCACCCGTTTGACACATTTGACCCTTTTAATATCTGGAACGTTCGACACACTCGTCGCGTTTAATATTTGACCCGTTTGAAACGTTTCACATGTTTGACGCATTTAATTTCTTGACCTGTTTGAGACATTTGAAACGTTTAATATTTCACCCGTTTGACACATTTGACCCTTTTAATATTTGAAACATTCGCCACATTCGACGCAATTAATATTTGAGCCGTCTGAAACGTTTCACACGTTGGACACGTTTAATTTCTTGACCCGGTTGAATTTTTTGACCCGTTTCAACTCTTTGAAACGTTTAATACTTGACCCGTTTGAAACGTTCCACACGTTTGACGCGTTTAATTTCTTGGCCCGTTTGAGACCTTTGAAACGTTTAATACTTGACCTGTTTGTCACAGTTGACTCTTTTAATATTTGGAACGTTCGACACATTCGACGCGTTTAACATTTGACCCGTTTGAAACTTTTCACACCTTGGACGCGTTTAATTTCTTGACCCGTTTGAAATTTTTGAGACCTTTGCAACATTTAATACTTCATCCGTTTGACACATTTGACCCTTTTAATATTTGGAACGTTCGACACACTCAACGCGTTTAATATTTGACCCGTTTGAAACGTTTCACATGTTTGACGGATTTAATTTCTTGACCCGTTTGAAATACCTAAACAGGCTTCATGACATCGTATTCTTGAGCTTTAGTTGTTACAGATAGTTCTTGTGTTTTGACCTCCATGGAATTTGACCCGAATTTGTAGCGGTTGACTCGTTTCTCAAGTCTACTCTTTCTATTTTATTTTGAGTAAGTTTCAAGTCTATCACCAGATTCTCGCAATATGGTTGGTTTCGAAGATGTGGTAACTTACCGAGATAGCGATCGGCCAACGCTAAAATCTCTCCAACCGTGGATACATCAATCTTTTGACACAAAGAAGATTCACACAACTGCCTGAGCCTAGCAAGCGCATATTTATCTGCTGCTATTAACCAGTCACAAATAGGGGTCTCAGAAGATGAACCAGATGACATGAGAAACTCATTTCCTCAACATCCATGAGAGCATCTCTATATACAAAGTATAGCATAGCCTACAACGGATACGTTATTGGGGAAATCAGATCAATTATAAGCAAACTAGAGGTGATCATTTGCGGGTTCGGGTCGGATACGGGCCAGGCTAGGTGTGAAATTTTGGCCCACGGACAAGCGGGTTAGCGGGTTTGGGACGGGTTCGCGGGCCAGGCCTTTGTATATTTTTGAAAATGTTGTGTCCAAGCCCGCTAAAAATTCGGGTCGGACGGGCCGGGCCAATCGGGCGGTACGTCCCATAAACAACTATAAAGCAAACATATTGCCATAAAAGTCTACAACAATCTGGGAAATCATAACAATGTTTTAGCCTAAAACATGAGGTGATGAGCAAGCAGACAACTTAAAGGTAGAGCACAATCATTCCTTCAAACGCTTGGAGGAAGGAAATCCGCCCTTAAAAAGAAAATCTAATCATTTCATATGCCTAACGATGTTGTATGACATCTGCCAATCTAGAGCAAAAGAATTAGTATAAATATTAGGAAAAATTACAAATTACCACCACGTATTTCTTGTATTTTACAAATTACCACCATGTATTTGATTTTTTACAAATTACCACCTACATTGTTTCATATATTTTCAAACTACCACCGTATTTCATTTCCAAACCTCATTTAACTTAATTCCCGAGACACTAAGTGAATAAACTTTATAATGACAAAAATACCCTTTCATTTGTCCATCAAACAAACATTTTGTCACTAACTTAAACAAAAATACATTCATCTACATACTCATCATTAATCACATCTTAGTATCTCACAACCATCATCAACAAGATCCCCAATAATCATCCACATTCAACAATACCCCAATAATTCATCAATAAAATTACCTAATAATAATGTACACAATCTCAAGTTAACAACATTCACCATTTACTACTTCCATTCATTTCTCCAATTTGATACTCGTAATGATTTGCCCTCTTTCCCAGGGGGTTAGTTAATACCTCCAAAATCCAACCCAAAAGGTTCCATAAATCTCACAACTCACAAATGTATCAATTTTGTAGCTAGTCCGAAGCTTTGGTGTTACATTTTACACTAGTAGCTCATCAAATTATGGCAACTAGATTTCCATTATCCCATATCAATAAAAAAAACCCAAATTTCATCCTTCAATGGCACCAATTGTTCTTGTTTTATTGAACAACTTATTAATTAGATCAACTGGAAACGCCCTTAAACCCAACACCACCTCGTGAACTTCATCAACATCTTATTCATCAATTTCCATATATACTAAACCCTAACTCAAATCAACCCAGAAGAATTTCTCCGAAAACCCAGAAAAATTCCTCCGAAATAATCAATTGCAAAATAGGTGTCGAAGGTTCATGAGGGGGCGAAGAAGAAAAGAAAAATTATAGACGTTTTGGTTAGCCTAATTTTGATGTTTTCAAGGTTGATGATGATGGATGATGAATTACTGGAGGTGTTGATCAATGATGAATGATGATGATGATGATTGATGATGGTGGAGATGAGTGTTGACGGTGAATGATTTTTCTAGTTAGTGGTATAACGTCTGTTTGTTAGTATACAAGGGTATTTTTGTCATTATAGAGTTTAATTCACTTAATGAGTCGGAAATCAAGTTAAATGAGGCTCGGAAATGAAATATGGCGGTAGTTTGAAAATATATGAAACAATGTAGGTGGTAATTTGTAAAAAATCAAATACATGGTGGTAATTTGTAAAATACGAGAAATACGTGGTGGTAATTTGTAATTTTTCCTAAATATTATGGGCTCCATATCAGTAATAACTATCTCTTCTTGTCCTTCATCTGAGCTCTCTAAAAATTCAGACTCAAATACACATGATCGAGCAGCCAACACCAGTTTGTGTGCATGGAATTTCTCTCCAGCCACATTGAACACAATATCTGAACATTCCATGTTTTCTAATAACGACCCAAAATGTGCTCCCATATCAGACTCGGGAACCCGGACTGGGTGCATTCTAGGGCAATCTACAGATGATACAGCAACACCCACGGTACAACTGATTTTCAAACAGTCATCCTTGAGAAACGATGAAGTTTCAAGCATATTTCTCTTAAAGAAACGCTTGTATCCCCTGCATAAACAAATAAGGAAAAAACAACTCATCAGAATCAAAATCAAAATAAAATATTAATTTACGGACATTGATAACAAATTAATCGCATACAGAGTATATCATAGCCCAACAGCCAGACACATAGACGGTACTATCTCAGAGACTATAGTCTAAACGCCATGGATTCGATAATGGATAGAAGTGGATTCGGTCCATTTAACATAGTTGAGTGTAAACATTTCCATAACAGCGGCAGCATTTCAGTGAAAGGTACAATTTCATACCACATTGAGGATGCAGGCGTATAAATCCATCTAAATACCTTGATACAGAGTATAACATAGTAATTCTTGTCACTTTTGAAATTATAGCGAGTATGCAATATTGGATTCACCCATTGCTTCCATATACTATGTCATGTACACAGCAAGGAATTAACAAATACCTTTTTCTTCTTCATCATTATTTTTGCAGCAGCCTGAAACCAGAATAAATAATATTGAACATCAAGGCAACCTAAAAGATCAGTCAAACCTACAGATTGCAAACTTGCACTAACCTGTTCCTATACATTGCAAATGGGTCCACATGATGTTTTTAGGCAAGAATGACACTCCGGACGAGTATCCCCGTCAGTTAAATTAGAATCGGTCGTGACTTCATCGATGTTTTTTATCAGATTGTCTACCCAATTCGGTTTGAATATTCGTCTTAGTTCTAGCATGTGAAGGTACTGGTTGACTCGTTTCTTAAGTCTACTCCTTAGTAGTCGTGACAGGTTACCAATATAAGTTCATGAAATAAGACGGTCGATCATAATGATTCCGTAATATTAAAAGCGTGGATTTGGAAGATGACAATGGAAAAGAAATACTACCTAAACAGGCTTCATGACATCGTATTCTTGAGCATTAGTTGTTACAGATAGTTCTTCTTGAGCTTTGACCTCCATGAAATTCCGAACGATTTTACTTAGAAAGTCGACATCGTCTGACATAACACCCAGCCCCTTAAGAAGATTCGACTCAAGCTGCAAACTTTTCTATTTCCATAAACCAAACTGAATTAGTAACTAAATGTATGCATAATGCATTATGTATTATATTAGCTCCTACACGGCGACTTCAAAACAAACGTAACATACTGTTACCTCTGTATTCTCAAGGATTGCATTCGTAGCACCTGATTTCTTCAATTCTATCAAATGCTTTAAATCTTGGGCTACAGCATATATGGGAACCTGTTCATGTATTTTTCAGAGAACAGAACACAGTATATTTAAGCATGACTGTTTCTCATCCTCCAAACATTTGTTTTCCAAACTGATAAAACCGGACAATTTTTCCAACCCGAAAGATGCAATAGGTGGCGAAGAAACCTGTTATCCTATCGATCCTCCCCGTGGAAACAGCTGACAGGATAAGAGACCGAGCAACTGTTCAGTCCCCCCTGCAGAAAAGCCATCGGATGCAAATGACTGCGAAAATATCGGCTTGTGTTCTGTCAATATCAATCTTTGGCTCATGGTCACACATTAGGCTTAACTGTAACTGTGTATGGATCAGTCTTTAGCCATTGTTCATCTTTTTTGTATGGCTTCAGGCTTTTGTAACTTCATGCTATTGAGTATATTTGTAAGTTGAGAGTAAACTTGTAATTGTAACTGTACAGTTATGAAGGTTTTACAATGAGAAACAAGTTGTCAAAAGCCGAAACTGTTCAGAATTTCTTCTGCTTTTCAGTCTGAATCTGGTCTGATTGCATAATAAAATCATACTTTTGCCTACTGTCACATTTTGGACTGAAAAAGGCACAAGTTGGAGTATGGGTTTCTGACTTCACATGTTGCTATCTATCTATGCCCATATCATTATATCCCACGGATGTCGACTACTTTAACCGCTAACCCTCTTCTCAAACAGCCCCTTTATATACCAAAAAGGGCAAACATCGAGTCTAAATCACATTCACTCCTCCACAGACATCAATATGAATTACGGATGGGTAGGTGAGTCGAATGTTTTTGACAGCTTCAGATGTCTTCTTCTTGTCAGGGTACACGACTAAGACAGCTTTGGGAGATGTTATGCCGGCAGACTGCAATACTACCGGCCTTGATCCGTCACCATACAACACAGAAAAGCCTTGATTCTTTGCTGCTTGTTTCAAAAGACGAAATCTTTTTGAGAGCTACTAAAACATTGCGTCAAAGACACTGCCTAACTAAAGTGAAAGTGATGGAAGTTGAGGACAAACCTTGACAACAGCGGGATTTTGATCAAAAGCAACAAACGGCCATCCACAGCATTGCCATCTATGCCAGATGCCAACGGTGCAGACAAATTTGCGAGAACCTGAAATTCCAATATAATTCCCACCTAATTCTTCAATCAATCAAAAGGGAACCAAAAAAATCAATATAAAAAACCCCAAAAGAAAAGAAACAAACCCGAGTTTCGGGCCGAGATTTATGAACTAAAATCGGAAGTATAATAGAACTAACCATATCCGAAGCTTTACACCGCCACTTATCAACGAACAAGGCGGATTATAAACTAAAAAATAACCCCAAATTCCAAACTTTTATCATCAATAAACAAAACCTAATCAAAATCAAAATGAGGGGAAAGAAAGAAAAGAAACAAACCCGAGATTTTCGAACTAAAATCGGAAGTATAATAGAACTAATCATATCCGAAGGACTTATCAACGAACAAGACGGACTATAAAAAAACCCACATTCCAAACTTATAGCCATCAATAAACAAAACCTAATCAAAATCAAAATACTAACAATATAAGTTCATGAAATGAGACGGTCGATCATAATGATGCCGTAATATTAAAAGCGTGGATTTGTAGATGACAATGGAAAAGAAATACTACCTGTACAGGCTTCACGACATCGTATTCTTGATCATTATTTGTTACGGATAGTTCTTCTTGAGTTTTGACCTCCATGGAATTTGACCCGGATTTGTACTGGTTGACTCGTTTCTCAAGTCTACTCTTTCCATTTTGTTTTGAGTAAGTTTCAAGTCTATCATTAGATTCTCGTAATACGGTTGGTATCAAAGATGTCGTAACTTAATGGGTTATATGTCGATATCTTGGAAGCCAAGAGTCGACAGTATAGATATTGTGAGCAGAGACGAAATAGGAGCGGAAGTATGGTCTTGACTTGACTTGGGTGGCCGAATGTCATCTTAGTACACAGCCCACCAAAGAAGGAACGTACAATACATATTTCAAAGCAGATGAGCACCAGAACGAAAGGGATGAGACCGAAACATGTACCTGGTGCTCAAACACTACAGCGACACAGACTCACAGTTAGCAGAACGATAGACACAATACTGGACTAACGATAATATACAGGAAATCAGGCACGTAAGAAAATACACAACCGAGAAGGCGAGAGCTAGTAGGGCTTGATAGCACGAGATACCCGTTTGAAGAAAATAGGGATCATGCTAATGGTAAACACTATATCCTCCTTCATCCACTCCGGGGCCACTTCATCAAACGTCCCTAGAGAGTTAGCGTTGTACAGCAGCATTACTTTGGCAACATCAGGCTTATTTACCCACGTCAAAGTGAATAACCCGACATACGTTGTAGTCATATAAACAGAGCAAGATGGATAAAAAAGAAATTTGTCAGAAAAAACCTGGCAATAGTATTTATCTTTTGTTGTTAAGACCATCTACTTTGGTTGTTTAGTGCTAAGTTTTCATCTCCGTTGGTCTAAAATGAAGTATTGAAGTGTCCCGTCGTGCCATATCACACACGATATGTATATCAGATACTAAGTGAAGTACTAGAGCAACATTGGAACCCAGCAAACCACTACGTCATGATGTGGGTTTGCCACTGGGTTAGGCTATCAGTCCAAAGCAAAGCAAATCTTCAGCGAGATTGCAATATCGATTCACGGCCATCGGTTCCTCATTCATGTTTGATGAAACTTTTTCTCCATTTATATAATTTTTAAGGTCAAAGTTTTAAACTTTGATGTTACATCATGAGGATTATATACCGGCATAGAGGAAGTACAAGTTTTTAAGAAAAGAATTGCTCTTTAGATGACAAGAGACTCCTTTAGGGTGTCTTTAGGGCACTTCCTCGATTTGTATAGCTGCTAGAAGCAATTCACTTAAAAATAGAATCCTTGATTCTCCTACATACTGCTGTAAACCATTTTGTGGGGGGAAATTTAATTATTGTATTTTTTCTTTAATTCTTAGTGAAACTATTTTGTGCTTTTGATTGAATATCTCACCGGTAAGCGTTACATATTTTCGCTCAGCAGTGACAACGTGAAAATGGTTTTTAGAGTCTTCAAGAAAAGAGGCTATTATACAATAAGATTTTAGAGGTGAATGTATTTGATCTCGTAATTGCTTCATCTTGTGATTCTATGATTCCATCAGAAAAGGTATTTATGTAAGGATGGTTGCATAATGTTTGGACACCTCGAAGGTCCAGAAGTCATCTTTACAAAGATGCATTAGCCACATTCTTAGTATTTAATTTCCTTCCTATCTACAGATTAGAAATTATGATAGAATAATCAATGTAATTGCTTTGCCTAAGAGACTTAATTCTAGAGTAGACTGTAAAGGCCTATAAGCACGACCGAGAAAACATAAATTCCTGTAAGCACAAACCGAAATCAAGAATAAGCATACCTTAGAAAACAATTGTAACAATGACGCACATTCTTCCTCAACAGTAATCTGATGCTCGAGAGCTGCCTCCATTTTTAAATCAACAGCATCACAGTGCCCCTCAGCATCCCTAAGTTCATTTAGCAAGCCTTCTTTTTCCTTTTCAGCTGCAGCAAGGCTCTCGCTAAAGCGATCTGCCATTTCAAAGTCTTCGGTCTTACAGGCCTCCTCTAGCTTCTTTTCAATCTCCTTGTACCGTTCAGATGCCAGTTCGACATTCTCATAAGCTTTTCTCCTCCTCCTCCTCCTCCCAGATTCCTTCTTTTCAATAGATATAGATGATGCATTTTCTCGAACATGTTTCATCTTATCAGCAATTTCAGCCTTGATCTTCTCATATTCACCCTCCAGAGTGTCGCAAGTCCCCTTCACTTCTTTTTCTTCATTACCAAGTGTATGTGATTCTCCTCCTTCGAGTGATTCTCCTCCTTCTAGAGGTGCCAACCCAACATTTTCGTCTACAGATAGCTTCTCATTACTTTGCTCAGAGTGTAATTCTTTATCGCCACACAGATGCTCAAGTTGTATTGCATTAGTATCGACTTGTTCATCATGGCTATCACGGGCACAAATGGGCCTTATTTCTTGATTTTCACCTCTGACACCCAAGTCAACTTCAGTAGGAGTAGGAACCGACAAAGAGCTTTCAGCAGTAGGTAATGACTCTAGAGAATCCGAACCTGGTTCCAACTCATCAGCAAGTGGTGAATCTCGTGCATAACCAATCCTTAGGCCAACTCTTTTTTTCTTTCTAGAACTTTGCCGAAAATATGAAGCAGCTGGTGCTTCTCTCGTGTCAGTTTTTAAGGGGATTGGTGTCATCACAGGCAACGGGTCTGTCGGTTGCTGTGACTTGGTCATAGTAGTTTCAACATAGGAGGGAGTGATAACAGTAAGGTCAGAAAACAGGTTCTCGTCAAGTGGTTCAGAAGATTGTGAATCGGATATTGATGATAAACCCGGTGTACTCACATCCATCTTCAAAGGCCCCCCCACATCAGAATGAGAACTGGTGTCGTTATTAACTACTTCTTGGGGAGTAAAAAGAACCATGCCGTCAAAGAGAGAGTCCAAATCGTCATTATTATGCTCCTCCATTGACGTTAACAACGACTAAATCCTGCTTGGTTATGACCCGTTTGTGAATCTAATATATGGATCTGTGAAGAACATTGAAGAATTAGAGAAACCATAAATCATACAGAGTACATGATATGAAATCCATTGCAGATAAACAGCTGATGAAACAAACTTCGACAAAAAAAAACACGAATCTCCCTCCGTCACTCACACAAGTACCTAAAGCGAAAGAGAACGTGAATAAAACTCAGTAACGGCTTCTTTCGAACATACAGCCAAAGAATATGACACTTCACAGCAATACTATTGTTGCATAAACACCATTTTGGCATGAAACCCTTACGGAGTATAAAGAAAGGTGAAAGCAAGGGTAAAGATTAATTACCACGCTGGTATTGACAAAGAGCCTTGGACCCATGAAGCTAAACTGTAGCGACGCATATTTTTGTTCCTTGCGTTGAGGACCCAATGGAAGTTCACTGAACACAGGCGCCCATTGTCGTGGCAACTGAAATTCTAAAAACTGATGAAGTTCTTCGATTGGCGGCTTGTCTGCCAATATAAGCCAAAAAAAAGAGCACGTTGTAAAAATCGGGAATATCCAATTTCCAAACATCAAATACTAATTAGAGTCACACAGAACATAAATATGTTACTTTGATGCTTCACTTAGTTGTCGTATCCCGTATCTCATACGTATCTTGTTAAATACGATATGCCACAACACTTCAATGGTTCATTTTAGACCAAAATATTGCAAATTTAGCACAAAATAGCCGTATCTGATACTTGCAAACGTGTCAAGAGTAACATAGAAACTTAGTAAGTTGTAAAGTTACACAGACTTACAGCAAAGGTATAGATTATAGCATGGCTGAGGAACCCGCTGACAGGGACACCATTCAACAGAGATGTAATTGGGATAAACGACATTGAAATAACATCTAGCTCGGACAGTACACTTTGTAACCACTCGTGATGGGGAAGTTTCCTATTTTCACTTCCACCTCTTCTTTTACAAATGGTAGCAAAAAAAAAGGTTTTAAAAAACAAAGTAAATAATGTCTGAATAATTAATTATACATCAAATAGCAAGGAAAAATGCATATTGAAGTACCTCCTTATGTGAATATGAACAAGATGGACTCATGTCGGCGAATCTAAGTCGCTGCTCACGGCCTGGAAACTACACACAGCAAACCAAATGATCGATCAAGCACTATCAGTAGTTAACTCAAGGCATTGGATATTCTACTTATCAGAAATGAAACCAATCACTGTTGCATTAAAAAAAAGGTACCTTGTCGTTATGAGAAACATTATCAGAGTTCATGTCGAAGTCTGCATCTGCATCTATGAATCTCTTGTCAGCCATTCCCTTCAATTTTTTCTGAATCTCAGCATGACCAAGTGTCAATGAATGTTGCTGTTTTACATAAATGACATCTTTCCCTCCCATCTTTAAACCCACAATAATGTGTGTTCCGAAACCGAAAACCAAAGCTGCAATCACCCCTAGACATTCAAAACCACCGAAAAAGCTCGTTCCGAAACGCGACGCTACGTCACCAAAACAAATGGAAACGATCCAGACTTATAACCAATCTACTAAAACCGAAAACCAAAACTATATTCGCCCCTAGACATTCAAAACCACCGAAAAAGCCCGTTCTGAAACGCGACGCTACGACACCAAAACAAATGGAAACGATCCAGACTTATAACCAATCTACGAAAACCAAAAACTAAAGTTGCAGTCGCCCCTAGACATTCAAAACCACTGATAAAGTCAATTCCGAAACGCGACGCTACGACACCAAAAACAAATGGAAACGAACCATTGGTTATAACCAATCTACAAAAGCCGAAAACCAAAGCTGCAATCGCCCCTAGACATTCAAAACCACTAAAAAAGTCCGTTCCGAAACGCGACGCTACGACACCAAAAGAATTGGAAACGATCCAGACTTGCAATCGAAAGCTACAATTGAACCAAACAAATCAGAAATGATACTTGGAAGCCAAACCATAAGCTACAAAAAAATGGAAACAATCGACGAGAACTGAAAACCCTAGATGCAAACCCACAGAACCCAAGAGCAAAACATCCCCAAACTGTCCAGAAATTGAACACATCAACCGAAAATTCAGATTCAGATTCTAACCCCGCAAAAACACGACCAAACCCAAAAAAAATCGAGAATCACGGAAGACCACAAACAACCCAAGGCGCAGAAACCCCCCAAACACAGCAGAAATCGAAGAGGGGCAACAATCGGGAACAACGGAACCCAAACAAAAAAACCCCCAAACTGGTTACAAAGGAAGCGGACTCACCAGGAATCAAAAGGAACGCAGAAGAGGAGCGCAGGAGAGAAGGGAGGGTTTAGGGTTGCAGGAGAAGGAACGCGGAGAAGGAACGCAGGAAAGGGGAAGAAGGAAGGAGGGAGTGCCGAAGAAGAAGCAGGGGAGGAGGAGCAGGGGAGAGGGAGAGGGAGAGGGAGGCAGAGCATCACGCGTAAGGCACGTGAAGTTACTGTTCATAAGGGAAAAGTTGTTGATAGTTTTGTAAGTTCGTGCATTTAAGGAGTTTATAGATAGATTGGATTACAGTAAATCATTTATATATGGCCTTTATTTCCAATTTTTGTTCAATTCAAGTTGAACTCATTTACTAGTTTTAATCGGCAATAAATATTTCATGTTGCTGCAGGGTTTAAGTATGGTTAGTAACAATGTAAATGAGCTTTGAGTTGGGTCGATACCCAAGCAAATGGGATTCGAGTTTCGCCATATTCGGATTGGTATGAACGAGATTAACTCTTCATTAGTCCAAATATCGGATATTTTGATTTTGTCTTATAAGACAATTTCAAGATTTTTTTATCAAATAATATTTCTACCATTACATTGCCTATTTTCTTCCCTCTTTCCATATAAAGAAAAAAAATTCACCCACTTTATAATTTTTTTCTTTCATACTTTTCGATCAATTTTTTTCATTTAATTAATATAATATTTCTCTCCTACTTTTTCATTCCACTTTTCCCATTTAAATTAATAAATCCTCCGTTCAAATCCAAAGGATACGCTTCCCTTTTGGACAATATTCACAACTCAAGAGAATCGTTAATATTCACGACAATCTATAAGAAAAAATATAGTCACGTGGGATCTTGTTTGATTCGTTTTTATGCATAGATTAAAAATATCAAATTTTTATAATTTGTTAATGTAAAACGAAGGATATTAACGGTGTAAAATGTGTCTTGACAAGTGTGAAAAAGCAAATTTAACCTTTAGATTCGAACGGAGAGAGTAATATAATACCCTAGAACCCTTAACTCAAACTAAAAAGGTAGGTTCCGTTTACCTCGAAAGAACACACTGACTACTAGGAGGGGGAAAGACCTGCACCTAGCTAACGGAGTTCACGAGGCACTTACCCCCTAGGGTAAGTGAAGCCTCCTTATTTTCCACCAAAAAAAAGAAAAATGAAGAAAATAGACAATCGGAGGAAATATAATATAACTTGTTGACTAATTTATTGTCATCCCTTGTTGATACATCTAAGTACAACAATGAATTAGAAATTTAGAACAACACATACTCCGGAGTACTTGATAGAGTGATCATATTTGAACATAATAGATTAATAGGTACTCCCTCTCATTCACGGGAAAATCACACTATTCCTTATTTGGCTCATTCACTGGAAAAACACACTTTCCTTAAATGAAAAGTTTCAACCAAGCAAAAGATATAAATACCCTTATTACTTACCACACAACTATCCTCTCCTGCAACTACCCCACAACTAAAAAGTGGAGGGATATTTTGGTAAAGTGGTTCAACTTACCCACTTGCCTTAATATTTGTTCCAAAAGTAAAGTGAGCTTTTCCAGTGAATGGGAGTGGGTAGTAGGTAGAGGTGGTTTTCCCGGAGGCTGAAATAAGGGTAACATTATCTCACAGACTTTCCAAAGTCTTAAATTCTGTCACTCTTTCCACTAACTTTTAGTATTATTTATTTATTATTTATTGTTCAGACTCACCTTAGTCAGACTTTGTTTAGACTCACCTTACCTTCTTTTAGTAAAAAAAATTAATCAATTTGGTTTAGTTTGTGGTTAAACAATTACTCCGTACAATTTACTTGTTTGGTACTAATTACTAATTACTTTACCATTTAGTTTAATTAAAAAATTTAACGTGTTTTATGTTATTGTTGTTTGTTTTGTGTGATATACAAAAAGATGAGTAGACAATCTGTTAGGCTTCGTTCATATTATAGATCCGGATGATTTACGATATTTTAAATATACCATACTTATATTAATTTTTACGATATTTTAGTAATTATTTTTTCATACATGGTCTTACGTGTATCGATTTATGTTATTGACTTACGATTCCCATAAAACCAAAATGTACATGTATTTGTTATTTTGCAAAAAAAAAAAAAAAAACGTCGGTGGCCGGACAGTCATCCATTTCTTTTCCTTTTCAAAATAACGACCATATTAAAATAGTTAATTTCGTGTTTAATTAGCTAATTACGTCTAATTACTTAATTGCATTTTTATTTGTTAAATAAGTGTTTAATTACGTTAACTCAGTTAATTAGTGAATTAAGTGAAATTGTATTTTTATTTATTAAATAAGTTTTTAATTAGTTAATTAAGTGAAATTAGTTCCTTACGTATTTAATTAGGTAATTACTCCGTACTTTAAATTGGATAATTATGTGTCTTATTAGTTAAATATGTATTTCGTATTTAATAATTTTATTAGGAGTCGAACAACAAAAAGGAGGATTAATGTTCATTTATTTACATTTGATTACAAATTTTCTCACAAATAATATAAAAGATAAATAAATGACCGAAACGGAAAAAAATTAGGAACAGATGGACAATTAAACAAAGACGTGAGACTTTAAAAGTAATAGAAAATAAAAAAATTGTATAAATACAAATCGTTTATTGGATAATATTTCGAGAAATATGCAACATGAGTCATGACCTCACAAAAATCTTAAGTTGAGTCTTTAAAATTCAAGACTCAAAGATTCAACTTAAGAGTTTAGTACATTATTGGTAAACCTCACACGAGTCTTGAGTCAAGACTCATCTCAAGACTACCAAAAATCTTAAGATTTCCCCGAGACGAGACTACCAAAAATCTCAAGACTTTCATCAAAATTACTTCGACTCTCTCAATAATGTTACTCTAAAGTGGTTTCTAGGTCAAGTCGATACAACATTTTTATTTATTTATTAACCGATTTATTTAATAAGAAGTTGGAATAGCTCAGTTGGTTAGAGCGTGTGGCTGTTAACCACAAGGTCGGAGGTTCAAGTCCTCCTAGCGGTTATTTTTTTATATTTAGCCTCTCCGTATTAAGCTTACCAAAGCTACAACCTGCTCAATGATGTTTTCTTTTACGTACAATTTTTTTTCTTTTATGTACATTAAGCCGTGGGATTGGGAGAAGGTTCAGCTGAGTTACCACTTCCGAACAGTGAACGGGATATTGTCGGACCCTGCCTAGAGAGGAAAGGGTTTAAGCTAAGCGAATAATGATCCTGAAAGCCGAAAGGTCAGGTTTGCTAAGACAATACCATTCATGATCGAGCTCAACCACCATCAAATGGACTTTTGATTACTAAGCTATAGTTTCCATATTAATGCAAGTTAGTCATGAAGTATTACAGTCTTCGACTTCTGTTACAATGATGAAATGATGTTTAGTGACACTATGAGACCGACCATCAAGTAAAAAATAATTAAATATGAAAACAGTAGAAATAAGACTGACAAAGGAAACCAACTATTCTGTAGGTTTTCTCTTCTTCCCAAGAATGGAAGGTATCTCAAATCTAGAGCCTCCGATTCGCCACTTCTTGAAGGCTAACATAGAGGATTGAGCTGCCTCGCACACTGAAACAACATTGTGAAATGAAATAGTAAGCAAATGATATACTCCATCTCCATACATGTCTCAGTAAGTCTTGTATTAGTGATTAGATTACAATATTACATGCTGAATGGGTTGGTCAAACATTAAAGGCCTTTGGTATTGTAACTTGAGAGCCATCGATCATGTTGTACTTAGGAGAGGGAAGAAGGGGAAACTCACAGTGAGTTTCTTCTTTAGTAAGAAGAGTAAGGGGTTTCGACGAGGCTGTGAAAGATGCAGTGTGGGATTTGCTGAGTACTTCCTTATACCTGTTTGTAAATGCATACAAAAGAAACGGTCCAATCGTTCTGTCACCGACCCTAGGAGATATAAGAATCAAATTAGTGGTGGGCCAATTTACCTGCTAACAGTATAGGCAGAAAATAATACGGAGTGCTCCATTTCAGCCAATAGACCAATTTAAATCTTTACTCGGAGGAGAATTGTAATATCGGGTCTTAGTAATGGAAGTAGACAAGAGTAAAAAAATAACCATACATAAAGTAGAAGCTTACACAGGCGCTATCTTGCATCCTAATTCGTAGAAGTATTGGCACCGGTTTCGTAGATCAACGGATCCAGGATCAGCCTGGATTTCCTTCCTTGTCCTGGTTTAAGAAACAATCACCATAATGAGCACTATATCAGAGAGACCACCACTGAAAAATGAATATTGACAAGGTTGTCGTGTGAAGGTCCCATGAGTATTTTTAAATCGGAATCCTTTTGCCAAGAATTTCATCAGAAAAAGTCCATATATGAATTAATAGGAACAAAGTATTGATGGAACTTTGGAGACAGTACGTTTGATTGAAGCACTGTGGAACGCTCATAATGACTGTTTGTCTAGTATGTAATTCATGAGCAAGCCAGAAGGGCAGCTCCACTTTTGCTCCATGTTCAACCTAGAAAAAGAAAAAGAAAAAAAAAAGTTGTTATAATCTTGGGTCTAGCTCTTTTGGCCTCTCCTTCGCTAACCCTTTTGGCCTTTCCTCTCAACGTGTGTTTTGCTTTGAAATTTAGCATGTTACGAAAAGTTACATTATTTGTCTCAGAACTCGGATCAAGGGGCCCAACCCCAGTCGCTGCCTTCTGAAAAACCACTGGAATGAACTGTAAGCATACCCATTACAAAAGGATAATTAGCATTCAGAATTTGATCCAATAAAAGCTTAAAGAAGACGAAGACAAGTTGTACCTCTTCTTCTGCAAGGATATCATCTAGATCATAGTAATTTGCCATAAAGTTCTTTTTTACAGTCACAACCCTGATTTGATAAACCACGGAGCAAAGATTACAACATCTAACTGAGTTGGTAATCACACTCAAGTCTCAGCTATCCGCAAGCTATAAGAAAAGAAACGAATTCAGTGCCAAAAAAACCATCCAAAGTCCACATCAACACTTAAAGAGACGACAGTCACGACATGACATGTTCATCATCTTAAAACATGTGTTCTTCACCCCAAGTGGAAGCATTTCAATAAATTAGCCTGCCCCAAAGATAAACTAAAATTGAAAATAAGAAGAGACAACCAATTCAAACAATTGGTAGAGCTCATTGTTAAGATATACGAGTAACAATTACCCTCAATGACGAGTTCAACATACCCAAAATTTCTACAATGCATAAAAGGGACTTGATGTTACGCCTCACATTTAAAGGTACAAAGAGGTGAGGTACGGCCTACATACCAGAACATCTTTTGTTCTGTCCCCCATTTGGTTTACCAAAAACAAGAAACATCGAGTTCCAGCTTATATCCTACAACTCAATCCTTTAGAACACAAAATTCGACTCGAACTCAGCAAGAACATGTATTAGGTAGAGATCTTAGTTTCTTATACATTACCACTATTACTTCTTCCGTTTCATTTTAAATAATTATTTCAATCTCAATAGTACACTAATTTCTGTTACGGTACTAACATTTGTAGTTTCAATTCTTGAACTACAGACTCAAAACATGGGTGTGCCAATATTTATTCTAAAACTAACTTGTACATGAAACATGAAATTGAAAATAAAGATCACGACTGGATCCATTGTTAGGTCTTTTATTTCTATCTATAGTTTAACCAACCTCACAAAATTCACCAAAATTCGACATCAAAGGCACAAGAATCAAGACACCGTAACTGTAGACATTAACAATAGTCGTGATTGGAAAGTTCATTGCATCATAATTTGCACAAAACACATCAAAATTCATACCTTAACAGTAATTATGACCCCATAAAACAACTGATTGAAGGTTGAAACTAATTGAAATCAAAACAAGAATAGGAGATGAAGATGAAAGTAACATCAAACAATTAAGAACCACCAGAACTAATTAAAGTTGAACCTGAAAGAACTGGCGACAATAGAGTTGATGCGGTGAATCAAGGCTTCAATTTGGTTTTATTTTTTTGCTGTGAACACTCAAACAAGTGCCGCGGAGTGTACAGTATTTTCGTGTGATTTAATTTGGATGAGTTCAAGGCAGGTAAGTTTTGTCTGGGGTTGCGTTTTCTACTCTTTGAGGGAAAAAATAATACCTGTGGTCGACAAATTGATCAATTGGATCGGGATCAAGTCGGATCAGTTTCAGATCGTTTCATTTTCGAGTTAAAAGAATTGTGTTTACATTGGACTTGCTAATATTTGTAAAATGATAAATGCCGAGTACGTGGCTTATTATTCGAGATGCATTTTTTTAGTAGATTTGTCGTTGTAGTTCTACCCCTCTTCTACCAAGCTACCTTAACTTGTATCAAAAAAATAAAAGAAAAATGAATTCATTAATTGGATGAAAGTAATGAGGAGCAAGCAAAACTTTACCATCCGTCTCAAAGTAATTGAGTTTGAACGTATATTTTCTAAGCATATATTCCCTCCGTTCGTATCCAAAAGGTACGTATTCCTTTTTGGTCATTCAAATCCAATTGACCTCTTTTTTTTAGTTTTTTGGACCAAATTATCCTTATTCTATTAACATATTACACAATATGTCATTACAAAAGTACACTTGTTGTACAAAGAACAATAAGCCACAACACTACTCTTTTCTTGTGGAGAAGATTGCTTTTTTTGGATCGTGTCGTTATTTGGACACTTCTTGACAAAAACATCATGTAATTGTGTGGTTGGCAACCCCATTTCTTGAAATAAAGATGATAACTCTACTCTCATTTCATTTTTCAGCTCCAATTTTAGTTCTAACTTTAGAGCATCACGATCCTCGGATGATGTCGCATTCATTCTTGCAAAATTACTAAAAATGTGACCGAGTGTTGCGACAAAATAAAAGAACGATCGCAAAATTTCAGTTGCAACCATTTTGAGACCGTTTTAAAAAGTGGATTACTTTATATACTTATAAGTTATGTTTTATGTTTATATACTTCTTACAAACCCCATTCATTTCGCCTTACAAACCCCATTCATTTCGCCTTAGCAGATACAACGAAATGCTTCAATTTTTTTTACTGTTTTCATTAATTAAAAGTTCCGTATTTTAATGCTATGAATGTTTCTGTAAGCTGTCCAGATGATACTTAGCAGATACTTCTTACAAACCCCATTCATTTCGCCTTAGCAGATACAATGAAATGCTTCAATTTTTTTTTACTGTATTCATTAATTAAAAGTTCCGTATTTTAATGCTATGAATGTTTCTGTAAGCTGTCCAGATGAATTAGGGCTGCAGTTTTCTGGGTTTTGAGTTTGGTTTATTGTTTAGTTGATTTCATGGTGGATATTGAACGATTAATGCTTCAATTTTCACTATTTTGAGCAATTAAATTTTCAAATTATAGCTTGTTTTACAGCTGAATTAGGACTCCATCATCAAAACTAAACCCAACCCAGAAAAAATTATCTAAATACAAACCAAATAGCCCATTTTCCTCATGAAAAAAATCATTACGGTTGAAAAAATCGGATTAAAAAAGCATCGTCAAGTGTTTGAAACAGTAGTAAAGAAGTATACAAACAGATGAATTGAACAACCAAAGTCAAACCAACAAAATATCCCAAAATACAACAGATATCGAGCAGTGAACAAAAAAGGGCAAAAAACCCCCCAAAAAATAGAAATTAAGCTTAAATGAAACTGAAATCAGACATTGATAAACATACCACAATCAATTTTATCTCCAATTAAGTCAGTAACAAATCAAACAACATCATATTACACAAACTTAATCTACACAAAAACTTAGAAAAGACAGTCTTAACTCTTACGACAGTAATAAATCAAACAATAGCGACATCAGTAATAAATCAAACAATACCGACTTAATCTACACAAAAACTTAAAAGAGACTGTTTTGCGACAGTAAAAGGCTCTGTACAGCCTTGCAGTTACCAATGCCGGAAGGGATTTCACCACTGAAATCATTAAAGCTCAATTCTATAGAAGTGAGGTTTACTAACCTGCAGATTTCAGACGGAAAACTTCTAGTAAAACGATTTTTAGACAGACGAAGGTGTTTCAATGTCGTACAACTGATGATTCCTGAAGGAATGTTTCCTGATAGCTTGTTAGAAAAAGTTACTCCGTATTATTAACCGTGAACCTTTTTCTTAACAAAAAAATCTCATATAAGGGCAATAGCAATGGGGGATTATAAGAAGTTCCATATACAATAAAGAACTTCTTACCCATTGTTGTAAGTATAAGGAACTCCTTATTAAGGAGTTGGTTTCTTATATTCAAAACCAACTTCATAAATAAAGGAGAAGAGGGGATTGGGTGATGTAATGTTGTTCATTTTTTTTACTCTCTCTCCAAATTTTCTTTCTTTTTCTTTTTCAAACTCTCTTTTTCTTTTGTTTTTTTTTCTTTGTTTTTTTTATTCAATTGTTTCTTCTTGAATGTCCAATTTTCAAGCATTATTTTATACTTTTAATAAGAAAAACTAGGTATGTGACCCGTGAAATTCACGGAATTATCTATTTTAACTTTTTTATCGTATTGTTAATATATTCTGACCAAGTGCTGTCAACTAATTCAACTAAAATGTTGTCATGAGTGAGCTTACAAAATTCGTAGAAATCAAGTAGTTAATTCATACTTCGTATCTTACAAAATTGAAGGAAATGTTCAAAAAAAATTAACAAATCATGTCATTATGACGCCACGTGGCAAAAAATTTAATGTTAATGGAAGAATATTATACTTTGTAGCACATAAATGAAAAAATCATTAGGTTTCTAATCCAATGAAAATCACGGGACTATTTTTAGGTTTATGTTAAACTACGTATATTAAAATAATTTCATTGTCTATTTGGTGATATTAAAAAATATATTTCCATTTGCATAACTAATAAAATGATTTAAACTTTTTTAAATCAAGAATGAACTATCATTCTTTATTCCTAGAAAATTCAGATGTTTGTTTAAGTTTCATTTGTTCAACTTTTATCTTTTTAATTTATACTTTTCCGTACTTTATTTATTTGTTATTATGTTGACATTTCCTATTTTCATAAACGCCTAGTTTAGGATTCAAATGTTAAATATATACGGAATATAATCTATTGTATGTCACTTTGAAGAACATTCAAAATGGCGCCATTTTTTCTCAATCATATGTTAGTAATTACTTAATTCTTCACCTAAATAAAAGTTAACTCTTGTAAATAACTTTAAGGTTACTAAAAATGTTATACAAACATAATTGAAGTAAAACGGAATAAAAACATGATATTATACCTTAAAATTGAGTAATTGCAAACTTGTTGATTGACATTGCATATATACTCTCTGAATAATAACAAACCAAAAGATAAAATTAGAATAAAAAAAAATAATTAAAATCTACATACAACAAATTAATTTCTGAAAAGAAGCGGAGATAGTGTTGATAAGATAAACAAATTTACATGTGATTTTCTAAATATTTGTGCAATTCTTGCAAGTCCCAATTATGTATGTATTTATATTATTGACATGTGACTCTTCATTCACCAATTTTTCAGTTATAATATTAAGAAGTTAATGATACTTAATGTAATTACTCATTATTAATTAATAAAAATAAATTTTAACCCATTACATATTCATTTAGGTGGTATAAAATAATTCAAATGGGTAGAACATAAAAAGACAAAGGAAGTACTGTTTAATAAGGAGTATAAATTTTAATAAATATGCAACATGTCAACGATTAAATCGAAAACATAGTAATTTTTTTAAATAAGCCATGTAATTTTATTTTTTTTGTAATAATGTAATTTTTACAAATGGCAAACGAAAAGTATTAGACAAATAAAATTTAATAAGTTGATAAGTTTTAATTTTTTTAATAAACCATTTAACAAAATATTGTTTTAATAAAGTGTAATAAATAATTTTTTGATGAATAACTAATAATTTAATTAATTAAAATTAATCATAAAGGCAGATGAAAAGTTTTCCAGCAAACAATTAATGATTTATTTAATTAATTATGAATAATTTCTAAAATAAAGGTAAATGAAAATTTTGTAAAAAAAAATATAAGTTTAACAATAAAAAATTTATAAAAATATTTTTTTATAAATTACAAAATTTAAGGAATTTTTTTAATAAATATGCCATGTGATAAAAACTTAAATGCTAAAGTACCATTTTAATTAGATACTCCTATGTAGATAGATTAATAATTTATTTAACAAAATTAAAATCTAGAAAACCATTTAATAATACTCTGTTATTTAAACAAAGGAAAATGAAAATTTTAAATTTTTTGATAAAAAAAATTGAAAAACAATCAATTTAATAATATGTTACGTATTTAATAAACGCAAATGAAAAGATTTTGATGAATAATAATAAAGACAAATGAAATTTATAAAATAAAAATTTAATAGACCAAATAATGAAGACAAATGAATTTTTTTTTTATGAAAAAAATTATAATTTTATAAATTAAATAAATTGAAATTTTAACAAATCATGTCATTATGACGCCACGTGGCAAAAAATTTAATGTTGATGGAAGCCTTTTAACTTTATATATATATATATATATATATATATATATATATATATATATATACGGAGTATAATCTATTGTATGTCACTTTGAAGAACATTCAAAATGGCGCCATTTTTTCACAATCATATGTTAGTAATTACTTAATTCTTCACCTAAATAAAAGTTAACTCTTGTAAATAACTTTAAGGTTACTAAAAATGTTATACAAACATAATTGAAGTAAAACGGAATAAAAACATGATATTATACCTTAAAATTGAGTAATTGCAAACTTGTTGATTGACATTGCATATATACTCTCTGAATAATAACAAACCAAAGGATAAAATTAGAATAAAAAAAAATAATTAAAATCTACATACAACAAATTAATTTCTGAAAAGAAGCGGAGATAGTGTTGATAAGATAAAAAAATTTACATGTGATTTTCAAAATATTTGTGCAATTCTTGCAAGTCCCAATTATGTATGTATTTATATTATTGACATGTGACTCTTCATTCACCAATTTTTCAGTTATAATATTAAGAAGTTAATGATACTTAATGTAATTACTCATTATTAATTAATAAAAATAAATTTTAACCCATTACATATTCATTTAGGTGGTATAAAATAATTCAAATGGATAGAACATAAAAAGACGATGGAAGTACTGTTTAATAAGGAGTATAAATAAGCCATGTCAACATGTCAACATGTCAACGATTAAATCGAAAACATAGTAATTTTTTTAAATAAGCCATGTAATTTTTTTATGTAATAATGTAATTTTTACAAATGGCAAACGAAATGTTTTAGACAAAAAAAAAATTTAATAAGTTGATAAGTTTTAATATTTTTAATAAACCATTTAACAAAATATTGTTTTAATAAAGTATAATAAATAATTTTTTGATGAATAATTAATAATTTAATTAATTAAAATTAATCATAAAGGCAGATGAAAAGTTTTCCAGCAAACAATTAATAATTTATTTAATTAATTATGAATAAATTCTAAAATAAAGGTAAATGAAAATTTTGTAAAAAAAAAAATATAAGTTTAACAATAAAAAATTTATTAAATAATTTTTTATAAATTACAAAATTTAAGGAATTTTTTTAATAAATATGCCATGTGATAAAAACTTAAATGCTAAAGTACCATTTTAATTAGATACTCCTATGTAGATAGATTAATAATTTATTTAACAAAATTAAAATCTAGAAAACCATTTAATAATACTCTGTTATTTAAACAAAGGAAAATGAAAATTTTAAATTTTTTGATAAAAAAAATTGAAAAACAATCAATTTAATAATATGTTACGTATTTAATAAACGCAAATGAAAAGATTTTGATGAATAATAATAAAGACAAATGAAATTTATAAAATAAAAATTTAATAGACCAAATAATGAAGACAAATGAATTTTTTTTTTATGAAAAAAATTATAATTTTATAAATTAAATAAATTGAAATTTTAACAAATCATGTCATTATGACGCCACGTGGCAAAAAATTTAATGTTGATGGAAGCCTTTTAACTTTATATATAGATTATAATAAAATTAATATTAGTATAAATTATTTATTAAATAAATGTTTCTTAACTTCCGTTTGCTTATTTAAGTACATCTTTGATAATTTTTTTTTAATAACACGCACAATTTTACTTCCAGTAATTATGTAATCCGTATTCTATTCAAGTAACCAAAATTTATGAAAATGTTATTGGGTTAATTTACACAACTTTAAATATTTAATTAATGTTCATATATTTAAAATTAGATTTGTTGGTAATTAGATAAAATAATATTCAAAAATCAATTGGTCCCACTAAAAAGAAAAAAAAGATAGTATGAAACTCTAACCATTGAGATCAAAATTTAGAAGTTTCATATATAAGAAAAAATGTTGATGTGGCAATAAAAAACATGGTATGGAACCCCTACCATTGCTTTTGCCCTAAAATGATCTAAATATTTTATTTTATACAAGTTTTACCTCCAATAAAACATGACCCTTAACTTAAGCACTTATGCTGTCACCTGATGACATTTTTGTTTAACTACTCCTAACTTAAGCACTACAATCACAACAATGGACTAAACAAACCACTATAGAAACTCCAATAAACAGATCTGGGCTGAAATTTTTCACATACTACAATAAACAAACCACTAAAAAACCTGATGCAATAAACATACTACATCACCATCACGACATTTTGCACATATCTGGGCTGAAAGTGTTTACAAAAAAAATGCACACAGAACTGATAGGAGAAACACTTCTAATTCGAGAAATTACACAACAAAAAAATTAACACCAACAACTGAGAACACGCGGTTCAAATTCGAAGGAAAATGGGCAGGTTAACGATGAACAGAAGACACGGTTCAAATTCAAATTGATGGATGAAAAGTTGTTACCTTGATTCCAATTGAAGTAAAACGACTGCTGAAATGAAGAATGTTGAATGATTCCAGTTGAAAGGAAGAAAAATCGAGTATACTGATGGAAGAAAACCTAAACCCTAATTGAGAGGATGTGAGAGAGGGAGAGGGAGAGGGAGAGGGAGAGACAGTGAGGAACGACGAGAAGGACTGAAGGAGTCAGGGGTAAGGAGAAGACTTTAGGTGTTTAATTTCTTTTTTTTTTTTCTTTTTTTTAGCTGCCAACACATCAATATATATATATATACTAGTTGCGCGGTCGCGCGCGGTGTCTGGGGCGTTTACGGTGAATTAGGCATCCGTTTGGGGATAGCCGGGCAACCGTGTCGGTATAGTCTTGGGAATTTTCGTGGCGCACTTAAAACTGTCCGCGGAGGCGAAGCGGCAGATACAGTGCTCCGCATTAAATCTAAAGAGGCCGACATAATCCAACTCGAGAGATAATAGGTGCCGCAAAGTGATGGTAAGGATTTGTCGTGAATCCCCACCGATCAATAAACTACCGATTACACCTAGTGGGTAGCTAGGGCAAGTCGGGATCGTATCCACGAGGACGGTATGGCAAGGTTTAGACTAGGTCGGCCTAAAACAAGACTATGCTACCAAACAAACACAAAGAAACGGTAATTGACAAATTATGGTGGAGGATAGGTAGGATCTAGACTAATGATGAACTAGCTAAATTAAGATTAAGAGAATTAACTAGAAACAAACTAAACAATGAAACTAATGGAATAATGACTAACTAAGAGGATGAACTCAAATAAGGGAAGAAGTGGGGTAGGTCGGGTTCATAGGAGTAGAAGGGTAATTGGGGTGATCAAGGGTATAGGTGTCTCCTAGTCACTAGAGTCGGTCCGAGCTCTCGCAACTTAGACCGATGTCAAGGTGGGTCCGGGCTCTCGCAACTTAGGCCCTAGTCCGCGCTCTCGCGACTAAACTATTCTCAACATTTCCGCATCATAGACAAACAATGAGAAGATGAGCACAAGTATGGGAAGCATGGTCACTACAACTCATACAAGCATATCAACAAACACATAGAGTGCCCACAATGTGACTAACAACAAAGATTCACCATTTTCCCTTAATCAACCCTAATCATCCATAATCTACCCCTAATCCCCCTACTAACCCCACAAGAAGACTACTCACTCATGATGAAGAATAAAACAACCATAACAAGAGAAAATATCATCACAAAACAAACATCCATAATGAATAACAAGAACAATAACAATCTCAATATAAAAAGATAGAAACAAGATTAAATAACTAAGAACAAGGGTAAAGAAAGATTATACCAACACTAGATGAAGAAAAGATGCAATCTTGTATTAATGAGAAACCCAAATAGAATCCCAAGGTTGTCAAACTTGGAACAATCTTCAAGAATCCCCTTAATCCAAGAACTAATTACAATGATTAACTAAGGATTAACTAAGATTAAAGGAAGATTAAAACTAATGAGTGAAAGTAAATCTAGGGTTTTAGGGTTGTAGAGAGGCTTAAGGAATGCTAAACTATGATAAGATGTGTTACTAATACAAGAAGGGAGTATATATATGGGTACAAGAATGAAGGAGAATGAAATAAAAGATGCGCGGCTGCCTCTGTAGCGTCCCGACCGGGACGGGGTCATCCCGACCGGGACGGCGTGGTCCCGACCGGGACGGGTTGGTCCCGACCGGGACGGGCCCAGGTCAGCAACCCTCTCATTTGTGCACCCCATCCCGAACGGGATGAGTCTTGTAGGCCTCCCTTAAGAGCTTTTTGGTCCTTCCTTGCCTCTCATGGGTTTCTCCTCAATTCTCGGGACTCGGGATCGGGTCTCGGAGGCTCGGGATTGGGTCCCAAGGTCTCGGGGTCGATTCCACGGCCTCGAGTTATCGTTCCTTTATCTCGTTGGCTCCAAAATGTGTATGTATCGAGTCGGAATCACTCCAACTCTTCCAAATCGGTCTTGGGAACCTGAAACGAACTAAAGGAAGCATAAGAAGCCCATGAATCGCTCCCAAAGAGCGATTCCACAAGGAAATGGGACCAAAACATAGTGAAAAAGGCACTACAAACTACACTTATCAACTCCCCCACACTTAACCCTTACTCGCCCTCGAGTAAGCACATACTAAATACTAAACTAGCCGAGTGGGTATTAGCGCACCTTACGCCCTTTCAACTCACGCGAGTACACTTAGAGGAAAAGTGCACTCCGCAAGGCAAGTGGGGTCTTGCGACAAAACTGTGGATGCAACCGGACACCAAACACACAAACAATCAAACACACAAACAAACACTTAGACGGTTGCACCCAAAACAAAAGAAATACCGCCTCCCTCTAAAAGCGGTGAAAGAAGCACCGGTTTAGGACTCGAGGTAAGTGACAACGTTCCCAAGCTAGCAATACAAACCAAGGTGGACTAAACCCTAATAGTATGACGATAAAGCAACAAAAACGTTGGTAACTTACCTAGGTCCTCCTAACTTTCTAAAAACGTACTACGGGACGATCGGCGGAGTGGATATGTGAAGAACCACGGTGTTAGTCGACACTGTAGGTAAGTGAGACCCCGTCCCCTTTAGCGTGAGCCAAGAGGGTCGTCCCGTGTCCAAAACCGCCTAACTAGTCCAAGTAAAAAGGTGGAAAAACATGCAAAATAAGGGAAGACCGACTAATGTCGCTATCATCCTTCCTCGGGACTCGGTCCTTTGGTAGGCTCTTCACGGCAAAAGTCGGAAAAGGGCTTATTTTTGTGGGGATTTCTTTTTGTGAGACGGGTTTTCTTTTGGCATTTTCTTTCTTTTCGACGTTTTGATTTGTTTGTTACCATGCCATTTCTTTTTCTTCTTTTCTATTTTCTTTTTGGCTTTTGTGCCATTTTTTTTTCTTCTTTTCTATTTTCTTTTTGGCTTTTGTGCCTTTTCTTTTTCTTCATTCTTTTCTTTCTTTCATTTTTTTTTCTTTTTCTTTTCTTTGCCCTTTTGGCAAGATTTGGCATTTTTGGCATTTCCTTGTGTAACAAGAAAGAGAGAATTCATCAAATTGCATTTTATTGTGTGGATATGTGTAGGAGGTAGGGTAATGGGTATGTCGGGACGACGTCTTCCCTTCATACTCACAAAAAGGGGAGAACTTGGACTAATCAAACGATCCTAAACACAGTCACCTAAGGGACGAGACTCGGTAACCAAGGCCTTTTCACACCGTGGGTGGTCATAATGGTCAAAAGTGCAAATCCCGTAGTAAATCCCTAGTAAGCTAGTTGGACTCAAGGTAAAGGACCAACGAATTCATTGATTTAGGGTCATTCTACTAGACTAAAGTCCAAGACTCGATTTACATTACTAGAAAGAGAAAGTAAACACTCGCACACTAGCCTCTAAACCGGGTTTTCGAAAACTGTTTACACACACGACACGCTTACACACAAAACAAAGACATGACGAAAACGAGAGGAAAAGAAACAAAGGCAACAAAAACAAAACATTACAAAACAAACATATAACAAACACCACCCCGATATTCCATACAAGTCACCAAAGCATCCACCAATGTGCACAAAGCTCCACTCGAGCACACCTCAACACAACCTTCTCCAACTTCACAAGAAATAAAGAGGGAAAGAGGGATAGAAGATGTTACCGGATGTCTTCAAAGCTTTCCAAAAAATAACGGTGATTAAGCAACCTATAAGGAAAAGGGAGGCAAAACACACACAATACAACAAATACACGACACAAAGACACAAAGGGAAAACACACAAAAGAAAATCTTTTTGATTTTTGAGAAATTTTTTCAAATTTTTAGGGTTTATTTCAAAGATTTTTCAAAAAAAAGTAAGAAAATGAAACTAACTACACTAGAATATCGCTCCCCCACACTTAAACCGAGCAATGTCCTCATGCTCGATCATAGTGTGCGGAGAGACAAAAGAAAAAGAAAAGAAACTACAAAAATAAAGCTAAAAATCAAAAAGAAAAGTGGAGAAAATGGTAGAAGGCGTCCGGCCGGGGTGTAATCAAGTCACCATGGGCCGAGACAAGAAAAGATATGGAAGGGGGAAGAAATAAAAAGAAAGAAATAAAAGGAAATGGGAGGGGAGGGCTAGGTGTAATCAAGTCACCTAGCCCGGATTCCGTCCAAATCCGACTAATTCCTAGAAAAGGGGTGAAATCTTGTACAATTGGATTAATCGATCGACTCCCGACGTAATCACGTCATCGGGAGTCGGGAGCAACCATACTACGGCCTCGAAGGCCACTACGATACCATGACTCAAGGTGAAGGGGGCAAATAAGAGAATACAAGCGATAAAAAGACGGAAAAGTAAGGATAGTTACCCAAACCGAGCGGTTAGTAACTCACTTGCTCCATCGTCTCGATGATCATTAGAGGCTCGTCGCTCGTCTTCTCGGTTGCCATCGCGTTTCACACTCAAGAAGAACTCACGGTCGGGGTAGTAATGGTGCTAGGGGATGAAAATTTATGTGGATTTCGGTGTAAGGTGAGGTGTACGGTTCATATGATAGGAGTAAAGAGGAGTAGGGAGGCTGGGAGGGGGTATAGTGGATGGGTGGAGTCAAACGCCTAAGAAAAGGCTCAAAAGGGAGAAAGGAGACCATCCCGGTCGGGATGGATGGTCCCGATCGGGTTGATAAACCCTTCCCGATCGGGAAGCTCTCGTCCCGGTCGGGAATGCACTCCAGTGAGTCCGATTTTTGGCACCTTCATCCCGATCGGGATTCCTCATCCTTCCCGGTCGGGATGAGTCTTCTTGGCCTTTCCCATACCCAAAAGCTTATCATAAGCTTCAAAAACCGACTTCCTCGCTGCTTACAACCCAAGGTATATCATAGCCATTCTTCTTTAGGAAGCATTCTCACTTCACCTATCAAACAATACTCAAACACACATCAAACTCTCTCCCTCACAACGCTCATCAATCAATCCAAATAACAAGAATTCACAAAAATCCAAAGCAATTACAATAAAGAGATATATACAATGAGACGGTTCTTGTGGAACTCCGTCAAACCAAGGATGTTGTATCTTCATTCTTTTTCAACAACCTCCAAACCGATTCCATCTCCATCAAGGGCACGTAGGAACAAGTCAAAGGCCCTAGCAAAGTCTTCAATCAAGCTTGTTATATAGGCATCCACATACCAAGGTTCTCCATGACCTTGCATCGACGTTCCCGGGGCATCCCGATCTTCCAAGTTCAATGGCTTGAACTTGTACTTTTGATCTTTCGGGATATACCTGAACGTCCATCGATCCTCTTGTGGCTCCAAGGGAGGCTCATCCTTCTCCTTGCTTTTCAACTTGTCATCAAGCCCATGATATGGGCACTCATCTTCCTCCAAATCGGAGTCATCATCCTCAAGTACATAAGAGTACTTCTTCAAGCTTTGTCCCGATTCCTCCCCTAGACCGACGTCTTTCGTGGCTTGGATCATATTGCATGACTCATCGCTAGTAGGCGAAGTGTTACCTTGGAGGTCGAACACTATCTTTTCCTCGCCTAACTCAAATGTGATCCTACCCTTCTTCACGTCGATCATGGCACCCTCGGTGTGTAGAAATGGGCGCCCAAGGATAATGGGAGTGTTGGCATCCTCCGGCATGTCAAGCACAATGAAGTCGACCGGAATGAAGAATTTTCCGACTCGTACCGGTACGTCCTCTAACATTCCTAATGGTCGATTGAATTATTTATCGGCCATTTGGAGGGTGAGGGACGTACATTTCAACTCCTTCATTCCGAGTCGGGAACAAATAGAATAGGGAATGATGCTCACACTTGCGCCCAAGTCACATAACGCATTCTTGATCAAGAAGTTGCCTATGGTGCAAGGGATCGAAAAACTACCCGGATCCTTCAACTTCGGAAGCGTGGAACCTTGGATAAGCTCGCTCACCACCCTCGTGAACGCTACGGTCTCTTCCTTGTCGACGGATCTCTTCCTAGCTAAGATTTCTCTCATAAATCTTCCATATGCCGGGATTTGGGTAAGTAGTTCGGTAAACGGGACGCTAACATCCAAGTTTTTCACAATACTAAGGAACTTGTCGTATTGAGTGTCCACCTTAGTCTTCATTTGCCTTGATGGGAAAGGCAACTTGATTTGGTACTTGTTTTGCTCAATAGGGGTGGATTCCTCAAATGACACCTTCCCTTTACCCTTGTCTTTCTCTTGAAGTGGGAGAGGGTTGTCTTCTTGGGGTTTTTCAATTTCCCAAAGAACTTGCTCCTCCATTGGATTTCCCGAGCTTGAATCTTCTTGAATTGGAGACACAACTTCCTTCATTGCTTGTTGCTCACTAGGAAACACGGGAGGATTATAGGTGGCACCGCTCCTTAAGGTGATGGCATTGACATGTTCAAAATTTGGAGTTTCACCTTGAGGAGGTAATTGCCCTCTTTGTCTTGAAGAACTTCCCGATGCAAGTTGTGATACTTGATTCTCAATCATCTTCATGTGAGTTTTCATTTCCTTGTTATCCATTAGAATTTGAGCAATGATTCCTTGTTGTGACATTTGTGCCTCCAATTGACTCTTTTGCATTTCTTGAGTATTCCTTTGCATATCCATCATTTGCTTTTGTATGTCGAAATCCCGTGGTGGGGATGATGGATTATGTGGACTATCGGTGAGGGCTAACGGAGTACCATAGTCATGAATAGGAGACCGGCTCCTAGGCTTGCTTTGTTGTTGTTGTTGATTTTGAGTTGCTTGTTGACGGTTCCCTTCAGAATTACCTTGTTGTTGATGGTTCCCTTGGAACCCATGAGAATTGCCTTTATTGTGATTTTGATAGCCTTGGTTGTGGTTTTGGTTTCCTTGGAAATTTTGGTTTCCTTGGAAACCACCATGATTGAAGTTCCCTTGTTGGAACCCTTGATTGTTGTTGTGAAAGGTACCTTGGTTATTTTGCTTGAAGTTGTTGAAGGGTCTTGGGTTACCCACATAACCTTGATAACCTTGAGTGTTGTCCCTTAAGGGAGGTGGAACATAGGGACGATGTTGTTGTTGATGTTGAAGTGCTTGTTGTTGAGGGACTTGATTGGAAGCTTGGTATTGATTAGAGTAGGAGGCACCTTGCTTGAACGCTTGAAAGGCGTTCACTTGCTCAACACTTCCTCTACAATGCATAGGATCATGACCAACGATTCCACAAGTATCACACATCCCGAAATAAGGCATAGGAGGTGCAAATCCCAAAGCATTCACTTCTTGAATCGGTTGATGGTGGGAGGAACTAGTGCCTTGGACTTGGTTGAGGTGGCTTTGGAGCTTCTTGTCAATAGTCTCCATGTGTGTTTTCAATTGAGCTCCAAGGTCAATGCTTAACTTAGTGATAGCATCAACCTCATGCATGCCTCCTCGATGTGCCTTCCTAGGCCTAGAGTATTGCAAATTATGCACCGCCATCTCTTCGATTCTCGCCCAAGTTTGGTCGTCATCGACCTCGGTGAACCTACCATTGGAGCCCATGTTAAGTATAGCTCTTGAGTCCTCATAAAGGCCATTCCAAAATTGTTGAACCAAGAACCATTGTGAGAGTCCATGGTGGGGGCACGATCTTACCAAAGACTTAAACCGCTCCCAAGTTTCATATAGGCTCTCTTCATCCCTTTGTTGGAACCCGGTGATGGAGGCCCTAAGCAAATTGGTCTTTTCCGGAGGGTAAAACTTTTGGTAGAACGCCAAGGCAAGCTTTTTCCAAGTGTCGATACCCATGGTTGCCCTATCGAGACTCTTGATCCATTGCTTCGCTTTTCCAATAAGAGAGAACGGGAAAAGTACCCAACGAATTTGATCTTGAGTAACCCCGGTTTGAGATATAGCGTCACAATAATCGGAGAAGGTCTCCATGTGTTGGTGCGGGTCTTCGGTGGGCAAACCACTAAATGGGCTCCTCTCCACAAGTTGGATAAATTGAGTCTTTGCCACAAAATTCTCGGAATAGGCTTCCGGTAATGCACTCGGTCCCGGCAAGACATCCTCGGTAAAAGTGGAGTGGGATGAAAACTTCGGCATGATTGGATATAAGGGAGAAGATGGTGGTGTAGACGGTGTTGATGTAGATGAAGAGGGGGAACTAGGAGAACAAGAGTTACCGAAGGGATTGATGAAGGTCCCTCCGGCCGTCTCTCGAGGTGACTCGCTAAAATCGACTCCTTGAGCTTTCTCTTGATGGGTATTGCTTGCGCTTGGTTGGGAGATTCTAACCCGGTTAATCGTCCGTTGGCGAAAGGCTCGAAAGAGTCTCTCCGGCTCTGGATTAAAGAGATAGAAGTTGCCTCCCCTCCTAGGCATACACTACACACTAGAACAAAAGTGAGAACACCTAGTGCTTTATGGGCACTAGGCAACGACAATAAACAAGCACAACTAGAGACAAAGAGAAAAGAAAGCTAAGAAAACTAGAAAATATGCACAAGAGATGATGGGAGAACACAAAGAAGGGTAACTAAGTCTAGAAGTAAGAAAACTAAGTCTAAACAATGCACCGTCCCCGGCAACGACGCCAAATTGATGGTAAGGATTTGTCGTGAATCCCCACCGATCAATAAACTACCAATTACACCTAGTGGGTAGCTAGGGCAAGTCGGGATCGTATCCACGAGGACGGTATGGCAAGGTTTAGACTAAGTCGGCCTAAAACAAGACTATGCTACCAAACAAACACAAAGAAACGGTAATTGACAAACTATGGTGGAGGATAGGTAGGATCTAGACTAATGATGAACTAGCTAAATTAAGATTAAGAGAATTAACTAGAAACAAACTAAACAATGAAACTAATGGAATAATGACTAACTAAGAGGATGAACTCAAATAAGGGAAGAAGTGGGGTAGGTCGGGTTCATAGGAGTAGAAGGGTAATTGGGGTGATCAAGGGTATAGATGTCTCCTAGTCACTAGAGTCGGTCCGGGTTCTCGCAACTTAGACCGATGTCAAGGTGGGTCCGGGCTCTCGCAACTTAGGCCCTAGTCCGCGCTCTCGCGACTAAACTATTCTCAACATTTCCGCATCATAGACAAACAATGAGAAGATGAGCACAAGTATGGGAAGCATGGCCACTACAACTCATACAAGCATATCAACAAACACATAGAGTGCCCACAATGTGACTAACAACAAAGATTCACCCTTTTCCCTTAATCAACCCTAATCATCCATAATCTACCCCTAATCCCCCTACTAACCCCACAAGAAGACTACTCACTCATGATGAAGAATAAAACAACCATAACAAGAGAAAATATCATCACAAAATAAACATCCATAATGAATAACAAGAACAATAACAATCTCAATATAAAAAGATAGAAACAAGATTAAATAACTAAGAACAAGGGTAAAGAAAGATTATACCAACACTAGATGAAGAAAAGATGCAATCTTGTATTAATGAGAAACCCAAATAGAATCCCAAGGTTGTCAAACTTGGAACAATCTTCAAGAATCCCCTTAATCCAAGAACTAATTACAATGATTAACTAAGGATTAACTAAGATTAAAGGAAGATTAAAACTAATGAGTGAAAGTAAATCTAGGGTTTTAGGGTTGTAGAGAGGCTTAAGGAATGCTAAATTATGATAAGATGTGTTACTAATACAAGAATGAAGAATAATGAAATAAAAGATGCGCGGCTGCTTCTGTAGCGTCCCGACCGGGACGGGGTCATCCCGACCGGGACGGCGTGGTCCCGACCGGGACGGGCCCAGGTCAGCAACCCTCTCATTTGTGCACCCCATCCCGAACGGGATGAGGCCTTTCCGACCGGATGGGTCTTGTAGGCCTCCCTTAAGAGCTTTTTTGTCCTTCCTTGCCTCTCATGGGTTTCTCCTCAATTCTCGGGACTCAGGATCGGGTTTCGGAGGCTCGGGATTGGGTCCCAAGGTCTCGGGGTCGATTCCAAGGCCTCGAGTTATCGTTCCTTTATCTCGTTGGCTCCAAAATGTGTATGTATCGAGTCGGAATCACTCCAACTCTTCCAAATCGATCTCGGGAACCTGAAACGAACTAAAGGAAGCATAAGAAGCCCATGAATCGCTCCCAAGGAGCGATTCCACAAGGAAATGGGACCAAAACATAGTGAAAAAGGCACTACAAACTACACTTATCACAAAGTTTTCAGAAATATGACATAGATCGCACAAGGGTGTTCGAAATGCTATAATTCCTTAAAACAGAACTACATACATAAGTCGAAATTTAGAGAAGTCTAGCGAATCAGATGAAGAGCAATTAGTAGTTGGCACTGCTGCTGGTGTTGGTGCTGTTCTTATGCTTCAGTGTCCACAGCGTAATAGTCGTATGAAATTAGTGTCTGGGTATAGGTTCAGGATTTCAGTGTGCACAACGTCTAAGTCGAACGTGCCACCGCGACGTGCTGCAGCCTCTGCGCTCGCCTTCAGTGCAGCAGGTATTAACCGATACTGCGTATTCTCTGGCAGATATGCGTTGTCGTCACGGGTTGCGGCCCACAGATGTATGTACCTGAGCGTTGCTGTATCGTCGCCGACTTGTGCCTTCCTGCAGGCCGCTTCTTCGAAAAGGTGTGACAGCTTAATGGCAGGCCAGTATTTGTCCATACCTTCCTGAAACTCCAGCACCACAGCATTTGCGGAAGCGAGCCTCGGGTGTCTGGTTATTGGTTCGAGCCTCGCAATTGGGTAACCGAAGCCTCTTAGCGTGTCCTTCAAATCCATGTGATGCTGCGCTGCTGTCCTACTAGACCGTATGCGAAAGGGCAAGTCGTCAACTATCCAGCGAGCAGGGTATGCGTATTCACATACAAGACCTTCTGCGTCATTCGTGGCTTCCGTACCTGCGTTCTGTGCTGCTGTTATGTTGGACATCATTTCCGATAAGCCTGCAAACAAGTGCAGCAACCGAGTGAATTGAAGCATTTCAAAGATCAGTTAAGTGCAGTTCAGTCAAGGCGGAGGTTCGAAGTGTTTGACTGCGGGAGCGTAGTGCAGCACACAAAACAGGGAAACGGTGAACACACAGAGGCACAATGACCTTTTCTGTGCTGGCGATTAATTGTGAATTCTCTAAAGAGTTTATTGGGGACTCTAAAATTGTAATTTTAATTTAATCTATGCAGGTAGTAAGGAGAATAGAAGAGTATGAACAGAAGCGTCAGAGTATAGCAGTGTACGTGCAATCGTTTAGGGTATATATCATGTCGCCGAAGCAGTAAAACCCACATACTAATCAAACAACAACTCAAGTTTAGAAATCATCATGGAATAAAACCCAATATTCCCAACATATTGACAGGCCGCGGCAAGGGTGAAAGTCTGTGGGCGATGCCTGCAGTTGTTCAAATCCGTCACAGAGAGATGTGCGGGTGTTTTTTGGCCGGTATGTGTGCGCCGCATGCTCATGGTGCCTACGCGAAGTGGTTCACGGTGCGAGCCTCACCCTTGTTTGGAGTATGGTAAACGTGGCGACGCAATCCACGTTTTTGTGGGCGAATTGTGTCACTACTACTTAATTAAACTCTGAGTTCCCTATTTTTTCAGAGAGAAATTCATGTACAATGTACCCATGGGAAACCCTAGTAATAGCTGGATCATCCCCATACCCTAAAAGGGGCAAACTTCAATCACATAACCTAGAAGAAACTAATTCTCTCCTTAACAGTCTCTCTGTCCAGAGCTGCATGGAGAGTTCCACTCTGGACAAACTATTCTGAAAACCGAGGGATCAGATAACGATAAAGTTGAGGGAAGAGATCGCCAATTTGTGTCGACCTTTTTTTTCAAGATGCAAAGAGACGCCGAAGAAAGGGAGGAATTTGAGGGAGAAGGGTCTCTAAAGATTCGAAGAAAACACTTGCGAGAATTACCGAAGATCTGAAACTATCAAAGCGACCCCAGAGATCATAGTTTGACACAAACGGAAGCTTAAAACAATCCAAATCACGCCATGAATCACAAATGAACATAAAGCGAAGGCCGGAAACAATCAAGGCAAAATAACAGGCAAAAAAAGAATCGAAACCAGTTTAGAGCAACACAGAGCAGCAGAATAGCGGGAGGCCTTAAACACTAAAGGTCAAGGCTAACATAAACCAGCAAAGTGAGTGGAGATAACACCAGGTGAATTGAGGTGAAGTATGTGATAGTCGACTGCAGGAACACGCAGCCTATGTTGCGGGTACTAAGCAGTTGACATTGGAGAGTAAGGTAAGCAGGGAAGTGAGTGGGAAGACATACCGGATGGCGTAACTGTTCCTGAATTCCAATAGCGCGGTCTGAGCTGAAAGTAGAGTGTGTGAGGGGGGGACGGTGGAGTTGAAGACTTGTTTTCTGTGGGGTTTGGTGGTGGGTAAGCTTTAAATGAGGGGGTTAGTTGTTTGGTGGCAGAATTACTTAATTCGTAGTTTTGTGAATTTTTTTTATTTGGTTTTCTAGGTGCAATTAACTAAAGATACAAAATTACTAACTAACCCTATACTAATCACGTTAGGTTTGACACGTGGCACGATATGGTTTTGTTGTGTATAAAAATTTTATACACCGCATGTAAGTGTAGCCTTTTCGGTAATTTTAGGATTTTAATTTTGTACTCTTGATTTTGCTATATACAATTTGATTTTGCTACAATTTGATTTATTTATTTGCTAATTCTTAAATGTTACAGTGTTGTCTTCTTTTGAAACATAAGTATTTCTTGTGGTGACTTTTGGGTACTGAGTGGTCCAGCGGTACAGAGTGGGTTTTTTTTTTTGGGAAATTGGGCAATTTTCTTTGGCGGCCTAAGTATCGGATTCTGTTTATTCTGGTCCTTAGAAGGAGTCAGGGTCGACCTAAGGGTCGTGTCTTGTATCCCAACCAAAGACGATAAGTATAACAGAAGTTCTGACTGTGGAGCCATACTGAAACTCAGACCCCCCATCGAAGCAATTTCGGAGATAGCATACAAGGGCAGAACTCTTGTCGTAGCACATAATAACCTATCAATGAGAAGCACGAAGTAAAACGAGAAAAGGTTCGATGGAAATAAGTGTACATCAAAAAACGGCACGAATTGATTAATTAACGTGTTTGGAGCATTGTACGTGAACTGAACTCGTGAAACTGCAACATTAGTAACAGAAAACAAATAAATAAAAGTGATTGAGGAACACAGAGAGAGGAGAGACAAGAAAATGTAGGAAGCGGACTGTGGTAACAGCACACCCACTGCTGCTCTTGCTGCTCTTAATATTACATGATCTCAAGTGATGATCTTATTGAATCACTTGAGTAACAACTCATTTACAAGGTACACATTTTATAACCTCCCTATGTTTCACACAGTGCATTTGTCTGGTAGCATAAACTGCATATAACAGAGCTTGAAACTGAAGGAAGTTCTAGTTTTATGTCACTGAACGACGATACCGGTAGAGGTCTCAACGAAGCGACGTTTTTGTTTTTTAATACAAAGCGAACAGTCGCAGCCTTCCTGCGTTGTCGGAAGTCAATGCAGCAGATGCAATCCATTACATCTACGTTCCTGTACAAGGATGTCGTCGTTCACACTTTGTCTGTCCATAATTTGAAGTCATCTCTTTTGAAGGCCATCTAGTATGTCAGCATCGCTGTATTCACATCCGCATCACAAACTCTCATAAGAACCTCACAGATTTAGGTGAAGCTTTCTTCTCTATACAAGGGAAAAAAAAAGAGCAAACAATACCTCAAAGGACCGGGCGTTGGAGGATGTGGATGAAGAAGACGAGGACCTTCATCGTAACCTTCACATATGATTTCCCCGCTTTCATCTTTATAGCAAATTATACCTGCTGCATGATCTGTAAAAACCTGCAGCATCAAAATTACATCAAACAACTTTCCACAAGCTACTTTCCAAAATTACATCAAACTACTTTCCACATTCAAATAGCAGACCAGGTCTACTTCTAGTTTTTTTTTTCGCGATGATGGAGGTATTTTGCTAACTTTTCCCCTAGGATCTTTTTTCAAGTACGGTTTCAACTTTCAAGTTATCAACCTTGATCTTGGTATCGGTTCGCTACCCTACCATAATCAAGGAAAACAGAGAACAACCAGCGTAAGTCAGAAAAATACCAGGTTTTTAATGGAGGATCTAATATGAAATTTAACTGATTTCATGACTGGAGGCTGAGCAGTCCTACACATGGCCAGTCCGAGAAATGACTTCTTAAGAGGACAAGCCTCGTGAAGTATGTTATAAGGTCAAAGGGAGGCTTGTAAAATAGGCATACGAAGAAGAATGAAAACAAGAGGAATGTGCAGCAAAAATAGACAGGAATGATTATATAAGAAGAAATGTTACTACTACTACCAGTACATTGTTACCTCAACTCAAGTCATGTCTTTATATATCAGTAAACAAAGTTGGAAAACTGAGAGAGATACCACTCCTCCCTCCCTTAAGAGTAATTAATTAACTACTAATAAACCATTGAAGCTTAAAACCATAGTTAGTACTGCTGTTTAGTGAATCAAATAAAGAGTATTTAGTAGTTGCTGCTACTGCTGCTGGTGGTGGTGCTGTTCCCAGGCTTCGCCACAGGTCCTAGGAACGAAGTCGAACATGCTAGCGCGATGTGCTGCAGCCTCTGCGCTCGCCTTCAGTTCAGCAGGTATGAACCGATACTGCGCATGCTCTGGCAAATATGCGCTGTCTTCACGGGTTGCGTCCCACAGATGTATGTACCTGAACGTTGCTGTAGCATCGCCTACCTGCGCCTTTCCGCAGCCCGCTTTTTCGAAAAGGCGTGCCAGCTTAATGGCAGGCCAGTATTTGTCCATACCCTCCTCAAACTCTAGCACTACAGCGTTTGCGAAATCGAAGCCCGGGTGCCTGGTTACTGGTTCGAAGCTCGCAATTGGGTAACCCAAGTCTCTTAGCGTGTCCTTGAAAGCCATGTGACGCTGCGCTGCTGTCCGACTGGACCGTATGTGAAAAGGCAAGTCGTCGACTATCCAGCGAGCAGGGTATGCGTATTCACATACAGGACCTTCTATGTCATTCGCGCCTTCCATACCTGCGTTCTGTGCTGGTGTTCTGTTGGACATCAGTTCCAGTTGTCCCATTGATTTTCGGTGAACGGCGACGAACCTGCAAGGAAGCGTAGCACCAGAGTGAAATCAGGGCACTAAAAAATCGAGTGAGTCCAGTTCAGTCAAGGCGGAGCTTAGAAATCTTTGAGTGCGGGAGCGTAGTGCGGCACATAAAACAGGCAAACGGTTAACCCACAGAGGCATAGTGACCTTTTCTGTGTTGGCAATGTTACTTTCTCTTCACTGTGGACGCTCTAAACAGTTTATTGCCGGCTCTTAAATTATACCTTCAATTTAATCTATGCAGCTAGTAAGGAGACGACAAGAGTATAAACAGAAGCGTGGGAGTATAGCAGTGGCAAGGATGAAAGTTTGTGGGCGATTCTTGTAGTTGTTCAAATCCGTCACAGAGAAATGTGCGGGTGTTTTTTTTGGAGGGTCTTTGCGGCCGCATGTACCTGAAACACCAGGTGCATTGGAGGTGAAGTATGTGACAATCGCCTACAGAGACACGCGGCCTGTGGTGCGGGTACTGAACAGCCTAAAGTAGAGAGTAAGGTAGGCACGGAAGTGAGTGGGAAGACATACCGGATGCGGTGGTAAGATATAATCCCTAGTCTTCGATCAATTCATCTGATATAATCCCAAATCCACAACCTGAAAGAGAAAGAAAAGCAACATCAGTGGAAATAAAATCCAAGCCACAGAATGAAACAAGCAGGATTGTACACAAATTAGACATAGACAAACAAAACCCAAACCTGATCTCCGGTAGCGCTGGCTGGCCTATCGTGTTGCAGTCGAGCTGAAAGTAGAGTGTGTGAGGGAAGGACGGTGGAGTTAAAGACTTCTTTGGTGTGGGGTTTGGTGGTAGTTGCGCTTTAAATGGGGGGGGGGGTTAGGTGGTCGGTGGAAGAATTAGTAATGTCCTGAATGTGCTTTTAGTTGGCCTTTTCAGTGTAGCGGACAGAGCGGTGGCGTCTGTTTTTTTTTGGACAGCGGGCAATTTTCTTTCGCGGCCTAACAATGAGATTCATTTTTTTCCAGTTAATATATATTGTCTTGTATCCCAATCAAAGACGATGAGGAAGCCCCGCATGGTCGAATTTTATATTGTCTTGTATCCCAATCAAATATATAATATGTCTGGTGTCCCGCATGCCCTGGATTTTATTTTAGCTGGCCATGTCGGTGTGTCTAAATGTTACTGAGTGGTACGGGCCGTTGGTGTTAGTGTAGGTGTGCTTTTTCTTAGGGGCCACGCGATGTGTGGGACGCCGAAGTGTTCATGTTCGTTTGAGTATGATGAACACAAAGCGAGAAAGGGTCGGAAGTTCAAGGGGATGAATGGGACACCAAACAAGAGTGTTCGCATTAGATTCTGTCCGTATTGGTTCTCAGAAGAAGCTAGTTTTGACTTCAGGTCCGTGTTCTGCAACATGACGAAAGGTCCCGGAAAAGGCTCGGTCACCCCTGAGAGCATGCAGTGCAACAGGAATAAAGATACCATTGCGGTCATACCATCATCAAATGTAAGGCGCACACCTGTTCCGCTGGTGCACTCGAAATAGTTGAGAACAGTAACAGCTCAAGCGAATTAGGTGCGGACTTGTGCCCACTGTGCCGTTGTGTCGTAAAAGTGGCCTGCGACACATACTGTAGGTTCAGTAATCTGACGAAGGCATAAAGGCCGCTACTAAGGGACGGTCTATATTACCGGTACGTGGTACCGTGTCGGAGGGTGCTCTCGGACGTGGAATAGGTGTCCGGAATGGGGTATCTGGCCTCGGGGTACCTTTTTTAAAACGACGTGGGACGCGGAAACGTTGCTGCCCAACTGGCCAGAATGCAATTTGCCTGACACCCCACACATTTCGCGCACGTAGGTTACATGTGTTTCGAAAGCGACATGTTCCAGGAAACCCACTGTCTGCAAGATTCTCTGAAAAGGAGGGTGCCTTACGCTGCAAGATTCTCTGAAAAAGGAGTGTGCCTTACACTGTGCAGCAGGTTTTTTTTTGGACTGGAGTACTTGGAACAGAATCCTCACTGCTGTCAGCACCCTAAGTGTTCTATAAATGTAGAGCGCAAGCAAAGCGGTGAGTAGGGCTGGCGCACTTATTTGGTGAAAAAAAATCAGCATCGAAGGCAAAATGTCTAGCAATGGCCGCGTAGTCCAGACGGTACAGCGGAAGCTGAATGCGATTGCATCTGACGCACCAAAGCTCTATCAACGATTGAGCATCTTCATGACAACTGATTCAATCCGGGAGATGCTGGATCAGCAATATCCTACGCTGCCAAGACTTAAACTCCTCATGTTAGGGGATACCAGTCAGATTGCACCACCAATCGTAGTGGAACCTGTCTCATACGGTATTTATGTATTGTTGTTAATAGCATTCCTGCAGCTGCGGTACAAGCAGTGTTGTTCGCATTCATGAGATTATGTCTAACGGTCGATGTTTTCTGTTGTTTCATCGTGCATGTGGGGTCACTTGAAATAGATGTCGTGTGCGAAAGAGAGGCGCTCCTGCAGAGTCTGAAAGAAGAAGTTGTTCTGTTCTTTGGGAGGCTAGAGCCAGTTGTCAAGTGGAGCGCGGTGCACGACATCTGTGATGGCATAGGAAGGATCTTCGTGCTACCACCCGATGACCGGGAATTACTCAGCATCATGTACGTGTACTGGGATCACATGGAGGAGCAGTATGAGCAGCTGCTTATGGACCAGGAGCGTCAGGCTCTTGGGTATTTATCTCCCTCCCAAGACAGCTGCGGTCGGAGCTTCGCCCGAGATTATGACATGTTGTAATCCCCTAGAAATTCTAACGCGATACAGTGGCGGAAACACTGTAGAGTCGGGATTAAAACACACTGTAACTATGTCTTAGTAAATTAAATTGGTAAAGTCAAACGTATGCCATACATAAAAATGGCTAAAATTTAAAACAATCCATAAAAAGGTTAAACAATCCGTAAGACATAATTATTAAAAAGATCAAGCAGGATCCAAGACTGCTCGTTAGCCCACACCCACCGGAAGCAAACACGTATACCTGCCATGTTAAAACATAACAGCCACAATCAGTGGGGAGCAACGTCAACGTTCTCCCAGCCGTATAACAGGATTTTAAGACTGTACTTACTACTATAGAAAAATAATAAAAATGGAAAACAGTAAAACATCATATTAAAATAAGTTTTCGGCACAAAACCAAAATATTAAAATGGGTTACCGAAGAAACATAAAAATATTTGCCAACCTGCAAACCAATTTATATCGATAATAAATAAAATAATCAAAATGGCGTTATGGATAGGATTAATGTAGAATCTAGACTTTCACTAGGACAATACTAAAATTTAGTTTCGAGAACTTAGTCAAAACAAATCAGACTTTGATCTCTAACTAGGCAACTCAACTATAACAGGACTGCGTGCAGCGAGGTCCTGGCTTAAGTAGTGCACACCCCTCCTGGATACAAACCATATCCAGTTCAACCCGACGCGACTTACACGATGCGATATCTAAGTTTAAGGTAAACATACACTCTCCTGAACACAAACCATGCTCAGTTCAACGACCAATGTGTCTCAACATAGACACACCAGCTTTATAGTTGATGGCAAAACGTACAGCCCAGACTATATTATTCTAAACCCACACTTTTCCTTATTCCATAATTCCAAAACAAAGCCATTATCGATATTCAAAAGGATATCATCATTGTAAATAATAAGAGAACAAAAGGGAAAACGGATCGCCTTCCAAAAGAGGAAACTTTCTATTTTAGGAAACTTTTATATTTAGAAACTTTACAAAAATAGCATCATATCAAAATCGCGAAAATATTAGTTCATACTAATAAAACGTTTTTAGTAAAAGATGTAGATTTATAAAACTAATACTTTCGGCCTTAACGATATTAATTGTTAAAGTGAAAACATTTGAGTTCATGAAATTATTAAAATATCATACAAGTGTTTATGAAATGATTAAAAATGTCTTAAACATTTTAATACTACTAATTAGGGTGTTTCCAAAATTTATAAAATTAAAATTCCCCAATTATTATTAGTTTCGACAATACGAACATAAATAGGATTTTACAGCAAATGTAAAAATAAATCTTTTAACGTGTTTTATTTAATTAAACCATTAAAAAAAATTTAGAATATGATAAGGGGTGATTTAACTATCAAAGTTTCAGATTTAAGTATTTTCAAAATTGTTGGAAAAATAATTCTTTTAGGTAAGACGAAGCATTTTAACGATAAATCGAAATTTTGTCAAAAAATCATTACTATTATTTAAAGACTTTAATAAATAGTAAAAAAATTACGTAAAATAGCTAAAACTAATATTTTTGGACATTCTGTCCAGAAAAGAGAATTTTCCAGAATCCTTAAACTCGGTTTTTAAAGGGTTTTCTCGTTAATCGTCTAATCTCAACAATAACGATTAATAAAAATAGTAATTACAAAACGATTTAAGTATTAATATCCAAAAATTATTATTAAACTTAAAAATAATGATTTTCCAGAAACTAATATTTTTTTTCCAAAATTTAAACAAAAGACCAGAAATCGAGAATTTAAACGACACACACGGTTTTAACGATAAACGAAGATTTAAAGTGATTAATTAATTCACCCACTTAATAATCCCGAAAAATTATGAAAAAATTCAGAAAATGATTTTTCATCAGAAATATTATCCACGTCAAATTTCAGATTAAAATAAAATGTTTAAGTGCTAGAAATAAAAATCGGTTTTTAATCGTTTTTGTTCGTAAACTGTAAAAATTCAATAATCGATATAAAAAATATCAGAAAAATACCAAATTATTAAAAATCATTAAAAACTTCATTTTTACAGAATATAATCATATATTACAAGTTTAGGCCGAATATTACGATTTTACAAATTAGTACAACAATTTAATCGTTAATCTCGTAAAAGCGATAAAAAATATCGAAACATGCAAATTTTTAACTTTCAAAAATTTTCCAGATTATATGACATACATATATTATCAAAAATGAAATATAAAAATATACATGCAATTACACAATTAAAATCACGAAATACCGAGTAACATCGACGTTACCTCTAATCCAAATCGGAATCAATAATATACTCGTCGACCTCGGGATCGTCCACGAAACCTACCATACACGAAATTCATGGTAGAAGAATACCATGAGAAAAACTAAGAAAATCAAGGTGAATAACGATCGAAAACAACATCGATTATTACCTTAACGAAAGGATCGGAATAAGGATGAATTCGACGATAAGATGAGACAATTAGGACTCGAATTAAGTAAGAATCAGCCAAGTAGAGGAGGATGAATATACTTTGCCAAGGGAAAGGAAAGATGATGTTGTAACAATTTTTTTTAATGCACAAATGAATGTAAGGGAGAGATGAATGGTTTTAAGCATAAATGAAATTAAAATGGATGAAGAATCCAATGTGGTATCATCAATCAATGTGGAATCCAATAAGGAATCCAATGAGGTTAAGAGGGAGTGTGAAGAGTTTGAGCAATAATGCAACAATTAAATGAGAAGAAAAATAATCATATCTTTTCGGTTTACGTAATAAAATGAATCGTATTAATAAAACGTAGTAAAATTGTGACAAGGAGCTTTGTCGGTCCAAAATATGAGGAAAAGGTCTCAAATAATTTGTAAGTTGATAAAAAGTATAATCGTAAAATAGTTAAAGGCATTTCAAAGTAATTCGAGTAAACCTCGTGTAAGAAAATAATTATTTACGAAACTTCGTAATAAAATCATTAATGGCTAAATTTTCGTAAAAATATTTACTAGTTGAAAATATTATAAAAATATGTTTAGATATTTGTAGAAAAAGGAATAACTCAAATCTGAGCTTAAATACGATGGGTAATAAAATTCCTCGCAGAAAAATAAATAGTTTACGAAGAAAATTAAATAAATAGATTTAAAAGAATTAAAATCCATTAAAATAAAAATAAATATCATTAAACCCAAAAATGAAAATAAAGCTTGGAAAAAGCTGAAACATAAGGTCAAAATGTGACAGAGTTATGACGAAGTCATAACGGAAAGGATAAAAATGCTAGGGAAAATAGCGGGTGTTACACATGTGTTCAGCGGATGATATATGTGAGCAGGTACTACGGTATCCACCATCAGGTCATACTAAGCTAATGTAACGGTGAACTAGTTTCACTACGCTGCGCCAGCGTCTTATGTATTGCGTGTTTTTCAAAGCGTTTGTATTGCCGGCATTGCAATTTAGTCACAAATATTGTAAGCAGTGTCGTGTCTGTTCTCTACTTACTGTGTTATGTTGGAAAGTGTGATCATGTAGAGCAGACACTCATCATGGGCTTCCTAAATATGTCGTTGGTTTTTGGATGCGCACATTCTAGATTCATCGAATGTGTCACTACGCTTTGCACATGTGTCTGATCGAAAACCTTGCTGTTTCAGCTGGGCGAGAGGGGCAAAGGCTGTTTAAGTTTTGTCTAGCATTGGTGGTGTTTTTCTTTGTTTTCGATAGGTGTCCTTTCGGTTTTACTTGAGGTGGAAGAGTACTTCGTTGGCGGACACTGCAGTCCATCCTCGAACCTAAGAATTGGTGTAATTGGATGCGGTGGAAATTTGGCCTGAACTGTTATGGGAAAAAAAATTTGGGCGAAAAATGCAAAGCAAGTCAAGGGCGCTAGTGTCCCGCAGTCTTTAGTGCACGATTTAAATAACGTCAGCATCTGTACTGTAGATGACGTTCCAAATTTGAACGCCTTTTTTGTGCGCGCGTGTGGTCATGCGTCAAAGGGTAGGGAGATTGCGCTGTAGGCTACGTTCCAACTGTGATTGCTTTTTGGTGTACGTTTTACGTTGCTGCGGCGGGGGGGGGGGGATTCTCTGGATTTTGTTGTCTTGGTTCTTTTCAGCCATGCTACCTGTTTAGGTGAACTGACTTAACGTGTCCGTTGCGGGAAGGGCAATAACACAGATAGAGTTCTTGATTAGTGGATTTTCCGAAACCTACAATGACGTCGCAGAAGGTAAGTACATATCCCGGAGTGTTCGGGGCATGGCAGAACAAGAGTTTTTCAAAATATAATATTGGAAAGAGTGCGTATGCATTGGCATTTCTGGGCCCGCACTACAAAATACTTCAGCAGTCGACGTTCTAGACATCAGGTGATGGATCGCCAACAACACCGTCATCGTTCGCTGTTGGCTGAACGGCATCATGCGTGTCTGCACTGGCAGACGCTTCAGGTTTCTGTTGCACTGCAGACTCAGATTCCTCCAGAGAGGGCACCACTGGAACCAGGTCAGCAGCAGGAGGGGTTTCAGTGAGGGGCGACGGCTGAGGGCCAGGTGCCACAGTGTCTGTTGTAGACTGTGTTACAGGGGAAGAAATAACTTGCTTGACCACCCATAGCAGGATCCCATTGCGCGCAAGCGTTCCCTTAGGCCCCACTTCGATTTCTGTAGTGCCCTCACGGAGCGCGATGGCAATCCGCTCGAACGCTGCAAGGTCATCCTAGTGACGCAGAAGAGGTGTGTTAGTGTGTCGGTAGTGGAGAGAAGGAATACATGCAGAACAGTGTGAGGACACTAACCGTGTTTCGGATCCTAAACAGGTCCGTAGCCTGCATGCCAAACAGTTTCTCTACATCTGCTCCAAATGCTGTCAGTGTAAGTGCGCCCGAGTTGTCCCTGACTTCAAAATTGAAGGTCACGCTGCACAGTTCAGGTGCGTTGGTTAGGATGCAATAGGCGCTTGCTGTAGCCAGGGAACTATTTGCATGCATACCGTGGGATGGAGGTGCAAGATTTTCTGGAGCAGTTCGAGCAAGCAAAGCGGTGGCCTGCTGGAACGTCCACCTTCTTACCGCAGCCTGAGCCCCCGAGGTATGCGTTCACCCTTTCGAAGTCTGCATCTTCAATAACAATGGATAGGGTGTGACGCTCTTCCTGCAATGTGTTCCGTTCCTGCAGGAGCAAAGCGAAAACGTCAAATGGGACTGGTGAGGCTGCCTTTACCTAATCAGTTGGCGGTAGAGTCCGCACCGTCTTTGCCAAGAGCGAGTGCCGCGATAGTGGAGAAGGTTGGGGCCGGATCTGGACTGCGGAGTTGAAGAATGCGACGCTGCATGTCTGACAGGGTCGCTTGGTTCTGTGCCATCCTGCAACAACAATGCGTTAGTGCGCGCCCTGGGACAGTAGGCCGTACAGAAGGTAAACAGTTCTGTGGTGCCACTCTAGTGGGACAGCGTACCATTCTGTCAAGGCAAGCACGGCATTTCCAGTTGGGTCAATGATGAACTCAGTGGAAGGTGTTGTCGCCATTGAAAATCCTGTTGGATGCAGAAGAGTTACTGTTGTTGGACCTATTCATTTTATGGTCTGAGTAGGATTTGTATTCACACAAGAGGTCGAGGTTCGAGCCTTGTCAATCACATATTCTGGGGTCTAAAAAAACAAAGTCATTCTAGGTGTTACGCATAAAGCGATCGCTTTTTAGTTGTGTAATGATCATTTTTCTTATGTTGCTCTATATGACCAGCCGTTGTAAAATACGGTGTAACCTTGTTTTTAATTCACATCAATGGACTTGTGCTCGAGCTATGTCGAGCAATAATTAATTCATAATTAAGAAATACGATAACTAATAATTAAGAACACACCTCACTACCGAAGTTACGCAACCGCTTTTCAATACCGAAGGATATTTAGGTAATCAGCAAATGCATCGGGACATACCTCTATGAGGTGCGACTCTGAGGGCAGTGAACCCGACAATGCTGAAACCGTCGGCAGATGATGGTAGCGCCTCAGAACCCTCACGGGCTAGGTCGTGCCACGCCGAAATTGTCAATGGCTGATGGACGCTGCAAATTACACAGTACAGTAGCAGAGAGGTGTTGTTGTCAGACGTGGCAGAATGATTTAAAGGGATGAGCGGGTGTAAGTCTGTTGACAAACCTCTGGTCGACCACAACAATGTCACGGACAAAATTTCACGCCCATTTGCAGTCACAATCGGACGCGCTGCGCCCTCAACAAAAAGTAGGATGCCCAGTACATCTGCACAAAGCAAGCGACGCTTATCGGGTGTAGTGGCGAGCAATGTGGGCAGCATATGCATAGATTAAAGAATACGGCATGCAGAACGTCCTCTGGGGAGGATTGTATGATAAAGAGGCACACCAAAACCGACGGCGTGAGGCGTACAAGAAAAATAAAAGCAACCATATAGGGTGAGGACGCCTGGCTCACACAGTGGTATGTCTGCAGCCCGAGTGTCAAGGACCTCGGCATGTACCATATTTGTCAGCTGCTCCAGGCACCTTGGGGACTTCTGAGATCAGTATGTAGTCAGGGAGTATTGGGCCAGGCATGTCTGCAATGGGCTGTATCACAGTCTGGTTGCCGAAGCTCATTTGGTAGTTCATCTCTCGCGGGTTTGTTTTCCACCGCTCATCGCATGCCTTGATTGGGGCATTGGTGATTTCGTAGACGCCGTTGTACATAAACGCATCCTTGTACCCGTCCACCTGATCGCCGAACAAAGCACCGCGCATAAGATTCCCCTACAGCAAACACGAAGTAGTGCACATTGGGCCAGGCGTATCTAAAGAGGCTAATCTGGTATTTTCAGAATTTGACGCAGAAAGTACGGGCATACCTTTTCATCTTCAAGCAGCAGACTCTGGTACATTATGCCTTTCTGCGGCGATGTCCGTGGCCGTGCCTTCTCTATGACCTTGACCTTCACTTTGTATGCTTTGCTGCTGCTGTTCAACTCGTTCAGAAAAACCCGCTCCTGCTTCATTGTCTGTCACATCATCGCAGACAGCAAAACAACTTACTATTTTGTGGGTACTCATTATACTATTTCCAAAAAGCGAACAAGCAGCTTCCCCCACAGGCCAGACACAAGCCAACAAAACCCAGGAAACCAGACTCGATCGCGCCAGTCACTGGCTTTCTGAGAATCAGTAATTAATTTGTGGGTATAAATTTGTAGGCAAACAATCTTATACAAACGAACAAGAAGCTATTAAATCAGACGAAATCATAGGGAAGAAGGTCACATGAAGGAATCCCTCAAAAACAGAATTAACGCAAAAGCTGACCTGAATCAGTGGACGCACCTAAATCAATCCAGTCACCTGAAACGAAAGGCAAAAAAGGGAGCACGAATCAAGCGTGGAAATCAAACTTTGGGTAGAAGACAGCAGTTCATCAGAACCATGGCTATCAAGTATCGAAACTTCTCAAAAAAAACTAAGTAGAGTAGTCTGAAGGAAGCGTGGATACCTAAAGAACAGGTGGGTGTGAGTTCTATGCTCTGCTGAACTTGTTACCTAAAGAACTTGCTAACAGGTGGGCATGTTTGTGGTGATGGTGGAACTGAGCTGATACACAGCGCTATAAATACTATTGTTTTGAGAAGTATTTGAGACACTGTAACAGACAGCCTCTGAGATGTCAGTGGTACAGCTGTTCTGACAAGATGTTTGGGGTATTATTTAATTTGGCCGCCCTAAAACGCTGGGCACCTGTACCTCGGTGCAGGGGTCTGCCACATTGTGGAGGGACACTCAGCGGATGACAGGTATCTGGTAGGTGGATGTATAGAGAGGTTTAGTCTGACCATAAGGGTACCGAGCTGTGTGGTGGCTGGGGGCTGTGTGGACTGTGCACGGGCTACGTGTTCGGGGCCGCACGTGCGGACGAGGTTGAACGCAGGGCGGGTCATGTGCCCGGTGTGGGGTAGCGGGTTGACGTTCTCATGTGCGCGGCACATGCTCATGGTGCCTACGCGGCGTGGAACACGGTGCCAGCCCCACTCTCTTTTGGAACAGGGTAAAGGTGGCGTTGCACATAATGGTAGTCGCAGGAATTGGGCGTACAAAAAATGGCAGGTTACTAAAAATTTGAAACCAGTCTACAGCAGCACAGATCAGCAGAATAGCGGGAATCTCTAAACACTAAAGGTCAAAAGTAATATAAACCAGCAAAGTGAGTGGAAAAAAGGACTGTGTGCACAAGGAAGACGAGCAATCGTGAATTGCTCGAAGCCAAAACGACAGGCCATCTACTGAAAGATACAAGGAAGACAGAAGCAAGGTCCTGGCAGTCAATATGATGGAGCACCTGCTGAAATGTGTTTGGTGATATATATTAAGTTCAGTTTGCGTAAGACGTAGGAATTGTTTGAAATTGCAGGCGCCGGGTTCAGTATAAGCGACTGCAGACCTTATTATGTTGTTTTTGTCATCGGTGTGCACACAAAAAGGCAGTCATCTGCGGTATGCAAGTATCGGCGATACATGCCGTGAAGATCCCACGCCCCTGACTGCCTGTCTCTACAGAATTCCCGCTAGACGTAATGCAGTGTACGACACTACATTCTTAACAGAATTTCGGGGTGCATCAGCAGCCGGCAATGTGGAGACTACAGTAACCTTGTCTGATCTCCGTGCTCTAGAGAGCGCAACGTACAGTTGGCCTGGTGAGAAGACAGACCTGGGTAAGTATATAGCGACTTGACTCAGCATCTAGCCTTGTGACTTGTTTATGGTCATTGCGAAGCTAAGCTTGATAGGGAACTGTGTTCTCTGAAACTGGAATGGGTACTTTGTTGATGGGGCTGGCTGAAGTTTGATTCTAAGAATGAATACGTGCTCTCCAGCGTGATGGCCAGTGCTGATCACACATTCGATGAGGTTTGGCGAAAATTGTTTGCAGATTAGACGTGTACCATTGCAAAGACCGAAAGAAGGTAGCAGATTTCGCAGCAGGATAACTGGGCAGCCAACCTTGAGTACAAGGTCGTGTGGACTCATCCCTCCAGGACACAGGCTATTCACAAACTCCAGAGGGTATATGTTGCACTTATCGTCAAGCATCGAATCGTAGCTCTTGTATGTTACCGGGTCGCCTGGGAATTTTTCGATGAGAGCATTGTTTATTATATCCACATCATCATTCAAGGGTGTTAATATCGCCCGCGCCGCGAACTCCGCAGCCGTGACAGTCTGCAGTTCCTGCGCCGGGAAAACCATTTCCGTTATGCCAGAGAGCGCGTCGGCAGCATTTTCAGTGCACGAATGTCGGACATTAGTTGGAAGACGGATGTACGCGTGTTCTTCCGACTGTAGTTCCCCATTTCCTAAAGAGAGCAGAAACTGTGAGAACAGCGGGTCTTCTAAGGCCCTGATATTCTGCGTGAGGCGTAATTTATGCAGCTGTGGCCAGATTGGTGATGCGACGAGGCTAGAAGCGACAACTTCTGCTTGGGATTTCTGAGGCACAACTGGTAGTATCTGCCGGAAATCGCCACCGAATACAACCGTCTTACCTCCGAAGAGCAGCGACGGGTTGCATAGGTCCCTTAGCAGCATGTCAAGGGACTCAACGTTTTCCCTGCGGGCCATTGAAGCCTCATCCCAAATGATTAAGCTTGTTTCCTGGATAAGAGCTGCGAGACTCCCCTGCTTGGGGACGTCACACGCAAGGGAGGCAGCTATGTCGATTGGGATCTTGAATCTAGAATGTGCGGTCCTGCCAGAAGGGATGTTTGAGGCAGCAATTCCCGACGTAGCGGTCGGGAGAACAATTTTGCCCATGAGGCGCACTTCGGCGTATAGAGCGTTGTACAGAAATGTTTTCCCAGTTCCTCCTGGGCCGTCTACAAAGAAAGCACCTGGCTTCTGGTTTTTAACATGATCCACAATTATAGTGAACGCTGCGGCCTGCGCTGGATTTAGCAGGTCCCGATTGGAGATGCACTCAGGCGGGATTGGCGCATCCAGAGCGTCGATTATGTCCTTGGTGCGGCATATGGCGTCGTCTTCATGCTCAAGCAGAGACTGTAGGTCAAAGGAGCCCAGAGATTTGCCCATAGCCTCGAGATACTTTTCCACGGACTTCGCAGCTAAATGGGCTGCTTTTGTCATCTGATTGGGGTGTTGCAGCAAAAAATCTGCACACAGAGATGGGAGGTACTTTTCCCATAAGGCCAGAGGGTCTTTCGGCTGGCAGAATATTAGGGTTGTAGCAAATAGGCGTCGGAGACTTGGCGGCATCTGTACGGCACACGCCTCATCCAATCACAGTTCAATCGTATTATCCTGTTCAAACAAACGCAGGCGCAGAGCGGCGTCCTGAAATGAACTGCACCTTTCCCCATCCACCGTCAGCAGATCATCAAATGACTGTGGGCCAGAAACATGGAGGAGGAGCAGGCGCAGGAAATACCGCTCTCCCTCTGAAGGCGTGACGAACACAATTCTTCCAACAACAGTAACCTTTATCTTTCTCCTGAACCATTTCCTTGCGGAGTAGTCCCACCTGTGCGTTTCTGTGAATCCACCATAGAGGTATCTGGACGTCGGGTTCTCGGCATTGTAGGTGAAGAACTCAGTCAGCGGTGTTTTTGCCCTCTTCTCGTTCGCAAGCACGTCGGTCAGCTGTTCGTGAGGTCTCATTCGGATAGTCTGCATGTTGGGCAGATGAACAGGAAACACCATCACAGTTGGGTGTATCTCGAATAAATCGAAGGAGAAGATTCTCCACACCGCCTCACACAGCGATACCCATCTCCCCGACTGGAACTGCTCTATTTCGTCAACGGCCCTAGCTTCCCCACTGTCGACAACGTTATATGAGACCTTGTCATGGCCCTTGTAGACATATTTGTAGAGGTACTTGACAGCTTGTATTGTTGAGCAGACTTCGACGTTGAGGTGGCAGTCAAATAGGGCGAGTAAGTACGGGTTGTACGGGATCACCCACCGATTGTCGAGCGTTTGTTTACGGACAACAACTGATTCGCCAGAACAAGGGCGACGGTATACTGGGTAGCAGTCCTTGTTGGTCGTTGTGGCTGGCGCAAATGGTTTTGGATAGCCGTACTTGCAGCTGCCCATTGTTTTCTTGTGCTTCATACATGCACAGTCAGGGTTGAGTCAACCACAGGGCCCGTGCATCATGTGCTTCAGGACAGATGCGCGCAGGTTGGGGCTCGAAGAAGGCGGTATCTCAGCAGACACGAAACGGTCGAAATCTTCAGGGCCTCGGAGCTTGTGCCCTGGCGCCAATATTATCAGGAGATGGGCGTGCGGTAGGCCTCTTTTCTGGAATTCTACAACGTATATAAACCCGGCAACCTTCCCGAACACATAGTTCACCATGATCTGTTTTTTTAGAGCAAGCAACTTTGCTCTGAAGACTCGTGCCACCAAATCCGGTCTGTTCTGAGGTTCTTCACCTGCATGCAGGGCACTCTTAATTTCAGGCCAGTTTGGGTTGCAAGTCATTGTGATAAATAAATCAGGCTTCCCATAGCGCTGCACAAGGGCCATTGAGTTTAGGTATCTCTTTTTCATATCCCTAGGGCCTCCAATATAGCTGGGTGGAAGAATGACCCGCCGCCCGACATTTCCTGCGCTGTTTTCGCCAGACCCAACTGTATCCAGAAGGCCCTGATAAAGGTCAGCTCTTATCGTGTCCTAGTTTAGGCGTAGGAAATCAAGGCGTGAGTTCTCGAGCTTCACGTACATGTCTACGACGTACTGCTGGAAGCATCTCCCTGCTCGTAGCAGCTGGTTACCCGGCCTGGCCTGGGGCTTGTAGCAGTAGTATTCTCTGCACGAAATATTGCGTCCGTCTTTCTGAGCAGGCGGCATTGAACCTGCGGAAATGGACACTGAACAAGTAAGCACATGCACTCAGGTACGGGGTCAAATAGAACACAGGCGCAGTTTCCAAGCCTGCGGTTTATAATAAACAGTAGGGAGCGCCGAAAGGCGGCGAGGCAAACTACGCTCCAGGCGAGTACTCTGACCACCAGAGGTAGTCATGCAGTCTGCAGCAGTGCAGCATTTAAAAGGGCATAACATATAATCACGCATGGGGCCAAAATTTGAAAACAACATGTGAAAAGGTGATTAAGTCACCAGCATGCACATCTCCTCAGCTGTCGCCATACAATGTGATCGTCAAGGCAAAAAACAGCAAACGAAGGCCATTCAGAACACTCGAGAAGGGTCCACAGCTCTCAAGCTATCAGACGAAGGTAATGCTGAAGAAGCAAAAAGGTTTCACAGCATTCAGAATTGCTAATCTGGATACCATATTCCAAGCAGATTGTTGTGTTCAAATACTGAAGCTCACTTTATCAGCGGAACCATTCTGTTGAAAGAGATGCTACACCTGTACAGTGGTTATGAAACTACTGTATGGGGTTTATGAAGACCTGGGCTGCTGTGGTCGGTAAAGATACGTAGAAAAAAAAACAAAGGGCACCGTAACTACGAAATGATGTGCAGGGTAGAGCTTGACTTACGAACAGTTTATGCTTCTAGTAGGGATTCTGCAGTCACCAGTTCCTCTGTATTTTCCGTACTCTGCACAGGGAGAGAGGGTGTGCGAGCAGTAGTGGGTCTGCGCTTGAGGCTTGGGTGCCAGCCACATTCACCGCGGGGAAACAGCAGAGGGTAGTGAAGCGCATCGTAGCACCCAAAGTGATGTCTTACGCGATGTGTCTTGGAGTCCGTACCGCGAACAACTATGTACGGCCCGTTCGCCTCACCACCAGTGCTGCTGTCAGACCAGATAGCCGCGACCTCATCCGCAGTGGGAGCATTATACACCCGCTGATCTAGTCTGGGGTGCTTGTTGATCAGAATCTGTGTTTCTGCGTCGATGTGCAGCTCCCTTAAGGACCTGAAGAACACGGCGTATGGGTTGCGCTCTGTTATTTGTATAAGTATATCCACAATTTCCTGTCGCAGATTAGGCAGAGACCCGAGGCGATTCTGTGCCTCATGCTAGGCATCGTAAAAGTACAACTGCAGATACTTAGGCCGGTCATCATGTGGTAATAGGTTAGGCACGTTGTGGTAGATCTGTCCGTGCAGCTTGAACACATAGATGCCTTTCAACGTCTGCGCGTCGAAATCCCCGGCAATCGAGCTGAAAGCGAACAGGTTATTGTATATCCGGATATATTTCTGGAAATGGAGCGACAGTTCGTCCCGACTAGTGAAGAGAGCGAGGAGCTCGGGTGGGAATTCGACAGGTGGCAACGAAATCGCCCCGCCCTGACAGCAGAACCCCGGAGATTCGTACGCGAACCTCGGTGCAAGGCACTTCGAGCAGGCCTGCACAAGGGGCAATCTGAACTGCGTATCTGGTATAGGTAGATGAGCGGCTGCCGCAGGCGCAGATGCTTGATTCCTCTGCAGCCGCCGTTGTCTCGCCCTGGCACCGGTTGCGGCAGGGCTGCTCTGGGAGCTGGGACAGAAATCAGCATGTTAAGACAATAGCGGCATACAGTGAAACGATGCAGCGTTAGTGGCGCAAGTGTATACCTCTGGCCGACCGTTCCCTGCTGCTGGCGGGGAGTGCGACGGGACTGCCTGTTGGTGGTCCTAGGTGGAGGTGCACAGGAGAATGTGCCGACACCTGCAGATAAATCGCAGATACCAATGACAGTCCGAAAGAAAAGAAAACAAAGTCAGGTGCTGGAGTGACCCTCAGAATGACGCAGTTAGCAACAAATCTTTGATATTTTTATGCAGGCCTGTGGCTGAACACGGTTACTTGGAAATCCGACAGGGTTGTTGGTGGTCTACACGCGGACATCGCGAGCGTCATTTTTCATGTTACTTCGGGGCCTCATGGTGGGTGGAGATTTGGTGCCGGTCTGGAATGTTCAAAGTAAGGGACAGCTAAAATTAAGCTTGGGCAGTGGAGGGTAGGTCGGTTTAAAATCCATAGGGACATTCCACCTAAAACAAATGTGGAAGTGGAACATGGAAGGGCTTCTATGAGCAGAGGCGACTGCCACAGTAGAAGTTCCACCAAATCCAAAATTGAACCTGCAGCACGCCTTCACAAATGAATTTCTCAAGAAATGGTCACTGTGACTCTGTATTCATATAGCAGAATTCCATCCGCGTATTACGTGTTACTTAAGTCTATATCGCCTTTCATAATACAATTGTATAACATGAGCATAATTTATGAATATGGGATACTCGCACTTATGTCTACAGTTTAAGTTTTTTCTTTCTAATGTTCTCTGACATTTTATTTTCTGCCGCACTGTCGAACTTGAGACCACATCCTGGTCAGATATCGCGCAAATGTTTCTGGCGTCGCTGGTTCCAAACTGATTGCGCAATAACGAACAAGTCTGTCAACTACACTACGAACAAAGCGGTCTGCGCATAACATACCTTGCAATTGCTCAGCTGGTATCCCCGTCCCTCCTGGAGGCATCTCTGGGTCGCTGCGTCAATGTTCCTGCACATACAGGGAAGGTGAGGATTCATCTCGGGGGTGAGTGGTGGGAAGCAGTGTCAGTCGCAGAAAGTTCTAGCGAAACGTACACAGGTGATGGAGGATGAGGCTGCTGTGACGGAGCAGTAGAATGAATTCCTGCGCAGTGCGCTTCCCTCAGCGGAGAGTGTGTGGGCCCGACACCTGCATCACATGAGCGGATGCCAGTTAGTCAGAATAGGACAGAGGTCGCTAACACACACATGAAAGCGCAGTGGGTTGCATGGCAGGTGCAGTGTTCGCGGGTACGATTTTGGAACAACGTACGCTGCACATGTGCGTCTGCAAAGCGCGCTTGTTTCCGGGCGACCTCTGGCGACCTGACAAGCGCAAGCGGTCAGCAACTCCTGTCACTAAGTTCGTAGGGAAAATAGCCTGCTGTTAGATAAAATAGGAGCGTACGTGTCATCCGGCGCCGAAGACGGGAAGCGTCGTACACCCCGCCTACCCTTTGCGCGACCTGTAGCTGCCATAGGATAGTAAGGGAAGTCGTCGTCTGCATCAAAAGTGGGGGCGTCATACACAGAAGTAGGTGCATGACTAACTCAGCAAGCACGTTCGATATAAAATTAGAGGAAGAGCTAACCCATGTCTGATCGGGCCTGTTTCTGAATGGGGTGTGGGAAGACACGCTACCGTCCGCGCGGCTGGCTTTCCGAGAACTGCAGCTAGTGCCTGCAAGAAGGGTACTGGTAAGCGAAGCTGTGTCTGTGAATGGCTATTGGCAGAACAGCTCAGGCCAAATACTGTGCCAAACATCGACGGACTCTGTCGGGAAGAATCGGCCAGTCGGAGGCCCAAATTTCTGGCACAGAGCATTGGCCCTCGCCATCCACAGGTTACTAAGTCACTGTGGAGCACTTGCGGCAGCGATGAAATAATCGCGTGTCACTGCCTGCGGGTCAGTCCCATTCCATGTGGCGTGGGGAAGACCGAGTGTCTTACACCAGAGATAATGTGGCTAGTCTACAACGACAGGTGCAAACTCGCAGGGCAATTGCAACAGAAGAGCACATAACAAAAGCTACAAATTTCCAGAGAGGTATATTTGAAATTGAAATTGCATAGCACATACACAGAACTAAACACAGTGTCGCTGATACAACGCCTAACTCATAGAATATGCAGGGTACGTGCAGGTCAACAGCAGATCACAAAATTTAGAGTCTGGCGCAGAACTATTTAACACAGAATAAGGAGTACATCACAAAAGGCAGGAAGTTTGCATGCAAAAGTGCGCAATAAAAGTGTTCATGGAACATTGACGACTAAGTGAAAACTGGACCACAGCTGCTCAAGAGCAGCAGACACACAAGCTAGAACTCGGGTAAGTGGAGATAGAACGAAGGAGAGGGCGGTAGGCGCCGCAACTCCGGGACACTAAAGACGACAACCTAATGCGCATACCTGCGCTACTTACTAATTAGCCATAACCGCATGCTAGCTGACAGGGCGATGAGAGCACGAACGGAATCACTTTGCATCGCAGTCGGACGCGACAATTCCCTTCCCTGTGCCCACAAATTCGGTAAGGTCAGGGACTTCGAAGAAAGCTTTGGCTTCGGTGTCAGATGTGACAGCTGCCTTCCCTTTGTCCACAATTTCGGCGAAGTCAGGTACTTCAAAGAATGCTCTAGCGTCTTTCTTGGTTTTCTTTCTCACAGGAGCTGAAGAGCTGCCGCCAGACTGTCTGCGCTTCTTAGGTGGCAGTGGTGGGTATCTGTCCGCAGGCACCTGGAACGGTGCAGACCGGGGAGTGTGGCAGTCTCCTTCGATGAGCAAGCAGGAGGGTGCCACAGGGTCCTGTGTTCCCATCACCCTTTCCCTGGCCGTGAGATAGCTCTCCCGCTCTAAGGCGCACCTGACAGCAGCGTACTTCATATGCGCTGGATTGTAGTTGGCGTCAATAACTTCGATGTTGTGGAAAGCGGTGAGGAAGTCAACTGCTTTCCTGGCCACACTGTTCTTCGCGGCAACCAAGTCAGGGGAGGTGTCTCCGAAAATGCAGTTTCCAGAAGGGTGGTGGGAAGTGGTGCCGAACATAAGCCATGAGACAAACTCCCCTGGAGCTTGCTCCACTGTCTCCATGGTCGTTGCTGGTATCCCGAAAGCGCGAAAGATGTTGCGTAGAAGGGACACGTAGTCAATGGCGAAGTGTAGGACCGGTAGAGGCTCCGGTGACAAGGGCTGGGCGCTGAAGAACTGGCCCCTAGAGCCATTCCAGAGGTGCTCGAGCGAAGTACGTTTCAGCCTGTACAAGTTTGCAGACCTCTGTAAAGCATTCTGCCTGACCAAAGTTAAGTCCTCGACGACTATCTCAAACAGCTGGATCAGGCCACGGACAACCTTCTCGCACGCATTCTCACAGGACATTGCGACAAACGGCGCTGGGTTGCCGACGTATAGGTAGGACATCTCCTTGGACTCAGTGTGCACCGTCACATAGACACTGTTAGTCCGCTCGTCCAAATAGGTGAACGTGGGCTCCGAAAACTTCAGGAACGCAGCTATCTGATGCAGCAGTGGGCAGAAAGAAATTTTTATCGCTTTGGGTGGGGCGGCCATGTTAAATGGTGACGTGATGACGAGTGTGCCTTGATGATTGTTATTTATATACATATTTTCATCCCCTAATTGTTAGTTTTATTTCGGGTTTTGTGCTTAACTCGTTAATAATGATGCAATATATACTTTGAATGTCGATACTTCCGTATTTGTGTGTATTTTGTAGATCTGGATGCATTTGGAGCTAACCAGAGCATTACGGAATAGATAATTGAAGAATTCGCATCTAAACAAAGGAAGAAGATGCGGAATACACGAAGAAACAAAGACAGAAGAAGGAAAAGACACAAAACGAGATGAGATAATGATCGCCTACACAAGGGTCAACTTCAAACGTCCATAACTTTCGTTCTGCAACTCCGATCAGGATGATTCCAGTGGCGTTGGAAAGCTCTTTCTCTTAGCTTTCCAACAGTATATTGCACTTCCGATTTAAATAAGTAAAGAAGAAATGGCAGCCGTTTGAAGTCGAGTGCGCGATGCTGTGACCTACAACGCTACTCGATCGAGTGTCCTACTGCACTCGATCGAGTGCTACTTCGTGAAGCTCTCTGCCTATATTTTTGGGTGTCACTCGATAGAGTGCCATCAGGCACTCGATCGAGTGCACCCAATCCGGGCCAACCGGCATTCCCGATTTCAGCATAAATTTTGGGCCTGTTTTCGAGCCCAACTGATACTCTTTAAATCAGTTTTCCTGATTTGTATCAGACACTTTTTTCCTGAAACTTTTCATTCTACACTTTTCTTTTACCTTCTTTTACACACTTTTCATTATTCAGTTTTCATAGTTTAGTTAGCCTACCTAGAGATCTTTACAATTTCCTTCATCATTCGGTATTGAATTTCAATTCTCTTTCAATTCATCTTTATTTATTGTTCTAGTATTGTTATTTCCTTCAATTGATTGTTAATTCATCTTGATATGTTTAGATTTGGTTTCTTTCTTTCTTGTCTGATTAGTTTTATTATGCGTAGCTAGTTTTTCACCTAGGGTTTAAGAGGATCGATGCATATTATTAGGGTTATAGTCAATTGACCTGTTTCTAATCGTATGAACTATCGCCTGATTATCGTTTTAACTCTGATTAATTGTTTGATGCATAATTCAATTAATTAGTATTGCAAATTAGGGCTTTTCACCGACCGGGTTAAGAACTAATTAGGCCACGATAGTTTGGGTAGACTAACTTAATGCTAGCGACCGCAGGTTAAGTTTAGATCTAAAGGTTGTAGTGTAACGACCGGACCTGCACCATAGGTAGTTCGATTATTGACCTGTTAGTTGACTCCCTGACCCGAGTAATATTCATTGTGAACCTGAGACCCTAGACTTTTTCTTTATTGATTTATCTTTCAGTAATTAGTTATTAGTTTACCAAACCAACCAAAACTGTGACCTATAATCTAGAATCTAATTCTTAGGATAAATAATTGAATTCTCATCTCCTTGTGGTTCGACCCCTGACTTCGCTATCTACATTAGTTAGTGACCTTAGGGTATCTTTGATTAGGGATACGACTAACCCCTGCCAAATTTTGGCGCCGTTGCCGGGGAGACGGTGTTATTTAGTTGTTTATCTTTTTTAGGTTCTAGGTTTTTTTTTTTTTTTTTTTTTTTTTTTTTTATCATTCACCATTATGACCAATTTTTACTTCCCACAATTCAATCATGAGTCACTACATAATTATTGGGATAGACTTGAGTCTTTCATTATTCAAAATGGCTTTAATGTTGATATACGGGATATGTGTCATATGATATATAATGGTGTTAACGATGAGTCACGGGCTAGAATTGAGGAAAATTGCGGTGGGATGTTTAATTATATCTCTTACGAGGAACGATTGGAAATCCTTAAATATTTAGCCCGTAATAGTGCTGAATTAGAGTTGAGGCGGAATAATGACAAGGCGGAAATCAAGGCTTTATTGCTACAATTCATGCAAGCTCGACAAAAGCAAGATACTCAAATAGGCCAATTGTTAGATCATTATGAAATCTTGAACAATCAAATTGCCCAATTAGCAAGTCAAGAGCAACAAAGTCAACCGGGTACGCCTATAGAAGTAGTGAAGAACCTCCAGGTAAGTGTTCCATCTCCATCTCTTGTGAACATAATTGATGATGACGATGACGATGGGTATAATGTTCAATCTATTCAAGATCACCAAACCGTCATGAATGACTGTGAGCTAGAATGTGTGTTTTTTGAGGAAAACGTGTGTTTGGATGCTCTGAATGATGCTCTTTTAATTGAGGATAACATTACGAATTTTGATTTGTGTGATTTTGAGAGAGTGTCATTTGTTGTTAATTATGAGGTTTTGGAGACGGAATTGAACAAAAGAGAGGATCTTGAGCTTGATAGGAAAAATCAAAGGGACGAGAAGAATACAGTTTTTGACGATTTCTTGAGTGGAAGAAGTGTGGCTACATGGGATAGAGAGAATGATTTCTTTGAAACACCAATTTTAGAGACATTTGAGTTTTTCCCTTATATTGAGGACGACCCACTTCCACCTATTGATTGTCTTGATTATATTTCTCTTGACCCTTTTTTTGAGCTTATGATTAGTGGGGAGGATTGTGATAAATCTTTCACGGAGATCGGTAAGATTGATCCTTTGAGTAGTCTTAGGAGTTCTAACTCTTCTTTTGTGCAATCTATACCCGATGATAAGCCTTGGGGTGAATCTGAGATATTTGATGTGTATGTCTTGTCTTACGAGCCGCCTATTAACATTCTTACTCTTCTTATGCACTATGACCACCATGCTGAGGATTGGTCTAGCTCGTCTGATAGGCTAAGACGATCATTGACTTTGTCTCTATTTGTCTTCTTTATATCTTGGTGCTACTTATGCTTTTGTGTAGCACATGCGCAGATGTTTGATCGACTCTTGAGAGCTTTAAGCTGTTTTGATCATAGTCATCTGTGGACTACTGATAAAAAAGACGAACCCCCACCTTATATCTGGTTTGGAGGAGCTATGTTGTGTATACGGTAGTTTCCTTCCTTTTTTTTATATATTTTTTTTATATTATTTTTTATTCGATTTCTTAGATTTTTGTCTTCCCCTAGGTTACGTTGTCCTTAGGATTGACTGTGGATTTCCTGATTTTACTTGTTGTACAGTCACATTGAGGACACTATGACATTTAGGTTTGGGGGAGAGTTTGTGTGCTTTTGTGTGTTTTACCGTTTTCAAAAAAATTCTAATAATCTAAAAAAAACTGAAAAATCAGAAAAATCCAAAAATATTTTAATTTTTTGTGTTTTTGTGTGTGTCTGATGTAGAAGCGTGCAAAACGACAATGATGATAATGCTCTTAACATGATTTCTCCTAATTTTCAGCTTAATTTGTGTCTGAAAATACGTTTTGCCTTGAGATAAGACTATTTTGATATGAATGCATAGTTGAACTTTTAATTGCCAAATGAGTAGATTTGATCACTTGTCGGCAAGCCACAAAATTCTGAGGATTTAGAGCTTCCTAGGCCAGTAACATCCATAACTGGTCTCATTATTATTTAGGAATTGAGTGGTTTTCTCCTTGTGAAATGTGTAACATCAATTTGCATAAATATGACGTCTGTCTCTTGATATTGAATACGTGTTTGGTTTGAGGAGGAGGTACATGAGGAAAGACAATTCTGTTTTTGATGAGCTCCACATGGCCAAATTGACCCATTTTTACTACCTTGTACATTTAGGTCGGTTTTCTTTGTTTAGCCCATTTCAACTGTTGTAAGCCGGTTTTCATTGCCTATATTAATTAGCCACAATCCAGAATAGCCTACCCTGTTGGGACAGTCGCAGTGAACTTAATTGGAATTACATCACTATTCGGTCATATTTTGAGATTTTTACATCTTTGGGACTTTAGTGTGTAAGATCGTCGATGCGCCTTTGTAATCGCCTTCCCCTTATTCAAAATTTGAAATAGAAGCATGAAAGAAAAGAATGAAGAAAATAAAAGAAAAATATGCTTCTTGCAAAATTTCGGGGAATGGTCGAAAAGATTGAAACTAGAGATTAATTGTGACGATGAAAGAAATTCCCTCTTACACCTAATTTTGAATTTATATCTCTAGTTGGTGGTTCGATGTTATTCGTTGTGGTTTTTAATGGATAGTTTTTATTGTGTAGCTGCGACTGGGCCCGGTTTTAGCTCCACATTCCCATACGTGCTTAGGCACAATCCATTTTCTTCCCTTACCCATTAAGCCACCCTTTGTAAGTCCTTGGCATGTACTATGGTCCTGATTGGTGGAACACGTATTTGATTGGGGAGATTGATTTCATGTTCGATTGCATGCATGTTTCATAAGTCGAGTGAGTGTTCCTTTTCTTTCTTATCTTCACGTTTATATACTCACCCGTTCTTATGAGTGTTGAGCGATAACCGCGAGGAAGTCCGACATTGATGGTCTTGCAAGATTGAAAGGTCGGTAAACAATTGTTCATTTAAGGCATGATTATTGATTTAGTTATATTTTTGGCATTGCGTGTTTTCTAACCGACTTGAGCCGATTTTTAGTAGAATGATTGTAAGCTTGCTCTTAGTCGTGCTTCACATCACTTGTCCTCTCTTGTATTTATATGTGTGGTTTGCTTGAGGACAAGCAAATGTTCGGTTTGGGGGAGTTTGATGAGTGTTATTTATATACATATTTTCATCCCCTAATTGTTAGTTTTATCTCGGGTTTTGTGCTTAACTCGTTAATAATGATGCAATATATACTTTGAATGTCGATACTTCCGTATTTGTGTGTATTTTGTAGATCTGGATGCATTTGGAGCTAATCAGAGCATTACGGAATAGATAATTGAAGAATTCGCATCTAAGCACGGAAACAAAGGAAGAAGATGCGGAATACACGAAGAAACAAAGACAGAAGAAGGAAAAGACACAAAACGAGATGAGATAATGATCGCCTACACAAGGGTCAACTTCAAACGTCCATAACTTTCGTTCTGCAACTCCAATCAGAATGATTCTAGTACAGTTGGAAAGCTCTTTCTCTTAGCTTTCCAACGGTATATTGCACTTCCGATTTGAATAAGTAACGAAGAAATGGCAGCCGTTTGAATTCGAGTGCGCGATGCTGTGACCTACAGCGCTACTCGATCGAGTGTCCTACTGCACTCGATCGAGTGCTACTTCGTGAAGCTCTCTGCCTATATTTTTGGGTGTCACTCGATAAAGTGCCATCAGGCACTCGATCGAGTGCACCCAATCCGGGCCAACCGTCATTCCCGATTTCAGCATAAATTTTGGGCCTGTTTTCGAGCCCAACTGATACTCTTTAAATCAGTTTTCCTGATTTGTATCAGACACTTTTTTCCTGAAACTTTTCATTCTACACTTTTCTTTTACCTTCTTTTACACACTTTTCATTATTCAGTTTTCATAGTTTAGTTAGCCTACCTAGAGATCTTTACAATTTCCTTCATCATTCGGTATTGAATTTCAATTCTCTTTCAATTCATCTTTATTTATTGTTCTAATATTGTTATTTCCTTCAATTGATTGTTAATTCATCTTGATATGTTTAGATTTGATTTCTTTCTTTCTTGTCTGATTAGTTTTATTATGCGTAGCTAATTTTTCACCTAGGGTTTAAGGGGATCGATGCATATTATTAGGGTTATAGTCAATTGACCTGTTTCTAATCGTATGAACTATCGCCTGATTATCGTTTTAACTCTGATTAATTGTTTGATGCATAATTCAATTAATTAGTATTGCAAATTAGGGCTTTTCACCGACCGGGTTAAGAACTAATTAGGCCACGATAGTTTGGGTAGACTAACTTAATGCTAGCGACCGCAGGTTAAGTTTAGATCTAAAGGTTGTAGTGTACCGACCGGACCTGCACCATAGGTAGTTCGATTATTGACCTGTTAGTTGACTCCCTGACCCGAGTAATATTCATTGTGAACCTGAGACCCTAGACTTTTTTTTTATTGATTTATCTTTCAGTAATTAGTTATTAGTTTACCAAACCAACCAAAACTGTGACCTATAATCTAGAATCTAATTCTTAGGATAAATAATTGAATTCTCATCTCCTTGTGGTTCGACCCCTGACTTCGCTATCTACATTAGTTAGTGACCTTAGGGTATCTTTGATTAGGGATACGACTAACCCCTGTCATGCCTGTAAAGTAAAGCAGACGCGAATAGGTCAACGCATCGATTTTCCGACTAAGCATCTACACCCAAACAAGTTCCCAAATCCCGAGCATCTGTGGGATGTAAAACAGATTCAGATGCGCCAGTCCTTACTGGCGCAGCAACAAAACCCAAAATATTCCCATCCCGCTTCAGTAGACCCAGTATATTCTGACTGCACTTCTACCCTTGGAACACCCTAGACCATGGTCGAACTATCGCAACGGACCGCATATGTAGGTACAAACACCTACCCACAATGACCCTTAGCTCTAGACTCTAGGTCCGAATGACTTTGCCAATATTCTAGCGGCATTTGCGAAGACAGACACACACAGCAGGGACTGAACAAATTGTGGCATGAATAATTAAGTGGAATAAGCAGTAATAAGCAGTAAGTGGAATCAGCAGTAATAGAAGAAAGTACGTGCACGCGGAACGGGTAGATGGGACTGAACAAATTGTGGCATGACTAATTACTACAGGATGTCCAAAATATAGTTGCTGAAGTTTTAGGGACTACACTTCTACCAAGTTTGTACTCCTTTACCAATGGGCCAGTCCATGTACTCGGGTGAAGATTTGACTATGGTCGGGTGTCTCATTTTAGTCGTGGAATTCATCAGCTCATACAGAGTCATTTCAGCTCAAGGAAATCTCAGTTAAAGACGAAGTTATTGGAAGAAGTAATCAAGAGAAGGGCTTGGGTTGAGGGCAATGAGGGAGAAAGTATAAGCACGAAGACTGTATTTTTGTTTCTAACAAAACTAAGACAAAGGCAGACAGTTCATGTTCAGCAATCACAGAAGCATCAAAGTAAAATAAAGGTAGTGACAAAAGACGAGGAGAGAACACTGCGGAAAACATATTGATAAGAGAGGCCATTGAAGACCGGCGCTTACCAGGTGTTTGGGTGAACGACGGAGCTGAGAACAATAGTAGCAGGAGCACAGTAGCTCAAGGCGCTGCGCTCTATATTACTGTCTTTGTGTGAGAGTGTTTGTTACTGAAGAGAGGGGGAAGGTGACCTCTATATATAGGCACAGTTGTGGGCACAAAGGAGGTTTTTGTATTTTTTTGGGCCAACAGTAACAATGTTTAGACGTGCACGTAACATTTTTACAATAGTAACAATGTAATTTCTGTTTTAAACACTCGCATTTCTTGGATTTAATTTTAAAAAAAAATTACAACGAGTAGACGTGCTCGCTTAGTATTTAGCTATTTGGCGTTCTCTCGGTTTTAAAAGGCGACCCGAAGTAGCAAACAGCAGTGAAGCAAGTGTTGTCCTGAAGTCCTGGGCGGCCATCCAAGAATCGTTACAAGTTAACGTTCACGTTGCGATGCACATATTGCTGAACGCTCTTTTAGAAGCTGCGTCCTGGGGACTCCCAGGAACACACGAAGTAGTGAAGTATTTGTTGTTGTAGCGATCTGGGCGGGTGCTAATTTCTTAAAAGGAAAGCAAAAACTGACAAAGTAATGAGTGGGTGTAATGTGCAACGTTTATGTTTGGAAACCGTGGAAAGATATAGCGCATTACTCAATTCTGTTTTAGGCACTAATGTAGACTCGTACTCGCACGAGCAGTAATCGTTTTTCTGCCACTTCTAACTACAATTCTGGGGGCCTGCCCGCTGCCCGTACGAGCGTCCCTACTGAAGTGCGGGGTCGCCCTCTCGAAGAGGACGTAATCTTGTCCCGTTTCTAGCTGTGAGAGGCCAACTGCCTAATTCGTGAGGGCGTGTGTTATTGCACACAATCCTCCTCTGGATTTCCGTTTGACTCGGTAGTCCCGCTGTGGTACTGCACTGAACAAACTATTAGCGAACTTCATCGAGCTCTGAGTCTACGCCCACGCCGAGCTTGGCGTACACTTCTGTGGACCGTCGAACCCTGTCTGGCTTGATACTGGTCTGCATCGGACAACGGCCCGGCCCTTTGTACGACAGACTACGCTGAACCCATTCCACCCGTTCCGTCCCGAATCTAGCTAAAATTACGCTAGTGGCCTAGATTGGTCTGGACCTCGCCGAACACATCGTGGGGGCTAGCGCGTCGCACGCAAGCCCTCCCGGCGCTGGCCCGAGGCCGCATAAAACAGCAGCGCCTCAGCCGCGGGCACAGGGAAGCGGAAACAAGGCTCGCCTGCCCCTACTGGAAACAACGTAATTTGAAAAGGGAATAGGGACATCATCTCACCCACAAGGACGTTGGGAAAAGTTCGACCAAGGTACAAAGGCAGCCCACAAAGTTTATTTTTTAAATGCTGCTGTCACATATGCGCACAACTATTCATGCCACCCTGCATGAACAGTGCTGTGGCAGGGTACTTCCCTGCTGCAACAGTGACAGAAGGGGCCCGCGTCAATTTTCCTGCGGGTTGAGCCCAGCGCCCTTGTACGGAGTATTAGGGTCCAGCAGTTGGAATTAGGTGTGCTAACCAGTCTTCCTGATGCTAACCACAACGACGGCACGCATCGCCCCGCCAAATAAGGCGTGGTCTTTTCGAGCGCTAGCAGCGGTAGTAAAGCTATAACCGGCCGTGGAGGTCTACGGAGCAACCAGCGGACATCTCCCGACGTCTCGTGAGGGAAAGAGCTGGGCGCCACGCGGCAGCTGGAACATCCCGAAGCGCGCGGGCTACCCGCAGGCCTGGGTGTGTTAAAGCTGCAGCGCTGGTAGCCCTTGAATCGGCACTCGTCCGCTGGCGGTGGCAGACGAGTGTTTGGTGCGGCAATAAGCGTGCCCATGCGGGCTATGCGCGCAGTCGTGATGGGAGGCGATGCTGTATCGCATCTACGGAGGGTACGCAGGGTTCACAAGAAGTGCGATATATAATACAGTACGAAAGACCGACAACACTACGCGAACAGGGGACTCTGCGCACAGCGAGAGAGCGCCCACGGCGACGACGTACAGGGAGGTCCAAAAAAAGGGGCGGCTACATCGTCCACAGTACGCCTAACTACGGCAGCCTCTAAAAGCGAGCTAATCGACGACTACAATATCTCCCTTGCCAAACAATGCGAGAGCAATTTCTGATGCTCTGTGAAACGCACCTTCAGGAATGTCCCCAAAGAAGTCGTCGCCGTTCTCAGGGGGGGTGCTGTCAGTAACCTCCAAGTGCGGTGTGTTCGGACCCGTAGCCTGCAGCTTGTGCAGCACTCTCCTGGCCACCATGTTGTCGGTCAGGTAGCAGCGACATTTGTGCAAGATCACAGCACCATCCCTAGTGATAGTTGACACACCACTTTTGCGCTTCCGCCTGAGGGTGCGGAGGTATTCTTTTCGCCACCCAGGCGCGTCCGGGCACAACAAAAACAGATGCGACCACCTTTTGCAAACGACCACCATGGTAGCTCTACTGGACCTCCCGAGCTTGCTGAAGATGTGTTCCATACAGTCCTCGCTCCAAAGAACAGCAGCAGGCGCAGAGGAAGACGTACTGCAGAAACTGACTTCGTGCTGGTTGCTGTAAACAAATGCCAGTTGCTCAATCTTCTTGCTCCTGATATCTGCTAAGGCCGCCACCTTGTCCTCGGCCAAATTGTTTATCACCCAGCCCCTGCAGAAGTACTTCACCATAGTAGTTTGCAGATACCTGCGGAGCATTGTTCAGAAGGAAGATAAGGGTCAGTAACAGGTCGCATCGATGACAGCGGACACTCAGTTGCGAGGCGCGTGCAGTTATTTTGACTGCACCGGCAATAACGACGGCCGGCTGCAGAAAAGCGCAACCAACCATCTGCCTTAGTTGTTAGTGGTAAGCGCCAGCCGCACAAAAATCCTGAGGCGCGTGCATACATATGAAAGACTAATAGCAGCAACATGGGGAAAATGGCCCCAGAAAACACAGGCCCTAGACGCTGCAAAGTAGTCAAGCAAACATAGAATTGGAAACCAAATGCAGCAGGACACCAAAGAAACACTGACAGGAAAAACAGGAAGACAAAGGCAGAGGGGAGGAACTCATAGCACCAAGAGTGCACCGTGCACCAGGTCAACCATGTCCCCTTCTGGTCTGGTGACACGATACCTGAGCAAGGATAAAACACATTTGCAATCACAAAAGAGCTGAAGAAGGACGATGACATACATGACACACCAATTGACATTGATGTTTGTTAGACGACACAGTTTGGTGTCATGCGAGAGGCCAGAGGTCAGACACATTCCACATTGACTTAACTGATTGCAAAACCCCGTCCATGGGCACTAAAGCATTTGAAAGGCCAAGCAAACAAACCAACGACCGCACCACAAAAAGTGCAGGCAAAGAGCAAGAAGACAACAGAGGCAGAAAATGACCAACAAAATCAAAGAAAGCACCAAGGAACACTGTGAATAGCCGACCAAAACCCAAAAAAAACAAAGAAAACAGATCTAAATTCACTCTGTTACTGTGACAGCGTAGCTGCTGTTGATGCCAAATTCTAAAAATAAGAAAAAACTGGAAACCAAACCCTGGAGCTGTCTTCTCATGGCATATTCAAAAGTTCGAATCCAGGCAATCAGATGGCAGAGTCTAGAGTGGGGCACAATATACACCGAGCACGGGACATCAAGACCACGCACGGAATGCAAAACTGGTGTAGATATAACCACAAAGACGGACATGAGGCAAAAACAGAAAGGATAGGGTTAGGGTTCCTCTATCATGGAGGCATGACTATTGAACATCACAAAATCTTAAAAATATGGTAGACCTCCAAGGCCTTAGTCTCCACATCTTTTCTGAGAAACTGCAGGTCTCATGGTGCAACATAATAAAGTAGTCAGAAACTGGTATACATAACTGTCCCTCAAGAGCAACAACTGTTTCCAGGATCACCTAAGCCTGGCACTTAAGTGGGGAACTACAAACACTCACCAGTCACAACCCAACCACGTAATCCCTAACAAATGTAAACAAAAAATCCCTGACTATCTACAGTAACATAAGGAAGAGTGGCACAGAACACAACTCTCGGCCGGCTAGAAAGAGTAAACAAAAATGCAGCAATGATCTCAGCTCAAGGTCGGTAAGTCCCCATGAACCCAGTAAGCCATACCCAGAAGGGGTGTTTAGAAAACAGAGCAGCTAAGTCGAGAAAAACAAAAGAGAAGAAGACAAGAAAAGGAAAAGGATCTTATGGCAGATAATCTAAAGGGCATGCATGGCAAGCAAGAGGAGCGAGGAAGTGGAAGATTTACCTGGCACATGAGAAGGGGCGAAGGCGGCAGAAGACCTACACTCCCTCCCTCCGTCGGGAGCGAAGACGTCTCAGAGGGCTGACACTCTCTTTTCCCTGCGCTGATCACCGAGGAGATTCCGGGGAAGAGGAGTTTCTGAGGGAAGATTAGTGGGTGAGGGAGCTAGCTAACTGGTAGTATGGGCAGTTGTGAGAGAGGATGATCTCATCCAATGAGAAGGGACAACAAGGAGTACTAAGTGTTAGTGACTTTTCGTTTTCTGTTTACAGTTTGTGTATGCACTTGTGGAGGGCGCTCGCTATTGGAGGGAGGGCCGTTCCGCGGGGCGGGTGATCGTTTTTTGTTTCCATACTATGAGGCGATGTGGGCCGTTGTTTCGGGAGCAGAGAAGGCGAGACGCGGGAACGTACACAGGCCTCGGGCCTAGAGGACTTACCGCGACGAGGCCCGAAGTTACCTACGGCCCGTATTCGATTATTTTTCTTTTATGTCTTCGTTTGGCGTTTCCAATGTTTTTTTTTTCATTTACTTTGGCCTAGGGCCGACGGGGTTCTCCGACCCAGGAACTTCGATGTGATCCATTAGCCGAGGCGTCATTCGTTAGTGAACGTGCTAGTGAGCTAGGCCGAGGCCGAGGGAGATGCGCGCAGCCGAGGGCGCAGCCGCGCGGTCCGCGCCACGATACTTTTAGCGACGGTCGCGGGCAAGTTTAGGGGTCCGGTAAATATGATACGCTAACAATATGGTGCTTCCAAAGTATGTATTTTAGCTTAGGAAGGGGTGAAGGAAGTGACACCCTTTTTTAATATATGGTACTGTTCATGCCTTTTTTTTTTTTTTTTAAAAGGGCTACTGTTCATGCATTTAATGCAAAGGTGTCATCATGACCCCTACACAAACCTAGACCGGCAGCCCATATTTGATGGGTTTGGGAGTGTGTGGGAAATCTAATGGATTCCCTGCGTCACTTGTAACACGTCGGACGTATCTGAAAATCGATGTCGTGTGCATTGTTGGCCCTTAACAGCACGCGGGATGGAGTAGGAACATGCTCGTATTTTAGCAACATTTCGTCTGCCTCGCGCTGGCGAGAACAGGGCCGAAATGATTCGAGGCTGCGGCCTCGTCGGTTCTGGCGCGGTGTTTAGTGCAGTGTGCAAACCCGCACGAAGGTGGAAGCAGTGGTTTGGGAGCGAACCCGAACATGATATGGTCCCGAAGAGAATCAGTACTGAAAACAGTTGAACACCCGTTGAGAACAACACGAAACAATCGCGGAAACCCAAGTCAGCTAAAGCGCCACCAAAGCTGCCTCTAAACTAATATGCCCGAATGATATTGCCGTAATTAATAAGTACTTCCTCTTTTCACAAGAAATTTGTCAATGTATAGACGTTAGGAGGTAACGAACAAATAACCCATGATACAAATAGATCAAAGAATCTGAAAAGTACATTCCTACAACCGAAAATGTTCCCGATATACTTCAAAGCAAGAGGATGCGTAAGTGAAAAGACAGACTCAAGGAAAGGGGGGCAGAATTTTGTAGACGTGGCATACTAACAACAAGCGAGCAACTGTTCCACGTTGTCAGCGCGCAGGCCTAAGCTTGTCGGCATGGTGTATCTATGCAAAGGTAACGCGCCTGAGCAGCTCGAAGACGCTAATGGGCAACCAGAAATCTGCAGCATGGGCAGGGAAATTTGTCCCTTTTTTTCCAAAACCGGCATCCAAAGTCTGGGTGGGAGGGCGTGGAATAAGCAGCGGAACTTCTGCACTCAACGTTAGAGCCCCTCCAGATCCAGAGCTGATCTACAAGCACCTGGGACAAAGACAGCCCCCTGCTTCCCACCTGCAGTACACGGAGCATCTCTATGGTTACAGGACTGGCAGAAGTAGTTGATATGAGCTGCGAACTGCTTAGATTAGAGAGGAAAGAAAAGGAAAGAGGAGCAGAGGAAGATAGGGAGAGGGTGACACAAAGTGTTCAGTACGAAACCTATTAGCATCCCAAAACAGGTCGCGGAGTTGAAGCAAAACACAAGACCCCGAATTTTTAAAAATCCTAACACATGACATAATGCTACCGCAACTGTCGGGACCGACCGCATAAGCAACGCCGAAGCGCAACTGAAAAAGGGATCTCTAACAAATGACACAAGGGCAAATGCAAATAACCGCAAATACCTGCGCCAACTCAGCAGACAGTGAAATTAATTCGAGTTGCGTGTTAGGCAACCCCAAAACCAGAACCCAACATTCCACAGACGGAATAACGTTGCCTGGATTTCTCGGTTAGTGTTCAGACTGAGCGTCAAACTGTGACTCCTATTACGAGGAAACCAAAAATAACCTATGAGACAAATAGACCAAAGAAATCGAAAACTACAACCCTACAATCGAAAATGCTCCCGACAGACTTCAAAGCCAGCGGCAGTAACCCAGAGTAACTCGCGTTCCCGATTCCTTTTAGCGAAACCCAACCAAAGCACCCATGCAAACTAACAAAACAAGGTGGGGCTGATGCAGAGTACGTATACACATACCTCTCCATTTGTCAGCTCGAGTTTAGGTCATCGCGAACAGTATTTGTGGTTGTTATGCAGACCAACCTGACTACAACCCGTAAACAGAATTTGAGAAAGAGAAAGCAAAGAAACCGACGCCAGACCAGCCTGACTACAACCCGTAAGCGCAATTCGAGAAAGAGAAAGCAAAGGAACTGAAAAAAACCTGTGTCTGATAATTTCCAAGCTTGCGCCTGCGGGTTTTCAGTGAGAGAGAATGACTGCTGAAGGCACCTATGGTACCTTCCTTTTTTTTTCGCAAAAATGTTCCCCATTCGCAGCTAACTTAGACACCGTAGAAGCACAAACGAATAAACAAAATGAACACTTTAGGTTTATTGTGGCCACCCCAAAAAAACGGAGAACAAGTAGGAGATGTAAGCTGCCAGAAAGTTCAATCTTTCATCTCTAGAAAGAAGAACAGCAGAAATCAAATATGAGTCACAGACAGCAGCCCAGGGAAATAAAGCAACCGGAATTTACTGGGTGGATGTTCAGCTTACCTGAACCAATTCAAACAGGCGGCCAAAAACCTTACGGCAATTCCTGTGGAGGAAGCGAAACTAGCGTCCCGGGTCAGCAATAAACTAACTTAATCGATAGAGGAGCACGACCAACTGAAAGAAAGCAACATCGTCAAAAACCCACTGTCAAATCCAAACAACGAACTCGCAAAAAAAAGTAGGTAGAGTAAAGTGAGAATGAGCCTGAATCGATGAAGCGCCTTGAAGAGGGCGCCCTACCTGAAACGAAAGGAAAACAACAGCAGCATCAGCACGGGGTTAAAAAGTAAAACAAATCGCAGTTCATAACAGTCCACCTGCGTCGACGAAGCTACGCGAATCGATCACCTCACCTGAAACGGAAGGGAGAGACGAAGATGTAAAACAAAGCTAGGACGAGGAGAAGTTACCCGAGCGGCTCACCTTACCTGAAACGAAAGTGAGAAAGAGCGTTCGGTCCTCATTCGCAGCTCATTCAGACATCGTAGAAGCAGAAACGAACAAATAAAATCAAGACTTCAGGTTTATCGCGGCCACAAACGAAAGCACAGCACAAGTAGGAGTCGCAGCCTGCCAGAAAGTGCAAGCCTTCATCTCTAGAAACAAGGACAACGCAAATCGAATTTGAGTCGCAGACAGCGACACAGGGACAAAACGAAAGCGGAATTAGCTGGGTGGATGTTCAGCTTAGCTGGACCAAACCAAACAAATGGCAAAAGCCATACGGATTTCCTGTAAAAGAAGCGAAACCAGTGGCCCGGGGCAGCAATGAACTTTTCGAATCGATCAAGGACCACGACCAATTGAAAAAGAAAACGTCGGCGAAACCCCACCGTCAAATCCAAAAAGAAGCTCTAATTTCTCCAGGTGGAGGATCAATGTACCTGAAACAGACTCAGCAAACTGCAAAAAAAAAGAAGGCGTAGTCGAATCAGCAGAGTCAAACCGCAGAATTCCAAATGAAATGCGCGCGAGATAAACAGAACTCGTCTCCTAGCACACAATCAACTATAAATCACAGTCACAAAATCAAACGAAACAAGGGCAGCGTAGTCGAATCACCAGAATCAAACCGCAGAATTCCAAATGAAATGCGCGCGAGATAAACAGAACTCGTCTCCTTGCACATAATCAACTATAAATCACAGTTACAAAATCAAACGAAACAAGGGCAAATGTACATTAATTTACATCATAATTTAGCTGAGCTAATCAATTTACTCGAATCGACCACACGACCCACAATGAAATGGCAAAAAACAACATCAGCATGAACCCCAAAACAGAAAGCAAAAAAAAAAACACCTGTCTACGACAGTCCACCTGCATCGAGGAAGGTACTCGAATCGATCACCTCACCTGGAACGAGAAGGATTCAAGAACCCCAAAACGAAGCCAAGGCGAGGAGAACTCACCTAAACGGATCACCTTACCTGAAACGAAAGGGGAAAACAGCGTTCTACGACAGTCCACCTGCATCGAGGAAGGTACTCGAATCGATCACCTCACCTGGAACGAGAAGGAGTCAAGAACCCAAAAACGAAGCCAAGACGAGGAAAACTAACCTGAACGGATCACTTTACCTGAAACGAAAGGGGAAAACAGTGTTCATTCCCATCAGAAATGCACTACCAAATCAACCAAAATCCAACAAGATCTTCATTACCTAATTCACTTTTCCATTACCAGATTTCCCCAAATCGCGAAGCAAGAGTGGTGGCGACCCCAAAAGAAAGAGAGACAAACAGAATCGCATGATTGGCCACAAAAAATGCAGGGAACAGAAGAACATCAAAACCCTAGAGTAAAATCCAATAAGAAGATCTAATTTACCCCGGTGGAGGATCAATGTACCTGAAACAGAACCAGCAAACTGCAAAAAACCAAACGGCGTAGTTGAAACAGCAGAATCAGACAGCGGAATCCCAAATGAAATGAGGCATCCACATAATAAACTGTAAATGACAGTCAAAATCAAACGAAACAAGGGCAAATGCACATTAACTTAATTCAGAATTTAGCTGAGCTGATCAATTTACTCGAATCGACCACACGGCCCACAATGAAATGGCAAAAAAAAAGATCGGCAGGAACCCCAAAACAGAAAGCAAAAAAAAACACCTGGTCATCCGAAGCAGCAGGAGCGCCGTTGATCAGAACGAACTACGACACAGAACTCGTGTCCTAGTACGTAATCAACTATAAAGCACAGTCACGAAATCAAATGAAACAAGGGCAAAGGCACATAAATTAACATCAGAATTTAGTTGAGCCGATAAATCCACTCGAATCGATCGCACGACCCTAAACGAAACGGCAAGAAAGCAACATCGGCAGCAACCCCAAAACAGAAAGCAAGCAAAAGATCACCTGATCATCCGAAGCAGCAGGAGCACCGGCCAACGAACTATGAGTCACCCGGAGAAGGCAGCAGGAGATGCAGAAAAGGCGGATTGATCAGAATGAACTACGACGCAGAAACTTCAGTTTGTCGGAGAAACAGTTCACACACATGCCATGGACGAAATTTTAACCCAAAAACATGAGTTGATCAAATTTTAACCCAAAAACATGCAATTAATGAAATTTTTAACCCAAAAACATGAATTGATGAAAGAACTGAATCTTCTACATACTGAAATACGCAACGAAAGTTTGTACCTTGAATTGATAGGCAAATGATTAATTGAGTGATGAAACAGGTGTAAAATTATGATTGATCGGTTGGATTGAGCTCAATAGAGGCGTCGGCGACGGCAAGGGTGTTGAAATGAGAGGGGTGGAATTCGGGGTTGCACAGAAATCGATCGATCAGAGCAGTGATTTTAGGGTTCGTGAGATTGATTAATTGGGGATGAAAGCTAAAGGAATCCATAAAAGACTGGAACTTGAACAACCCAAAAACAGAAACGAGCAGACAAAATCACCTGCTTATCAGAAGCGGCACCGTCATCATCAACAGAATCCTGATCCACCGCCGCCGCCGCCGACCCCTAAATCGTGAATGGAAAACAAAACCGTCAGAAGCAAGAACAACCAAAAAACAGCAACCCGCAGAAGAAAATAGCGAACACAAACGCAAGAAAAGAACGATCGATTCCCGAGGTCAAAGAACACGAAGCGATGACGAGGAATAGAGAGGGAAGAAAACAGGAGGAACAGAGAAAGGGACCGAAAAAATGGCGGAAGAGAGCGATGGAAGGAGAGGGCGGAGAAAGCAAAGGGACACTATTTATATGTTTTTTTTTTAGGCTTTACTGTAGTTACTGTAGCTAAGCTACAGTAACTACAATCTCTCCCTTTTTAAAGGGTAGAGGATATATATATATAATTCATTCCAATTAATTCATTCATCCCCTTTATTCATTCATCATAATCCTCAATTCTTTCTTCAAGAATTCTTTTATCCCTCTACTTAATTTAACCTCACATTTATGAAATGGATTAATTCCAAAGCTGATCATTTGTGTATCAAGTGGAGGATCAATGTACCTGAAACAGAAGATCAATTTAACCTCACATTTATGAAGTGGGTCAACAGAAGAACATCAAAACCCTAGAGTAAAATCCAAAAAGAAGATCTAATTTACCCAGGTGGAGGATCAATGTACCTGAAACAGAACCAGCAAACTGCAAAAAACCAAACGGCGTAGTTGAAGCAGCAGAATCAGACAGCGGAATCCCAAATGAAATGAGGCATCCACATAATAAACTGTAAATGACAGTCACAAAATCAAACGAAACAAGGGCAAATGCACATTAACTTAATTCAGAATTTAGCTGAGCTGATCAATTTACTCGAATCGACCACACGGCCCACAATGAAATGGCAAAAAACAAGATCGGCAGGAACCCCAAAACAGAAAGCAAAAAAAAAAACACCTGGTCATCCGAAGCAGCAGGAGCGCCGTTGATCAGAACGAACTACGACGCAGAACTCGTGTCCTAGTACGTAATCAACTATAAAGCACAGTCACGAAATCAAATGAAACAAGGGCAAAGGCACATAAATTAACATCAGAATTTAGCTGAGCCGATAAATCCACTCGAATCGATCGCACGACCCTAAACGAAACGGCAAGAAAGCAACATCGGCAGCAACCCCAAAACAGAAAGCAAGCAAAAGATCACCTCATCATCCGAAGCAGCAGGAGCACCGGCCAACGAACTATGAGTCACCCGGAGAAGGCAGCAGGAGATGCAGAAAAGGCGGATTGATCAGAATGAACTACGACGCAGAAACTTCAGTTTGTCGGAGAAACAGTTCACACACATGCCATGGACGAAATTTTAACCCAAAAACATGAGTTGATCAAATTTTAACCCAAAAACATGCAATTAATGAAATTTTTAACCCAAAAACATGAATTGATGAAAGAACTGAATCTTCTACATACTGAAATACGCAACGAAAGTTTGTACCTTGAATTGATAGGCAAATGATTGATTGAGTGATGAAACATGTGTAAAATTATGATTGATCGCTTGGATTGAGCTCAATAGAGGCGTCGGCGACGGCAAGGGTGTTGAAATGAGAGGGGTGGAATTCGGGGTTGCACAGAAATCGATCGATCAGAGCAGTGATTTTAGGGTTCGCGAGATTGATTAATTGGGGATGAAAGCCAAAGGAATCCATAAAAGACTGGAACTTGAACAACCCAAAAACAGAAACGAGCAGACAAAATCACCTGCTTATCAGAAGCGGCACCGTCATCATCAACAGAATCCTGATCCACCGCCGCCGCCGCCGACCCCTAAATCGTGAATGGAAAACAAAACCGTCAGAAGCAAGAACAACCAAAAAACAGCAACCCGCAGAAGAAAATAGCGAACACAAACGCAAGAAAAGAACGATCGATTCCCGAGGTCAAAGAACACGAAGCGATGACGAGGAATAGAGAGGGAAGAAAACAGGAGGAACAGAGAAAGGGACCGAAAATATGGCGGAAGAGAGCGATGGAAGGAGAGGGCGGAGAAAGCAAAGGGACACTATTTATATGTTTTTTTTTTTAGGCTTTACTGTAGTTACTGTAGCAATCTCTCCCTTTTTAAAGGGTAGAGGATATATATATATATATGAGGTGGGTTCCGATGAGGCAGGGTAACTCCTTACACCCATTGAGGCACAATCTAGACCATTAGATAAAGATTGGACATACATCCAAATAAGTGTTATATACACTAAAAAAATTCATTATATACGTTATTAAACTCACTATATACATACATTTAAGAACTCAATATATACAGTAAAAATAATGTTATATACACTTAAATAAAAAAATGTTATATACACTCAAATAGTTATTATGTACACCAATTAATCAACAATGGAACATACATCAAAATAACTGTTATATACACTAAAAAAACTCATTATATACGCTATTAAACTCACTGCATATATACACTTAAGAACTCAATATATACAGGAAAATAATTGTTATATACACCCAAATAATTAATATGTACATCAGTTAATCAACAATGGAACATACATCAAAATAACTGTTATATACACTAAAAAACTCATTATATACGATATTAAACTCACTACATATATATACACTTAAGAACTAAATATATATACAGTAAAATAGTTATTGTTATATACACTCAAATGGTTACTATGTACACCAATTAATCAACATATATACACTGAAATAATTGGCATATGTACTTAATTATTTGATATAATAGAATTGTTATATACCTTAAAACAGTTATTATGTACACTGAAATTGTTTTTATATACACCAATTTTATTTTAAATTCCGAGTTTTTTTTTCGGAATTTTTTTTTTTTTGATAAAAAATTTTCGGATTTTTTTTTTCGAAAAAAAAAGTTTTTGGAAAAAAGTATTCCGAAATTTTTTTTTTTTCCGGGAAAAAAAAAAAAAAAATTCCGAAAAATATCGATTTTTTTCCACGGGAAAAAAAATTGGGGAATTTTTTTTTTATGTATGAGTTTTTGTTTTAATCTTAGCCTTTAATTTGATTTTAATCTAATGGTTGAGATTGTGCCTCAATGGGTGCGGCGAGTTGAGCTGCCTCAAAGGATCCTAGATCATATATATATATATATATATATATATATATATATATATATGGGTTATTTAACGGCAATAATACCAACTATAGGGCGTCTTCTCAAAATAATATCAATTTTATTAAATCTGAGAATAATACATATTATTGAAGTAGTTAAACCAGAGTAGTATTGGTGACCGGTTACCTGTAGAACCCTTCCACTTTCCTTTTTCACCTTTAATTTTATTTAACGGCAATAATACCAACTATAGAGCGTCTTCTAAAAATAATTCCAATTTTAATAAATCAGAGAATAAAACGTATTTTTGGAGTAATTAAACCATAGTAGTGTAGATGACTAGTTAGCGGTAGAACCCGTTCACCTTCCTTTTTCGCCTTTAATTTATTTCATATTACTCCACTCAATTTCACTTACTCAGCGTACGGGGTATTAAACGTCATTAATCGTCTTTCTCTTCCTTAAAGTTTTCAACCTCACCAAATCAAGCTAACAACACAATCTTACACCAAAATAAACACGTTAATCTAAATGAAACGTATAGGAAAAAAATTGAATAAGGATGAAGGGTAATGGAGAGAGAGGATGAAGGAGAGAAGTAAGGACAAGTAGACCGGGCAAGACTGACACGACTCGAATAAGTCAAACCGAACCCGACCTGACACCCGAATTGAAAACCTGATTTTGACCGTAATCCGAATTGACCCAAGATAACCCGAGACTGACCCAATTATTATTATAGAATACAGGTCGATATCCCTAAAAAAAGTTGAAAATAGCAAACTCGAGAATGACCCGAACCCGAAATTATCCGCCCCGACCCAAAACCAACCCGATTATTATAACCCGAAAGTGGCCTGACCCGAAGCTGACCCGACATGGTTCATCCGCTATGCATGTATAAGGAGGAGGATGGAGGATAAGTAGCAGGTTAAATATTAATTAGGTGACCTGATGTAGCAGGTTATAAAGTCACTTATACTACTCTTGTTTAATTACTTCAATAATACGTATTAGTCTCAGATTTATTGAAATTGGTATTATTTTGGGAAAACGCCCTATAGTTGGTATTATTTTCGTTAAATAACCCTATATATATATATATATATATATATATATATATATAGAGAGAGAGAGAGAGAGAGAGAGAGAGAGAGAGAGAGAGAGAGAGAGAGAGAGAGAGAGAGAGAGAGAGTTTTTGTCAAAAGGCACTTAACATTTATACCTTCTGTAAGAAAGGCACCTTAAGTTTTTTTTTTGCCCAAAAGCACCTTAAGTTTCTATTTTTTGTTTAAAGGCACCAAAGTCCCAGTTCCGTTAAAAAAAGTTAGATTTAACGGTTGTTTCATTACTTAACATTTATACATTCTGTAAGAAAGGCACCTTAAGTTTTTTTTTTTGCCCAAAAGCACCTTAAGTTTCTATTTTTTGTTTAAAGGCACCAAAGTCCCAGTTCCGTTAAAAAAAGTTAGATTTAACGGTTGTTTCATTTTTATTACTCTTAATCCCTTCATTCCTTGCTCAAACTCAATTAATTCATTCATCCCCTTTATTCATTCCTCATAATCCTCAATTCTTTCTTCAAGAATTCTTTTATCCCTCTACTTAATTTAACCTCACATTTATGAAATGGATTAATTCAAAGCTGATCATTTGTGTATCAAGTGGGTCAACTTTATCTATATAGAAGGAAACTACTTGCTTACTTATCAACCTTCTCTCAGACTACTAGCCAAACATGGACGGAGGAAGATATGTAAAATTAATGAGGAAATCAAGCCCCGGTAGGAAAATTAGGATACTGATTATACTATACAGTCATGCTATAATCAAGCCCATTTGCTTATATATATATATATATATATATATATATATATATATATATATATATATATTTATATATTTATATATATATATATAGGTTCTAATGAGTCCCTATATAAGTGTTGAGTCCCTAAGTCCTCATCCCATCCGTTGGATGGGAGATGGATGAAGGGACGAGATTAATCACTACTCCCTCCGTCCCTAAAAGATTGTCCCATTTGCCTATTATATGTGAGGAGTATTTTAATGAAATGTGACAATCTTAGTGGGACGGAGGTAGTATATTATTAAAAAAAAAAAAAAAAAAAGATACTGCTTCCAACAAAATAGGAAGGAAAATATCGTTCAGTAACCTATCATTCACATTCATTCAATCATTTACTCTCTCATTCATCATCGTTCTCTCGTTCATCATCATTCTTTCGTTAAAAAAAAAGATATATTGCTTCATCGTTCTCTCGTTCATCAATTCAGTTTCCATTACTTTCTTCATCGTTCTATCGCTCATTCAATCATTCATTCTTCCTTCAAAACCACACAATCAAGACCACATTCAATAAGTAATCGTCTTCATCGCGTTGTATTATACGTTCGATCAATCCGGCTTCTACTTTTCATTCAATGGCTGATATGCAAATCGTAGTAAACCAAACGGTGAGTATATATACATTATAGTTTATACTGGATTGTATATGGGAGTCATTGATGATATTAGATTATTAGTTTCTACTTTTCTACCTTGAACTGCATATTCATCTGCGCACACGAAAAACATATTGGTTTATTTTAGTTCACATACTGTGTTACTTTAGTGTGGAGTGTCTGTTACTTTAGTGACAAACATCTACGGAATATTATTTTTATGGTCTGTTACTTTAATTCATTGGAGATGTTACTTTGGTTAATAATGTCTGTTATTGTAACGCATTAAAGAGTCATAGGGATATATTAAACCGCCATATTAAAATAATAATAAAAAAAGATCTTGTTTCCTATAATAGTGGGACGTGATTGCCAACAAAATAGGAAAAAGATATTGGTTTATTTTCTAATTTTCTAGGTTGAACTGCATATTCATCATATGAAATTTGCGCGCACACAATATATTGAGTTATTGTAGTTCATATACTGCGTTACTTTAGTGTATAGCATCTGTTACTTTAATGTCTACCATCTGTTACTTTATATGTCGTGTTACTTTAATACACTCCATTCGTTACTTTAGTGCTTTTCATCTATTATTGTAGTGCACTGTAGTGTCGTAAGAATAAAGGAAACCGTCATATTAAAAAAAAAATTTAAAATAAAAGATACTGTTTCCTATAATAATGGAACGTGATTGCCACCAAAATAGGAAACAATATCAAAGAGTAATGACATATAAAAAAAATTAAAATAAAAGATACTGTTTCCTATAATAATGGGACGTGATTGCCACCAAAATAGGAAACAATATCAAAGAGTAACGCCATATAAAAAAAAAAAAGATATTGCATCCTATAATTATGGGACGTGATGACTTCAAAATAGGAAACAATATCAAAGAGTAAGATACTGCTTCATACTCTCATTTCTGATCATTATATGAATTTTTTGCATTAACCTATACCTGGTGTTATTTTGATAAGCATTATCCGTTACTTTAATTCATACTATCTGTTACTTTAATGTCTGACCTCTGTTACTTTATACCTGGTGTATAAGCATCCTCTGTTAATTTAATCCAATGTTACCTCAATGCACTTCATCTGTTACTTTAATTCTTCTTATCTGTTACTTTAATTCTTCTTATCTGTTACTTTAATCCATATTTCAAGTTTTAATTGTTTTTCCCCGTCACGTTTATTGGCACTGTTATTGTTTTTCAGTAGACGCAAAAGCACATGAATGATGTAGGGATGTGGGTGAGAGTTTCCTCCATTGTGCGATGGTGAGATTAAATCAAAGCTTCTGAGATGATGATGAAGAAGAAGACGGAGAGGACGAGAAGGATGAACAAGCAGAATTATAAGTAGAACATTATGAGTAACAAGTGTGAAACATTGAAATTGTAATGGAGTTGATTTAGTTGGAATCTTGTACCACTTTTTGTTTTGGAGTATCTTAATAAAAACAAACATTGTTATTTTTGTTAATTGGAACTCCTGTTTTTGCAAGAGACTACTATGCAACGTAACAGATTTTATGAGTTAAAGTAACACAGTTCATGAATTAAAGTAACATATTGTATGATTTAGAGTAACAGTTTTTGCAAGAGACTATGCAACGTAACAGATTTTATGAGTTAAAGTAACACAGTTCATAAATTAGAGTAACACAACGTATGAGTTACAGTAACATAGTTTATGATTTATGACAGTAACATAGTAACATACGTATAATGGCAAAAGGGAACAGATGATTTTTTTGCTGAAGATGAAAAAAAACTTAATTTTAAATAAATGTGTTGGGTGAGAAAAAGAGGCAATTAAAAATTGGATAGGAGAGAGAATTTGTATTGAGATAATTAAGGAAGAGAGAGAAAGAAAATATATTTAATAGATATTATAGATATTATAGTTATTTCCTTAATTATGAGATCAAATCTTGTCCACTAATCTAACATTGAATTAAGGGCTAAGATGAGGACTCACGGACTCAACATATATAAGTGGACTCACCTGATCCCACCTCTATATATATATATATATATATATATATATATATATATATATATATATATATATATATATATATATATATAGATCTAGGATCCTTTGAGGCAGCTCAACTCGCCGCACCCATTGAGGCACAATCTCAACCATTAGATTAAAAACAAAAACTCATACATAAAAAAAAATTCCCCAAATTTTTTTTTCCCGGGGAAAAAAATCGATATTTTTCGGAACTTTTTTTTTTTCCGGGAAAAAAAAAATTTCGGAATATTTTTTTCGAAAAAAAAAATCCGATTTTTTTTTTCCAAAAAAAAATCCCGAAAAAAAAAATCGAAATTTAAAATAAAATTGGTGTATATAAAAACAATTTCAGTGTACATAATAACTGTTTTAAGGTATATAACAATTCTATTATATCAAATAATTAAGTACATATGTCAATTATTTCAGTGTATATATGTTGATTAATTGGTGTACATAGTAATCATTTGAGTGTATATAACAATAACTATTTTACTGTATATATACCATTAGATTAAAACAAAAACTCATACATAAAAAAAAATTCCCCAAATTTTTTTTTCCCGGGGAAAAAAATCGATATTTTTCGGAATTTTTTTTTTTTTTTTCGAATTTTTTTTTTTTTTTTTCGAATTTTTTTTTTCCAAAATAAAAAAAAATCCTGAAAAAAAAAAAATTCGGAATTTAAAATAAAATTGGTGTATATAAAAACAATTTCAGTGTACATAATAACTGTTTTAAGGTATATAACAATTCTATTATATCAAATAATTAAGTACATATGTCAATTATTTCAGTGTATATATGTTGATTAATTGGTGTACATAGTAATCATTTGAGTGTATATAACAATAACTATTTTACTGTATATATATTTAGTTCTTAAGTGTATATATATGTAGTGAGTTTAATAGCGTATATAATGAGTTTTTTAGTGTATATAACAGTTATTTTGATGTATGTTCCATTATTGATTAACTGATGTACATATTAATTATTTGGGTGTATATAAAAATTATTTTACTGTATATATTGAGCTCTTAAGTGTATATATGCAGTGAGTTTAATAGCGTATATAATGAGTTTTTTTAGTGTATATAACAGTTATTTTGATGTAGGTTCCATTGTTGATTAATTGGTGTACATAATAACTATTTGAGTGTATATAACATTTTTTTTATTTAAGTGTATATAATATTTTTTTTACTGTATATATTGAGTTCTTAAGTGTGTGTATATAGTGAGTTTAATAACGTATATAATGTTTTTTTTAGTGTATATAACACTTATTTGGATGTATGTCCCATCTTAATCTAATGGTTTAGATTGTGCCTCAATGGGTGTAAGGAGTTACCCTGCCTCACCGGAACCCACCTCTCTCTCTCTCTATATATATATATATATGGAATATGGCAAGATGAAGAGTAGAATCTGCGAAAGTCTGACGATGGATATTCGTAATATATATACTTCGGCTTAGAAGCATGTAATTTAGAAGGATAGTTGATATTCACCGGCTTTGAAGAATTGAAGTAGGTTTATTCTATTATGAACTTATAATGTAATCTTATTGATATTGGGGAGAGATAAAAGAGTTCTTGAAGGAAAAATTAAGGATTATGAGGAATGAATAAAGGGGATGAATTAATTAATTGAGTTTGAGCAAGGAATAAAAATGAAGGGGATGAATGAATTAATTGAGTTTGAGTTTGAATAAAGGGGATGAAGTGATTAAGAGTAATAAAAATGAAACAACCGTTTAGTCTAACTTTTTTTTTAACGGAATTGGGGCTTTGGTGCCTTTAAACAAAGAAATGGAAACTTAAGGTGCTTTTGGGCAAAAAAAACAACTTAAGGTGCCTTTTTTACAGAAGGCGTTAGGTGCATTTTGACAAAAAACTCATATATATATATATATAAAGGAGGAAGTTTTCGAGCGATATGATTGGTCCGTTGTATAAAAGCTCAATTTAGGTAAGTATCATTAATAATAATAATAATAATAAATCAAATAGAGAATCTTTTAATTATTACAATAATACATTTAATCTATTATATTAATGTGATGTTTTATAATTTTTCATCTAAAAAACTTTAATTTCGTTTAACAAAAAATTATCGTAAATAAAATCATAGAAATGAATTAATTAGATTCGTGGTAGAAAATGCTTTCATTAGAGTATAAATTTCATATTATTTATTTCATATTATTTGCTCGAAAAAGTGATGAATTTACTACATAGAAAGATATTAAAGTTATCCCACATCGACAAATTATAATAAGGTAACGAAATTCTATATTATAAATAATAGTAATCACACATCGACAAATTATAAGTAGGTGATGACATTCTATATTATAAATAATACGGAGTAGTAATCATCCGTCCTTAGATATCCACCAATTTAAGTCATAAAGAAGTCTCAATATTATAACCTTAAGATCCCACATCGAAAAATTATGATGGGGTTATGAAATTCTATAATATAAATAAGAGTAATCATTGATTTTGAATATCGAAACAAAAATTTTTGAGTCTTAAAAAAATGATTATTCTATATTATAAATAAGAGTAATCCCACATCAACAAAATTATGATAATATAATTCTATATTATTATCAATAAAACTAATCATTCATTCTTAAATATCAATAAAAAACTTTTTGAGTCTTAAAAAATATCTTAATAAGAACAAACTCTATATTATAAATAAGAAATAAGAGTAATCAATTCTACAATAAGACGATTGAAATTCTATTATACAAATAAAATTAATCATTCCTCCAAATTAAGTGATGAGGTGATGGAATTCTATATTGTAAATAAGTGTAATCAATACTCCCTCCGATTCACAAAGATGTTCCCTTTGTTTAATATATGTGAGGTATATTTTAATCAAAGGGGAAGATCTTTGTGAATCAGAGGGAGTATTAGATATCTTCCAAAACTCAATTAAGTCTTAAAACCTCTTACGACTATAAACTCAAGTAATGACGAAGTACAAGAGTTCTTAAGACTATATCTAAATTCAAAATTATTCATTCTATATCAAACAATTATGAGGTGATGAAATTTGATTTTATAAGTAAGATTAATCATTCGTTCTTAGATATAAAAAAAATAGACTTAAATTTGAGATTATAAACTTAGGTAAGATTATCTTACATCAAAAAATTATAATAAGGTGATCGAATTTTATTATATAAATAAGAGTAATAGCTCATTCTTAAGTCGTTAGATATAAAAAAAACTCTTTTATTATTATAATTATCCTAACGTTGTCTTACATCAAAAAATTATGATGAACTGATGAAATTCTATATATTATAAATAACAATCATTTGTCCTTGGATATCAGCTAAAAAAATTTTGAGTCTTAAAAATATTCTTAGAACCATAAGCTGATGGAAAAAAGAAATCATTTGTGTTTAGATATTAACCAAAAATAAGTTCTAAAAAGAGTTTTTTTTAAGACTATAAACCTAAGTAGAATTATCACATATCGAAAAATTATGATGAGGTGATGAAATTCTATATCACAAATAAGAGACATTATTCGTTTTTAGATATTAACAAAAAAAATTGTCTCATAAAAGCAGCTATAACTTTAAGTAAAATTATACCACATCGAGAAATTATAATAAGGTGATAGAATTCTATTATATAAATACAGAGTAAAAGCAATTATTCATCTTCAGATATTAACGAGAAATCTTTTGAGTCCTAAAAGAAATTTGTAAGACTATAAACTTAAATAAAATTATCGCACATCAAAAAATTATGATAAGGTGATGAAATTCTACATCAAGAGAAATTATTCGTTTTTAGATATTAATCAAAAATCTTTTGAATCTTATAATACTCCTCTTAAGGGTATAAATTGAAGTAAAAATTATTCCACATCGAAATATTACAAAAAAGTGATGAAATTTTATTACATAAATAAAGTAACCATCGTCTTTAGATATCAAATATAAATTTTTTGAGTTCTAAAAAGAGTTCTTAAAACTATGACGATATCAAGCAGAAATCTTTTGAGTCCTAAAAATAGTTCATAAAACTATAAATTTAAGTGGAATTATCACACATCGAAAAATTAAGATGAGATATCATAAATAAGAGAAATCATTCATTTTAGATAATCATTTGTCTAAAAGTATACTCCGTAATAAGGTGATTGATCGAATTCTATTATATAAATAAGAGTAATCGTTTGTCCTTAATAACTTACATGAAAAACAAAATCTTTTGGATCTTAAAAAAAATATTAAGACCATAATATCAACTATGCGTGTGCTTCTTAAATTAATCCAGACTATACGTAATCTCATTTTAATACGATCTATACCTTCATTAACCTCATTTTGCTATGGATGACCGGCTACCTGTTTAACCTCTCTTATTCAACTCTTCCTCTAACTCTTCTCCATCTGATTCACATTTTGGGTTCATTTTCGGTCATTGATAAGAAAAATTAAATTTTCCAAAAATTTATCTTCCATTTCATTTTCAATTAGTCTTACAGAAGTTATGAAAAAAATTACTCCGTATTTTTATTGTAATTTTGGCTTTCACGATGACTGCAACGGACCTAATAAAACTTTAGATTGTTAAAACAAGTCAATGTGACCTGTAATAGCAAGTCATAATGTCATATATAGCAAAGCGAGATTAATGAATGCGTAGTTCATATTAAAATGAGATTACGTATAATTTGGATTATTTTAAGAAGCACACGCATAGTTGGTATTATTCCTATGAAATAATACTAAACTTAATTAAGTAAATATATAAACCAAAAACCGTGAATAAAAAAAACTTTTGAGTCTTCGAAAAAAAACTTTTAAGACTATAAACTTGAGTAAAATTTCTCACATCGATTTTTTTTACAAAGTCATGAATTTCATAGATATAAACCAAAAATCTTTTGAGTTTTAGAAAAGACTATAATAAACTTAGGTAAAAATTTATCTTTTTAGTCTTAAAAAAACTCTTAAGACTATAAACGTGTGTGAAATTCTACATCATCAATAATAGAAATTATTCGTTTTTAGATATTAACAAAAAAATCTTTTGAGTCTTATAATTTCTCTGTAGACACCCACATTTTGACTGCCAGGTGTCTATAGTAGTTTCCGACAAACACCCTATGATGATCGGACGCAAACGTGCTTCAAATACTCAGAAACGGGCTCAAAATCATTGGCATTTGTCTTGGGCTCATTATAGAGTACATATCTCACAAAACCAACCTCAAAATCAGGCCTAGTGGGTCGTTTCGAGTCAAATAAGACTAATTTGGGTCGATTCCGACACCAGGGGTAAAACCGTCTTTTTGCGACCGAGTCAAAACCCGGTCAAAAATTTTCCCGAGACACGTGAGTCAGCCGTGACACCTCACACGGCTGATTCATACTCCAATCCTATAAAAAATCAGCTACATAAAATATTAAACAAATCCGTTTAAGGATGGAATTCGATCTCAAGTAGGAATCCTATCCGAAAATCAATTCAGACACCCGACCGAGTGCAAATACTCGGCCGAGCAGCATATTCCAGCCGTGTTCCCTTTCTTCCTTGACAAGAAAGCGGAATTCTCATGCCTTACAGCTTCCTATATTTCCTATCTCTAGCGGTAGTTCAAATTCTCCTAGCCAAGGTTGGGAATTCCCTATAAATAGCCCCTTGCACACACACTTTTACAAATCAATCAATTAGCATCTACAATATACTTTCATTATCGATCAAATATTCATAAAAGCGTCACAAATTATTCCCATACACACACTCGTAAGCATAAAATCTAGCACCGATACACCGATATTACAAACCCGACGGAAACCGGCCCGATACCCGACACCCTTCACACGTCACGCCCAAACCGAGACACCACCAACTCACCGACATCCACTCGACGCTCTTGTGCCCAAGCCACGTCCCGACGAGCCCCGATCCGAGTAAACAGAAGCATGCAGGTTGAGGGTGTACCAAACCCGATTTCTCCTTTTTCTTCTCTTCTTCTCCTCGTCCGTCTTATTTTTTATGGGTCGGTCGTCGCTTTTTTTATTTTATTTTCTAATATCGATACTATTAAAAACTATTTTCATATATCGAACATTCTTAAAAATATGATATCGATTTTCTATAATCGAATATTGTATCAAAAAGAATTATATTAAGATCTCGACGATGTTAAAAATCGTTACATCTTTTTCGTTCAAACTTCTTTTTACAAAACTTTTTTTATTCATTCCGAATACTCGATATCGATTTCATAATCGAATATCGGGTACGACGAATATCGAAAACATAAAATCGAGTATAAATTAATTCATATTTTGTACGCGATTTATCAAACTTAGCAATTTCGAACTAAAAAATAAAATCGGACAAACCCGCACGCGAGTCGCGCCACTCCCAGGCGACTCGCTCACGGGCCTGAAACCCGAGTCTTTTTTTTAGCTTTTTCGTCCGTTTTATTATTTATTCTACGAAACGATTTCAAAATTTATATCTTTTCTAAAACTATTCCGAGTATTTGATATTGATTTCGTAGTCAATTATCGAATATAACGAGTATCGAAAATATTAGATCGAGTGCAAATTATGCGATATTTGTACGCGATTTAATAAAAGCATCGAATTTTCAAAAAACCGCTTTCGAAATCAGCCCGACACGCGACTCGCCGGCATCCCGGACGAGCCGCGCGGCCGGCTGTCACGACGCGCCTTTCTCGTTTTTTTTATTATTTTTCGAACTTCGTTTTTTACACAAAACAGCGTTTTTAGCGATGCTTTTCAGATTTCGATTAATATTTATTTTCTCGATCTCGTATATTTATTTCGTTTGCTATATTATTATTTACAAATCGATACTAACTCGTTTGTTTATCTTGTAGCAAACTCATTCTTTTTCATCATTTGTTTTATTATACTAAAACGAATCTCACATGCTAAATTCAACTTTGACGTTAATTTTTCATCCATTAAATCGACTTAGCAACCCGTTCAATTCCTCGCATGTTTAGGAAAACAATGTTTGCATATCATTCATCGTATTACTAACGCGCGTATTTTAAAATCAAATGATATCCTAGTAGAGACCGCTAATGTGCGGGCGGGGTTGGGTGTTCTTAGTGAACTTCCCAACACGTACCCTCACCCCTTACTCAGAACCGTGGTTTCCGGATGTCCGAAACCATTGGCAACGAGAGTCATTCAATATACGATTAACCGCTCAAGTCGGCATCGGTATCGATATGCAAAGGGACGAGCCCAATAAACTCTGACATCGGAAATGGGCCGTATTTTGTATACGGCCCACTACGACATAGAGTGGGCTCGAACGGTTCCGAATAACCATAAAATTCGGTGGCGACTCCAACTTCGATTTAAATTTCAATTTGACCATCTCATATGGAGATTCATTCGCCTTCCCAAACCCGCGCGTGGCCGCGTCGGGGTGGACCTATGTCATGTCCACAATCTCTTAAGGCTATAGATTGAATTAAAATTATCCCACATCGAAAAATTGCATAATCATCGTCTGTAGGTTTTAATCAAAAATCTTTTGAGTCCTAAAAATAGTTCTTAAAATCATAAATATAAGTAGAATTATCACACATCGAAAAATTATGATGAGCTGACTTAGAAAAATCTTTTGAGTCATAAAAAGAGTTCTTAACATCATAAATTTAAGTAGAATTATCGCATATCGAAAAGTTATGATGAGCTGACTTAGAAAAATCTATTGAAGTAAATTATATCACATCAAGAAATTATAATAATACGATGAAATTATATTATATAAATAAAAGTTTGTCAACCAATAGTTTCACAAATTTATGCAATCCCCTAATCTGGTCTCATTATCATTTTCATTAAAAATAGGCTCGTGCATCGCACGGGCTTTCCAACTAGTATAATATATATATATATATATATATATATAGAAGTGGGATCAGGTGAGTCCACTTATATATGTTGAGTCCGTGAGTCCCCATCTTAGCCCTTGATTCAATGCTAGATTAATGGACAAGATTTGATCTCATAATTAAGGAAATAACTAACAAATCTGGTAAATATATCATTTCTCTCTCCTCCTTAATTATCTCAATGCAAATATTTTCTCTCTCTCATCAATCTTTTTAAATGTCTTTTTTTTCTATCACACAACAAGTTTTTTCAAAATTAAGTTTTTTTCATCTTCACCAAAAAATATCATTTTCCTACTGCCATTGTACGTATGTTACTATGTTACTGTCATAATCCATAAACTATGTTACTTTAACTCATATAACGTGTTACTTTAATTCATGAACTGTGTTACTTTAACTCATAAAATCAGTTACGTTGTATAATATTTTCTTGCAAAAACTATTATTTTAACTCATACAATGTGTTACTCTAATTCATGAACTGCGTTACTTTAACTCATATAACCTGTTACTTTAATTCATGAGCGACTGTGTTAATTTAACTCATAAAATTTGTTACGTTGTATAATATTCTCTTGCAAAAACTATTACTATAACTCATACATTGTGTTACTCTAATTCATGAACTGCGTTACTGATGAGCCGGATTTAGTCGTAGTTATTACGACGGTTTTTGTGTATTTTTGTGAGCTTAATTGGGTATCTTGTGGTATATTTGCGTTATGTTGGTACGAATGTAATATAAGCTATTGGAGGATTCTGATCTCGATCGTAGTTGGGACAAGAATGGATGACTCATGAAGAATTGGAGAGCCCAATAGAAGACACGGAGCGAGGAAGCAACGAAGGAAACTGTGAAGAGAAACAGGCCACCACGCGAGTCGCCCCAGACCCAGGCGGGTCGCGCGGCCATGCGAGTCGCGCGGTTCTTATGCGGGTCGCGCGGCAGCCTGTTTCTGTGACGCGTCTCAGCTTTATTCCGCCTTAATTTATTTCGTTTTGAAGACTTTGTTTTATTTAAGAAACTTTATATCTTTCTATTATTATTATTATTATTATTATTATTATTATTATTATTATTATTATTATTATTAGGAGACTAGTATTAGGTTAAGTGGGGGATTGATTATTCATTATCATCATCACGTTCAATTAGAAAGGAGAAGAAGAAAAACCCTAGCATGTGCAACAAATTCCTTCATCTCGGATTAAGATTTGAAGCTTCTAATTAGTCAATTGTGAGACTTTAATTCTTCTTTATTCTATCTCTTGAGTATTGTTATTTCTCCGTTTATATTTGCATGATTGTTGAATGTTTAGATTAAAGTAGCTAATTAATCTTTGCAATTTTCAATCTATTGTTATTCTAGCGATTGAATCCGTAGTTGTTCAAAACCGTTAGATAAAGTAACAATCTTTAGCCTTAATATTGGATGCGTTTCATCATATCTAGGTTAGAGAGAGATTTAACTTGTGATTCGAACTAATAATCGCGTGTTTTATTGGTCGTCACTTCTCTCGTTCTCTATTCGTTAATGCTATTATTGAATTAAACTTAATCGCATGTATTAGGTTTTTTGATAATTAGGTTATTTGATTATCGCGTTTCGAGTCAAATAATATTCACGTGAGATTCGGGATTTACTTCCCACGATAGTTTGCTCAAGAGTAAGGAGAAAGTTGTTAGTCTATGATCAATTTGGTAATTAGTTGTGGAAAATTCTTACCCGAGATCGTTTTAATCATCTGAACTCATTCATTATTATTATTGATTTCGTTATTTGCTTATTAGTTAGTTTTAGTTTCTCAATCACCCAATCACCCCCCTTTCTTAGTTATTAATTTCTAGTTTTAATTCAGGTAAATTACTTCGTCTTCCCTGTGGATCGACCCTTATTTCCCTACACTATAGTTTTAGTTTTATGGTTATAAGTGCATAAATAGTATCTTTGGGAGCATACGACTTCGGCTCACCAAATTTTGGCGCCGTTGCCGGGGAAGGCAATAGTTAATTTTTGTGTTTTATTTTATTTTTATTTTAGGTACGCTAGCATATGCATAATACTCGTTCCACTAACAACCCACACGAGCCCTTCGACTCAGAGATCGAACGTTCAATTTTCAGGTGGAGACGGGGTGATAATAGCGAATTGGTCATTTTTCAGCAGCCCGAGCCCGAAAGTGATCTAGATTCGATACCGGAGTCTGTACCCGAATCTGAGGACGAAGTAATTATGGCAAGAGAAACACGGACTCTGAAGGAGCTCACAGCTTCTGATCTTGCGGTTCAACCATTGTGCATTACTTTCCCAGCTCTAGCCGAGGGAGCCACCTTTGAATGGAAATCGGGTCTGATTCATCATCTACCCACTTTCAATGGAACGAGCATCGAAGATCCGAACAAACATCTTTCGGATTTCCATATTGTATGCTCTAGTATGAAGCCGGCGGGTGTGACTGGCGAGCAGTTGCAGCTACGAGCTTTTCCCTTTTCATTGAAGGGAAATGCAAGAGATTGGTTATACTATCTGCCACCTAATAGTGTCACAACTTGGGTGGATATTAAGAAGGCATTTCTAGAGAAGTACTTCCCACCATCCCGTTCCGCACACTTGAAGAAAGCTATTAGCAATGTGGAATAACGAGACGGGGAAACCATGTACGAGTTCTATGAGAGATTCAAGCAGTTTTGTGCCAGTTGTCCCTACCATGGGTATTCGGATCAGGATCTTATCTTATATTTCTGTGGTGGACTTACACCCGAGGATAGTCGCAGCTAGTGGCGGTGGTATAGTGAACAAGAACCCAACGCAAGCATGGAATATTATCAGTGATCTCGCGGAAAGTTCGAGGGATTATGCTAGGAGAAATTCAAAGCGCGTTGTTAGCTCATTAAACCCTACTTCAAACCTTGAGGAGAAAGTCGATAGTTTAACGTCGGCGATCCAAGCTATGATGGGAGGTAGGCAACAAGCTACGGTGTGCGGTATATGCTCCACGGAGGGACATCATAGTGATTTATGCCCTTATGTGCAAGAGGGTAATTCCGAAGAGGTGAATGGTGTTTGGGATAACACCTCGAACAAGAAGAAATGGGATCCTTACTCCGAAACTTACAATGAAGGATGGAGAAGTCATCCTAACTTTGGATGGCGGAATTTTCAAGGTCAACAATCAAGTGGCTCTCCTAGAGGTCAATTCATTCCACGACCTCAAGGACAACAGTTCACATCGCAGGTTCCACAACAACAAGCAACACCGAGTTCATCAATGTCCACGGAGGACATGATTCGAGCACTCACTGTAAGTGTTACTCAAGACCGAGCGGAAAACAAGCAAAATTTCAAGAATCTTGAGACTCAAGTGAGTCAATTGGCAACCGCGATTAATCGGTTAGAAGCGGGACAAACGAGTGGTCTACCATCTCAAACGGTAGAAAACCCAAAGAAGAATGTGAGTGCGGTGTCTTTGAGAAATGGAAGACAACTAGTAGAGGTCGAGAAGCCTAAAGCTAGATCTAAGGAAGTGGCTATCCAAGAGGAAGAAGAGATGGTCGTTGATGATGGGAGTACACATGTGATCGAAGATGACAAAGTGGTGCCGAGTTCTACAGTGAAGGCACCATTGGTTCAAATCCACGATCATCCACCACCTTTCCCGGATGCATTAAAGGATACTCGGAAGAAGGAGCATGACAATGATGTTTACGAAACCTTTCGTAAATGTGAGGTAAATATTCCCCTTTTAGAGTTACTTAAAAGTGTCCCTCGATATGCAAAGTTTTTAAAAGAACTTTGTACCATAAAGAGGAATAATAGGCTTAAGGGAATCGAGAAGGTGAAGGTAAGTGAACATGTTTCGGCCGTGTTTCAACGTAAATTGCCCACTAAGTGTGGAGATCCAGGAATGTTCACAATACCTTGTACTATAGGAGACACCGAATTTCATAGAGCTATGTTAGATTTGGGTGCTTCAATTAATGTGCTTCCTTATTCCATCTATCAGTCACTTAAACTTGGACCTATGAGTAAAACTAATATTGTCATTCAATTAGCGGATCGGTCCAATGTTTATCCTAAGGGAGTCATAGAAGATGTTTTGGTCATGGTTGATAAATTGATTTTCCCTGCGGATTTTTATGTGCTAGACATGGAGCACGATAGACATGTTGCCCCTATACTGTTAGGGAGACCATTTATGAAAACTGTGAAAACTAAGATTGATGTTTGCAGCGGTTCTCTTACTATGGAGTTTGATGGTCAGGTGGTGGAGTATAATATCTTCAATGCTATGAAATTCCCCACCGAGGACCATTCCTTATGTCTTATTGATGTGTTTGAGCCATTAGTGCAAGAAACTTTCGATTTGGATAACCCAGATGAGTTGTAGGTCGTGATTGAGAACGGTATAGCAGAAAAGAAGTCTGATGATTTAGTATCTGCTAACTTGCAGGAAACAGCAGCTGAATTGATCGGGGTGTCCTTCGTGCACACGGTTCCACCTTCATTACAACTAACTGTGCCTAGTGACACTTTGTTACCATCTATTTTGCAGGCACCAGTTGTAGAACTGAAACCACTCCCGGATCACTTGAAGTATGTGTTCCTTGGTGAGGGAGATACATTGCCTGCAATTATTTCTAGTAAGCTCACCAAGGAACAAGAAAAGCGGTTGGTGGAGGTGTTGAAGGAGCATAAGCAAGCTATTGGTTGGACCATTGCCGACATCAAGGGCATAAGTCCATCGACTTGTATGCATCGGATTCTGCTAGAGGATGAGGCACGACCGGTAAGGCAACCGCAGCGACGGTTGAACCCTCCTATGATGGAGGTTGTGAAGAAGGAGGTATTGAAGCTTCTGCAAGTAGGTATGATCTATCCTATTTTTGATAGCAAGTGGGTTAGTCCCACTCAGGTTGTCCCTAAGAAAAGTGGGGTCACAGTTGTAGAGAATAAGGATGGGGATTTAGTACCTACTCGAGTCCAAAATGGATGGAGAGTGTGTATAGATTACCGTAGGCTGAACACGGTAACTAGGAAAGACCATTTTCCTCTCCCTTTCATTGATCAGATGCTTGAGAGACTCGCAGGCAAAGCATATTACTGCTTCTTGGATGGTTATTCGGGCTATTTTCAGATAGTAATTACTCTTGAGGATCAGGAGAAGACTACTTTTACATGCCCTTTCGGCACATTTGCGTATCGCCGCATGCCGTTCGGGTTATGTAATGCACCCGCAACCTTTCAGCCCTGCATGATGAGTATTTTCTCCGAATATGTGGAGAATTTTATTGAGGTGTTTATGGATGATTTTACTGTGCATGGTAATTCTTTCGATGCATGTTTACATCATTTATCACTTGTTTTGAAGCGTTGTGTTGAAACTAAACTTGTACTTAATTCTGAGAAGTGTCACTTTATGGTTGAGCAGAGTATAGTTTTGCGACATGTTGTGTCGAGTAAGGAGATCGAGGTAGATAAAGCGAAAGTTGATACAATTAAGACTCTACCTTATCCTACTAACGTGCGCGAAGTTCGCTCCTTTCTTGGACATGCAGGTTTTTACCGAAGATTTATTAAGGATTTTTCCAAGATTGCACAACCATTGTGCAAATTGTTGCAAAAGAAGGTTGACTTCGTTTTTGATGAGGCGTGCAAGAAGGCATTTGATGAGTTGAAAACTCGTCTCACAACCGCCCCGATCATTCAAGCCCCTAATTGGTCTCTTCCCTTCGAGATCATGTGTGACGCGAGTGATTATGCTTTAGGGGCGGTCTTGGGTCAAAAGGATGGGAGAGCTTCTCATGTTATTCATTATGCTTCTATGACCCTTAATGATGCACAACGAAATTACTCGACTACTGAAAAAGAGATGTTAACGGTTGTCTTTGCTTTAGAAAAATTTCGTTCTTACTTGCTTGGTACTAAAGTTGTTATTTATTCAGATCATGCTGCGCTTCGTTATTTGATGACGAAGAAGGAGGCCAAGCCGAGGCTAATCCGTTGGATTATCCTCCTTAGTGAGTTTGATATTGAAGTTAAGGACAAGAAAGGTGCAGAAAACGTGGTTGCGGACCACTTGAGTCGGTTGGTTCAGAATGATGACCATGACCATGGTTTGGAGTCGGTAAAGGAGATTTTTCCTGATGAAACTTTGTTTGCTTTACGTACTCTAGAACCTTGGTATGCTAATATTGTTAATTATTTGGTCTCTAACAAGTTTCCAACTCGTTTTTCTAAAGCTCAGAAAGATAAGATTCGCAGTGACGCGAAGTATTATGTGTGGGATGACCCCTATTTGTGGAAACATTGCTCGGATCAGATCATTAGGCGGTGTGTTTCTGAGAGTGAGATGTCCTCTATTCTCACCTTTTGTCATTCTCATGCATGTGGTGGACACTTTGGCTCCAAGAGAACAGCAAAGAAGGTACTCGATTGTGGTTTTTATTGGCCACATCTGTTTCGAGATGCGCATGCGTTCTGTAAGTCCTGTGACAACTGTCAAAGGGTGGGGAACATATCCCAACGAAATGAAATGCCCCAAATCCCTATTATTTATTGTGAAATATTCGAGGTATGGGGGATTGATTTCATGGGACCGTTTCCTAACTCGTCTGGATTTATTTATATATTACCCGCTGTTGATTATGTGTCGAAGTGGGTAGAAGCGATACCCACGAAAACTGATGACTCTAAAGTGGTTGCAGATTTTATCAAATCTTTCATATTTGTTAGGTTTGGAATTCCGAGAGCCATAATCAGTGATCGTGGATCGCATTTCTGCAATAGAACCATTGGCGCTTTATTGAAAAAAATACTTTGTGACCCACAAAGTATCGACCGCATATCACCCGCAAACTAACGGGCAAGCCGATGTGTCAAATAGAGAAGTGAAATCGCGGCGATTTACAAGGAAAAGACGAGGAGAGTACATGACAAAATGATATCGAGAAAAGAATTCATTGTTGGTCAAAAAGTGCTTCTTTTTCAAACACGTCTCAAGCTATTTCCCGGTAAACTACGTTCATGTTGGGTAGGACCGTATGAAGTTACGGATGTATCCCATCATGGAGCTATTGAGATACGTAGCTTGGATACGAATAAGGTTCTGAAAGTGAACAGTCAACGCTTAAAACCGTATTATGAGGGGTTCCGAGTTGAGACGGTGGAGAGTTTGACTCTCTACGAGCCCATTTATGAAGGTTAACTCACTTCGTCACTTAGTCGAGCGAACGACTTTAAACCAAAGCGCTTCCGGGAGGCAACCCGTGTCTTGTAGATCTTTCTTGTAAAATTTTGTTTTACGGGTCATAGGTCGTAGTTTTAGTTTCTTTATTTTCCTTAATAGTTTGTTTCTTTTATTTACTTAGTTTTATTACTAACTTTTCATGTTTTGATAATAGGTAAGGAGAGTGTCGATTTTCCAGGGGACTGGGCGACTTGCAAAAGCCTTGAGCGACTAGCATGGAGACCCTTTGAAATCAGTGCAAAAATTGAAGAAAAAGCGAAAAGGGGACGAAGTTACAGGCATTAGCGCGAGTCGCGCGGCCTCTATGCGACTCGCGCGGGTCCCCCTCTCACAGGTATTATTTTATTATTAAAAAAAAAATTAAAAATCAAAAATTCGAATACAACTGATATTCCTCTATTCCCTTCCTATCCCTTTCCCAAATTTCAAAACCCTAAATTTCCTTTCCCCAAATCAATTTCAAATCCCCTAAATATTCCCAATCAAATCCCTAATCTACCTCATATCTCTTTCCCTTCACTCATCTCCAACTCTCTGTCAAATCTATCTCTGTCTTAGTCCATCGCCGTCGTTTGTTGTCGTCGTCTGTGCGCCGGTGCTTCCTCCGGTAAGGGTTGGTCAGTTCGTCAGGCGAGTCGCGCGGCCTCTGTGCGACTCGCGTGGGTCCGGTGAGTCGTCTGTCTCCGGTATTGAGTCGAGTAAACAGCTGCTCCGTTCCGTGTCTGTCGAGGTTGTAAGTCATTAACTCCATCCTCTAGCCCTTTTCTGTTTCACTTCTCTAATTCCACAGTTTGTATACTGTCTATGAGTTGCCAATTCTAAGTTGGGGAAATTCTGATTTCTGAGTTGATTTCTGTCTATTCTGTGTGATTTAAGCAAGCCTAGTTGTAGTCAGCACCCTGTTTCGTGTCAATCGAGTCTGACACGGTTCATCTACGTGTTTGGGTCTGAGTCGGGTGTCGTCCGAGTTCATAGTTTACATATTTTAGGTAGTTTTCACTAGTTAGTGTCAGCTGTCCTAGAAATTCTTGAGTTATGGCCCCGAAAAAGAAAAAGACGACCGCGGTTGACTATATGGGGTGTAAGAACTTGAGTGCAAAATAGAAATCAATATGGCGCCAACTATTTGACTGGGTTATTATGTCCACTAAGTTTGTCGATAATTTGGCATTGGAGATGCTCGGGATTAGTGATGAGGTGTTCACGTTATTGACTCGTATTGGGCTAGCAAACTTTTACGATAAGCACGCAAACACGTATAAGCGCTACACACTTGAATTCTTGTCCACTTTAGAAGTTCATCGTGATGACGACCCCCCTCATATTACTTTTCATCTCGGAGATTCAGAACGAGATGTGGACTTTACAGAATTGAGGGAGGCGTTGGGTATAGCACAGAGGGGGGGGGGAGGAGTTTTTGACCCCTACTTCTCGTATGATGGACGCATTTTGGTTGAAAATTGCCGGTCATGCATATGGTAACGTAGGGGCTAAGAATGCTGATATTCGTCACCCGCCCTTCGTTATGTTCACCGACTTTTGAACTCCACATTTCTTTGTAAAGGTGAACCGACCCATCTACCTAGGGCGGACTTGATGTATTTGTGGGCCATGATGCCCGAATGTTTGGGAACCCCGGATTGGATCGATATATTCTTGAAGTGTTGTGAGAAGCAACAGAAGGCGGTCTCGGGGAATATTCCGATGGGTGGTATGATTACTCTTTTAGCTCGGTATCTTGGACTACCCAAGATGACGGATTCTCCTGTCGTAGGTGATACTACCATTAGTATTAAGTTCATGGAGAGTTGTTCTATGATTTTGCGACCGATTGCTAAACACCACCTAATCTGGATGCTCGACACGTCCCACCAGCATTTCATAATTTTGCCTCGTCCGGATGGGAAATCGTTACCATTGGGGCCTAATGCGGCTGCGTTTTACCTTCCCCATGATGATTGAATTTCCTAAGCCGACTACCGAGTCTAGTGCCCGGTTGTGGAGGAGCCCGAGGGTACATCTGATTTTGATCGTTGGAGAGATTGGCGCGAATCAATAAAAGATCGAGTCAAAGAATCTGTTGATAATAGTAGGTTGGCCGCTGAGTTCGGTCGGTGTATGAATCAGTTGCAGTTGAAGTTGCACCCTAATGATTACTCGGAACCATCTCCCGAGTTTTATGGAGAGCTTGCAGCCCGTGAGCAAGCGAGATCATCTAGGAGGGCGGAACGTGAGGCTAAGTCACGTGACGCCGACTCCTCTTCTCACTCTTGAGCCCGAGGTATTTCTCTTCCCATTTCTTTTATTGTCCTTAGTTCACACATTCGAGGACGATGTGTTATTCAAGCGTGGGGAGGGAAATTATCTCGTTGTATATAGTAGTTAGTTTGTATTACGTCTTTTAGTTTCAAAAAAAAAAAATTTGAAAAAAAAACAAAAAGAAATAAATAAACCTGGCTAGGTGAAAACCCGGAAAGGGCGCCTAGGCAAAAGTAGGGAATGTGGCCGAGGACGGAGTAAAAACCCGAAAGGGCGCTCCGGGTAAAAAGAAAAATCGAGTTGCGTGCCACGAGAGTAGTGTGAGGAAAAGTGAAAGCTAGAGTGAAAATCCGCAAGGGCGGACGCTCTAGGCAAAATGAGGGAATTAGGAAAAAAATCACTACTACTTTCTCCATTTTTGGTGATGGCGTCATAAGAAGGGCGACATAGAAGGTCGGAAGGGTAGGATAGTTGGCTAAGGTGAGAAGAATCGCGGTGCGGTGTGGTCGTAGCATTATATCTTTTGCGATTGGTGATGTTTCGGTTGATGTATTGAACTATTAGAGGCGTTTAGGATTGATCACATGTATGGGTTGTGGAATATTGTGGTATACATTTTTACCATCGATGACATTAGTAGCACGTGTGATCCGTTCTAGGATTGGAGAAATAAGGGGCGTTAGATATTGACATTAGCTTATCCTTATTTGCTAATGTCCCTTGTTTTGATGATTTGAGTCGATGATAGTAGTTTGGTTTAGGGTGTGTTGATTCACTTGAACGTTGGAGTTGAGTTTCATTCAATTGGTGGATTAACTTGTGCATAGTCTCAAAACGAGGGAGTTTGGTGGAAGACGAGTGAGGGCCGATGTGTGTAATGATTGTTCCCGCGCATTTTGGATCGGTGATGGTTGTGTTTATTTGTGTTCTTTGAGTTTTACTCGAGGACGAGTAAAGGTTCAAGCGTTGGGATATTTGATGGGCTGGATTTAGTCCTAGTTATTACGACGATTTTTGTGTATTTTTGTGAGCTTAATCGGGTATCTTGTGGTATATTTGCGTTATGTTGGTACGAATGTAATATAAGCTATTTGGAGGATTCTGATCTCGATCGTAGTTGGGCCAAGAATGGATGACTCATGAAAAATTGGAGAGCCCAATAGAAGACACGGAGCGAGGAAGCAACGAAGGAAACCGTGAAGAGAAACAGGCCACCACGCGAGTCGCCCCAGACCCAGGCGGGTCGCGCGACCATGCGAGTCGCGCGGTTCTTATGCGGGTCGCGCGGCAGCCTGTTTCCGTGACGCGTCTCAGCTTTATTCCGCCTTAATTTATTTCGTTTTGAAGACTTTGTTTTATTTAGGAAACTTTATATCTTTCTATTTTATTATTATTATTATTAGGAGACTAGTATTAGGTTAAGTGGAGGATTGATTATTCATTATCATCATCATCACGTTCAATTAGAAAGGAGAAGAAGAAAAACCCTAGCATGTGCAACTAATTCCTCCATCTCGGATTAAGATTTGAAGCTTCTAATTAGTCAACTGTGAGACTTTAATTCTTCTTTATTCTATCTCTTGAGTATTGTTATTTCTCCGTTTATATTTACATGATTGTTGAATGTTTAGATTAAAGTAGCTAATTAATCTTTGCAATTTTCAATCTATTGTTATTCTAGCGATTGAATCCGTAATTGTTCAAAACCGTTAGATAAAGTAATAATCTTTAGCCTTAATATTGGATGCGTTTCATCATATCTAGGTTATAGAGAGATTTAACTTGTGATTCGAACTAATAATCGCGTGTTTTATTGGTCGTCACTTATATCGTTCTCTATTCGTTAATGCTATTATTGAATTAAACTTAATCGCGTGTATTAGGTTGTTTGATAATTAGGTTATTTGATTATCGCGTTTCGAGTCAAATAATATTCACGTGAGATTCGGGATTTACTTCCCACGATAGTTTGCTCAAGAGTAAGGAGAAAGTTGTTAGTCTATGATCGATTTGGTAATTAGTTGTGGAAAATTCTTACCCGAGATCGTTTTAATCATCTGAACTCATTCATTATTATTATTATTATTATTATTGATTTCGTTATTTGCTTATTAGTTAGTTTTAGTTTCTCAATCACCCAATCACCCCCCTTTCTTAGTTATTAATTTCTAGTTTTAATTCACGTAAATTACTTCGTCTTCCCTGTGGATCGACCCTTATTTCCCTACACTATAGTTTTAGTTTTGTGGTTATAAGTGCATAAATAGTATCTTTGGGAGCATACGACTTTGGCTCACCAGTTACTTTAACTCATAAAATCTATTATGTTGCATAATAATCTTTTGCAAAAACAAGACTTTCAATCAACCAAAAGATGTATGTTTCTATTAAGGATACTTCAAAACAAAAATTATAAAACTCCATTATAATTCCAATGTTTCACACCTGTAACTATAAGAACTGGATATTTGAAATCAAATTATAATCATAAACTGTGTTACTGTAACTCATTAAAAAAGAGTTACTGTAACTCATTAAGTATGCTACTCTAACGCGTAATGTATGTTATTCTAACTCATTTTACTCCAATCAAGGATGTTACTCTAACGAATAATGTATGTTACTCTAACAATATATTGTCCTACTCAGAATTGTGCTTCTTCTTCATCATCTTCTTCTTATCCTGATTCTTCTTCATCGTCAGACGATGATTTACATGACGTTTCCTTCTTCTTCTTCTCATCTACATCTTTGAAGATCTGTCCTATGTATGGAGAAATTCTCAGTCACATCCCTTCATCATTCATGTGCTTTTGCGTCTACTAAAAAAACAATAACAGTGCCAATAAACGTGGCGAAAAAAAACAATCAAAACTTGAAGGATTAAAGTAACAGATGAAGTGCATTGAAGTAACATTGAATTAAATTAACAGAGGATGCTTATACATACACCAGGTATAAAGTAACAGAGGTCAGACATTAAAGTAACAGATAGTGTGAATTAAAGTAACAGATAATGTTCATTAAAATAACACCAGATATAGGTTAGTGCAAAAAATTCATATAATGATAAAAAATGAGAGTATGACGCAGTATCTTACTCTTTGATATTGTTTCCTATTTTGAAGTCATCATGTCCCATAATTATAGGAACATTATCTTTTTTTTTCTTTTTTTTTTTAATATGGCGTTACTCTTTGATATTGTTTCCTATTTTGGTGGCAATCACGTCCCATTATTATAGGAAACAATATCTTTTTTTTTAATTTTTTTTAATATGGCAGTTTAATTTCCTAAATTCTTAGGACACCCCAATGCACTACAATAACAGATGAAAAGAACTAAAGTAACGACTGGAGTGTATTAAAGTAACACGACATATAAAGTAACGATTTTTTTGTCACTCTAATGCATTAGAGTAACAGATGAAAAGAACTAAAGTAACAGATGAAGTGCGTTAAAGTAACATTAGATTCAATTAACATTATGTGCATTAAAATAACAGGGGTTAGCCATTAAAATAACCGATTGTGTATATTAAAGTAACACAGTATGTGCATTACAATAACTCCATATATTTGTTTGTGCGTAAAATTCATATAATGATTAGACCTTTAATAATATGCAGTTTCCATACTGTAAACTTTAAAATCTAATAATATGGAGCATCCTAATGACGCGTTTTCAGTATAAATTAGAAACCAAATACTCACCGTTTGTGTATTCGACGATTTGCATATCCGCCATCGAATGAGAAATTTCAGCGTCGCGAGGAAGAAGATAAATGATTGAACGTGTTATTGAGTGGGTTGATTGAAAGTAAGTTGCAACCGCACGAAGAAGAAGATGAATGATTGAACGTGATAAAATGAAATGAATAAAATTAACAAAAAATCTGTAAGCAATATCGAAAACTCACCATTGTTGTACTCTACGTTTTGCTTATCAATAGTTGATGAAGATGTCGCGATCATTGAATCCATAGAACGGGATGTCGAGCACAGATTGATGGGAAACGTTTTTTTTAGGTTTGATGATGATGAACGTAATAATGTGAATGAATGAATGAATGAATGAATTGATTTGCTGTTTCCTAAAATTATGGGAGTTATTTTAGGAAGCAATATCTCTCTCTTTTTTTTTTCTTTTTTTTAATGCAAATCTTAGAACGAATCTTGTCCATCCATCCATTTTCCATCCAATAGATGGGATGAGGACTTAGGGACTCAATATATGAGAGGGGCTCATAAGACTCTCTCTCTCTCTCTCTCTCTCTCTCTCTCTCTCTCTCTCTCTCTCTCTCTCTCTCTCTCTCTCTCTCTCTCTCTCTCTCTCTCTCTCTCTCTCTCTCTCTCTCTCTCTCTCTCTCTCTCTCTCTATATATATATATATATATATATATATATATATATATATATACACACACACACACACACATAGGATCCCGTCCGAACCACAACTTCGGTGCGAACTACTGCTTACGGTCCGAACCCCACTTACACTTCTTTAAGGCTCCACTTACACTTTTAATGGCTCTACTTACACTTTAAAAATAGCAACAAAAAAAATAAATAAAAAAAATAAAAAAAAATCCGGCCGGTCGGGGCAGGGGGCCGAATATGGTAACCGATTAAGTTTATGACGGGTCAAATATGTGGTCTAAGACAAACTCATGTGCCTAAGGTGTAGTAAAAGCACATTTTCTTCGTACTTTGATTATATTTGACCCATTTTAACGTTACGATGGATATATCCCGTCGTAAGGAAGACCAACTGCTACTCTTAACAACAATTTCCTAGAAGACAACTTCAGTTCTTAGAAGGAGAATATCATAATATATTTTACTACGAAAATGTGATTAGTGTGATCAAATCATCGTTAGTTATGAAATATTCAAGCAGTGGAGTATGATTGTGTGAATGATTTTAGCAAAAGACATCATAGCAAACACAAATAATTTTTTTATAATAATGTTTCCTCTAGTTATACACAAATTCATGTTTAAGAAGGTATATTCGTCTCAGCTCTATAGCAGGTTAAATAGAATGAATAAGATAAAAGCACATTGCATGAGGAAATATAAAAAGGTTTATTCCATACTCCAATCCGGACCTCTCAAAGTTAACCCAAGATAGTTTGATATAAATATGACCTGAACCCGATCCACCCGAAAAGACTGATGTTAAATCATATTAATATTTCTTACACAACACAAAGGATTCATACAGAGTAAGTTAGAATATTCAACCCAAATATTTTATATAAGAAAATGACCCAACCGTAATGACTCATCTTGAAGTAACTCAAATTCAAAGTGACCAAACAACATCCAAAATAAGCCTGCAATTCAAAATAACCCTGCCCGACCTGAAATGAGCGACCAAACTGACCTCATTGACCCACTTGCCACCTCTAAGTTCCAACTAAGCACATGTAAAGTTATTTGACTATAATATTATGACGGATATAATTGTCTTGGATAAGTAGGTCTTATCTCTTAATCTGCTCTTATAATGATAAATTGTGAAACATTAAACTACTCCGTAGTCATATAATTAGATTGTCGAATATTTATTTGGAGAATAAAAAATCGACGGACTTTGCTTCTTATTCAAGGCTCGATCATGGTAAACCAAGCTCTTTTTAAAAAGGAATCATTCTGAAAGATAGTACAAAAGGAATATTTTTGAAAAGAAGTCAAAAAACAAAAAAAAGACCTAAATCACAAAATACTTCAATTTCTACCATTCTAAAAAGTGCAATAGTGACCTCAACAATTTTACAGGCAATTTCCTATTTTTTATATGAAAAATAAAGAAGAAAAATCTCAAATATACAGTGAAGAGCTTAGTGACAAACAACCTTCTTGCGTAACGTTTTCCGTTGCTATTGCACTTTGCGCAACAATAGAAAATTAGGCAATGGAGTGTGTGAAATTGACTATTTTTGGCTACTGCACTTTGTCCACCAGGTAGTCATATACTCTTTATATGAGTTCAACACCAATAACATTTCGTCGCCCCATTAGGTAGTTTTCCCCTTCTTTCAACCTCATCTTCCTCGTACCTCGTCTTTTTCCGTTGTTTTGATGCCTTTTGTTCAGATAGATTTGTTCCTCGTACATTCTGTCTGTATTCATACTCCCATTTTTTTATCGTTTCCAATCTCAAACTTGGCAAAATCTCACACTCTCTCCTCATATTAACTATAACTTATACACAAACCATGTGAGAAAAAAATTGCAGTGTCAGAAAATTAGATGAGGACATGATGGCATGTTTTCACAATAAATGAAGATATCCCAATATACATCCATTTCCAATTAAGAATGTGAGGTTAAGTGCCTAATTTCAGTATATTTGCGTAAAATATATCATACATCCCAACATGATGTCGATATTATATTCTCGGCGAGTATAGTGGTACTAAAGTTTCATACCTCTCAGTGAGGTCATATTGCTTTCTCTCTTAATGTGAAAAAATTGATACAAATCCTGCAACCAAATCAAAAAAATAAAACAACATTGAACCAAGAACATATTCAATAAGACGAAGAATGGAGAGAAAAAAGTACAAAGGTTCGAACTTTCGGAAAAGATTAGACATATGAACTCACAAAACCACCAGGTCCACGACCAACCTCCAACAAAACAGCTACAAATTCTTAATTTTTTTTTGCTAAATTTCAATTTTCCCCCCTAATCTAATTTCAACTGAACTAAGATCCCATCTCAAATTCAATAAAAAAACAATAAAGATCAAACTTTAATAAAAAAACACACCAAAAAATTAAGATGTAAAGTGTTGAAATTGTTCATACACGGAGAGAACAACCGATTGTTGCGACAACAACAACAGTAAGATAAGATCGAGTGATGATTGACATTTGCTTGTATCATTCTTCAACCGCTTGATCCACAATGTACCATTCTTGAATTGATGGATTGATTGAATTTTTGGGGAAAATAGATTTGATTGAATTGTTTTTTTTTTTTTGAAGTTTGATTTTTTAGGTTTTTAATTAGGAGAATCCAGCGGAAGAAGATGGGGAGAGAGCAGTTGACAGGAGGATGGGGGAGAGAAGAGGAGTTACATGAGGGGAGTTAAGAGCATCTGCAACAATGAGAAAACTCCTCATCATCCTCATGATGATGTACTCAGCATCTTCTCCAACCATTTTTTCTATTCATCAAGTTATCGCTGAGCGTTGTGCTCATTAACATTTCTTTTTTTTTTGGTAAAATGTAAATATATTCAATTAATCAACATCACCAACTACAATCAGTTTCATATACAATCCAACACTTTGCTACCACTTTCTAAGCCAAATAGTGGGAATTTTCGCTACTCTATTGCTCACCCTATATTCTATTTCCAATTTTATCTCATTCATTAGTATTTGATGTCTCTTCAAACTGCCTTCCTTCCAACACCTATTTCTTTCCATCCATAACCCATAAATGACAGCACAAACCACAGCTGAAGCATACTGTTTCCTGCACCCAGATTTAATCTTCAACCGAGAGCAGTAAGCTAGTAAATTCTGTGTTGGTAATGCCATATCCAACCATTCCTGCAACATTTTGTGCACCTGGCTAGAGTAAGGACAAGCCCAATAGAGATGTTCATGACATTCCTCCTGCAACCCACATAGATAACATGTATTGCTATTGGTAATTCCAAACTTGACCCAACGATCCTCCGTCAATAGCTTGCTCTGCACAAACAACCAAGCAATAAACCTGTGTTTAGGCACAGCCATGCGACACCAGACTGTACTCCACCATACTTTCTTTGAACCTACTCCACGCAACCAGCAGTACCCACTATCAACATTGTACCCTGAATTATCTGCAACCCAACCATCATTGTGATACCCCTTCCTCATATCATTTTTAACACTACATATCTTCCTCCAAGCCCAACTTGAAGCTAAAGTAGGTTGATATGTAGTCCAATTAGCTCCTTTTAAGTAAATAGCATTCACCCATTTAATCCACAAATGATCAGCTTTAGTATAAATCCACCAAACATACTTACCTATGAGTGCCTTATTCCACGCCTTTCCTGCTTTAATACCAAACCACCTTCTTTAACTGCAGCACAACAACTTTCCCAATTGACCAAAGGATTCTTGTTCCCTCCTGCCACTCCCTTCCATAAATATTCCCGACATATACGCTCAATTCTCTTGATAACAGTGTTAGGAAGCAAGAAAACTCGACACCAATACTGATGAAGTTGGCTGAGTACCGCCTTTACCAATACAAGTCTCCCAACATAGCTTAGATGCCTCACTCCCCAACCCTTTATTCTACTTGTGACCCTATCAATCAGTACCTGACATTCATGGACCTGCAATCTCTTATAAGATATAGGTACTCCCAAATACTTGAATGGAAGTATCCCTTTCTGAAAACCACGTCCTCAGAATGCGACATTCCTCCTCTATGCCTATCCCATTCATAAAAATTTCAGACTTACTCTGATTGACCGTAAGCCTAGAACACCTAGCAAAGAAATCAAACGCTTTGGTTACGACCTTGACCGACTCCACATTACCATAGCTAAAGACCAATAAGTCATCAGCAAAACATAAATGAGTCAAGTTCACTCTCTTACACAGTGAATGATATTTAAAACCCCTCTTCATCACCATGACCTCCATTAATCGTGTAAAGTATTCCATACATATCGTGAAAATCGTCGGAGACATCGGATCCCCTTGCCTAATCCCTCTCTTTCCTTTAAAGAACCCAAATATTGATCCATTCAAAGTGAGTGAAAAGGATGGAGTAGTGATACATTCCATAATCCAACCCACCATTTGAGTCGGGAAATTTAATGCCACAAGCATTTGATGAATAAATTGCCACTCAATCGAGTCATAAGCTTTATTCAAATCCACCTTCATGATGCATCTTGGCGTGCAACTCTTGCGATTATACAATCGCACAAGATCCTGACAAATTAAAATGTTATCGACAATATCCCGTCCTTGAATAAATGCACTCTGATTCGGACTCACGATCTTTGGTAATACCTCCATTAACCTCGCGCAGATCACCTTAGTAATGCATTTGTAGATAACATTACAACAGGCAATTGGGCGAAAATCAATAACACTTTCCAGCCTATCTTTCTTAGGGATCAAAGTAATTGTAGTAGCATTAAACTGTTTCAACAGCTTCCCAGTTGAAAAGAATTCCTGTACAGCCTTTATAACTAGTTTTCCAACCACCTCAAATCCATCCTTGAAAAATCCACTCGTGAAACCATCAGGACCCGGAGACTTATTCTCCGGGATAGAGAACAAGGCCTGCTTAATTTCATTATCAGTTACTGCACGACACAACTCTTTTCCTTCCTGCTCACTGACAACTTTTCCTCGTCGAACAACCTGAAGGTTTATGTTATTAACATTACAGGCAGACCCCAATAAGCTTTCATAGTATCTCAAGAAGGCATCCTGAATACTGGAGTTATTGTTACACTCTCTTCCTTGATTATCTTTGAGATAGAACACATGGTTCCTCTTTCTTCTACCTTTTATTATAGAATGAAAATATCTAGTATTATCATCCCCATCAATAGTCCAACTAGCCTTAGCTCTCTGCACAAGGAAGCTAATCCTAGCTTCTTCCAATTCCCGATACTGTTTAGCAGCCAAATGTTCCATACCCCGAATGCCCAAATCATGCGGACTATTATGCAATTCCTCCTGAGTTCTCCTCAATGCCTCTTGAGCTAAATAAGCTGCAGTCTCAATATTGGAGTAGCCATTCCTATTAATCTCCTTCAATGGCCCTTTGACCATCTTCAACTTCTTAGCCAACTGAAATTGCAACGTTCCAAGTACCTCCAGCTCCCAAACTTGCAGTACAGCATGTTTAAAATGTGTATCTCTACCCCACATATTATAATACTTGAAACATCCTTTTCTCCTCTCACCTTGTTGCCACATATCGATGGTACACGGACAATGATCAAACAACCCTTCTGGATGGAAATGTATCTTACAATCAGGCATCTGCATTATCCAATCTTCATTTCCCATAGCTCGGTCAATTCTACTAAACCTTCGATCACCCGGCTCGTGTTTGTTATTCCACGTGAAAAAAGTACCCATAGCTGGCAAATCAGCTATCCCACATTCACTTATACACTTCTGAAAATCTACAATTTCCCCCTCTGACACCCTACTTCCAATCCTCTCCTCCCCACTAAGGACATTGTTAAAATCACCCACAAGCAACCAAGGCCCTTGTTCCACTTCATGGAAATGTTTGATAGCTAACCAGAGTGATCTTCTTTCAACTACCTTATTAAATCCATAAATAAAAGTCATTCTCCAACTCCTACCATTCCCTCTATACATAACTCTCGTATGAATAAATTGCTCCCCCATACTTAGCACCTTGACATCATATTGTTGATTCCACATAACCCACACTCTCCCTCCATCATGACACGTATTATTGGTAATAATATTCCAATCTAACCCAATTCCATCAACAACTTTATTAAAGTTCACCATCCTTACTCTAGTCTCCATTATTCCTAACAGTCCTAAATTAATCTTATGCAAAAACGTATTAATCTCTTTTTGCTTATTTGGACTGTTTATTCCCCTCATATTCCAAAACCCTAGGTTAGCCATGGTCACTATCTCCATGACCCCTTCCTAATGCACCATCAATGATTTTAGCAGATTCTGATCGAAGGGCCTCATAAAACGATCTCCCCCCACAATATAGCCTCCTCTATCTTGTTGAGTAAACTTGGTTATGATTCGAACAGGTGTATGGGACAAAATACCTCCCTGTGTGGGCATTGGTGTAGCTATATCCTCTTCCTCAACTACAGACTCCATTCTCTCCTGCTCCCTATCATGCTGCTCCATTCTCCCCTTATCCTCGTTCAGAATCCCCTGAGAAAGACGAGCAACTGGCCTCCATACTATCTTCTGTACTGGTTGAACTGTTTTCTTTTTTCTGCACATTTGATCATCGTGACCTATTCCAGTACAGATTCCACACCTTATTGGCTTCCATTCGTAATGAACAATCTGACTGTGCATCACATCTAATTCATCCTGGAATATTACCACATCAGGCAACTTTGTATTGAATGGCACTTCAACCATAACCCTTGCAAAGCCCACAAAGTTTTTAGTCTGAGTCGCTGTATCGGTACGCAATGGCTTTCCAACCAGACTAGCAATCTTCATTAACGCTTTTCCCCAAAATTTAAGAGGAAGGTTATAGAACCTGATCCATATCGGTACAGATTTGATATCACCCTTCTCCAATCGTTGAGTTGGCTGCCAATCCCTTATAATCAAAGGCTTGTTATCAAAGAACAATTGTCCAGCACGCAGCACCTCTTGCTTTCCCTCCTCAGTCTTAAAACGTACCAGACAAACACCATTAGGCTGAAATGAAATTTGTTCCACAGCATCACCTCTCCTGATTCTCTTTAGATACCCACTGAGAACATACCATGGCGGATTCGCCCCCAGCACATAGCATATGATAGCATTCTGCCAATAGTCTAGCTCAGACTTAACATCTTCATTGGTGAGAATCAGAGATGGATTATGTTTGGTCGAAACTTCCTGCCACTGCCCCCCATCTTCACCATTGTTCTTCAAAATATCCTGAATCTCAGCATCCATATCTCCATCACCATCTTTAGACGTTATTGAGTGATCGTCACTGTTATATCCTGTATCATCATTACTGTACTGAGCACTCTTTTTTTTGAATTATTATGTGTCTTATTACTACTATTTTATGATTTTTTATTATAGAATGAATTATTATTTGCCTTAGAAGAATTACTATTAGATCTAGCAGATTTTCTCTTGTTTTTTGCCATTGCTGAAATCAAGGAATTTCTCTAGACCTTTCTCTCTCTAGCATTTTCTCTCTCCATTTATAGCATTATTTATTAAAGATGAGTTTGCTCATCAACATTTCACTACGTATGAAGCTGATTTGTTTGGGCTTGGTTTGTTATTTATTTTTTATTTTTTTTCTTTTTCAAATTTACTAGCCAATAAGAACTTGACAGGTGTCAAGTTTATATTCATCATCTTTATTTCTTATTTCTTTTGAATAGTTTACGGTTTTTTTTTGTTAAAAATAATTTTTTTATTTTTTTTATTTAAAAATAAAATGAAATATCTAAGTTGCAATTTTTTTTCTCTATAAATAGAGTATAATATTGGGTAGTATTGTCACACTACTTCTTCCTCTCTCTATTTTATTTTGTTAATCACATTTAATACAAATCAAAATTAAACATAATTCATTCTGATATTAGTTATGGATAACTATAATTATAATAATCCGACTATCCGAGTAATACTAATAGTAATAATCTCGAACAACAAATGTTAGAAGTTTTTCGAAAAATGAGGAACCAAAGTTTTATGGGTCCTCAATCAAATATTGTGTTTCATACTTATATTTTTAAATAAATTGTTATGTTTTATTAAAAAGTCCGAGACAACAGCCGAGTATGAAATTTGAAAACCAAGTCGAACCATCAAATTAAATTATACGTACTCGATTTTGTTAATTAAATTAGTTAACAAATTATTTTCATAATTAATAAAAAAGTGTGGAATGGTGAAGTATTAAAAAGTAAGAGAGACATATGATGAGAGAGTAAGATGACGATGAAGAGATGAGTATGAATGGAGGAGTGTTTTTTTAATTGTGAGATGGATGAGTGAGAAAGAGGAGAGATGGAAGGATGATGAGTAAATGAAGATCATGGTTGGAGATGGTCTTAATGATACTCTGTATGTCGATTCATATTCAGGATCTCGTCAGAATCTAAACTTCAATAACCCTATGTGCGTCGTAAATTAGCAATTGGAAATTGATGTAGTCGTCCGTAAATTCCTTTAGTTTTAATGCTTTGACTAGAGTTTTTCATTTGAAATATTAGTTCTGGGATTCAATCCTTGTTAATTGCATATTTTTGTAAATTTTAATTATATTTTCAAAAGACAAATGTGTGAACAAGAGGATTCGAATCCGAGTCATTTGTATGAAATATTATCAATGTAACCAACTTCACCACCTTATACTTCATGTCTCATACCATTGGAAGATTTATATTATACTTAAACTATTTCTCAAAACTTTCAAGTATTATAGAGAAATAATACGACCCTTAGGTGGGTTGAAAAATCAACTTGACCCCACCCATTTCCGGATTTTTTTTATTTTAATTTGCATCGATCTGTATAATAAATCTTGATTGTCAACTTGTCGTAGATTAATTAGGATTTAATTTGCATATTACTCGTATTTGTTAATTACGTTTATTAAATTGTATTAAGTCGTTAATTAATCTAATTAACTGTTTAAAATCGGAGGCGTAACAATAATCGAAAAAACGATTTTATTATCGAGTTCTAATAAACCGATACTCTATAAAATGTAAATGTAATAATATTTCGAGAATTAATTGCAAAGGAGAACTCTTCATTTTGCGTAATTAACTATATAGGAAGTCGGTTTTGGTTTATTACGATAAATCGAAAAAGACGGTTTTGTTATCAAGTTTTAATAAATCGATAATTTATAAAATGTAAAAGTAATATTATTTTGAGAATAAATAGTAAAGACAAAGTCGTCATTTCACGTAATTAACGACGACAGTAAGAAGTAAAGTGGCGACGGTAAAAAGTAGTCCCCATTTTGACTTGATATGAAGAAGAAAGCACGATAATTGTCAAAGTATTTTGATAACAGTAACGTAATTGAAATTATTTGATAACAGTAACAGTCACGTAATTGTCAAAGTGTGTTTTTCTATCCATTGGGAATTATGGGTGTAATTCTCATCATACCAATTACCAAATGATCTGTATCATGTTGCTTATCTCATTGGATTTATGAAAGTATAATAATCTTGTTTCCACATGTCAAAGAGAGCAATAATGACCTCTGAAATTTGTTGTGTATAATAATCTTGTTTCCATGTTCATGATGTCAGATAATCATCATCTTTATGCATCAACATATGTCATAACTCATGCGTCAGCATGGAGAGGATATCGAGGACTTGTAGCGTAAGCTGCAAGCATGGTGAGCATATCGAAGGATTAAGACCATCTCCAACCATAATTTTCATTTACTCATCATCCTTCCATCTTTCCTCTTTCTCACTCCTCTACCTCACAATCAAAAAATCACTCCTCCATCCATAATCATTTCTTCCTCATCATCTTACTCCCTCTCATCATTTATCTCTCTTACTTTTTAATACCCCACCATTCCACACTTTTTTATTAATTATGAAAATAATTTGTTAACTAATGTAATTAACAAAATCGAGTACGTATAATTTAATTTGATTGTTGGACTCGGTTTTCAAATTTCGTACTCGGCTGTTGTCTCGGAATTTCATACTCGGTTTTCAAACACAACAATTTATTTAAAAATATAAGTACGAAAGACAATATTACATTACCTTTAAAAATAAAAATACGAAGCATGCGTAGAAATACGAAGCACACATGAAAATATGAAGCACACATAAAAATACTAAGCACGCATAAAATACGAAGCACACATAAAAATACTAAGCACGCATAAAAATACGAGGCACACATAAAAATATTACTACTCCGTCACTTTCGAATCGGCTCATGATCCCCATCCACTACAACAAATACTTCATATAGCTACCAAGCACGCGCGACTGATAAATTCAGTAGCTAATTTTGCGACTGAAAGTATAATTCGCGACTGATAGTAGTCGCTGAACGAGGAGACGGTTTTTTTTTTTAAGAACTTCAGCGACCGAAATCGCTCGCTAAATAAATGAACGCGCGACCGAAATCGGTCACTAAATTCATTAATTAGCGACCGATTTCAGTCGCTAAATCTAAGACTTAGCGACTGATTTCAGTCGCTAATTAATGAATTTAGCGACCGAAATCGGTCGCTAAGGGTCAGATTTTTTTTTAAATTGCCGCGCACCCCTCTCCCCCGGCTTATTCCTTCATTTCACTCCCTCTCTCTAAAACCTCTCCTCCTTCTCTCTAAAACGCCTCCTCCTTCATTCCTCTTCATTTCTTCCTCAATTCTCTCATTTTCCTTTAAGGTATGTTTATCTATCTATATTTAGTTTTAATTGTTTGTTAATTTCTGTTTATTGGGTAGGATAATTTCTGTTTAGTTTCAATTATTTATAGATTTAAATAAATTATTTGTCGGGTTGGATAATTTATTAGTTGTCGGAATATGATGTGTAGTTAGAATGTTAATCGCCCAATAGGTTCCCCAATTTGAAATAGGTAGATTGTTAGTATAAAATTAGGGTTTGCGGTTACGTAGTTGAATGAATTGGGTTGTTTTGATGTGTTAGGAAATTGGAATTGAAATACAATTATGTCGATTTAGTAACGTAATTATGGATGATTAGGTGCAAATAGTACTATGTTTAGGTGAAATGAGAATTTTACAAAATATGTGAGTAGTGTGTATTTATTAGTGAATTACTTAAGAGAAAATAATTTGTATGTGGTTATTGTACCAATTTTTTTAGATAAAAAAATGAAGCGACAGGAACGAAAATGGATGTATGAGGAAAGATTAGATAAGAGACGACGTCCCAGAACTGAATTTTTAGAGGGTGTTAATAGTTTCCTTGAGTTCGCTAAAACCCATCCCGAATACGCGTCAGAGGGTAGATTTAGGTGTCCTTGTGTGAAATGTAAGAACCTCAAATTCTTGGATGATATTCTGATTAAGGAACATATTATCTCAAATGGGTTTAGCCCAAATTATTATTATTGGATTTGTCATGGTGAGACGTCTGCTGTTGGGGTAACTGAGGTGGATCAGAATGAGGGCGGGGTGAGAGGAATGATTGTTGATGTGGTTGAGTGCAATTTGTTTAATGATGAGAGCATGTACACTAACGACGATGACCAACCAACCCCACAAGAGCCAAACCCACGAGCGAAAGCTTTTTTTGATATGTTAGAGGCTGCGGAGAAGCCATTATATGGAGGGTGTGATGTGACATTGTTAGAAGTGGCGTCTATGGTAGTGACCCTCAAATGTGAGTATAACCTACCTTTTGGGTGCGTAGACAGTATCGCTGCGTTGATTGAGAAACTCATCCCAAAAGACAACATTATGACCAAAACATTCTACAATACCAAAAAAATTGTTAAAGGTCTTGAACTTCCGCATCAAAAGATCGATGCTTGTCCCGATGGATGTATGCTTTTTTGGAAGGACGATGCCGTGCTTGAGGAATGTAAGATATGTGGGAAGGGTAGATACAAAAGTGTAGATGGGAACATTGTTATGAGGGGTAGGAAGGGGAAGAGTGTCGCGAGGCATAAAAAACCTATACCACTTAGTCGACTTACCTACTTTCCCATCGCCCCTAGACTTCAAAAACTATATGCAACCAGAACCATTGCCGAACAAATGAGGTGGCATAAGGAAGAAACTCGTGTAGAGGGGAAGATGTGTCATCCTAGTGATGGGGAGGAGTGGAAACGGTTTGATAGGATTTACCCTGAATTTGCTGAGGAACCCCGTAACGTGAGACTTGGGTTGTGTACCGATGGGTTCGCCCCTTTCGGTCAGTTTGGTAAGTCGTACTCATGCTGGCCTGTCATGGTCACACCGTACAACTTACCCCCATGGCTTTGTTTGAAACCACCGTTCATATTCCTTTCTCTCATTGTTCCCGGCCCTAAAAACCCCAAAAACCACTTGGATGTTTACTTACAACCAGTAATAGAGGAATTGAAACACTTGTGGGAAGTAGGGGTGGAGACATATGATGTGTCGTTGAAACAAAATTTCCAGCTTAGAGCATCGCTTTTGTGGACTATAAACGATTTCCCTGCGTATGGTATGTTGAGTAGTTGGTCTACCGCGGGCCAAAAAGCGTGTCCTTGTTGCATGAGTGAAAGTAAAGCATTCTACCTAAGTAACTCAAGCAAAATTAGTTGGTTCGACTGTCATAGACAGTTTCTACCCGAGGGTCACATGTATAGGAAGAATAAGAGAGCTTTCAAGAAGGGTGAGGAGGTGCTAGATGAGACACCGATTCGTCTCCAAGGAGATGAGATTTGGGAGGTTATTTCAGAGTTCCCATCTACTGTGGACGGGACCAATCAAGAGTTCAAAGATCTTAAGAAATTAAAAAATGGTTGGTTTAAAAGAAGCATCTTCTTCGACCTTCCATATTGGAGTACTTTATTACTCCGACATAATCTGGACGTGTTGCATATTGAGAAGAATTTCTTTGAGCAACTAATTCACACCGTCATGGATGTAGAGGGTAAGACATGTGACACCCTAGGATCCCGAAAAGATTTGAAAAAAATTTGTAACCGTCCGAAAATGCATATCAAGCGGGATGGGTCCAAGCCTAGGGCCTTGTTCAGCCTCGATAAGGCTCAGAGAAAGGCCGTGTTAGAGTGGGTAGGGAAGCTGAAGTTCCCTGATGGGTATGCATCCGATTTTAGACGGTGTGTGGATATTAAGAACCTGAAGCTGCAAGGCTTGAAGAGTCACGACTGCCACGTGTTCATGGAGCGGTTACTACCTGTGGCGTTGAAGCACCTGCTACCGGAAGGTGTTTGGAATCCTATCACTGAGATATCTCAGTTTTTTCGAGATTTATGTTCGTCGACAGTTACAAATGACGACATGACTCGTTTGGAGGATCAAATTCCTCAGATACTATGCAAACTTAAGATGATCTTCCCACCATCCTTCTTTAACTCAATGGAGCATCTACCGGTCCACTTGCCCTACGAAGCTAAAGTCGGAGGACCGGTACAGTTTAGATGGATGTACCCGTTTGAGAGGTGAGAACTTTCAACTACTTACTTATTTTACCCACTAACTAACGTTAGACACTATAATTTGATAATAACATAGTTACTTGATGATTGTCATAGATTTCTCAACCATTTGAAAAAAAAATTGGTAACAAGGCGAGGGTGGAGGGTTCCATATGTAATGCTTACTTAACAGAGGAGATAGCCAACTCTGTGTTAGGTACTAGAGTACATGAAAGGTACAAACTAGTTGAAGTTAATCATACCAAAAAATACTCCAAGTACGATCCGTTTATACTTGCACATCAAGCACACCAAGTGTACTTTGCGCCTTAGCCTTACCCAACCACAAAGAACGACAGAACTGTAAACCAGTGGTGGGCGGTGTTCAAAACTAAGCCACGAGGGCACTATGACTCTGACCTTTTCCAAGAGGATGTCATTTCTAGTGGTACAACATTGTCTCCAGCTGATGAGAATCTTTTTGCAAATGATGATGATGACAATAATGAGGTGGATGTGGGGGAAGATTTTGAAGACGATGAAGGTGGTGAGGAAGAGGAAGGTGGTTCTAGTGATATGGTTGAGGAGGAGGACGACGCCAATGAGTTAGAGTTCAATGACGACGAGGAGGAGGAAGATGACTACGAGGAAGAGGATGTCGTTGGTTCGAGTAGGCAAGTGGAAGATGACAACGACAGTGACGATGATTTTTAGTAGGGTGTTCTATTATTTGTACATAGTAATTTACGTTACTTATTTTGGGCAAATTATTTCAATATTATGTTGTGAATTTCTAACTTTCTACTATTATATGTCTGCAGATATGACGTTGGGCAGCAGACTGCGTTATGGTAGTGGGAGCAGCAACAGCAACAGGGGGTCCCAGCAGCAGGAGGACCAGGAGGAGAACCGGCGAGAGGAGGATAACCAAGGGGAGAACGACGAGGAGCAACCAGAACAACCACAACAGGATCAAGGGCTTCAGTATACAGACGACGGACGCCTTATTATTAGCCCGGAGAACACATGGTGAGACGTTATATTTCCTTTTTTTTGTGAGACATCATCTTATTTCACTCTTTGGTGTAGGTTTCGTACTCGGGACGTTGTAACAGGCGTGACAGACAGTTTCTTGAAGGACTTAACTACGTACTGCACGTCTTGGACTAAGGTGCCTCTGTGGCAACGAGAGAAGTGGTTTGCCAACTTTAAGGTACACCAATTTCTGATTTTTATTAATTACCTGTTACTGTTTACAGATTACTAATACAATGACGACAAACGATCTTGCAGTTGAAACACTTCTACAACGAGGGTCTCGAGGTGTGTGCAAGAGACCAGTACATGGATGTCGCGAAGCCCAGATACAAAGACATGATGTATAAGATGGCAAGCGACGAGAAGTTACAGAGACACCTTAGAGGTTCGATTACTCAATTAGTGTTAGTACTTGAGTAGGAATTTGTATATATCTTCAAAACACGTATTGATCTCAAAGTGTATAAATTGTAGGTGACGCCATCCAGCAGTTCAGAACAACCCGTTCCGACCCGAAGTTCCTTGCAAGATCCGTCCAGGCGAAAAAGAACAAGAGGCGGGGAGGGGACCCTGAGGGCACCGCTGAGCGCACCCACTACGGTGGATCGCAATCGATGCACCAGCGGGCCATGAGCGTTAGTATTTCCTTACCTTTGATTTTTATTTTGGATTCTTATTTAATGTTTTCATTATAAATGTAAAAGAGAAATCTACGTGTACTGTCAACAGGTGAAGAAGAAAACCGGAGAATTCCCTCCGCCGGTGCAGCTATTTCTCGACACGAAGAGCAAGGGGAGCAAAGCCACCGGCCGAGAATTCGCCAAGCAGAAGGATGTGGACATGTGGGTAAGTTTCAACCATAGGACTTCGTTACTTTTTTTTCTTCACACAACACACCTACTCATGACTTCAAGTTTTTTCAGGACTCGTATCAGGAGGCCATTGGAGCGCCCGAGAATGAAGGTGTGGACCCGAGCACGATTTGGTTCAGAGTCGCGGAGGGATACCGCAAGGGAGCGGTGTACGGTACGGGGAACGCTCATTCCCTGTAATGGACACCACCCAATGTTCGGGGGGCCCATGCAACCTCGACGGACTGTGTGCCATCCGAAATGGCTGGGATGAGGTCGGAACAGCAGAAGGAAAGGGCGCGAGGGGATGCTATGGCCGAGAAACTGAAGGAGCAGGATGAGAGGCTGAAGATGCAGGAGTCCGTTAACCTGCAAATTCTGGAAGAGTTACAGCGCCTTAGGAGCATGCACCAGCAGAACTGTAACTCCGGCCCCATTCCCCGACACCGGGATCCTAGAGACCCCTTCAATGGGAGTGGTAGTGGTGCGTCAGCTAGTTTCCCTGTTAGGTGAGTAATTGAAAACAGTTTGTAGTTTCTGAATACTTGTTGAAAAAACAGTTTGTAACAACATTTTTAATTTAGTGTATTCACGACGTTTGTGTACTTGGTCGTCCATTTTGGAGTGTGAAGCTTGCGCTACGTTTGGAACAACCTTTGGAATGTTGTTTGGGATGTATTGTGGTTGTTGGTTTGTTTTCTTGCGCAGATTTTGGCTAGAATAATAATAATTATAACCGGTCTATTTGAGGCACTTTAGCTACTGAAATCAGTAGCTAAATGTTTAATTTAGCGACTGATTTCAGTAGCTAAATGTTACCACGTCATACCATTTAGCGACTGAAATCAGTCGCTACAGTGAACATTTAGCGACTGATTTCAGTCGCTAAGGCGTCAGTTTTAGCGACTGACATCAGTCGCTAAATGTTCACTTTAGCGACTGATTTCAGTCGCTAAAACAGACTCCTTAGCGACTGATTTCAGTCGCTAATTTAGCGACTGATTTCAGTCGCGCGTTTTTTAGCGACTGAAATCAGTCGCTAAAAGCGACTAACCTTAGCAACGGTCGTTTAGCGACTGCTATCAGTCGCTAAACTTTTTTAGCGACTGATGACGGTCGCTACGGTCAGTCGCCCAACACTTAAATTCTTGTAGTGATCGTAATCGTAATCAGAATTGTCCATCCAGCTGTCTGGGTTTTCGTCTTCTTGAAGTTCAATTTCCTGGAGCCGATCCTCCTCTGTCGTAATTTCATCATAGATAGTCCAGTAGTACACCTCTTCACGTTGAACAAATGTTCCTCCTCTCCCAGACAAAAGGTCTCTTAAAACATGTTTAGCAATCACTTCGAACAGCCTACGAATCATCGTAACTATTTCACTTTGTAAGGAGGTCAGCTCTTCATTTTTAGCCGTCCATGTCTCTGAAATATTAAACATAAAGTAATCAACATATGCATATACCATAGACTTTCATACGGAGTACATACATAGTAATATATAGTAATAGTAGAAAATTATACCAAAAGTATTGTTCACTGTCATCGGAGGACTAAGTACTGTATCAGCATTTCCAGTAATTATACCATGTAGTTTGGTTAGGGCCGGTGGACTATTTAATAATAACGTATACACGCTTTCTGTTCCGACTAAATTGAGACGAGCACAAAAGTTGCGAGATTCATCCCTAATCTTATTGATTTTGCCATTGAGTGTTTCCAACTTCCTCATCATAATAGGCAGACATGTTATATATTTTAGTTATTTTATATATGAGAGAAATAGGTGTGAGGAGATGTAGTATGAAACTATAACTTATATATAGAGCTACGTAATTGTTCATTTCAATATTTTTTTTCCTGTTTTTCAATTGTCAATAAAAGCATCTGTCAGAATTTGTAGTAGAGTCACTTCAATTTTTAATAAATGATTCTGAATTGTCTAATCAACATAATGTATGTCGGAATTGAGTAGTGTATAGTCACTTCAATTTTCGTATCTTATCAATTAAAGCATCTGACAGAATTAGTAGTGGAGTCACTTCAATTTTTAATAAATGATTCTGAATTGTCTAATCAACATAATGTATGTCGGAATTGAGTAGTGTATAGTCACTTCAATTTTCGTATCTTATCAATTAAAGCATCTGTCAGAATTTGTAGTGGAGTCACTTCAATTTTTAATAAATGATTCTGAATTGTCTAATCAACATAATGTATGTCGGAATTGAGTAGTGTATAGTCACTTCAATTTTCATATCTTATCAATTAAAGCATCTGTCAGAATTTGTAGTGGAGTCACTTCAATTTTTAATAAATGATTCTGAATTGTCTAATCAACATAATGTATGTCGGAATTGAGCTGTCAAAGAAATGATTCTGAATTCTGAATTGTCTAATCAATAGAGTTGTCAATTAAAAATAAGAGTACGAAGCACAGTAGCACCATTAATTTGAAAATAAGAGTACGAAGCACAACATTAACATTCTTTTAAAAATAAAAGTACATGATTAAAAAGAAAATAACATAAAGGTTCAAGACTCAACACCGTAAAACCTAAGATTCTCCAAATTTCTGCCAAATATTTTCAATTAAGTCCGCCCGGAGTTCTTGATGGCCCCTTGAATTTCTTATGCGAGTTCTGTTCTGAATGTACGTACTTATTGAAGCGGTGTATCCAAGTTCATATTCTGGTTCTTGCACGGTTACATCACCTTCCTCATTTCCATTATTAGTAAACTCATTTGGATCGTAGTTGGCATAATTCTCTCTTTCGTCCTCAACTATCATGTTATGGAGTATTATACAAGTGGTTATGATTTTTCCCATTCGTTCAACACTCCATGTTAGTGCCTCTTTACGTACAATTGCAAACCTAGCTTGTAGGACCCCAAATGCCCTCTTTACATCCTTCCTAGCCGCTTCTTGACGTTCAGCGAATAGTTAGTCCTTCGGTGTTTGTGGTAGTGGAATTGATTGTATAAATGTTGACCATTGTGGGTAGATACTATCGGTCAAGTAATATCCGGTGTTGTACTCATGCCCATTAATTGTATAGTTAACTCGCGGAGCTCTTCCATTCATCATATCATCAAAAATAGGAGAACGGGGAGCATAGTTAAGTCATTACAAGATCCCGGAATCCCAAAGAACGAGTGCCATATCCAAAGATCTTGAGAGGCTACGGCTTCCAAAATAACTGTAGCTCTACCACTACGTCCTTGGTACATTCCTCTCCAACCAACTGGGAAGTTCTTCCACTTCCAATGCATGCAGTCAATGCTCCCCAACATTCCAGGAAAACCACATCTATTACCAATGTAGAGTAGTCTTTGCATATCATCAGCGGCAGGAGCTCTTAAATACTCTGGACCCAGTCGTTCTACAATTGCATCAGTGAAGCGCTCTAGCGCAACTATTGCGGTAGACCCTCCGAGCCGAATGTATTCATCATTCCTGTCTGCGGCTTCCCCGTACGCTAACATACGTAAGGCTGCAGTGCACTTCTGTAAAGACGACAGACCACCTCTACCGGTCTCATCCGGACCAGGGTTGAAAAATGAATGATATGATTCACAAACCTCCACTAATCTTAGGAAAACATGTCGGTTCATCCGGAAACGACGACGAAACAGATTTGGTGGATAAGTGGGATTCGGAGCAAAGTAGTCGTTGTATAGATTTTGATGACCAACTTCGCGGTTCCGCTCAATGTATCTTCTCGGACCTCTTCGCCTACGACTTTGTTGCGCAACCATTTGTGAGATACGGCCGATACATCCATCAATGCCCCGCTCTATCGCTTCGCACTCGGTATCATCCTCACTTGAAGATGAAGAAGACGAAGATGATGAAAATTCATAAAGAGCATCCATTATTTTATTCTGATATTTGTTGTGGTATATTGTTGTTGGATATAAAATTGAAGTTGTGATATTTGTTGTTGGAATGTTTAACAATGCTCAATAAATAGACATGACCCATTACTTTCTCAGTACGATTCCAATATCCACAATAAATAGACAATGCATAGAAAGTTGTGCCACACAACTTGCAAAATACGGAGTATATTGTATACCACACAAGTTGGACAACTAACTGTACTACACTATTTCGTCATATAGGCAAGTCATATCATGCAGTAAAAGTAGCTCACTTTTGAAAAAAGAAATGTTATGTTAAAAATTAGTTGATAAGACAGTACGTACCAGCTTTATCAAAGTTACTTTCACACAAAACGAGTAGAGAATACACTGGTACGCAAAATACAATTACCAAGACTAAACTAAAATAAACACAAACTTAAAGAAAAAATACTTAAAGTAAAAACATTAACCATAAACAGAAATATAAAGAAATACTAAAACTAAAACATAAACATACTACCCGCAAACATAAACATAACTTCAAACTAAAACGTAAACGAAATTTTAAATAAGAGACACTTGCAAATACTTCATAACCCTTCTTCTAGTTTCGTAATTCGTTGAAAAGTTGCTGCTTCCATTCCTCTTCTTCTGGGGTTAAATTGTTTCTTGACGATAAATCGTGGAACGCCTGCCATTTCCACTTCATCGTATCGTTCTTGACCTTCTGTTCAATAACAGCAATCTGTTTATTCTTCGCTTCAATATGTTTATTCTTCGTTTCCAAATTCTGTATAGCAAAATTTAGCCTCTCCCACTGCAATTCCGCATCGGCCTTCTTCCTATTCCCGTGACGGTCTATACTTTCAGCCAAATACGCAATCTCTCCAACTTTGATCTTCCCCTTCGTCTTCTTTGCTGCCTTTATACCTTGCGGACGTTGACTCCCGCGTCCCTCACCTTCTTCAGCGCTAGTTGGTGTAGAAAAACCACTGTCATTTAGGCGAACTCTCTTACCACTTCCGGCAGAATCTAGGTCGCTTCCAATGACAGGGGTATCTGGATCTGTGCTCTTCTCACCCATAGACATATCGTTTCTACTGTTAGTACTCTGCTTCCTACTAACCCTCGTATTAGTATAGCCTCCAACAACTTCACGCCATTTATGATATTTTCTAAGCATCATCCATGCACGCTCATCTTGAAATTTTCCACCGTGAGCCTCATTATAAAGTGCATGAGCTTCTTGAATGATGTCTTTTTCCTTGTACCCGCTTCTGCCCTTCCTCCGAACAGCTTCTTCGTAACATCCAACCCATTTCATGACAGCGGCTGTTACTCGTCGAAATCGACTGCACAACATGCCGTGATTACGATGCATGATCTTGTCAGGGTTAGCTTCACGTGCTTTTTCAAACAACTCTCCGACTTTCACCCATAATGCATCTTTCTTTTGATTAGTTCCAATGATGTTATCAGTTGAGTGCCTCATAAACGAAGATATGAGAGCTTCATCCTCTTGGATAGACCATATCTTTTTCTTCCTTGCTGAACCAGACGGTTCACTGGCCCTCACAGAGACCTCAACTTCATCGCTTTCTTCAACTACGTTGTCCCTATCACACTTTGAAGTTTGAGATAGGTTGCAGTTGAACGAGTTATTTGACGGGATTTGCGAACTGTAACCAGGGTAAGTATCAGAATAATTATTGTAGTTATTGTCAAACTGCTGGGAAGGATGAAAATTTTGCGGGGGTTGAGAATTATATTGTGGGTTTTGATAATTATTTTGGTCGTAACCTGCGTAATTAGGCCGGGTTTGATAGTTATTTGGATTACATTGTGGGTTTAGATAATTGCCGGAGGTAGCGATATTTGATTGAGGACCCATAAAACTTTCGGTTCTCATTTTTCGAAAAACTTCTAACATTTGTTGTTCGAAATTATTACTACTACTATTATCATTATTACTCGGGTTATTGTAATTATTATAGTTATCCATAACTAATATTAGAAAGAAATAGGTTTAATTTTGTTTTGTATTAAATGTGATTAACAAAATAAAATAGAGAGAGAAAGAAGTAGTGTGATAATACTACCCAATATTATACTCTATTTATAGAGAAAATAATTTCAAACTTAGATATGTTCTTTTTTTTTTGAAAAAAAAAAATAAGATTTTTCATAAAAAACCGTAAACAGTTCAAAAGAAATAAGAAATAAATATATTGAATATGGACTTGACAAGTGTCAAGTCCCTATTGGATAATAATTTTTTTTTTTTTTAAAAAAAGGGTCAAACAACCAACTACACGCTCCTTCATATTCTTCCTCACAAACATGAGGCTCCTCATGAGCATCATGAGGATGAAGTATCATATTCATGCAAAATTATGGTTGGAGCACCATCACCATCCTCATGAGCAACCTCCAACTCATGGTTGGAGGTGCTCTAAAGGAGTTACATGAGAGGGAGTTAAGATCGGGAGGTAGTTAGGTTTTTTTATTTTTTTTATTTGTTGTGTATTGTGGTAATGGGAAGTTATAGATGTCAGTTATATTTTTAAGGGTTATTTCATAACAATAATACCAACTATGGGGGTGCTTCTTATATTAATACAAACTATACATAATCCCGTTTTAATATGAACTATCCTCTCATTAATCTCTCTTTATAACCAATGCCTTTTTTTACCTGTAAAACCGGTAATTGTGATCTGCTAGGTTTTGGTGCGCCTCTTCTTCTTCTTCCCCTTTATATTCATCAAATTAAAAGTCGTCATTCATTATCGACCTTCAAAACCCTCATTGACACAATGAGATGTGGTTATTCATCTGGATCCTCCTCTAATTCGTATCCTTCAAATGTCAGATTTTTTTTTTGCAAACGTCAGATGCTCCAATCTATTTACCACAATTTCAAAAAATTTAAGAAAAGCAATGGCGAGAAGAGATGTCGAGTTCAACAATGACGAGAGAAGAGTACGTAGTAACGAGAGAGGAAGTGTACAGAGTATGGTGGGAGGGGGACTTTAATTCAAAAAGAAATAAAAAGGAAAAGGAAATCGGCTCATCAGGTAGCCGGTAACTTGTTCTAAAGAGAGATTAATAAGGGGATAGTTCATATTAAAACGGGATTACGTATAGTTGGTATTAATATAAGAAGCACCCCCATAGTTGGTATTATTGTTATGAAATAACCCTATTTTTAATTGTATATTTTAGAAGATAAGAAGAATTGTAGTGTACATGTGTGTGACACATCAGATCCACGTAGGATCCATGTAGGATGTTGATTTAGGATGCCGATGTATCTCAATGTGGGAAGAGGAAATGTTGCTGTTTTGTATAATAAGGGATATAAATTAATATTCAATTTAATTTTTAATCTTTTAATTATAAAAAAATTTTAAAAATTTATTGAAATATAAAATCCGTGCGATGAATATTAGTTTAAATAACTGAAATATAACATCATAATTAAAGAGTATAAAAATAAAACGAAGTACTATTAAAATAAATAAAAAGAGGTAAAAAATCGACATTCGAAACTATCTGTATTCTGACCAACCCGTTTCGGACCTATTTAAAACGATCCATAATTAAACCGATCTGTATCAGTATTTTGACCCGACATGTTTAAAGTTATTTAAAAAAAATTATGTACATTAAAAACAAATCTGCCTTATAAGGTTAGAAGTATGAATTCTACTTTCAATCAAAATTTATTATTGGCCTCCAAATGACCTCATAATTCTCTTTCTGAAGACTTACTCTATTTACAAAAATATAAGATATTATGTACATGAGTGGTTTGTAGTGTAGTGGTTTTAGTGTTATCCATCACTTGAAAGTGCTAGCCTTTTATTTTTATAAGCAAGGGCCTCAAATTCGAGACTCGAACTAAGCCTCCGAATTTTTTAAGACGCCCCTGAATAGTAATTATCGTAATGTATTTAGTAATTAGTAGACTTGTGTTGTTTATAAAAAGAATTCTACTTTCACTCAAAATATGTCTCATGTTAGAATTAAGAAGTCTACTTCTAACCTCATATTTACTCAAAACCCGGAAATATAAAATAATAATATAGTTAATATGATTGTAAAATAGAAAAAAGCCTCCTTTAATTATATATATTGATGATTGATTATCGTTAGAAAAAACCGATTTAACTAAATTGGTGTTTGTTATTATATTTGTTATTTGAATTGTTAATTAATTTGGTAATTAATTTGATAACTAATTTGATAATTATATTGTTAACTCGTTAAAATATTAAAATCATGTCGGAAACACACAACACCGAGTCGGCGTAAAAAAAGAGTCGATCACAGCAACGTCAAGGTAGGGTAGAACCCTCCGGTTCACAAACACCACAATCGGAGGCACATGGTCAATTTACGACCTCACAATTTAACCAATGGTCCGGTATCACGCCTTCATTCATGAACTTTGGCACCCCGAGCGGGTCGACCGCTTATGGTTACGATTTAACCGAGGCGCCAACGGGACAAGGGTCCCAACAAACTTTTAACATGACGCCCAACCAATTTATTTTTGATACGTCCACAATGTCGGGGAGACCACCTTTACCACCGTATCCCTTTACACAAACAGGTCAATTCGGTCATACTGATCAATTCGATCAAACGGGTCAAACAACCTTTACACAATTTGGACCATAATCGTCTACAGAATTTGCACACGACACATCGGTACAAAGAGTGTCAAAATTCACAAATGTTATCCCACAAACCGAAACGGTTCAACCACCCGGCAATGAGATAATTTGGCAGACGGAAGCAAAAATGGCTGAATTAAAGCAAAGTAAAGAATGACAAAGTTTCACTAAGAGTGTAGATAAAAAATTTGCTAGATGTAATAACAACTGTAAGACTGTGTTAAGTGCTAAAAGTTCGTCGGGTACCGGTCACCTAGGACGACACGCTAAAAAATGTGTTCCAAAGACGTCGGTCAAACATCCATTAACCAATTTGTGACCCAACCCCCTCACAACATCAATTGCTAATTGTATGTAAACACATTCACTAAACTAGATAACAAAAGCAAGTCATATGTAATTGTTGATTCTAGATAATGACAATGAGGATGTCGAAAAGGAGGGTAAGGGGATTAGGGGAAGGGAATGAGGATGTGAAGCATGTGAATGTGGAAGAGAAAGAGCATTAAGGTAGAGGGGGTGAAGGAGAATGGGAAGTACGAGATAAGGGGTAGAAGAAGTTGAAGGAGCGACACCTTCACTGAGCTAGATGACAAAAACAACTCATATTTAAGAAAGAATTTTATACGATGATAAGGAGAAGGAAGCAAAGGGGAGGGGAAGAAGAAGGAGAATAAAAAGTGGAGGAGGAAAATTGATCTTAGGGCTCGTTTGGTTCACCATGGGAAGATGGAGTTACCGGGAACTTAAATTCACTTGAACTTGTATTTCATGGGAATTACAAAAATATTGTTTGGTTGCCATGTAGAAATAACTTCATGCGGGAAGTTCTACACACCAAGGGGGGCTTGGTGAGTAACTTCCTCCATTATGGAGGAAGTGACAATTCCTGGGAAGTGACAATTCCCGGGAAGTGGACAACCAAACAACATCCCAATTTATCAATTCATGGGAAGTTATACTTCCCATGATTTGAGAGGGCAACCAAACGATCCCTTAGTAGACGAGTAAGGAGAAACGTGAAGAGAAGGGTCATTAGGGGGAAAAGGAGAGGGGGGCATGACTATGCCAGGTAAAAGGAGTTAAAGGGACAACACGTTTAATGAACTCGATGACAAAAAAAAGTCATATTTAAGGATGAATCTATAATGACTTTATGAGGAGCAGGAGGGGAAGAGGGAGGAAAAGAGTGAGGAAGAAGGGAAAGAGAAAGGGATATGGAGAAAGTGAGGTGGATTGAGGTCTATTGGGAATAACACTAAATTAAAGTCGGGTGATATACCTCAAACCAATAGGAGTCACAGCGTTTCATATTGTTAATTTGCACCGAGAATTGTGTCGCTTAGTTTAGTTGACACTGTATCGTACACATTTTCTTGAATATATTTAACATTAAATTTAATAAATAAACATTTTTAAACGACAGGAAATTGACACTAGATAATGATTCTTGAGAAGAAATTTCAAAATATTTTCTACAGAAAAAGGTAATAATGAAATACTTGCATACTGAAGCAAAATCAACAACTATCGATTTGCTGTGATTACACTCGAACATAACTATACCAGTAATCATTGTTGTATATATACTCGTATCATTTATCTGAAAGTAACATGAAAACTAACTAGATCTTTAAATTGAAAAGCCAGAACATAACATTCCCGATGAAGCACCGCGCGCATCCACGGATTTTCATGTTTGGCACGGTGCCAAAGGAAACAGCAAAACATTCAATCAAATAGTCCACATTAAAATCAACTACTATTACTCCCTCCATCTCGATCAAATGTTTGCCTTTGATTTTAGCACAAAGACCAAGGAGGGGGGAGGGATCCAATAAATGGGTGACATTTGAAGCAAAACTGATGTGGCGGATCATTTTATATATAAAAAATTTTCTAAAATAGAAAGGCAAACAAATGACCGAGACGACTTAAAATGGAATACGCAAATAATTGATCGGAACGGAGGGAGTATAAATTTACGGGCCAAAACCGCATTTATACCAAACACTGCGCGCGTGGCGGCTCAACTAGTCAAATATAATGCTCCACCATTACATATGCTCACCAATGTAAACCAATACGCAGCATGAACAGGTTGTAGACACCCGCATTTTGCCTGCTAGTGTCTATAGCAGTCTCCAACAAAACAACCAATGATGATCGGACGAAAACGTGACTTATTACGCTCAGATACGGACTCGGAATCAATAATATCCGACGTGAGCATTTAGCGGAGTATAAATCTCTAAAAACCGACCTCAAATCCAGGCCCAATGGGTCGTTTCCAATAAAACGAGACTAATTTGAGCCAAAACCGACACCAAAAATAAAACTGTCTTTTAGCGACCGGGTCAAAACCTGGTCAAAGACGAATCCGACCCAAAAACCAGCCAAGTGAGCTTCTAGAAACAAGCGCCAAATCCACAACTTCAAAAATTCAAAAGAGTCAAAGCTTTCCTAAATTGGCTCACCCACCCGACCCACTCGATCGAGTGGTTTGACCTCACTCGATCGAGTGTAGCTACAAAAAACCGATCAGACCATTCTTTTCAGGGCACTCGATCGAGTACGCTAGGGCCACTCGATCGAGTGACCTTAGGTCGAGGGGTATTCTCAATAAATACCCCCTCATACCTCTCATAAAATGAGATTTTTACCAAGCATTACAACCTACATTTGCAACCCTAATCCTCACTATCACACAACACTTACACAACCCTACTCATCACACATTTCACAACCTTAATCACCTTACACTACAACCTTACAACCTTTTCAATCATCCATCATCTACACACACATATACATTCAAAATCCCGAGATCAAAACACGTCAAAGACACACACCATAACTCACCCTACATATCTCGACACTCCCGCGCTCCCGTCGCTACTACGAGTCCGTTTCCGAGGCCATTTAAGCATGTAGGTTGAGGGTAGTGTCATCAAACCCCGTTTCTTTTTCTCCTTTCTCTTTTTCGATTATATATGTACTATTATTATTAGTCGATATTAACGACACTAATATTTTATTTACAAACACTAACTTTTAATTTTGTGCATACTAACTTTTTAATTTATTTTTGTATACTAACATTCTATTTATCGCAATCTAACATTTTATTTATGTACGCTAACACTAACATTTATATTATTGCATTTCAATTTTCGTCACTCATATTTATGTACCGCGTATATTTATATAATAATAAAATCTTCAGATTCGAACACGTTTGACTATGACAACCGCTACAAGTCCGTTTAATCCCTTTACGAGTCGCGACGGAGGTGGCACCCTTTCGAGGAGCGCCGCCCCAAGCACTCAAGGGCGTAAAGCGATCGTGGTCGTACTTAGTTGAACGGGTCCGATTCCATTTCCAAGATTGGTACGAAACCCGTTGACGCTAAACCGAGCATCACATAATCCGTAAGGATTATTATAGATGTCGTAACGCGGAGGGAATTAATTTCGTCCTAATTCGATTCAAAACAATTTTATCACACTCTTTTCAAGGATCCCGATGACGGTCTCGCAATCATATAAAAATGTTACGGGTACCGAAAACCGAGCCGATGCCATATTTATATTCGACTCGGTTGACAATCGGTTTTAAAACAAAGTATAAATCTCGAAACTGTTACCACTTCGAGACTGAGCAGCAGCTCAAACAGGAGGCACTCGATCGAGTGTCATAGCCCACTCGATCGAGTTGCACTCCAAAAACGAGGCAGAAGGTCTGTAATAGGGTCACTCGATCGAGTCCCGACCATGACTCGATCGAGTGGTCCCCTTTTGGACTACATCGTGAGCTCCTAAATGCTTTTCAAGCCTCGATCTTTTTTAAGACTTCGGTCTACGCGTGCAAAGTCAATCACGTGATTCCTTATTCAAAACTCATGCATTTTATTCTTTTACTTTCACGACTTTGATTAACATCTTTCACGATTAGTTTTGTATCGACGACTCTTTAGTTGTATCCGATGCATGACTAGTCTAGACGCCAATGTTTCAATGTGATAAGTCGGGACAAGGCATCGAGATTTGGGTTCGAGCTAGCACCACGCTTAGGTCCCATACGCGAACGCGTATTAAAATCTCCTTTCTTCGTTTAGTACACTATATAATGTGTATTTAATCGAAGTTCGTCCATCCACTCAACTTACGTTCTAGTTTATATTTACTATATACGGGTCCGTTTATAGTTAGTATTTTCCGCTTTTAATTTGTTTATCCTATTTGATTGCTCGTTGTATTGTAAGTTCCGGGTTGTATTCCGCCCGTGTAATTTGTAATTTATTTACGATTTTTCTATTTTTGATGTTTGCCATTTATTGCCTTAAATGAACATCACATGCTAAATCACTTTGACGTGAATCAAAATGCATTAAAATGACGTAGTTCACATAACTCGCATGCTTAGCCGTTGTTTGCATATCATTTAATCAATTTACTAGCGCGCGTACACGAACACGAACGATGTCTTAGTAGAGGCCGCTAAGTGCGGGCGGGGTTAGGTGTCCTTAGTGGGCTTCCCAACACGTACCCTCACCCCTTACTCAGAACCACAGTTTCCGGATGTGCGGAACCATTGGTGCACGAGAGTCATTCGATGCACGATATCCGACAACTCGGCTTCGGTATCGTAATGCAAAGGGACGAACTCATAAGCTCTAGCACTAAAAGCGGGCCGTGCTTTGTGCACAAAACGCCCAAGTGTAGAGTGAGTTCGAACGGGTCCGAATTCCCATAAAATTCGGTGGCGACTCCAACTATGATTTAAATTTCGACCCGAGATCAATCTTACCATGAGATTCATTCGCCTACCCAAACCCGCGCGTGGCCGAGTCGGGGAGGACCTACGTCATGTCCACACATGTGCTTCATGTAACTTACCAAAATATGTCACACGACTCACACTGACATCAACCATCAGTAACACGAGAACAATTCTCACGAAAATACGAAATTGATAAATCATTAACACAAGAACAATTCTCACAGAACGAAAAAATAATAATCAAATTAATACGCGGGTAGAATATCTCACAACCAATTATGAGTCGTAGATTCACGTCTATCCGATTAATATTACATAATAACAGAGACTCTGATACGACTTTGGGGTTACAACCCTTAAAATCAAGGACCTGTTACAAGTATTAACCGAAAAGACAAAAATAGATGGATAACGATTATACCTTATTTGTAGCTGAACAACGTATTAATAAGAAGTATTCCGTACAAGAATATACGGAGTAATAAATCCAGAGACATATATGAATCTTCACGGACAGAATATATAATTTTCGAAGAACAATATATATAAAGGGACGTGCTATTTCATACACGCCGTTTACTTCGTTGTACACATTTTGTCACTTTTATTTCCGTGTTTGCCCTTCTCCTTTTAAAACCTCTGTTTTAAAAACCTCTATTTTATTCCTTGTTTAAAGAGGAACAAAGGTTGCGGGAGGAGGAGGCTATTGGGATAATTATTGCTAAGCTCCAAGACATAGCCTTAAAGAATAAGGAGAGACGAACAAAGAAGGTAGGGGCTGGGAAGTCGGGTGTGACCGACCAGAGGCTTGGACTGGAGAGAGGGACTGGTGAGGAGGGTAATATACAGGAGTTGGGGGGAGACAATGAAATAAGGGGGTTGCTGGAGGAGGGTTTCAAAGGGGTTAATGAAGGGGGGGATGATATGGATTGTTGGATGATGGCAACAGATGATGATGATGTGCAATGTGAGAATCGGGTGACAGGGACTGAAATTGGGGCGATTTCGAGTAGTAATAGTAAGGGAGGGAAGTGGAAGAGGAGGGCCAGGGAAGGGAGTGACAATATGGGAGGAGTACGAGGGCAGCCCGGGAAACGGGGACGAGATGAGGAGAGTGGATGGAGGGAGGAGATGGGAAGAACTTGAAAACCTTCATGGGTGTAAGTTCACCTGAGGCGGAGGCTGAGGTCGCTCAGTCCCGCCCGGCTCAATGAGTCTCCTTAGCCTCAACTACAGGGGGCTGGGCAACCCCTCTGCAGTTGGCAGTTTACGAAACCTTCTTCGGAAGGAGGCCCCCTGCTATAGCTTTCTTATGCGAGACGAAGCTAAGCAGTATGGAGTTTGGGGATATTAGGGACGTTTTACAAGATTATGACAGTATTGCTGTGGATAGTGTTGGGAGGTCGGGGGGTCTTGCATTTCTGTGGAGGAAGGGGTTACAGTGTACTTTTAGGTCCTCGTCAGTTCATCACATGGACTTCGACGTCTATCTTGGGGGGAAGGAGTGGCGAGTTACTGGTTTTTATGGGTGGCCGGTTGTAAATGACAGACATTTATCTTGGCAGCTGCTGCGGATGCTGTATAGTGAGGTCGACAGCCCGTGGGTGTGTTTGGGGGATTTCAATGAGATTCTCCACGCAAATGAGATGAAAGGCGGGTCTCGCGCTCAATGGCAAATGACTAATTTCCGGGAGGCTATCGACGATTGTAGGCTGATGGATATTCCTTACGAGGGATATGAGTTCACTTTCGATAATGGTCAGGTAGGGGATATGAATCGACAGTGTCGATTAGATAGAGCGTTGGGCAACGAAGCGTGGTTCACTCTGTTTCCGAAAGCAAAACTTCGCCATCTTACTAGGGAATGGTCGGATCATGCTCCAATTAAGCTCGTGCTGGAGGAACGACGGGACGAGGAAGGAAGAAAGCGACCTTTCCGTTTCGAGCAAATGTGGGTCGGCGAAGAGGGTTGTGAAGATGCAATTTGTCGAGCATGGGAGCGGAATGAGGGTGATTTCTTCGACAAACTACGGGCATGTGGAGAGGAACTTATGTCCTGGAAAGGAGTGAGCATAGGCAAAATTGTACGTGATATTCAACGAAAACGGAAACGACTTGCCAAACTGGACGAGGAGGAGCGAAGCAGTGAACGAGTACAGGAGAGGAAGCGTATTGTTTGGGAAATTTCTGGGTTGCTCCGTACCGAATAACTTTTTTGGAAGCAAAGATCACGAACAACATGGTTGCGGGAAGGGGATAAAAACACCAAATTTTTCCATAGGAAAGCGTCGATTAGAAAGCAAAACAACCAAATCACTCGGATTATGGATGACTCTGGTAATTTTCGTGAAGGCCCGGAGCAGGTTGAGGAGGTGGTCAGGACTTATTTCCCGAACCTGTTTGAGTCAGCCCAGCCAAGTAATTTTGAAGCCATGCTGGAAGGAATCTCGGGGAGGGTGACGGATCGGATGAACTGGTATTTAAGACAGGAATACACTGAACTTGAGGTGAACTTGGCGTTAGAACAGATGCATCCAACGAAAGCGCCCGGCCCGGATGGAATGAATGCGCTTTTCTACCAAACCTACTGGCACGTGGTAGGATCGGAGGTGACGAAGCTGGTGCTTGGGATTTTACGTGGTGATCCGTTTCCGAGGGATTGCAACAAAATGTTTATTGTTCTCATCCCGAAGGTTAAGAATGTGTGTAAAATGGGGGAATTGAGACCGATTAGCCTGTGTAATGTGGTTTATAAACTTGTATCCAAAGTACTATCTAATCGGCTGAAGATTTTCCTTGGTGATATTGTATCGGAGAATCAAAGTGCTTTCACCCCGGGAAGACAAATTACGGATAACGTTTTGGTTGCGTTCGAAGCTTTCCATCATATGAAAAATATGAGGACAGGGGATGGGTTTATGGCGGTAAAACTTGACATGGCCAAGGCCTATGACCGAGTTGAGTGGTTTTTTCTCGAACGTGTCTTGTGTCGGATGGGCTTTGACCAGAATTGGAGGAACAGGGTTATGATGTGTGTCACTACGGTCTCGTTTGAAGTTCTGCTAAATAGGAAACCCACTCGGGAATTCAGCCCGGGTCGAGGGCTGAGGCAAGGAGATCCTCTATCTCCTTACTTGTTCATACTTTGTGCAGAGGTGTTGTCAAGTCTTATGCAGAAGGCGGTTGAGGCTAAGTCGATACACGGTATTCGGATCGCTCGTGAGGCCCCAATTATATCACACTTATTTTTTGCGAACGACAGCCTCCTTTTTTGCCGTGCAAATGAGACCGAGGCTCGGGTGATGAAGGATGTGTTAACCAAGTATGAGGATGCTTCGGGGCAGTTAGTTAATTATGATAAAACGACAGCGTCGTTTTGCCTATCCACACCTCTGTTACGGAGAGAGAATGTCGCTAGGGAGCTTGGGGTTCGTATTGTGGATAACCCGGGAAAATACTTAGGCTTACCTACGGTGGTTGGTAGGTCGAAACGGGGGCTATGTAGCATACTTCGTGAGAAGCTCACTAAGAAATTGCATGGGTGGCGGGGAATGCTCCTGTCTAAAGCTGGTAGAGAAGTGCTGATAAAGGCGGTGGCCCAATCTATCTCTACTTACGTCATGAGTGTCTTCAAACTGCCTGTAAGTTTCTGCGAGGAGCTCCGATCGATGATTTCAAGATTTTGGTGGGGTTCGAAGGATGGGCAAAGGAAGATTTCTTAGATTGCGTGGTCTAAAATGTGCAAACCAAAACATCTAGGCGGCCTAGGTTTCCGGGACTTCCATAATTTTAATCTGGCCCTTTTAGGAAAACAGGCTTGGCGTCTCACGGTTAATACTGGGAGCCTCGTCTGTCGGGTGCTTCGCGCTAAATATTTCCGAAATGGCTCCTTTCTCCAATCGGAGCTGGGCGCAAACCCGAGTTATACCTGGAAAGGGATATGGGAAGCAAAAGAAGTTGTCCTTAAAGGGGTTCGGAAAAGAATTGGTAACGGACTGGGAACAAATGTATGGAGTGACCCGTGGGTGCAGGGACATGCCTCGAGGCGTGTTCTTACCCCCCGTCTATCGAGAGATGCGAATATGGTTGTGGCTGATTTAATTAGAGAGGATGGAACCTGGAATCTTGGATTGATGCGTTCAATTTTCCTTCACTGTGATCTCGATGCAATGATGAATATTCGATTGAGCAAGCTCGGTATTGAAGATGCTTGGACCTGGGACCTGGAAAAGAATGGAGAATATAGTGTGAGATCAGCTTACAGACTGCTTACGGAGAGTACGGAAGATGGGCTTGGTCCGTCTGATTTTACTCGGGAAAAGTGGCTCTGGTCACGAATTTGGAAAGCGCATGTTCTCCCAAGAGTTAAGGTTTTTTTCTGGCAACTTTGCTCGGAGGCCTTACCGACGAGATGTAATTTGGCGAAACGGGTCAAGAGCATGGATGATAGCTGCCCGATTTGTGGTAGTGACGAAGAATCCTCTCTTCACTTGGTGAAGGAGTGCGGATGGAGTAGTGGTGTGTGGGATGGTCTTGATATCGAGCCGCGTAGGGAATATCGACATAGCAATGTTCGGGATTGGATTGAAGATATTTGGGTTGATTTGGAGGATGAGGAGAGAGCTAAAATGATGACGGGCTGTTGGGTTCTATGGGAGGCCAGAAATAAATGCGTCTTTGATGGGCTTAGACCGTCTTCTGAGAGGGTGGTGAGAAGAGCTCTTGATTTGTTGATGGAGATGAGAGATAGCTTGGTGGAGAACAGGGATGCAGGGCTGAACAGGGGAAGAGGAGGACGGTCTGAACAGAGGGGGTGGTCACCTCCGACGGAGGGGTTTATCAAAGTGAACTGTGATGCTAGTTTAAAGGATGGAGGCATTGGAGTGGGGGCTGTTGGCAGAGGGTCGGGTGGTCAGCTACTGTTGGCTGTTAGCGCTAGAAGGCGGGGGAAGACGGACGTTCCCGAGGCCGAGGCAGAGGCTATTTTGGAAGGATTGACGGAAGCTTGGAAACGGGGCTACAAGAATGTGATTATCGAGAGCGACTGTCAAGCAGTCATTGACGTGTTGGTGCATGGTCGTTCGGGTCGGAGCAACCTATTCCTTATTGTCGAAGAAATTGTTGGGTTAAGTCATAATTTCGAGTCTATTGAATGGTTGTTTGTGTCGCGTCGGTGGAACCATGTGGCTCATGCGTTGGCCCAGTTCCATACTTGTTCATTTGGTAGACAAATCTGGGAGGAAAAATGTTCTGAGCACATTGATTTGTTGATCTTTAATGATTCTATTGCAATGCAGTAATCCCTATTTGGGAGTTCAAAAAAAAAAAAAAAAAAAAACACCATTTAACCTAGCCAAATAATCTACCTCTTCATCATTATCGTATGCAATTCGACATGGAACAAGTAATTTATACTTTCTCGTTAATTATCTTGTTAATTACTTGTTAATAGTTTCATTATATCATTAATTACATCGTTAATTAGGGTTTAATTTATATTTTCTTGTTAATTATCAATAATTTCATTATATCATTAATTACATCATTAGGGTTTAGTAATTACGATCTTTCGGTCGAAGTTAATTCGTTGGATTTGTTGGGTGCGTGGTTGTTGGTCGCGGTGGTTTGTGGTGGTGGGAGAGGCGTATTGCCAACTTAGGTTTTTGGTGTATGTGTCACGAATGAATAGGGTTGGTGTATGTGTCACGAACGAATGCTAGATGCTGCTTTCCAATTTTTTTATTTTTTTTAAAATTCTAAATTTATTATTATTATTATTATTATTATTATTATTATTATTATTATTATTATTATTATTATTATTATTATTTAATTTCTTTTTAAATTTCATTTTAGCATTGTTCTTAGTATTCGTACTTTTTGGAATTATCGTACTACTTTTGATTTTTTCGATCTCAATATTTATCATACATATTTTGTATTTTGTACTTTAATAGTCATTTTATGTTATTTTGTTTATTTACGATGTAGTTCAATTGTATTTCTAATGTAACTTAGCTTCTTGCAATTTTGGTCATCATGCAAAATCGTATATATCCGTTTTTAAGTGTTATTTTCGATTCAAACTTAATGATATTAATAGTTCTCCTACTTTTCGTCTTTATATTGTAGGATGATATTCACCTTGACAAATATCCGGATCAGTTTATTGACACTACGCATTTATTCATTAGTAATAAGCGTTTTGCAGATCGTTCAACATTGATCTCAGAAATACAAGAAATGGGTTTGTTACATAATGATCTAGCGTGTTTTGTACGTGTTTATGACGGAGGTTTGAGCTAGATTTGGTGATTAAAGATGCGGATTTAGAGTGGAAATCGTCTTATTGATTTTATCTAAGAAATTGTGTTTTAGTGAAGAAAAGACGGTTTTTAGAGCTCTTAATTCTGTGATGTGTGATCTGGGCTCGAGACGGAGAGTTTGAAGAACAAGCCCAACAACCCAGGTGAAATATCAGAGCGCAGTTCGGGAATTGAAGACGGAACTGCTTTGAGTCCGTGTCAGCTTATTAGTTATTATTATTATTATTATTATTATATTATTATTATTATTATTATTATTAGGAAATTAGTATAATTTCCAATTATTATTAGACTACATATATTATTAGTTTTGGAGACTATCAGATTATTATTCATCATTCATATCAATCATAATACACGTTCAATTAGAAAATAAAGAAGAGAAGAACCCTAATTATGTGTAACTAATTCTTCCTTCTCGGATCAAAGATTTGACGCTTTCTGGTTAATCGATTGTGAGACTTTTCTTAATCTTTGTTTAATTATTGAGTATTGTTTATTCCTTGTGCTAATTTTATGATTGTTCTTTGTTTAATCTTTTTGGCCAATTGATTATTTCAATTTTCAATCTATTGCAATTCTTTGTGTTTGAATCCGTAATTGTTCAATTCACTAGATAAAGTTGCAACCTTTAGACCTAATTATTTGTATGCGTTTCATCGTAATTGGGTAAAAGGAGGAATAAATATATAATTCGAACCAATAACCGCGTGTGTTAAAGGTCGTTATTTCTATTGAATTGTTCTTATCGTTCATGCTGTTATTGAATTAAATCTAGACGCGTGGATTAGGTTGTTCAATAATTAGGTTGCTTAGGATTGCGTTTCGACCTAAGTAATATTATCTACGGAACAATTGAAACTTTTAGTTTCACAATAGAATACTCAGATTAAATAAAGGTTAGTAGTCGATGATCAATTATTTAACTAGTTAGTGGATTTTCTTTGAGTCGAGTCTCTTAATCTTCTGAATTCTCATTATTAGTTATTTCACTTTCGTTATTTTAGTTATTAGTCTAATCACTCACAAAACCCCCCATATTCTTGTTACGTTTATTCATATTATTCGCACATTATTTTTCATCGCCTTCCCTGTGGATTCGACACCCGACTTACCTCTACTATACTGTTAAAGGTAATAGGACTTAATTATTTATATTTGGGAGCATACGACCTAGGCTCACCAAATTTTGGCACCGTTGCCGGGGAAGGCAATTAGTTGTTTTTGTGTGATTATTTGTTTTCGTATCTCTTGTAAATATATATTTTAATTAAGGGTCTTTTGTTTGTCATCTAGAAATGAGTTTTTGTTGTCCTCAACTTGATAATGAGTTACTACATCACTATTTTGAAAGACTCGCAGAGTATGTGCTAGAACGCACATATTTACCTATGAGTAACGAACAACTCTTGGTAGCAATTTACCATAACTTTAATCGAGCAACTCAAATTGATTTGCAAGTTGAATGTGAAGGTAGATTTCTTGAGTTAGATCGTTATGAAAAATGGGATGTGATTGATATTTTGGTTAACAATGCTCGAGAATTAAAGATGACCACTTTATTTCTTGAACTTCCCCAATACTTTGAGTCTCCTAAACATGAATCGATTTTTCGTGATGATGTGACCAAAACTGAGTATCCTACTTCCCTTACTCATGTCGAGAGTTCCCCGCTAGATGATGAGGGAGAGGATGGTGACTCGTATTTTTTGACCATGCCCTATATAGAACCCGTATCAGACTTACCGTTACCCACATATTTTATTGATCCCTCTTTGGGTGGCGAATCGGGTGGTATATTACGGGATTTGAAAGACACGGCCAGAAGGAGTAGGGACACAGAATTTTTTTTTGAGATGACGCCGTTATCTAGAGAACCATACCAAGAATCCGACTATCTATATACCTTTATATTTATGCGGTGTGTGTGGTACATTCTTTTTGTAATGTTTTGTACGGTTTTCGCTAACTCTTTTTCTAGCTTGTTTGATCGTCTCCTACAAGCATTGACTTGTTCCGATCTTGATAGAAAATGGGTTACTTCATAGAGGGGTAGTGCTGTGTGACCCCTCACCGTCGTGCGGGACGTTAAATCGGCGCTTACGGGAGGCAACTCGCTTTTTGTTATTTGATGAATTTTTTTTGTTTTTGAATAAGTTAGTTTGTGGACTTCACTTGAAATTGGATGGAGGCAGCAGTCGAGAGAATTGATATTTTCGACCCAATTAATGAAGATTCCGCTTTCACGTCGGGTCAACGACGTAAAACAAGAGCGCTTCCGGGTGGAACGAGAAAGACTAATTTCAGGAGTTGGGGCGACTTGCGCGATCCGTGGGCGACTAGCATGGTGGTCCCTCAAAATCGAAGTGAAATTGAAGAAAATCGAAAAAAGAGACGAAGTTCCAGCGACCCGCGCGAGTCGCTTGGACTTCGGGCGAGTCTCGCAATGCTCTTCCCCTACAGCGTACAGGTATGTTTCTAATCTTAAAAAAAAAAAAAAACAAGAAAATCAGAAAACACGCTCATTGCCTATCTTCTTCCTCTTCACACCCTAATTCAATCCACCATCTTCGTCTTCCTCTTCATCCCTAATTCCCATCTCAAATTTAGCACCTTTTCAATTCTATCTCCGTCCTTCGTTCAGTTCCATCTCAAATATCCCCACAACTTCCAAAATATCGTCAATCTTTACTCAACCCTAATCCTTTCCTCTTCACTTCAACTCCAATTCAAACTCGTCGCCAGTATTCCGTCGTAGTCGTCGCCTGGTCTGTTGCCGGCCGCTGTCGTCGCTGTTCAGTCCGCCGTCTCTAAGATTCAGTGGTATCTCAAGCTTCTTGATGATGCGTCGCGGATTGATTTTCGTTTGTGGTGTTTCATTTGGGTGAATTTTGTTCGACTCGGATCGAGCTAACAGAGGTTTTAGAGCTCGATGGAAATTTCTGTGTTTTACCTGAGTTCAATTCGGAATTTGTCGAGTTGAGACTAGTTGGACGATTTGGGATTGGATGGGACGTCATTACCGTTCTTTGCACACGAATTTGGTATCTTTCTTAGGCCTGTGAGTTCCGCCTCTTCATTACTTTCAATTTCAGAAAAAAAAAATGGAGTCTTTTGTTGTTAGACTCAAGAGTGTTCAAAATGGAGTAGATTATGATGGCTGAAGCTGGGAGTTGAAATAGTTTGTTGTACTATGTTTTCCGTAGCTTCATTTTTATGCTTATTTGGGGCTACTCTGATACTCTCCTCGTGGTTGTAGTAAGAGGGTTAACCGTTTAGTCGTTCTTGTTAAAGTGTTGGGTTATTGTCGTGGACTCGTGTGGGACGATGGGTATCTGTGATTCGAATGCTATTGTTGTCAGTGATGGTTGGTGGTGCTTTCTGGCTCAAATTTGGTAGTCCATCGTGCTCCTTCCGTGAGACTATCAACTAAATGCGAGGCAAAGTGTGAGCGACAGTTTTCGTTGAATCCGTGAGGTTCGTTCTCTTCCCTTCTGTTTTGCGTCCTTTGTAACATTGAGGACAATGTTTCATACAAGTGTGGGGAGAAGAATCGGTCCGATTTGTGATGCAATTGTACTTGTGTGATATGCTTTATTTTCGTTACTTCTTCATTCAAAAAAGAAAAAATTGAAAAAAATTGAAAAAAAAAAAAGAAAAAAAATAAGGAAAAAAAGAAGAAGAAATAAACCCGGCTAGGTGAAAAACCGGAAAGGGCGCCTAGGCAAGAATGGGAAAAGTGGCCGAGGACGGAGTGAAAACCCGAAAGGGCGCTCCGGGTAAAAAGAAAAATCGAGTTGCGTGCTACGAGAGTAGTGTGAGTTGAAAAATAAAAAAGGAAAGCTAGAGTGAAAATCCGCAAGGGCGGACACTCTAGGCAAAATGAGGGACTTAGGAAAAAAAATTCACATATACTCTCTCCATTTTTGGTGTGGTGTCATAAGAAGAGTGAACAGAAGGTCGGTCGGGTAGGATAGTTTATTAAGGTGAGAAGAATCGCGGTGCGGATGTAGTCGTAGAACTAAATTTTATGCGATTGGAGTATTATTGTGTTGTATTGAGATATTAGAGGCGTTTAGGTCGATCACATGTGTGGGTTGCGAAGAATAGTGGTATATATCTTTTACCATTGGTGTCATTTGTAGCACATGTGATCTTGTTTAGGATTCGGAGAAATAAGGGGCGTAGTATCATGTTCCGATGTTTATTTTGGAGTTGTCTTGTGGTCACAAATTTTGTTGTTGTTTGTTTTTCATGTCATTGTGACCTTGTGCATAAATTTTTGAGGATGATGTAAGGAGGGTGGTTGAGGAGATGGAGCTTCCCATGTTTCGTTTGCAAGACCGTTGGTGTTTTATTGTTGATGTTTCCGAGTTTTGCTCGGGACGAGCAAAGGTCTAAGTGTGGGGAAGTTGATCTAGCGTGTTTTGTACATGTTTATGACGGAGATTTGAGCTAGATTTGGTGATTAAAGATGCAAATTTAGAGTGGAAATCGTCTTATTGATTTTATCTAAGAAATTGTGTTTTAGTGAAGAAAAGACGGTTTTTAGAGCTCTTAATTCCGTGATGTGTGATCTGGGCTCGAGACGGAGAGTTTGAAGAACAAGCCCAACAACTCGGGTGAAATATCAGAGCGCAGTTCGGGAATTGAAGACGGAACTGCTTTTAGTCCGTGTCAGCTTATTAGTTATTATTATTATTATTATTATTATTATTATTATATTATTATTATTATTATTATTATTATTATTATTATTAGATTTAGGAAATTAGTATAATTTCCTTTTATTATTAGACTACATATATTATTAGTTTTGGAGACTATCAGATTATTATTCATCATTCATATCAATCATAATACACGTTCAATTAGAAAATAAAGAAGAGAAGAACCCTAATTATGTGTAACTAATTCTTCCTTCTCGGATCAAAGATTTGAAGCTTTCTGGTTAATTGATTGTGAGACTTTTCTTAATCTTTGTTTAATTATTGAGTATTGTTTATTCCTTGTGCTAATTTTATGATTGTTCTTTGTTTAATCTTTTTGGCCAATTGATTATTTCAATTTTCAATCTATTGCAATTCTTTGTGTTAGAATCCTTAATTGTTCAATTCACTAGATAAAGTTGCAACCTTTAAACTTAATTATTTGTATGCGTTTCATCGTAATTGGGTAAAAGGAGGAATAAATATATAATTCGAACCAATAACCGCGTGTGTTAAAGGTCATTATTTCTATTGAATTGTTCTTATCGTTCATGCTGTTATTGAATTAAATCTAGACGCATGGATTAGGTTGTTCAATAATTAGGTTGCTTAGGATCGCATTTCGACCTAAGTAATATTATCTACGGAACAATTGGAACTTTTAGTTTCACAATAGAATACTCAAGGATTAAATAAAGGTTAGTAGTCGATGATCAATTATTTAACTAGTTAGTGGATTTTCTTTGAGTCGAGTCTCTTAATTTTCTGAATTCTCATTATTAGTTATTTCACTTTCTTTATTTTAGTTATTAGTCTAATCACTCACAAAACCCCCCATATTCGCACATTAATTTTCATCGCCTTCCCTGTGGATTCGACACCCGACTTACCTCTACTATATTGTTAAAGGTAATAGGACTTAATTATTTATCTTTGGGAGCATACGACCTAGGCTCACCACATAATATACAGATTCGAGTAGCACATCATCATCCAGACCGAGGTTTAGGGGAGCAATGGTTTACGTGCGAATAAGGTGGATGGTATCAGTGTCGAACAAAATTGAATGTTCCATCCAGCAGATCTTATACGGGAACTAAAAGAATTGGATGTCCGTTTAAATTGAAGTGCCTTAAACAAAGTGACGGTGCGTGGACAATGAATGTTCATAATGGGAACCGTAACCACTATCTTGTTGAAAATGCTCCCCCTTTGAGTGTAGAAACCAAAGATAGTATTTCGAGGATGACGGCAAGTAAAATCGGTGTATCTAACATTGTTATTGATTTCGGTAGCAGGAATATTAAGCTTAAACGTAAACAAGTGTACAATGTTCGTGCTAAACTGAGGAATAAGTCAAAAGAATATAGTACCGCATCAGAACAATTGTTGAAACTTTCTACGGATCATGGTTACCGAACTTTTCATCAAACAATTCCATCGAAGCAGAAAGGTAAATCTGAGCTAACTGATGTCTTATTTGCTAATCCAGATTCTATTAACCTTTTGAGGCGTTATCCGTATATTCTTATTGTTGATACTACTTACAACACCAATATGTATAAGATGCCATTGTTAGAAGTAATTGGTGTAACTCCTGTACATAAGAATTTTTCAATTTTCTACGCATTTCTGCAAAATGAGAAGGAAACGGCATATAACTAGGCTTTGAAATGTATCAAGGAAGTGTTAGCTTCAGATGACCGAATAGTATTTGTGACTGATAAGGAAAGTGCATTAATAAATTGTTGTGTGCTAAATTTAGACCGTTTTTCCCTACATTTAGACCCGTTTTTCCCTCGTTTTGCGAGTTTTGAGTGCGATTATCGCCATATTCTGCGTACTTCTCGCATTAGCGTCCCTCTTGTGCGTTTTACGTGTTTTTGGTAGTTTTTCTATCAATTTTGATAGGTTTTGCTATAAAAATCACGATTGAGCTTCCACGAGCACAAGAGAAAGGAAAACCGTCCAAAGAGCAAAGCACACAACTTAAAGTTTAAAGCCATCCGATCGAACAAACGAAGAATGAGACAAGACTCGAGGCCAGAAAAAATGACCGAGCGAAATTACACCCGGTGAGACACCACCGGGCGAAATTTCACCCGGTGAGACACCACCGGGCGAAATTTCACCCGACGGTAAAAATTGCCTCCCGAAGATTTTTCGAGCTTACCCACCGGGCGAAACTGACCGGGCGAAATTTCGCCCACCGGGTGAAATTTCGCCCGATGGTGAAGACGTGCCGAAAACGCGAAAAAAGAAGAAAATCTCACCGGGCGAAAATTTCACCCGATGGGAATTACTGACGAGTCCGTTGGGCGAAGTTTCACCCCATGGAGATGCAAAGGGAGATTGTCTCACTAATGGAGCATGAAGATGGATTTGGGCTTTAGGTTAAGGATCCATTAAGAGATTACTATATATATGTTACCCTAATTCATTGCCTAAACTCACCTCTCCATTGTGCTAAGGAGGGAAGACATTACACCCTTCCACCATCTTATTACACCATCAATTAATAGTAGTAGTAAAAATCCTAAAAAATTCCTAGTAGTTTATAAAGTAATTAGTAGTAGATCTACACAATTCTCATCAACAATTGTTTAGATCTCAAGTTTGTAGAAGACTATTCAAGGTTTATTTGAAGATTTGTTGGGTCTATTGGAGGATTAGTGACAAGTTCTCCATTTTATTCATCAAAGATTCAATCTTTATCTATGATATCTTCTTATTTCTTATAGATCTACATAGTTGGTACAATTATCTTCCACTCCCTAATCTCTATTTAGTTTTTGTGATATTTTCTCATCATCCTCTTGTTCAAATCTAATTAATATGCATGTTGTGATGAATTTCATAATGAATTGTGAGTAAATTTCTTGTTGGGGAGTTTAGGGATGAGGGCTTGGTTTATTTGAATATAGGGATGTTGGTGGGTTGCTTGCATGTTGGTTTATCTTATTTATGGTGTTGTGTCATCGTTGTTTTAGTCCGACCAACTAGACCGACCTTGACTAATTTCTATCAATATGGGGAAACTCGGGGTACAAATTACCATGACTAGAGACTTACCCTCATTCACCGCGAAAGCGGGTTTTTAGGTGAGTTTATCGACATTGTGACAAAAACTCGATCCCGACCTTCTTAGACCCCAAGTACCGAATCCCGACTTTTCCCTAACGCTTTTCCCTAAATTGATCAACTCTAAACCACCATCGCACTAATCCCTCTAGTATAGACTCGACCTCAAAAAGAAAACCCCCCTTCTAAGGCATCGAACACGACACTTTAAGCTTCACAAACACACACCGTTCCCTGTGGACCGACCTCGACTTACCACGATTACTTGTTTGTTTTTGTGATAATTCCGAGTCTATAAATATCGTTTGATCTCTCGTCCTTCGTTAACGACCGATCCGATTGGGAGGCGATCAAAATGGCGCCGTTGCCGGGGAACGACAAGTAGTTGTTGTGTTTTTAGTTGTTGTGTTTGATTCTTTTCCCTTCTCTCTTTTCCCTAGTGCCGCGAGGTGCTAGGAGTCTCACCGTTTAATTGAGTTTTATGCCCAGGAACACGTCATCGCCCTTGTGGTTCGATCCGGAACCGGAAAGGACTTTTAGAGCATTGCGTTTTCGAGGAAATAACTCAACCACCATCATTCCACATCCTTCATTATCACCTCCTAACCTTAATCCCATCCTTCCACATTCACCTTCTACACCTTCTACATCACATAACCCCACTCCAAACAATCCTTCCATACCTTCTACGTCACATAATTCACCACCACCACCACCATCACCGAAAACACCACCACCAATTCCATCCCCTCCAAATTCTCCAAATCCACCAAATTCTCCAAACCCTCCAAATCCAAATCCACCATCACCACCAATCCGACTAATGGCGACTCTAGGTTCGCATTCTCAACTCACACATGAAGAAACACCATCTCCTGTCGATTTCGGAGAGATTCCCGAGAACTACGAATTGAAAGCTTCTTTAACCAATGCGGTCCAACAAGATACATTTCACGGTTTTTCTCAAGAAGATGCTCAAGAGCACATTGCTTCATTTAAAGAAAAATTAGTAGGAGCACGTCTCAATGGGTTAACTTCATGCCAATTGCATCGTTTATTATTTCCGAAGACCCTAAGAGATGGAGCTCGTAGATGGCTTCAAGGCCATCCCGCTAATACATTTACAACATGGGCTCAACTATCTAATGCCTTCTTGGAGAAATATTTTCCGCCGTCAAAGACTAATCAATACCGCATGGAGATACAAACGTTCAAGCAAGATGAATTTGAAAGCCGAAGTGAGGCTTGGGAAAGATTTAGAGACTTGTTGCGCAAATGTCCACATCATGGAATACCCGATTGGCTAACTACCCAAACGTTTTATAACACCCTTTCATCAAGAACCAAGGAAAACCTCAATTCGGCCGCCGGAGGAGATTTCTCTTCTCTCACCGATGAGGCATCTAAAAATCTTATTGAGAAGATGGCAAGGAGTGATTCTAGAATGGGTCAATCGAGGGATTCTAGAAAGAAAGTTGAAGTGAACTCATCTACGAATTCTAATGAATTGAAATTCCAAATGGAACTTGAAGAATTGAAAAGGAGAATGGATGCCATGAATTCTAAGCCCACTCCTAGAGGTATATACCAAATTCAAGGGAGTGTTCCTCCAAGGCAACCATCTCCTCCAAAGTTATTAACATGGGAAGTTCAATGTGATCATTGTGGCAATCATGGCCACGACTCTAGCTCTTGCATTCCTAATGAAGAAGTCTATGTTGAAGAGCCAAATGAAGTTCAAGCTATACAAGTATATGGGCAAAGACCTCAATTTGATCCCTTTTCTAATACTTACAATGCCGGCACAAGGTTTCATCCTAATTTCTCTTATGGAAATCAAAATATTCAAAACCCGATGTCGCGCGCCCAAGGGAGTCAAATGAGGCCATTCAATCAAAGTCAACAAAGGCCTTTTAACCAAGGACCTCCAAAGATGCCCCCATATATGCCTCCTCATCAAAGGAGCAACTTCAATCAACAAGGTAGCAACTTCCATGTTCCCAACAACTACAACAATTACCAAAATCAACATGGTAATCACTTTAATCATGGATACAATCAAGGGTTCCAAGGAAATTCTCATGGTAACCAAGGTTACAATAAACAACCATTCAATCAACCCTCTCAACCTTATGGCCAATCAAGCAATTCTCAATTTGGTCAAGGAGGACCCTCATGGGAGAACTATAATGATTTGCAAAGAACCGTTGGCCAACTATGGAATGAACATCAAGATACCAAGGCAAGGCTAAAAGTTTGGGAATCACAAGAAGCGACAAAAGCCTTAGCCGCACCAATTCATCCACCCCATTGTTTGCCCGGTCAACCCCAAAACCCAAGAGATCCTTCACACCAAGCAAATGCCGTAATTTTGAGAGGTGGCAAAGAACTTGAGGACCCATACAAGAATTTGAACTTGAACACCAAGACTACCCCATCTAAGGTTAATCAACCAAGTCCACCACAAGAATCATCTCCCTCTTCCCTCAAACAAAACCGGGGAATACAAGCGGAGTTTGATATCCTCCAAAATGCGGAGAATGAATTAAGAGAACAAAGAAAGAAGAAAGAGCAAATGGAAGCGGAAGAAGCCAAAAGAAAAGAGGCGGAGCGATTAGCCGAAGAAGAAGAAGAATCCAATGTTCCACCGCCTCCCACTTTTGTCCCTCCATTGTCTTTTCCCGAGCGAGCTAAGCCACACAAAGAGAATGCTCAATTTAGCCGTTTCGTGGATATGTTGAAGAAAGTAGAGGTAGCTTTACCTTTCACTGAGGTAATTTCTCAAATGCCCCTCTATTCTAAGTTTTTGAAAGATGTCTTGACTAAAAAGAGAACCTAGGACAAAGAATGTGTCTCTCTCACGGGTCATTGTAGTGCCATTCTTATGAACGAAATGCCAAAGAAACTAGATGATCCCGGTAGTTTTTCCATCCCTTGTCGGGTAGGAAATGTTGTTGTTAATCAGGCTTTATGCGACCTAGGGGCTAGTGTTAGTTTATTACCCTATTCAATTGCTAAGAGACTTGGTGTGGGGGAGATGAGACCCACTAGCATGTCGATTCAACTTGCGAATAGGTCCGTCAAGTACCCACTTGGGATACTTGAGGATGTACCCGTTCAAGTTGGCAAATTCTTCATCCCCTCCGACTTTGTTGTCATGGATATGCCCGAAGACACTATTACCCCCATTATCTTAGGTCGACCTTTTATGGCTACCGGTGGAACTATAGTTGATGTTAAGAATGGAAAGTTATCATTTAACATAGGGAACGAGTCGGTAGAGTTTTCCCTTTCTCAAGCTCTTAAACAACCAATGATTGAACAAATGAATTCCATTGAAGTTATTGATAGTTTGGTTGAGTATAGCTTGATAGATGATGATAAGCAAGAAGAGGAACCATTTGACTCTCCACCTCTTGAAGAAGAATGTTTGCATGATGAAAAGGTAGAACCACTACCGGTGGGTAAGAGTATGGTATCTTCTCCTCCTAATCTTGAACTTAAACCACTCCCCTCTTCCCTCAAATATGCTTTTCTTGAAGAAACTAATTATCCCGTTATCGTCAATGCTATCCTTGATGGACCTCAATTGGAAAAACTTTTAATTGTTTTGAGAAAGCACAAAAAGGCCATCGGGTATAGCATTGCCGACCTCCAAGGCATAAGCCCAAACGTTTGCATGCATAGGATCATCCTTGATGATGACCACCATCCTTCGGTAGAGGGTCAACGTAGGTTGAACCCCACCATGAAAGAGGTTGTCATGAAGGAAGTCCTCAAGTTGTATGAGGCTAACATTATATACCCAATAACCGGAAGTAAATGGGTTAGCCCCGTACAAGTTGTGCCGAAAAAAGGAGGAATGACGGTTGTTAAAGGAGAAAAGGGTGAGTCAATATCTACTAGGACTATTACCGGTTGGCGCATGTGTATAGACTATCGTAAATTGAACAAGGCCACCATAAAAGATCATTTCCCCCTTCCCTTTATTGATCAAATGCTTGAAAGATTGGCGCATCATTCTTGTTTTTGTTTCCTCGATGGTCATTCCGGATTTCTTCAAATACCTATTCATCCCGATGACCAAGAGAAGACCACTTTTACTTGTCCCTATGGCACCTATGCTTATAGAAGGATGCCATTCGGATTGTGTAATGCGCCGGAAACGTTTCAAAGATGTATGATGGCTATTTTCTCCGATTTTATTGAAAAATCCATGGAAGTTTTTATGGATGATTTTAGTGTCCATAGTACATCTTTTGATTCTTGTCTTGAAAATCTTGATCAAGTGTTAGCTCGATGTGAAGAGTATAGACTTGTTTTAAATTGGGAAAAGTGTCATTTTATGGTTGAACAAGGTGTTGTCCTAGGTCATATTGTTTCGAATAGAGGAGTTGAAGTCGATAAGGCAAAAGTCTCCGTGATTGAGAACTTGCCACCACCTACAAATGTCAAAGGGGTGAGGAGTTTTCTAGGTCACGCCGGCTTTTATAGACGATTTATTAAAGACTTTTCTAAGATTGCTAAGCCTTTGACTTCTTTGCTTATGAAAGATGCACCTTTTGTTTTTGATGACTCTTGTCTTGAGGCCTTTTGTAGGATAAAGACCGCTCTCACTACCACACCGATTATAAAAACTCCCGATTGGAATCTTCCATTTGAAATCATGTGCAATGCATCCGATTTTGCCGTTGGTGCCGTTCTAGGTCAACGGGTTGATAAGAAGCTACATGTGATTTATTATGCAAGCAAGACCCTAGATGAAGCCCAATCGAGGTACACCACAACCGAAAAAGAGATGCTTGCCGTTGTCTATGCCATGGAGAAATTTCGAAACTATGTTACCGGCTCCAAAATCATTATTCACACCGATCATGCGGCGATTCGTTATATAATGTCCAAAAAGGAGACAAAGTCCCGACTCTTTCGATGGGTGCTCCTTTTGCAAGAATTCGACATTGAGATTAAAGACAAAGCCGGATCGGAGAACTTGGTAGCGGATCATCTTAGTAGATTAACGGTAAGTAAAGAGAGAAATGAAGAAGATGGTATCCCCATCAATGAAGCTATGAGAGATGAGGCCTTGATGGCCGTTGAAACTATTACACCTTGGTATGCCGATATCGTCGATTTCTTAGTATCTCAATTTATTCCGGACGATTATTCCAAGCAAGAGAGGAAGAAACTACGTTATGAAGCCCGACGCTATTATTGGGACGAGCCTTATTTATTTCGCCGATGCGTAGATGGAATTTACCGACGATGTGTCACGACCGAAGAAGGATATAATATCGTGAAGCACCTTCACTCGACATCTTATGGTGGACACTTGGCCAATCAAAAGACAATTGCCAAGGTTCTCCAAAGCGGGTTTTGGTGGCCTTCCATGTTCAAAGACATCCGAGCTTTCATTCTCACATGCGATGCATGCCAACGAAGCGGCAATATAACAAGAAGAAATGAGATGCCCCTTCAACCTATCTTGGAGATTGAATTGTTCGATGTTTGGGGCATTGATTTCATGGGTCCGTTCACATCCTCTTTTGGTAACAAGTACATTCTAGTCGCGGTTGATTATGTCTCAAAATGGATCGAGGCCGTAGCTTCCCCCACCAATGACTCCAAGGTTGTAATCAAGCTTTTCAAGAACGTAATTTTCCCAAGATTCGGTATGCCTAGAGCCATAATTAGTGATGGAGGCTCTCATTTTAGGAAAGATACCTTTGAACACCTTCTTAGGAAGTACGGTATCACCCACAAGATGTCCTTAGCCAACCACCCTCAATCAAATGGGCAAGCCGAGATCTCCAACCGTCAAATCAAGGGAATTTTAGAGAAAGTTGTTAATACACACCGAAAGGATTGGTCATTGAAATTAAATGACGCCCTTTGGGCATTGAGGACGGCTTACAAAGCGCCGATTGGAACCACTTCTTATCGTCTTGTGTATGGTAAAGCTTGTCATTTACCGGTGGAACTAGAACACATAGCCAAATGGGCAATCAAAGAGCTAAACTTCGACGAAAGTGTTGTAGGGAATAATCGACTTCTCCAACTACAAGAATTGGAAGAAATAAGACTTGAAGCCTACGAGAACTCGAAGATCTACAAAGAACGAACTCGCCAATGGCACGATTCTCGAATTCTACGTAAGGACTTCTTCGTTGGTGATAAGGTATTACTCTTCAACTCTCGCTTTAAGCTGTTCCCCGGTAAGTTGAAATCAAAATGGTCGGGTCCATTTGAAGTGACCGGAGTACAACCATATGGATCGATAGAGATATCTAGCCCGGAAACCGGGAAGTTATGGTTAATGGGAAACGTTTGAAGATTTATTATCCCGGTCATATTCGTGAGACCTTTGCTACTATGAAGATTGGTGAGCTCCCATCGGGGAGCGTTGTTTGACCCCCTCTCGAAATTGATGTAGGTTTGGTGGTATCCTCAACAACCACCTTGTATATATGTATCATATTTCTTTGAGTTTATTAGTTTTGTTAGCTTGAGAAGATTGATTGAAAATTGGATTTCACCATGGAGCATAATTTGGATGAAGATCAAGCTTTTGGAGAAGTTATGGAGCTTAAATCGAAGACCACAAGCATGTTTGTGGGAATTATTGATTATGTAATGTGAGTCGAGTCATATATTTGAATCTCTAGGTGACTATTGAAGAGCCATGAAATGGCAAGGCGGAAAAACGCAGCAGGAAGACCGTCGGGCGAAACTTCGCCCGGTGAGACTCGACCGGGCGAAATTTCGCCCTACGGAAAAGTTGCCAGAATTGCCGAAATTGAAGAAGTTACCACCGGGCGAAATTTCGCCCGATGAGATTTTGACCGGGTGAAATTTCACCCGGTGGAAAAAGACGGCAAAATTGATTTTCACGACGAAATGTCGTCGGGTGAAATTTCACCCGATGGTGCCCGACCGGGTGAAATTTCACCCGGCGATATGTCTTGGCCGGATCACCTATGCACATTTATTTAATCACTACATTTTCACTTTCCCTCCAAAAATTTACCTCAACATAACTTTCCCTCCAATCATTTTTACACCAAATTTTACCACCAACTTTAAACTTTTACTTTCCCTCCTCAAACACCCTTATTTATACCACCTTTTTCACCTCACTCATCATTTCACCCTTTCAACCATCACAAATTCATTACACCACCTTCCATATACCATATTCAACCTCCATTCATAACTCCATTCCATACTTGGGTGAATATTTATTTTGGGTTTTTGAAGAAGAGGAAGCTAAGTTTCGGGATTATTCTTGCAAATTATTATCATAGAGACAAGAGCTCAACGAGCGGCGCGCAAACAAGGTATGGCCTCAACTTCTAAACATTCATCTTCTAGGCCTAAACTTTTACCGTGTCCAAATTCACCCCTTGCTCGTACCTTCTTTGAAAAAGACTTTCAGAGTACGAGATGGCCTTGTCCATTCACAATGAAAATTCTAGGAATTAAGAACGATATTATAGAGTTATCGTCGAGAATTGGTACTAGTAAACTCCTTGATTTTGTGCCTTGCACAAATAAAGACTTGACTTGTGAGTTTTTAAGTACCTTTACAATCGATAACCCGACCACACCTAAAGAGTTCAAATTTAATTTGTTTGGTAGAAATCACTGTTTAAATATTTCCGACTTTAGCTTAGCTCTAGGTTTGCCCTCATCGGGTACCGGACTAAGTAGACCCCTAAGTGATTCGCAAAGTAGTGCGACTAGGAGAGACTTGTGGAGGCACATAGCGCCGGGACAACGTGATTTCGAACCCAATTCTAATTTTACCGCTGAAATCCGTAACCCAGCCATTCGTTATTTCGCTGAATTCCTTTCTCACTGTCTTTTACCTTCTACCGAAAATATCATTAACCTTAATGTGTGTGTCTTACAATTGATATGTGACTCTTTACTCGGTAACCCTTATCCCCTAGACCTACCTATTGTCGTGGCGTTACACTTTCATCAAATTATCATTGACCAACGCCCCTCTGTCGACTGTGGTGGTCTTGTGATCAAAATAGCAAGAAATTTTGGTTATTCGACCGACCATCTTAAACCACATGACCCCCGTGTCTGGCTTAACGAGGCTTATTTCCCTACTTGGATATTTAATGTGGCTGACCATCGCCTCGTTTCTCTTAGCCATGACCGTGCCTTAATTGTCCCCTGCAAAAACCGAACCAATATTTATAACCGTCACAATTGGGACCTACCTCCAGGTCCCTGTGAATTCCGACTGAAAAACTCGGGGGATGTAGGAGTTTGGGAGTATGCCGGTGACGGAACTCTCACGGCCTCCTTTGCGTCCAATGACTATTCAGACTAGACCTCCCTACAAGAGTCGGTAGATAATTTGGTTTGTTTGTGTTATGGGTATTTATGTGTGGTTTATGTCGGTGAGTCTTAATCATTTTCAATTGTGTGTGAACTAATGTTGTTCCTTATTCCATGTCCCATCATTATAATCATTGTGATTATTTTATCTCGAACAAAATTGCAAGCTGTCCCACCGTCCCATTTAATGATTTTTGTGGCCGTCGCGGCCTTGGTAATGCTCCCGGTCTCTTGGCGATGTGATTACGCCATTGACCCTTTTGAAAAATCCAAATTTTTTAAATCAAAATTTTCTCAATTTTTCTTAATCCGGGCTAGGTGACGTGACTACGCCTACGGCCAATTTTTCACCCTTTCATTTTATTTTCTTTCATTTTCATTTTCTTAGCCACTTGGCTATGGTCTAGGTGATGTGATTGCACCTAGGCCCGCCACTATCTTATCGTTTTCTTTATTTTCTTTTCATTTTCTTCTTCTCAAATTTTCGAAAAACACAAAAACATTCAAAAATTTTGAAAAACCCAAAAACATTTAAAAATTATAAAATCCAAAAACATTTGAAAAAATCATAAAAATCCAAAAATATTTTTCTTAATTTTCTTTTCCATCTTTTTCGTTCTTCCCTACTTGTCCATTGAGGACAATGTACAGTTTTAGTGTGGGGTAGGAGTCTACTATCTTTTATTTTTCAAAAATCTTTTAAAAAATCCATAAAAATTTGAAAAATTCGAAAAATCAAAAACATTTTCTTTTTCTTTTTCCTTTTTGTTTCTTGTTATGTTTCGTGTCCCGTGTATGGTCTTGTTCTCTACTCTTACAGGTAATCACCACCTTAATAGCGCGAATTAAAGAGATTAAGAAAGCACCCGCTTGGTAACTTCCTTCCTTCTTTCTTCTTTAATTTTGTAGAGGAGTTAGGTTGTTGCTATTGGAGGCTCTCGAAGTTGAGCATTTTGGTGATCTGGTTTATGCTTGAATGTTGATGGAGTATGGAGTTCATGACTTTACTTGTGTTTTCTTTTAATTGTTTTTCCTTTTCGTATATTTTGTTTTGTTTTGCTTTTGTATAGTGTGTCTAGGATTAAAAATTTTCGAAAACCCGATTACAAACTTATTACAAGAGTTTACATTCCATTATAAATAACCCATTGTAGATTTTGGACCTTAGTCTAGTAGAATGACTCTTAGGCAATGAATTTGTTGATCCTTTAGCTTTGAGTCCACCTTTTCTACTAGAGGTTTACTTCAGGGTTTGCATTTGACCACATTGACCACCCATGGAGGAGTTAGGCCTTGGTTCCCGCATCCCGTTTTCTAGGTGACCTTGCTCGAATGACCATTGCACCTTTAGTCCAAATCTTTTCCATCTTTTGTGGGTTATTCGGAATGGCGCGCGTTCTCGATTACCTATTTTTCCTCCACCTATACATCATCACAATAAGTTTACACAAAAATAACCTCCAAAGCTTGGTTACAAACCACATCAAAGAGCCAAAAAAGGGCAAACCAAAGCAAGAGAAAAAGGGCACAAAATATGAAAAACAAGAAAACAAAGGAAAAGAAAAGGAGCTTCAAATGAAAAATCAAATTATCAAAAGTGTCTCCTTCAAAAAAAAAAAAAAAAAAAAAAAAAAAAAAAAAAAAGCCCTTTGATCGATTCATCATCGTGAAGTGCCAACTAGAGGACCGAGTCCCGAGGTCGGAAGATAGCGGTGATGAGTTTATCCATCCCAATAATTGTAAACACTCCACCTTTTTATTTGGGCTAATTTAGGAAATTCGAGTTTTGGAACGACCCTCTTGGCTTAGCCAAAGAGAGCGGGACTGCACTTACCTACAGTGTCGAACGAATCCATGGTTCACTTTTTCCACTCCATTATACGCCCCGTAGTACCCCTTTAGAAGATTAGGAGGACCTGGCTAAGTTATCAACATCTATATTGCTTAATTATCATTGTATTAGGCTTTGGTCCTTGTTTACGTGGGTGATTTATCTTGGAAGTCTATTGTTGTTTTAGGTAAGTAATCGGTGTCTTTCCCCGCCGTCTCGATGAGGGATTCGGTGTTTTATTTTTGCTTTGGATGCGTCTATTCTTTCGTGTTATGTGTTTTTGTGTGTTTAGTCGCATCCGCCATTTTGAGCAAGCCCCAACTTGCCTTGCATGGGAGTACTTTACCTCATGAGTATTTCGATGTGAGTTGAAGGGACGGAGCAGGCCCGTTAATTGCCCCGTATCGGCTTACAATAGTCTAGCTAGTAGTAGTAGTTTGTAATTTCTTTTTAGGTCTTTGCTCGAGGACGAGCAACGATTTAGTGTGGGGGAATTGTTGTGTGCTAAATTTAGACCGTTTTTCCCTCCATTTAGACCCGTTTTTCCCTCGTTTTGCGAGTTTTGAGTGCGATTATCGCCATATTCTGCGTACTTCTCACATTAGCGTCCCTCTTGTGCGTTTTACGTGTTTTTGGTAGTTTTTCTATCAATTTTGATAGGTTTTGCTACAAAAATAACGATTGAGCTTCCACGAGCACAAGAGAAAGGAAAACCGTTCAAAGAGCAAAGCACACAACTTAAAGTTTAAAGCCATCCGATCGAACGAAGAATGAGACAAGACTCGAGGCCAGAAAAAATGACCGGGCGAAATTTCACCCGGTGAGACACCACCGGGCGAAATTTCACCCGACGGTAAAAATTGCCTCCCGAAGATTTTCCGAGCTTACCCACCGGGGGAAACTGACCGGGCGAAATTTCGCCCACCGGGTAAAATTTCGCCCGATGGTGAAGACGTGCCGAAAACGCGAAAAAAGAAGAAAATCTCACCGGGCGAAAATTTCACCCGATGGGAATTACTGACGAGTCCGCTGGGCGAAGTTTCACCCCATGGAGATGCAAAGGGAGATTGTCTCACTAATGGAGCATGAAGATGGATTTGGGCTTTAGGTTAAGGATCCATTAAGAGATTACTATATATATATGTTACCCTAATTCATTGCCTAAACTCACCTCTCCATTGTGCTAAGGAGGGAAGACATTACACCCTTCCACCATCTTATTACACCATCAATTAGTAGTAGTAGTAGTAGTAAAAATCCTAAAAAATTCCTAGTAGTTTATAAAGTAATTAGTAGTAGATCTACAGAATTCTCATCAACAATTGTTTAGGTCTCAAGTTTGTAGAAGACTATTCAAGGTTTATTTGAAGATTTGTTGGGTTTATTGGAGGATAGTGACAAGTTCTCCATTTTATTCATCAAAGATTCAATCTTTATCTATGATATCTTCTTATTTCTTATAAATCTACATAGTTGATACAATTATCTTTCACTCCCTAATCTCTATTTAGTTTTTGTGATATTTTCTCATCATCATCTTGTTCAAATCTAATTAATATGCATGTTGTGATGAATTTCATAATGAATTGTGAGTAAATTTCTTGTTGGGGAGTTTAGGGATGAGGGCTTGGTTTATTTGAATATAGGGATGTTGGTGGGTTGCTTGCATGTTGGTTTATCTTATTTATGGTGTTGTGTCGTCGTTGTTTTAGTCCGGCCAACTAGACCGACCTTGACTAATTTCTATCAATATGGGGAAACTCGGGGTAGAAATTACCATGACTAGGGACTTACCCTCATTCACCGCGAAAGCGGGTTTTTAGGTGAGTTTATCGACATTGTGACAAAAACTCGATCCCGACCTTCTTAGACCCCAAGTACCGAATCCCGACTTCTCCCTAACGTTTTTCCCTAAATTGATCAACTCTAAACCACCATTGCACTAATCCCTCTAGTATAGACTCGACCTCAAAAAGAAAACCCCCCTTCTAAGGCATCGAACACGACACTTTAAGCTTCACAAACACACACCGTTCCCTGTGGACCGACCTCGACTTACCACGATTACTTGTTTATTTTTGTAATAATTCCGAGTCTATAAATATCGTTTGATCCCCGTCCTTCGTTAACAACCGATCCGATTGGGAGGCGATCATAAATGCAATTGAGTTGCATTTTCCAAGTGCTTCACTTTTGTTATGTAGACGTCATATTGAGAAAGATGTTGGAGCTTGGGTTAAGAAAAGAACGGGAAATGGTTTACTTGGAGACTGTTTTGCACAAGGAAAGTGGACACAAATGGTTCGTTCAACAACCGAAGAAGAGTTCATTGAAAACGAAAAATTGTTGTTCTCCACTTTTAAGAAAATCGGTGGTTTGGAAGATTATTGTAGAAAAACATGGCTTACCAAGTATAAGAAGAGATTTGTTTCGGCTTGGACTAATGAAGTTTTGCATTTTGGGAATGTTACTACAAACAGGTAACATTATTAAGATATGCAAAGTATATATTGATTTGTATGCTTAATTCAATGTGTTTTTAATTTTAATTGCAGGGTTGAAAGTGCGCATGCATCACTAAAACAACTTTTGCGAACATCTGTTGGTGGTTTTGACACCGTGTTTGAAACAATTCATGAATTTGTCGCTCGTCAAATCCAGGAAATAAAATCTGAATTAGCAAAATCATTGACTAAAACACTCCATGTTGGTCGAGCAATGAATGTGTATCGTAGATTATCGAACAATATAAGTCATCATGCAATTAAGACTATAGATAAAGGTTATCTACAAGGTACTTGCAACAAATGTGCTATGAGGAAAACACATGGTCTTCCTTGCGGATGTGATATTAGGCGTTTTATTGATACAGGTATTGTTGTTAACATTGTTGTTGTTTAGAAACTACTATTACTAATCCAACTACTAATATCCCAAAAATGAGTGATATGTGCAGATGATTGTGTTGAACTCGAATCTATTCACCCATTTTGGAAGACTTTGCGTATCGAGTTCCAGTCAGAAGAAGATTTCAGCGATATGCTGCTACAAGAGCAAAACAGGTTGCGTACACTTGTGGATGTGGTGTTAAATGGTAATGTTGAAATGATAAGAAAAGCTTCCGAGATGATGGAAAACATGTTGCATCCAATTCAAATTATTGACCCGAAAGTGAAAAAGACACGAGGGCGTCCAAAGAAAACTTCTGTATCGAGAGCGCCTTCCAAATTTGAACACGTTGAAAATCAAGTTCGTACTAAGGGTCTTAAAAAAGGGAGAGCTAAGGTTTCAGTATCACACAACTCTACAATATCTGCAACGTCTCCAAAGGTATCAAATACTCTCTTAACAAATGATTAGTTTAATTACATTACATCTGATATCGACTCAACAGGTCGCGGAAGAGCCTGCCAAATTATCGGACGACATTAATTATTTCATGAAAACCTTTCCTTATCCGAAGGAAATTCCTAATTTCATGGAACGTTGGATAATTGGTTGGGTGGATGTTATAGGCCATGGCCACTGCGGATTTCGAGCGATTGTTCAGGAGATTTTTGGTGACGAAAATCAATGGCACCAAGTTAGACGTGATTTGTTAGATGAGTTAATGAATAATAGACAAATATATGTAAAGTTATATGGAGGCGAAGCACAGGTTGATGTTGCCATTTAGAGAGTTTCTTATTGGAAGATTCTTGCGCCGTCTGAGCATTGGATGTGTCTAACTTTGGGATTTGCTGCAGCAAATTGTTATGATGCCATTTTTACATCTTTGTCCGCACTTGGGTCCGTAACAATTTTACCCATGAAGCCAGCATGTGCAGGATTAGAGTGTATGAACAAGATAATTTCTGTTCCGGTATGGAAACGGGTCCCTGACCTCGGCTTCGCGGTTCTCCTCGGCTCCGGGTGCGTGCCGACGGTGATCCTGCAAGATGAACTCCGGGCCCGGGGGAACCCTCGGGGCGGAGCCTCCGACGCCCAAGTCAGTAAAATGTATGACTGAATATAGATATTTAGAGAGATAAGAGAGGTAGAGAAAGAGTAGAGAGGAATATGTGGGAATGAATTTCCCTTTTCCCCTCACCCTAAGTGGGGTATTTATAGGCGAAAGGATATAGTAGGGTGGTGTCACCAATGACATCAGCATGGTGATCAGTAGAGAAGTCTCTCTGAGTCAGTTAATGACTACCCGTTAGGGGGGTCGTCTGATAGGGGGTTCGGCCTCTAGGGTCGGCTAGGACCCGGTTGGGTCTTCTCAGTCCCGGGAGTCGGGCCTATGCGTTTGGGGGTTTTATCCCCCATCAATTTGCCCTCAGCGGAGTCGGATACTGAGTATGCGGGTCTGGTGCCAAGCATGGTTGGACCGACAAACTGAATGACGGACTTTGTTTTTTATGCAAAGCCAAGTATTCACTAGGCCTTGTTGGCGCGTCTGCCCTAGCGTCATCTGGACTCTGTCAGGGCGTCAGGCGTCATGCCTTTTGTGTACTCGGAGGTGTACATGGGGTTTTATCATTCTATACATGACCAGGTAATCACTAAGCCTTGTGATCAACGCTTATGCCCTGGTATATCTCATACGGATGTGTCCGGGTGCCAGAGGCCTGCCAGGGTAGTTTATGGACCTTGTCTAGGTCTTGGGGGTTGTGGCCCTTGCCTGTTTGGAGGCAGACATAAGTACTTATGCTTAAATACAAGCCCGAGTATTTAATTTTTACGCCTTGTCGGTCGTCAGCGATCTTGGCTCGGCCGATCTATGAGCTTTGATCGAAGCTCTAGGAACGTGCCGCCTGCCTGCTCTGATGTAGGCTGAATGACTTTTATTTTTTACAATGTTGAGTGCACCTCAGGCCTTGCTGGCTCGCCTATGACGCCCGGCCTGTCCCTGGCTTCTGGTCGAAGTCCATGGGGCCAGCCCCCTGCTTGACTGGAGGTGGGCAAAGGGGCTTATATATGTTTTTATACAAGGCTGAGTGTGCCTCAGGCTTTGCTTGTTCAGCTTTGCCGCCGGCCTGACCCTGGCTTCTGGTCGAAGTCCAGGGGGCCTGCCCAGAGGTAGGAAGAGGGACTTATGGTTCAGCTCATGAGGCACGGCCTGACCCTGGCTTCTGGTCGAAGTCCAGGGGGCCTGCCCCCTCCTTGCCCAGAGGTAGGCAGAGGGACTTATCGTTCGGCACATGGGGCCCGACCTGACCCTGGTTTCTGTTCGAAGTCCAGGGGGCCTGCCCCCTGCCTGCCCAGAGGTAGGCAGAGGGACTTATCGTTCGGCGCATGGGGCCCGGCCTGACCCTGGCTTCTGTTCGAAGTCCAGGGGGCCTGCCCCCTGCCTGCCCAGAAGTAGGCAGAGGGACTTATCGTTCGGCGCGTGGGGCCCGGCCTGACCCTGGCTTCTGATCGAATTCCAGGGGGCCTGCCCCCTGCCTGCCCAGAGGTAGGCAGAGGGACTTGTGGTTCGGCACGTGGGGCCCGGCCTGACCCTGGCTTCTTGCCGAAGTCCAGGGGGCCTGCCCCCTGCCTGCCCAGAGGTAGGCAGAGGGACTTGTGGTTCGGCACGTGGGGCCCGGCTGACCCTGGCTTCTAGTCGAAATCCAGGGGGCCTGCCTCCTGCCTGCCCAGAGGTAGGCAGAGGGACTTATGGTTAGGCGCATGGGGCCCGGCCTGACCTTGGCTTCTGTTCGAAGTCCAGGGGGCATGCCCCCTGCCTGCTCAGAGGTAGGCAGAGGGACTTATCGTTCGGCGCGTGGGGCCCGGCCTGACCCTGGCTTCTGATCGAATTCTAGGGGGCCTGCCCCTTGCCTGCCCAGAGGTAGGCAGAGGGACTTGTGGTTCGGCACGTGGGGCCCGGCCTGACCCTGGCTTCTTGCCGAAGTCCAGGGTGCCTGCCCCCTTCCTGCCCAGAGGTAGGCAGAGGGACTTGTGGTTCGGCACGTGGGGCCCGGCTGACCCTGGCTTCTAGTCGAAGTCCAGGGGGCCTGCCTCCTGCCTGCCCAGAGGTAGGCAGAGGGACTTATGGTTAGGCGCATGGTGCCTGGCCTGACCCTGGCTTCTGGTCGAAGTCCAGGAGGCCTGCCCCCTGCCTGCCCAAAGGTAGGCAGCGGGGCTCATGGTTCGGGGCATGGGGCCCGGGTGATCTTGGCTTCTGGTCGAAGTCCAGGGGGCCTGCCCCCTGCCTGCCCAGAGGTAGGCAGAGGGGCTCATGGTTCCGCACGTGGGACCTGGCTTGACCCTGACTTCTGGTCGAAGTCCAGGGGGGCTGCCCCCTGCCTGCCCAGAGGTAGGCAGAGGGACTTGTGGTTCGGACAAGGCTGAATCAATCCTTTTTTTTTTGGGGTCTACTTTTCCTGGGTTTTGCAACAGGGGCTCCTCCCCTATTACCCCCTGACCATTAGCTATGAGGGTAATGAATAGGTGATGGGTAAATATTATTCTTGTCTTCGAAGAACTCCACATGGTTGGCGGACCTAGGCGGTCTCTGTAGACGTCGAGGTTGGGCTGTAAGTCGGTAGGGCCGAGCCGTAAGTCGGCAGGGCGAACCGTAAATCGACTGAGGAGTATCTTGGCCGAGCCGTAAGTCGGTAGGGCCGAGCCGTAAGTCGGTAGGGCGAACCGTAAATCGGCAGGGCAACATCTTAGCCGAGCCGTAGGTCGGCTGGGCTGCATATCGGCTCAGCCGTGAGTCGGCTAAGCTGTATCTCGACCGAACCTTTGGTCGGCTGGGTTATGTCTCATTCAAGCTACAAACATTGAGCTCATTTAATTTGATACCCATTTTTGTGACTTATCTTCACCATTTTTCGGGTAAATTTTTTGTGGAGTTTTTTTTTGAAAACTTCTGCGATGGGGCAAAAAGTTGGGTCATTTTTTCATCTCACAACTTCGACAATTTTTGGCTATTTTTGTGAAGTATTTGTGAATTTCTTGTGGTAGGATGGAAATTTGGATAAATTTTTGTGACCCGGCTAGTTTGTGAATGTTTTACCGAGCTAAGTAGTGTTAGCTTGTGACTTAGACGAGGGTATCAAAATATCCAAACATGGTCTTGACTTGAATGATTGTTTTATCGAGGGTAAAAAAAAGTCGGATATGGGTTAACAAAAACTAGACCCTTTTCTCTACGTAAACTTTGACCATTGGTCAATAACATAGTACATGCATTTGTCTAAATCAAATATGCTAAGTGGTTTACAGCACATGTTGTACATCTACGTGCTTATTTCTCACAAAATTCATAAGTGGCCCCTTCTCTTTATTTTAATGAATCAACCCACATTGCCCATTAAGACGTGTGACTATAGCTTGTTTCATTCTCTAAAATCATTATGTCACACCTGGGTATAAGGTCAATGCTAGCTAGAGTAACTCACCTCATGTCGTGAGTCGGTGCATATTGACCCGAGCTGCGCATGCCTTCAATTTAATGAGAGGCCATAGTCGGAGCGGAATTTTATCGGAATCAATTAACCCGACTTCGAATTTGGGCCTTTGATGTTTGTATGTTGCTCGATTGATCTTACAATCCTCTCCTTCTTCTTACTCCACGGGTCGGACCTTCCCGGCGGATTGAGCCTGCTCCCTGCACACAAAGCGCACAGGGCCTCGGAGGTTGTCCGAGGGAATCCTCTCTGATGCCTAAGTCAGTCCGTGAATGCCTTAACGAACCTAGTTCGTGAGGAGCTAGGTGGCGTTTTTAGAGTAAGAGTCTAGAGAGAGAAAACTCAACCCTTGGAAAGTAGGAGGAGGGGAAGTATTTATACCTTCCCCCAAGAGAGAGAGAAGAGAGGGAAAAGAGCGGGAGAATGGGTGGATGGCAAAGCGACACGTGGCTCCATTTTGTCCACTCATTCTCCCTTACCTTAGGCAAAATGATGGAGGGGCCCCTGGTAACCCCTGGCCCTGCCTGAGGGGAAGTTCCCTGGAGACAGGCGGGCAGGGGGTCTTGAAGGCCCTGCTCGGTAGGCCGCATCGCCCTGCTGGGCAGGCGATTGCCTGAAGTTACTTCCCCTGAGGGGTCCTTAGTTATTTATCCTGTCAGCCTCTTGGGCAGGCTCCCCGATCTCCCGGATCGGGTCATCTTGGGGCCTGCTTGGCAGGCGGCCCGTCAAAAGTTACCGACCCTCATCAATTTCGATTGCTTATTTGGATTTAACGAGACACTATATATGGGTATAGTCACTGAACTAGTATAATTCATTCATTTGTATTTATTATAATTCATATATTATAAATATTGTCACTTATTTATTACGGAGTAATACGTTTTTGTAGGTGCATCTTGGAAATGAGTCTCTGTGGACATGATATAGGTCCACCCTGACGCGACCACGCGCGGGTTTAGGGGAGGCGAATGCATCTCCATATGAGAATGGATCGAATTGAAATTTAAATCGAAGTTGGAGTCGCCACCGAACTTTGTGGGAGTTCGGGCCCGTTCGAACCCACTCTATGTCGTAGTGGGCCATGCACAAAGTATGGCCCATTCCGATGTCAGAGTTTATCGGGTTCGTCCCTTTGCATTTGATACCGATACCGACATTATCGGATACCGTGTATTGAATGACTCTCGTTGCCAATGGTTTCGGACATCCGAAAACCGAGATTCTGAGTAAGGGGTGAGGGTTCGTGTTGGGAAGTTCACAAAGAACACCCAACCCCGCCCGCACATTAGCGGCCTCTACTAGGATATCGTTTGATTTTGAAATACGCGCGTTAGTAATACGATGAATGATATGCAAACATTGTTTTCCCTAAACATGCAAAAAATTGAATGGGTTGCTAAGTCGATTTAATGCATCTAAAATTAACGTCAAAGTTGTATTTTAGCATGTGAGATTCGTTTTAGTCTAATAAAACAAACGATGAAAATAAAATTGCTACAAACACGAACAAACAAGTTAGTAATGGTTTGTAAACCGAATAAACAATATAAATATGATGATATGCATGATTTCGAAAAAGTTTACGACACGTGATGGATTAACACGTGTTGGCCGAGGTCGAGAAAAAGATATGTCAAAAAAAACGTTGTTTCGTTAAAGAAACGATATTCGAAAAAAATAAAAAAAAAGAACGAAATTGTGTCGCGTTTTCCAGGCGGTCGCGCGACTCGCCTGGGATGCCGGCGGGTCGCGTGACGGGCTGTTTCAGAATCGGTTTTTTTTTAAAATCGATAATTTTATTAAACCGCGTACAAATATTGCATAATTCATACTCGACTTAATTCAGCGATATTCGTTATATTCGATATTCGATTATGAAATCGATATCGAATATTCGAAATAGTTTTTTTTTTTAGAAACGATAAAAAAAAGGTTTTTGTAAATCGTTTGAAACAAATCGAACTAAAATAAATGATGTTTGATTCTCTCCGCGTTAAAATCGTTGTATTTTGTTTTAAGAAAACCATGTAACGATTTTTAGCATCAACGAGATTAATTTAGTTCTTTTTTAGTACGATATTTGATTAGAGAATCGATATCGCATTTTTAAGAAGGTTTCGTTGTATATGAAAATAGTTTTGTAATATCGATATTATATAAAAAAAAAACGACGACGACCCATAAGAAAACGGACGACCGGCGACGAGGAAGAAAGACGAGGAAGAAACGAGAGAAGGGAAGAGAGAAAAGAGAAATCGGGTTTGATTTTACACCCTCAACCTACATGCTTTGTTTACTCGGAACGGGGCTCGTCGGAATGTGGCTTACACACGGGAGCGTCGAGTTAATGTCGGTGAGTTATGGTGGTTATTGGTCGTGTAGGGTGTCGGGTGAGAGGTGGCCGGTTCCGTGGGTCTAGGCAGCGTGTGTAACACCCCGTTATTTTCCGTGTCAATTATAAAGCTTGACTTTTCTACTTTTATTTAAATCGAGCTTTTAAGTTGGAAAAATATTTTAATGTCGTTATAAATATTAAAGTATTTTGGGTCGTCTTATAATAAATCGGTTTTGACTATTTTAAAAAAAAATGAAACGTTATCTATCAACTGAGTTATTTTCGGATTGGACTTTGAAAAAAAAAAAAAAAAAAAAACTAAATTATGATTAAAACCCTACGTATCCCACCACCTCCCCACCATCATTCATTCATCCTTGTGCCGCACGCACTACTACCTTTCCACTCTTCCTTCTCCGTTTTCAACTTTTGTTCGTCGTCAGCAGCGCAAATCGGTCCTTGTTCCTTGCTTACACCAACGTTTTCAGATCCGTCTTCAACAAAGTCGTAAGTACTTTAATTTATTAATTTCTTTATTTCTTATAAATTGGGGAACAAGCTTAATACATGTCTAAATATCTTAAATCTCGATTCTTGTTTTCTAAAACCTTGATCACAGTATTTTCTTAGTAGTATTGTCGGGATATGGCGTGAGTCTTTATTGGATTGGAATTTTGAGTCAACTTTGAGAGTAGTAATGGAGAGGCGATATGTACATATTTGTATTTGGTTCATTCCTAGTCATGGTTCTTACGGAACATGTTTGGTTAGTTAATGATGTAAGGTTGTTTCAGGGCATTCCGATTTTAGTTGTGTATGATTGTGAACTGGTGGTGGAGTATTACTGTATCATGTGTGGCGTCATGAATTTATGTGAATGATGAGATTTGGCTACGTATTCCTACCTACTTGGAATGTATGGAAGGAGTATATGGAAATAATGGTTTGTATGACAACATTAAAGGTTTGGGAAGAGTTTGTAAAGGGAGGTTTATCTATTACGGAGTATATCATAGTCCTAATAAGTCAACAATAGATACTAGTTAGTTAGTTGTATGATACATACTAATAGGATGAGAAGGAATAAAGAGATTAATGAAGGATTATTGTTATCTATTAGTGTTTGGTACGTGGATTGGAAATTTAGAGTTCGGGGTGAGAATTTTATGGGACAAGATTAGATAGTAGTACTAAGTAGTTATATTGGGATAGACTCGTTGGTTCTATATGAATTGGTTAGTTATTGAACCATTTATACTATTTGTAGCTTGTGGATTCAAGGAGAAGAATTGTTGGGTTAATACTAGCTGAGTTTTGACCGTCTTGAGAGGTAAGGACATTTTACCCTTTTCACATTTAAGTAAAGAGCATGTTCGGTTTAAATTGTATTTTAAAGTGGTTTATAAATTATTTTGTCAATGGTGAATTTTTATAATACTCGTAATGTTTGGATATTGAACTTTGTGACACGACTCACATATTGGTACTGTTTTGGTAAAACTTTTGGTAACTTATAACAGACTCTGGGAGCTCTGTTGGTCTAGACGGTTTTAAGGTGCGTCTAAGACGTTCCTGGGACTTCGTCCCGAAATTATTTTTGAGTGAGGATTGTCCGGCCCTCACTCGCTAGGGAGTTAGACTTTCTCCTTTGGCAGTTCCATCCTACTGACTGTCCAAATGTGAGAGGTGCGCACTATTATGAGTCTAGCTAAGCACAGATGGTTACCTCTAGACCGTGCAAGGGTAGGACCTTGGCACACAGGTGGTGTTTTGGTTGATTTTGGTTTTAACTACTGTTTTCACAGTATTGTGGTTTGGTATCGAGACAATGACTTTTAACTCTGATTTCAGTTTACTACAAAATATAATTATTGTGTACGTTTTTATTATAATATACTTTACTCAGCTTTGCTGACGTCCTTTGTTTTGGGTCGTTCCCCCGCTGGAACCTGTACCTATTTGTGTTTGGGTACAGTTGATAGGTACACTTAATATGCTGCATGGGTGCATTTTGGTTTCGGGATGCTGAGCGAGGAAGGATTTTATTATTTAACAGTACCTCCGAACCATTTATATTTATATCGGATTATCGGTTGACAATTGTTTTAAACCGTTTTGGGTTTTGTGGGACTTAAGTCTTCCGCTGCAACGTTTTCATTTAATTAAGTATCGAAATTATACTTCGTTTCAATTATTTTTATAAAACGTATTTTTCGGTTGAATTATATATTATTTTATTTGCCTTGCACTTGGCTTTGTGAGCTAAGTGCGGAGTAACAGCTTTGAATTTTCCGTTTTCAGTTTATTATTTTGGTCACGAAAATTTAGGGCTGTTACTTCTTACCTTCGGTGTTAATTACGTAAGAAGACGGTTTTGCCCTTCACTAATATTTGTTTTTTGGTTTGTGTCTTTAATATTTTCGATTAACGAAGTCGAAAATATTTACGGTTTTTAATTTGAAAGTCGTCTTCCCCAAATCGAACTTTTAAAACCCATTTATTAATTGACAAGTATTACGCCATTCTATTAATTCGGTTCATATATATTATCGAAAACCGTGTTTACAAATTTTTTATTTTGGAACTCGACTTGAACGACTCGATTTTTGAATATCGATTTTTGAATATCCACTTAACCCCCTTATCCCCCTTCCCCCTTCACATGCCCCGTTTTGAAAATCCCCCTTCCCCAATTCCCAATTTCCCTCGTAGCCCCATCCCCAATTCACTCCAACGCATTTCCTCAACCCCGTTTCCCCAATTTCATTTCCTCTTCACATCCATTCACCTTGTTCAATTATCATTCACCTTGTTCAATCATCAATTTCGCACGAAGATGGGGCACGCGCGGGTTTTTTGATCGAGTTGAAGCAATTTTTTTGAATATCGAGTTTTTATCTCGACGAAGCTTGATTTTTTGATCGGAGGTATTCTTTGATTTGATTTCTCCTTTTTTACTTATTAACTCAATTAAATTGAATCATATATTAGATCTGGGTAGATTGATTCATATAGATGAAGTTATGAAGGACGGTTTTGCTGTAGACCACGAGAATCGAGCGAAAACCGAAAAATAAAACCCGGGAAAGGAGGGACTCGAGCGATTTTTTCGACACCTCCATGAGGTAGTCGAAGAAATCGTTCGAGAGGGGGGATGGGGGAGTCGAGTGATTTCGTCGACTACCTCATGGGGATGTCGAAAAAATTGCTCGACCCCCTCAAATTCTGGGTTTGATTTTTCGTTTTTCGATCGATTAACGCGGCATCTGGTTTGGTAATTTCTTTTCGCTCGATTTTAGTTCATCGATTTGAACGTTGTCTCGTATTTATGTGTTAGTGAAGCAGTTTATCGATTTCAGTTCATCGATTTCTTATCGTATTTATGTCTCGTATTTATCGATTTCAGTTCATCGATTCAAATTTTGTGAAGCATTTTATACAAGTCGTTTTGTGAATGTAGAATTATAAAAGTCGTTACCTGAAGTTACTGACCCCCTCATATTCTGGGTTTGTTTTTTCGTTTTTCGATCGATTAACGCGGCATCTGGTTTGGTAATTTGTTTTCCCTCGATTTCAGTTCATCGATTTGAACGTTGTCTCGTATTTATGTGTTAGTGAAGCATTTTATCGATTTCAGTTCATCAATTTCATTTATCGTATTTATGTCTCGTATTTATCGATTTCAGTTCATCGATTCAAATTTTACCAAAGCTAAATTATGTCGATTTATGTCTCGATTTCATTATGTCTCTATTGTAAATTATACCTTCTTGACAGCAAAGCTAACATCCCCCTGTTACTTCTATAAGTTATAATAACCCCTATTCATTCCATCTACCAAAACTTCTATTTTTTTTTGTTTTTTTTTTCCGAAAAATCATATGTTTGTTTTTGTATAGTGGTGTACTTGTGTGAGTTGAATCTGTAATCTCGTCTCGCTTCTGTGTTTGTCGATAATAATATTATCATGGGTGTTCATGGTGTTCCGGTCACGGAATCAATAAACCCGACCGTGGATTCGGGTTTCAAGTATTCGGGTATTGCTTGCTTGACTTCCTTTGATCTCTCCTTTCTCTTCCCCTGCGATCGGACCTTCCCGGCGGATCGAGTCTGCTCCCTGCACAAGTAACGCACAGGGCCCCGGAGGTTGTCCGGGGGAACCCTCTCCGATGCCTAAGTCAGTCCGTGGAATGCCTTGTCGAACCTAGCTCGTGAGGAACTAGGCGGCGTTTTTAGGAGTAAGAGTCTAGAGAGAGAAAATCCCACCCCCTCTATGTGGGAAATGGATGAGTATTTATACCTTTCCACAAGAGAGAGGGGGGATGGGGGGAAAAGAGCGGGAGAATGGGTGGCCAGTAGAGCGACACGTGGATCTATCCTGTCCACCCATTCTCACTTACCTTAGGCAGAATGACGGACGGAACCTCGGTTTCCCCTGCTCATGCCGGGAGGTTGGGGCACCCTGGGAGCTAGTGAGCAGGGGGATTGGATTGCCCTGCTGGGCAGACTTAGGTCAGTACTTTAGCAGTTGTTCCCCAGGCGAGCCTGCTGGGCGGGCTCTCCTCCGTCCTGGGGGCGAGTTCTTCCAGGGTGATATGGGCGGGCGACCCATGACACGGTCAACTCCCATCAATTGGCCCACGCCGGCTTAGAGGGGGGCAAGGTCTCCTTCTGGGCAGGCGTTTTACTAGATGGGATGCAGTTGACCTTTGAATTTCCTTGCATTTAATACGTTGCTTGTTCCCGAGGTGGGAAGTCTGAGCGCATTGGTGAGAAGTTGGAATGTTCTCTCAGTAATGATTATTCTTTTGCAAAATGGATTTTCGGGCAGTGTGCAGACCTTATGATTGGGTGCTTCTTCTCACAGAGGTGGTTAAGGCACCATTAATGCAGTCCTAGCCCCTTGTATAAATTTCGGTCCACTCTCTATTTTTCCATAAATCACTTCTTTAGCCCTTCTTTATTTCTCCCTTTTGAGGAAAATGTCCTGGATTACGAAGGTGCTCTTTTGCAAAGGGATTCGTGTAGTGACCCGCCGCTTTAGGGGTCGCTGGAGACTCATATACCCTAGAGTGTCTTCCCTTATCCTGCGCCGAAGCCGGCAGCCTCGTACTCGGCTTCGCAGGAAGCTTAGAAGGGCTCGCATCAGGGTGGGCAAGCGTCTGCAGGGGGCTTCTCCAGCCCCTCCTAAATACAGGATCTGCCGACAGGCAGGAGCTTGTTTCGACAGGGGATGCCCAGAGTGCTTTCCCTGGCTGCATCCTGAATACTTTGACCTTGACTGCTCCAAGCTGACTTCATCTCCGGAGTCGGGCCCTTCGTCTCCCAAGAAGAAGACGGGATGCGGCTCCTGCGACAACGCTGAAACAGTCCCTTATGGCAGGGACTGGGATGTTAGTAGCAGGGACTCTGGAGACAGTGACGGTCGTGGCTATTCCTCCGGTTGGGATAGGGACGATGACTCTGCAGACCCCTTCAGAGACTCCGACGACTGGGATTGGGGCTCCGACGTAGGGTGACAAAATAGTCCTGGGGATTACTCCTCAGGTTTTGATGACGACTAGGCCTGCCCCCATAAGGCGGGCGGGTCGAGCCTGGCTCTCTGGCTCCTTTTGTAATGTGGCCATGTTTTGTAACTTGCCCGTCTTTTTGGGCTTTCTTAATGAAAAGATCGGGCCGTTTATTTCTGTCTCTTGTTTGTTTTTTTTTTTTGTTTTTTTTTTTGAAATGGGATGACGTCATTGTTGAGGCAGACCCACTTGACGACTTGTCTTTTCGAGGTTTTTCTTGGGGAGAGAGAACTGGTTAGTTCAGAGTGTGACGTGTGGAGGCAACTTTACGGGGGAAGTTTGCAGAAAAGAAAGAAAAGGGCGACCTTTCAAATGCCCAGACCTATATAAGCCTTTCTCCTCCCCCTATTTTCCTCTTTCACACTTCTTGAATCTAAAAACCCTCTTTATTCTTTTGCTCTCCTTGCTGCTGCACCCTTTTTCAAGGCTTGAAGAGCGCTTTACCTCGGATCTTTCGGCGGCGATCACCTTTCTAGGTTAGAATCTTGACTCCAACTTCTTCGTTTTTCTTCTTCATCGTATTTCTTCTTCAGAGTAGTATGTCTCGTGCTCGTGCCATTTCTTTTAGCCCATCGTCTGGGAAGACGGAGGGTAGGGAAGGGGGAAGGTCCGACCTAGCCTCCTCTTCTGGGGTTAGGCCCGGCGGGGAGGATCGCCCTGAGGAAGATGGGGGTGCCAACTCTCCAGACCCCGCTCCTTTCGACGTCGTAGACTCCGACGACGATGCTCTAGAGATAGATCCTACCACTATTGCTGGCCTTAAACCCAGGGAAAAGGGGAAGAAGTACTTTTTGGACAAAAATAAGTATTTGGTCCCTTTGAAAACCTACCCCGAGTCCAAGAATCGGGACCTGATCTTGGAAAGTAATGCTGCCGGGGAGATTGAGAAATTTTATAACTTTGGGGAGGGGTACACAGTCATAGTCCCTGGGGAGAAAGACACGGTGTGTTGCCCTCCTGACGGCTGCGTGGCCGTTTATCACAAGGACCTGGAGTTCGGCCTGCGGTTCCCCCTTCACCCCTTCCTGGAGGAGGCTTTTAGACAGATGAACGTGGCTATTGCCCAGCTGACCGCCTCGGCGGTCAGGACGCTTGTGGCCTATACTTGGACTTGCCTCTTCCATGGGGAGGGGCCCTCCATAGACTCTCTGCGTGCCATGACTTGGCTACAGATGGTATCCTCGTCGAGGGGAGATGACTCCCCTGGATACTGGTCTATTCTGAAGTCGAAAAGATACGCCCTGGTCTGGCCGACTTTGAACCGCCTGAAGGACTGGAAAGATAATTTTCTATATGTTCACAGCGCCTCAGGGTGGAGGATCCCTAGGCACTTTAGGAACCATGTGCATACCCGCATGGAAACCCGCAGAGAATACCATCCGGGTGTTAGGGGAAAAGATCTAAAAGTGAAGCTGAGCCAAGCAGATGACAGTTTGGTTGAGAAGTTTAAAGTTACCCAGAAGGCTCCTATTGAGCCTGCTTTCTGGCTTCCCCATGCAGATCTCATCGTCACGGACGAGTACCTGGAACCGCTGGGCCTGATCCCTGGCCTTCAAGGTAGTTCAGGGGGGCTCCAACTGGCCTAATTTTTCTTCGAGGCTTCCATTCCCGTTTCCTTGACTTGGTTATTTACTTGTCTTGCAGGCACTGCCTCTCGTGTTTGGACAAGAAAACAGGTGAGGAGATTGGGCCTGACGGAGGAGTTTTTCGTTGCTAAAAAGTGTCCCATCCTTCCTTCCAACTTCAAGAGAGGAGAGAAGAACTTGATGAGGTTTGTGAAGGACTTTTCTTCTGGCCGACGACTCCCTATTCCCCCCCGGCTAAAACCGGCGGCCCCTTCCTCCAGTGCCCAGGGTGGGGAGGCTGAGGTCACCTCTGAGGCGACCCCTTCCCCTGCTCACCGGCAGGGTGGTTCCCCTGCTGGGACTCACATCTCCCATGGGTCACGCCCTGCGGATTCTGAGCAGACTGGGGAGAGTGCTCCCTTGGATCATAGGAAAAAAAGGAATAGGGAGGCTCCTGAGGGCCGATGTGGTTGACTTGGAGGCTGACGTGGAGGCTCCTGAGGCGAAACGCCCTGCTCATGATGTTCCAAGTACTTCTCTCTTGGAGGAAAACACGGAGCTTCACTGTACAGCTGGTGACAGCGTTGATGTCTCAGGCCTGCTTTCAGACTCTGGCACTGTCCTGGCGGATCGCCTTACCAAGTCTGTGACTACCACCTCCTCCCAAGTGATCCAGTATATCCAGCGCACCTCCAGGGTGCTGCAAGCCTCTGCTGAGCTGGCGGCTCTTAGTCGCTTGAGCGACGAGGAGCTGACTATGATTCCCGGGGCCCCTCCCCCTGATCGCCTGGCTATGGTTGAGAGGGATGTGGCCCTGATCAGTGGTTTGAAGGACAAGCTAACCAAGCAGGAGTCTGAGCTGGAGGAGGCGAAGGCCCAGGTTAACCGGTGGAAGATCCAGGGGGAGAAGGCTGTGATGGAGGCGTCTAAGCTGGAGGCAGAGCTGAAAGAGAGCCGCTTGGCGATGGAACGCGCTACAATGTCCCTGACCGAGCTTGACCATGCTAAGAAGAAGGTAGCTGACCTGGAAAAAAGTTTGTCCCAGGCTAACTCAGATTTCAAGCAGGCTCAGAGTGGTTGGCAGAGCGAAAGAGATGCCATTCTGAAGGAGGCTGAGGCCGCGGCGGACTTGAGCTTTGAAAATGGAGCTACTTCCTCCCTGGAGCTTGTCATGGAGGTAATTAGGGAAATGTTCCCCATTTTTGATGAGGAATCCTTTCGGAACCTCTATTCTGCCAAAAATGAAGCTCAAGCAGCCAAACCTCCTGAGGAAATTGCCGGCCCTAGCCAGGGCGTTCCTAATACTTAGGCTTTTCTATCAATAATTTCAAATTTTGTGCTGAGCCTTTGTGTGGCCAGTCTATCTGTAATACTCTCGGTTTTCTGGATTTTTGGTTTTGGTGGTCCTCTTTAAACAATGTTGCTTTTCATGAACTTGCTTGTGAATGCTCGTTTCTTTTATTCTGTTTCGTCTTGACTTTGGTATGGCTTGCCCCCTGTCTGCCCATAGGTAGATAGGGAGGCTTTTTGCATTTTTTACACAAGGTGGTGAGGATTGCCTCCAATCCTTGTTTGGTGCGCAAGGCCTGACCTGCCCCTGGCTTTTTGTTCAAAGTCCAGGGGGCCTGCCCCCTGCTTGCCCAGGGGGAGGCAGGGAGTTATTCTATGTTTTTTATACAAGGTTGGGGAGGCCTGCCCCCAATCCTTGTTTTGTGCGCAGGGCTTGACCTGTCCCTGGCTTTTCGTTCAAAGTCCAGAGGGTCTGCCCCCTGCCTGCCCAGAGGTAGGCAGGGAGTTGTTTTTGCGTTTTTTATACAAGGTTGGGGAGGCCTGCCCCCAGTCCTTGTTTGACGCGCAGGGCCTGACCTGTCCCTGGCTTTTCGTTCAAAGTCCAGGGGGTCTGCCCCCTGCCTGCCCAGAGGTAAGCAAGGGTACTTAAAATTGTTGGGGGTCCATTTTCCTTATTTCTGGCAACAGGGGGGCCTCCCCCTATTGCCCCATGCTCGTTTGTGTATGAAAACGCAATTTTGAACAGGCAACGAGTATAGACTTGGGAGCTCTTTCATTTCTTTGTAAAAAAAACTTAACACAAGGGCGGTCGGAGCCGTCGACATTCTCTGATCGTTCTCCGCCGATTTTCAGAAAACAAACAAAACTTAAGTTTCTGCTAGACATAATATTTCTTCAGGGTGTCCGCGTTCCAGTGAGCACTCAATTCCAGGCCCTCAAGATTGGCGATTTTATACGTGCCTGGCCCTAGAATTTGAGTTACCTGGTATGGACCCTCCCAATTGGCACTCAACTTGCCGTGCTCTCTTGATTTTCCCACAGCCTGCGTTTTCTTGAGGACTAGGTCACCCATCTGAAAATTTCGCTGATGTACTCTCTTATTGTACGCCTTCCTCATTCGTTGTTGGTAGGCGACAATGTTGGTACTGGCTTCCTCCCTCACTTCACTGACCAGATCCAAAGACTCTGCTAATGCGACTTCATTCTCAGCCTGGTTATATTGTAGGGAACGCAGGGATAGGATTCTAGCTTCGATTGGTAACAGAGCCTCTGCACCATATACCAGGCCGAATGGCGTCTGACCCGTCGATTCTTTTCGGGTGGTCCGAATTGACCAGAGTATGCTGGGGAGCTCGTCGGCCCACCTGCCTTTGAGGTTGTCTACCATCTTCTTAAGGCCGTTCAGGATCTGCTTGTTCGCTGCTTCCGCCTGTCCGTTGGTTTGGGGGTGGCAGACGGCAGAATAAGCGACTGCGACGCCATGGCCTTCCAGCCAGACTCTCAAGGGGTCGTTGTCGAATTGTCTTCCATGGTCGAATACTAACATCTTTGGCAGACCAAATCTAGTGATAATGTTCCGCCATATCACCTTTCTGACTGCAGGCTCGGTGATATTGGGCACTGCCTCAGCTTCCACCCATTTAGTGAAGTAGTCGATGGCTACAATCAGAAACTTCCTGCCCCCGGTTGCTACTGCGAAGGGGCCCAAGATGTCCATCCCCCACTGAGCGAAGGGGATAGGAGACAAAATCGGTCTGAGTTCTTGGGCAGGAGCGTGGATGGCTGGGGTTAAAAGTTGGCACTTTCTGCATTTTTGGGTCAAGCTCTTGGCGTCGGCCAGCAGGGTCGGCCAGTAGTATCCGGCTCTCAGGGCCTTATGCGCCAGTGACTTTCCCCCTATGTGATGGCAACATATGCCAGAGTGGATGTCATCCAGCAATTCTGCCGCCTGCTCTGCCCCCAGGCACCTGAGCAGGGGGGATGAGAAAGCCTTCTTTTACAAGTCTTCCCCTATAATGACAAACCATGCGGCCCTCGCCGGTATTTTTCTTTTCTGAATGGGGTCAGTTGGCAGGGTCCCGTGCTTTTTAAACAAGATAATGGGGGTTCTCCAATCTTCCGGGCCTGCTTCCACTGCGTCAATGGTTTGGCAGGGGGTGGTAGATTTTTCCTGAATGACATCCACCCAAACCGACCTCCTTATGTCCTGTAGGCTGGAGCTGGCCAGTTTTGACAGGGCGTCCGCCCGGTTATTCTGGGATCGAGGGATTTGCTTGACTTCATATGATTTTAAGCTTGATAGTTCCCTCTTTACTTTCTCTAGGTACGCAATCATGGTTTGGTCCCTGGCCTCATACTCCCCGTTGATCTGGTTGGGAATGAGTTGGGAATCTGTTGCCAGGATGATGCGCTCTGCGCCTGCGGCTTTTGCCAGATTAAGGCCTGCGAGGACTGCCTCGTATTCGGCTTCATTGTTTGATGCTGGGAAGGTGAACCTTAGTGCATGTTCAAAGTCGGTCCCTTCTGGACTGGTCAGTACAACTCCTGCCCCTGCACCATTAGTCGTGGAAGATCCGTCGGTGTATACCACCCACTCGCCTGCTACTGGGCTGTCTTCCTCAGAATGGGAGCACTCTGCTAAGAAGTCCGCCAGTGCCTGGGCTTTGATGGCTGTCCTGGATTGGTAAGTTATGCCTAATCCGCTCAGCTCGATGGCCCATTTCAGCAGCCTGCCTGACTTTTCGAATTTTTCTAGCACTTTCTCCAAAGGTTGGTCTGTTAGCACTACAACAGGGTGCGCATCGAAGTAAGGTCTCAACTTTCTGGCTGCTATGACCACTGCATAGGCTGCTTTTTCAACCATGGGGTAATTTTTCTCCGCTGCCCCCAGGGCATGGCTCACAAAGTATATAGGTTGCTGGACGCCTGTCTCCTCTCTTAGGATGACGGCGCTCACTGTTACATTGGTTACTGCAATGTAAAGATATAACTTTTCCCCTGCTACTGGCCTTGCCAGGGTGGGGAGTTTCTTCAGATGCTCTTTTAGCTGTTTGAAGGCTTCTCTCTGCTCATCTTCCCATTTAAACTGTTTATTGCCTTTCAGAATTTTGAAGAAAGGAGTTGATTTGTCTGCTGACCTAGCGATGAAACGCGCCAGGGCGGCCATGCGGCCTGTCAGACGTTGAATATCCCTTATGGTTCTGGGCTCAGGGAGGTCGAGGACGGCCTGAACCTTTTCAGGGTTAGCGTCTATTCCCCGAGAGCTGACCAGAAAACCTAAGAACTTGCCAGATCGAACGCCAAACGTACATTTCTTTGGATTTAGCTTCATTTGATAAGTGCGTAGGGAGGAGAAAGTCTCTTGAAGATCCGCTAAGTGCTCATTGTCTCCCTTACTTTTTACGATGGCGTCATCGACATAGGCTTCTATGTTCCGACCCTTCTGGTTTTCAAATACCTTGTTGACCAGGCGTTGGTATGTGGCTCCTGCATTTTTAAGCCCAAATGGCATCATCTTGTACATAAAGGTGCCTGAACTGGTGATGAAGGCACACTTCACCCTGTCCGGCTGCCATAAGTACACTTGATGATACCCTGAGAAGGCGTCCAGGAAACTCAGCATGGAGTATCCACTGGTAGCGTCTACCAATTGGTCGATCCTGGGAAGTGGGTAGCAGTCTTTTGGGCAGGCCTTATTAAGGTTTGTGAAGTCTATGCACATTCTCCATGCGCCTGACGATTTTCTAACCATGACCACATTTGCTAACTATTCCGGATAATCACATACTTCAATGAAGTCTGCCTTCAATAGTTTTTCAATTTCTTCTTTTATCGCCAAGTCTTTTTCTGCGGACATGTTTCGCTTCTTTTGCTTCACAGGGCGGGCGTCTGCATTTACGTTTAGCCTGTGAACGATGCACGCCGGGTCTACTCCTGGCATCTCGTCTGCTGAGTAGGCAAACACATCCTTGTTTTCCTTTAAAAGTTTGACCAGCTCAGCCTGGTAGGATTCCTCTAGATCTGCCCCTATAAGAACCTGTCTTCCAGGCTCTAGATCCACCAGCATACTTTCTCCCCCCGGTTCCAGGTGGTCGACTTTTTGGTTACCGGCTGGAATCTCGCCTTCCCTGCTGGGGGAGCTGTTAGCTTTTATCTTTCCTTTTCTTTCATTTTCATGGGACTGCAGGGCTATGGAGTAGCATTGTCTGGCTGACTCCTGGTCTCCATGCACCTTCCCTTCCATGCCGAAGTCTGTAACGTAGGCGACAGTGAGTGACCTGATCGATACGGCCGCTTCGATCTCATCTAGGGTGGCCCTCCCAATTAGGGCGTTGTATGCAGATCTGGCGTCCACCACAACAAATGATGCCCTGATGTTTCTGGCGGAGACCCCCTCCCCGAACGTTACGGGTAAGTTGATAATTCCCATGGGCAGTATGCCTGCTCCACTGAATCCATACAAGGATCCGGGGGCAGGCCGCAGGTGTCTTCTCTCTAGACCCATTTTGTCGAAAGCTTCCTTGTATAGTAAATTTGTGTATGCTCCGGTGTCAACCATGCACCTTCGCACGACATGGTTACTGATTATCAAGGACAGCACCAATGGGTCGCTGTGGGGGTATATCACCCGCCCTGCGTCTTCAGGGGTAATGCTTAGTGAGACGCCCTGCGGGCTTCCCGTCTTCTCGGCGTAACAAATCTGGTTCCTTAATTCCCGGATCTGCCTTTTCTGGCCTCTTCTGCTGGTATGGCCTTCAGCGTCCTCTGATATCACGTGGATTATCAGGCGGTTTTGCGCCGTGTTTTCAGGCTTTTCCGGTGTTTCCTTCTGAGTTTTGTTTCTTGTTGCGTAATTGGACAGCCAGCCATTTCTGATCAACTTCTCTATCTCGTCTTTCAGGTGGCGGCATTCCTCTGTGTTGTGGCCTACACAATCATGGAAAGTGCAGAATTTCTTGGGGTCCCCCTTTGGGCTGCGTGGTTTGCTTGGTCGGTTCCACTTAGCGGTCTCCTTCTCCAGTTCGAAAATTTCCGCCCTAGACTTATTAAGGGCAGTGTAGCTGTCGAACCTTGGTTGGTAGACGGTGCGCTCCTTTTTTGGGGTATCCCCTTCCTCAGTTCTCTGTTTCCCGGCTTCGCTTCTGCTGCGTCCACCCTGCGGTCCCCCCTGCTACCTGGTAGGGCCTGCGGGGGTGTCCGGCAGGCTATGGAACTCCTCCTGCAGCATGAACCCTTCTGCTATCTTCCTGGCCTTGGCCAGAGTTTCAGGCTGGGCCCTGATCATCTGGTTCTTCATTTCGCCAGGGAGCAGGGAGTTAGTCAGTGCGTAAGCCGCCGTTGGGTCATCAATCTCCTTCACCTGCTGGAATGATAGGTCAAACCTTTTGAGGTATTCCCTGACGGTTTCCCCCTTTTTCTGTCTGAGGGTCATCAGGTCGAATCGGGTGAGGCGTCGCCTCTTGTTCCCGGCATACTGGTCTAAGAACATTTCCGCCAGCTCAATAAAGAAAGAGATTGACCCCTGCGGAAGATCCCTAAACCATCCCTGGGCCAAGCCTACCAGGGTGGTGGGGAAAATCTTACACCACACCGCATCGTCAACGTCATACATACCCATGTGACTCTCATATGCAGCCAGGTGGTCTTCAGGATCCGTTGTCCCCTCAAATTTGACCGTCGGCATTTTGACCTTCGGAATTGGGTAGCCTTGGACGTCTGGGTGAAGCGGCGTTCTGGTAGGTCGGCCTGCCATGTTTGACCTGCCCCCTGCGGAGTGGTAGCCATAGTCCTCCCATCTGTCGGGGGTTGGCCTCCTACTCCTGGGGAAGCGGTGTACCGGCGGCCGCCTGCTGATCGCCTCATCGTCTCTCCTGGGAGAATCGTAACGGGGACGCTTCCTCTGCCCAGGCTCAAGGTTATCCCCCTGGCGATGTTTCGATCCCAGAGGTTGTCCCTGGTTAAGCCTTGTTTGCAGGCTGAGTGACAGTCCCGGCGCCCGTTGTGACACAGCCGCAGGCGTCAGGCGGGAGAAAATGTCGCCCTGTTTCTCGCCCAGGCGCCTGGATGCTGGCTCTTTGTGCTTCATGCGGTCCCTCAAGTCTTGGGACAGGCCTCCTCTATTACGTGCGGCAGTGGACTCTGTAGTATGGACGGAGAATGCGCCCTCTGGACCAGCTACCTCCTGCCGTACAGGCGGCTCCTGACGGGCTTCTGAAATTCACTTTTGCATTTGTGCGTATGCCTGAGCTGTCTTCCTAGCCTTTCTCTGAACGTTTCTGACGGCGGTTCGCTTTGTGCCCCCGGTTCCTTCTCCACTTTCAAAGTGGAGCAACCTGGGGGTCGTAGCGACCCTGCCTATCAGGTCATCAGGGGTGAATTCCTGGTCCAGCATGGCGGAGAAGAAAGCCGCAGTTTGTACCATCTGGGCAGGGGTGAGGTTCAAGACCGACCTCGGCTGGCTCCCCTGTCCAGCTATGGCATCTGTCCCTTGGCCCGGTGCCCCCTGCAGACTGGCTCGCCCCACACCTGGAATCGTGGCGGCAGGAGTCATTTCTGGCGGCATGCCATACTGGGGGGCTTTGGGTGGGTTTGCCACCGAACTGGTGTCGAAAATTTCAGGCATATTCGATTGTGAGTGGTTAATTTTGTGTTTCAGAATGGTTGATTTTTGTGGGTAATCTCGTGAGCACAACCTAGATCTTCCCCACGGACGGCGCCAAATTGTTCCGGTCACGGAATCAATAAACCCGACCGTGGATTCGGGTTTCAAGTATTCGGGTATTGCTTGCTTGACTTCCTTTGATCTCTCATTTCTCTTCCCCTGCGATCGGACCTTCCCGGCGGATCGAGTCTGCTCCCTGCACAAGTAACGCACAGGGCCCCGGAGGTTGTCCGGGGGAACCCTCTCCGATGCCTAAGTCAGTCCGTGGAATGCCTTGACGAACCTAGCTCGTGAGGAACTAGGCGGCGTTTTTAGGAGTAAGAGTCTAGAGAGAGAAAATCCCACCCCCTCTATGTGGGAAATGGATGAGTATTTATACCTTTCCACAAGAGAGAGAGGGGATGGGGGGAAAAGAGCGGGAGAATGGGTGGCCAGTAGAGCGACACGTGGATCTGTCCTGTCCACCCATTCTCACTTACCTTAGGCAGAATGACGGATGGGACCTCGGTTTCCCCTGCTCATGCCGGGAGGTTGGGGCACCCTGGGAGCTAGTGAGCAGGGGGATTGGATTGCCCTGCTGGGCAGACTTAGGTCAGTACTTTAGCAGTTGTTCCCCAGGCGAGCCTGCTGGGCGGGCTCTCCTCCGTCCTGGGGGCGAGTTCTTCCAGGGTGATATGGGCGGGCGACTCATGACACGGTCAACTCCCATCACATGGTAAAGTCCAAAACCAAGTATGTAATGATAAGTTATGTAATGATATTGTTATCATATAGGTGTTGAGTATATCATCCGTCGCTTTTGCTTGTGTAATCGCATTCCGTAACCTATCGTTTTATTTATTTGTGTGTTGTAAATTTGTATTTTGTTGGTTTTGTTTATATTTATTTCCTTCGTAATGATTTAGTTCAAATATTTCGTTGTTTTCTTTTGTTATTCATTTGACCTATTGTCTTAAATTATATTTGTTTCCGTTGTTAAATAATTAAATAGCGTACGCTGTGCTTTATTTTCTATATTTTCCGTTGTTAACAAATGATTTCTATTTTTTTATGGGTGTTGCTCTTCGCAGTACGCGTTTTACTCAACGCAGTACGACATTTTCAATTATACCCCTCCCATTTCCCCTCCCCTCAAATTCATCTTTTCTTTTTTTCCTCTCTTTCTCTTCTTTCTTCTCTTCTTTCCTACTAATCTATTTAACTCAATATAGTACATCTTTTTTTTACTTTTACGCAGTACATTTTGTTTTACTTTCGTGCACTACATGTTTTTTTAATCTTTGATGCAATTTTTTTTAAAACTTTGCTTACGTAATACAATTCTTATAAGATGCAGTACATTTGTTTCCAACACTTTTTTTAAACTTTGATTGAGTACATTTTTTTCAACTTGTAACATTTTTTTTGTAAAAACAATTACGACCGTACTACGTAAGTAAAAAAAATAAGGTCAGACAAAAAAATTAAGGAAAAAAAAAAACTAATTTCAATATTTATTTTATAATTGCTCTTCAATCTAACTTGTATCCATAATCTTATGAATTAATAAATTGAATGATTTGTATAACTAGAATTGGGGAAATCGATGATATTGGAAAATTGGACGATTTCTGTAACCCTAATTTCAATAATTAAGGATTTGAGATAATTGAAAAAATTGAACAATATCTATAACCCTAATTTCAATAATTAGGGATAAATAACCATCCATACCTATTTTTCGATCAAACTTCTATCCATAATCTTACAAATTTGATAAATTGAATGAGTTGTATACTTAGTATTGAAATGAATCGATGATAATTGAAAAAATTGAATGATTTTTAGGGTTACAGTATAGAGGTTAGATAGTAAGAGCAATATTTCTTTTTTTTTCTGGTGAAGGACATATAATGGAAAAATATGTACAAAAAGTACTGCGTCGAGTAAAATTGGTACTGCGAAGAGTAACTACGTTTTTTATTACATCTAAATTATTTTTTCAGTTCTATTGCTAAATTTTGTTTCTTGTCATTAAACAGATGGCTGGTAAGGGTAAGGGTGTCAATGAACAAAGTCAAGTAGATGGTCGTGCCGTAACGGCTTCTGGTCGGGCCAGGGCATCTCAGGGGACTACAGCTCGAAGAGGTTCTCCAACCACACATGCTGACACTCCTTCACGATCAATTGCCTCGGGTGATTTTGAATGTGATTTTTCAGATGAGCAAGGGGAGGAGGACCAAGGGGAGGTGGGTGAGGACGAGGATCATACTACCCAGCAAGAAGTTATGGCGTTAATGGGGCCGGAAACAAAATCCCGGCCAACAAAATTTGTGCACTTCAAGCGTGGTGCCATGGGTAAGTTTGAGGGTACTGTTGGTAGTTCAAGTACTGCCAGCTCGTCAAAGAAGAGGAAGAAGGATACGTCTTGGTTACTTACGGGGGCTTGTCCCGGAGGTCCTCAGGTGCCAGACGTGATTCTGAGTTTCGGCGGTCACATAGCCCATGTCCTGTGGTCTAAACTAGGAAAAGCTCGAGGTTTGTTGAAACTGTACGATAGAGCTCCGAAAGTCGAGGCATTAGCGAAAATGCCGATAGACGCCGAGATGCACACTATTTTATCGGCTACTGACCTATGGCGCCTTAAAGGTATTGTGTCTAAGCATTTAAATGTCCCCCTTCTGTGTGCATTTGTTGAGCGTTGGCAGCCGGATACGAACTCATTTCACATGCCTTTCGGGGAGATGACTGTTCCAGTCACGGAAACAATTAACCCGACTGCGAATTCGAGTTATTAATGTTCAAGATGTTGTTTGGTTACAATTCGTCCGACTTTCTTTGACCTCTCCTTTCTCTCACTCCAGTGATCAGACTTTCCCGGCGAAGACGGTCTGTTCCCTGCACAATGAACGCACTGGGCCTCGGAGGTGTCCGAGGGAACCCTCTCCGATGCCTAAGTCAGTCTGTGAAATGCCTTGATGAACCTAGTTCGTGAGGAGCTAGGTGGCGTTTTTTAGAGTGAGAGTCTAGAGAGAGAAAATCCAACCCTTGAAAAGTGGGAGGAAAAGAGGTATTTATACCTTCTCCCAAGAGAGAGAGAAGAGAGGGAAAAAGAGCGGGAGAATGAGTGGATGGCAAAGCGACACGTGGGTATATTTTGTCCACTCATTCTCCCTTACCTTAGGCAAAATGACGGAGGAGCCTCTAGTATCCTCTGATCCTGCCGGGAGGGGAAGTTCCCCAGGGACTGGCAGGCAGAGGGTTTTTGAAGGCCCTGCTTGGTGGGCTGCATTGCCCTGTTCAGCAGGCGACTTCCTGAAGTTACCCCCTTGGAGGGGTTCCTGTTGGTTTTCCCAGACATCCTGCTGGGCAGGCTCTCTGATTCCTCGGGTCGGGTCGCTTATGAGGCCTGCTGGGCGGGTGACCCAGCACAGGCTTTCGACCCTCATCAATTGGCCCTCACCGGCTGGGGGGAAGCAAGGCTTCCCCTTAGCAGATGAACTCTTGATTCGGATGGGGGGAGGTTGACTTGTTGGCTTCACCACTGCATTTAATGCGTTTGCATGTTCCCGAGGGAGGAGACTTAACTGCATTGGGCATGCCAAGAGTTGGAATGTCTTTTGGTCATGATTGCTTCTCATGCTCAGTGGATTCTTGGGCAGTGTCGGATCTTATGATTGGCTACCCCTCTTACAAGCGTGGTTGGAGGCGCCATTAATGGCGAGTTCCTTGCTTTTATATAAGCTCCGGTCTCCCACACCATTTTCGCACCTTTGCTTCGCAACTTTTCTGTTATATTCCTCCAAAATATTTGAGAGCCGATGTCTTGGATCAGGAAAAGAGTTTTCCGATGTGGAATCTACGTAGAAATCCGCTGTTTCAGAGGACGCCGTCGTTTGAGATATGCTAAGAGGGCTCACCAGGTCCTTCGTAGAAGTGAAAGGAGGCGCTCCCGCTCTCGTCGGGCAGCTAAGAGGAGGGCCCTTTCCAGGTCTGGTAAGCATCCTGGGTCTTCTTCTACTGGCCCACGCCTTGGGCGATGCACCCGAGCTGGAGGGTGCTATGACAGGGGTTGCCATAGTTGCTTTCCGTGGCTACATCCAGAGCTGTTTGTCCCAAACTGCCCTGAGTTTACCTCCTCCCCAGAGTCAGGCCCTTCCTCTCCAAAAAAGATGGGTCGTGAGCTCCCTGATGATGCCAGAGTTGTCCCCTTTGGTCATGACTGGGACTCAAGCAGTCGTGACTCCGAGGACAGCGAGGGCCAGGGCTATTCTTCAGGCAGTGTCGAGGATGACCTCCCTACTGATCCCTTCAAGAGCTTCGATGATTGGGACTGGGGGTCTCCTCTGGATGACTACAACCCTGGGAATTACTATCCGGGCCCTGACGATGATTAGGCATGCTCTAGATTTGCAGGCTAGTTAACTGGGGCAGAAATCAGGCTCTTGTACTTTTATTTGCATGTCTAGAATGTAACTTGCTCATTTTTGGGCTCTTTTTCAAATTAATGAAAAATCAGGCGGCTTATTATTATCGTTTTTTGTGTTTGTTTTTTTTTTTTTTGAAAGGGAATGACGTCACTGGAGGAATTAATCCTCTGACGCCTTTTGTTTTCTCGAGGCTTTTCTTGGGAAGAGGTGGGCAGTTGGTTGTTAAAAGTGTGACACGTGGAGGCAATTTACGGGGAGGACTTTGCAAAAGGGGCGACCCTTCAGTTGCCTAGGCCTATATAAGCCTTTCTCCTCCCCCCATTTCCTTCTTTCACACTTTCGAAACTTAAACCCCTCTTCATATTTCTTCTCTCTTTGCTGCTGAGAATTTTTCAAGGCTTGAGGAGCGCTTACCTTCGGATTTTTCAGCGACGGTCACCGTTCTAGGTTAGAATCTTACTTTTAAATCTTCGTTTTTCTTTCTTTTTCTCATACTTCTTCTTCACAAAATAGCATGTCTCGCGCTCGTGCACTTTCATTCAGTCCGTCGTCTAGGAGGACGGAGGGTAGGGAAGGGGGTAGAGCTGACCTAGCCTCTTCTTCCGGGGTTAGGCCCGGTGGGGGGGACCGCTTTGAGGGAGAAGGGGATGCCAACTCCCCCGAACCTGCTCCCTTCGACGTCGTCGATTCTGACGACGAGGCACTGGAGGTAGACCCCTCCACAATTGCTGGCCCCCTTATTCCCAGGGAGAGAGGGAAAACATACTTTTTGGACAAAAACAAGTACCTGATCCCCTTGAAAACCTACCCCGAAGCCAAGAACTGAGACGTAATTTTGGAGAGTAATGTTGCCGAGGAAATTGAGAAGTTTTATCACTTCGGGGAGGGGTACACAATTATAGTTCCAGGGGAGAAAGACACAGTATGCTGCCCTCCTGACGGCTGTGTTGCCGTTTATCATAAAAGCCTGGAATTCGGCCTGCGATTCCCTCTGCACCCCTTCTTGGAGGAGACCTTTAGGAGGATGAATGTGGCCATAGCCCAATTGAGTGCCTCGGCGATTAGGTCATTGGTAGCCTACACCTGGACTTGCATCTTCCATGGGGAGGGGCCTTCTATTGACACCTTGCGCTTCATGGTTGGGTTGCAAATGGTGTCTTCATCAGGGGGAGATGGCTCCCCTGGGTACTGGTCCCTTCAAAGGCAGAAAAAGTATGCTCTAGTTTGGCTGGCTTTAAGCAGCCTGAAAGACTGGAAGAACAATTTTTTATATGTCCATAGTGCTTCAGGGTGGCGGATTCCTAGGCACTTTAGGATTCATGTTCATACCCGTATGGAAACTCGTGAAGAGTACCATCCAGGCGTCGGGGGGAAAGCTTTGGAGGTAAAACTGAGCAAGATGGAAGAGAATTTAGTCAAGGAGTTCGAGGTAGTTGTTGACAAGTTTGGCGTTTGCGGCCCTGCCTTCTGGCTCCCTCATGCAGAGCTCATAGCCACAGATGAATATCTGCTCCCAGTGGGCCTGATCCCTGGCCTTGAAGGTAGTTCAGGGGTTTTCACCGGCATGGTTTCTTCGAGATTTCTATCCCTCTATGCTTTCTTAATTGACTGTTTATCCGCCCTGCAGATTCTGCTTCTCGCCTTTGGACAAGGAAGCAGATAAGGAGGCTCGATCTGTCCGAGGAGTTTGTCATTATTTCGAAGCGTCCCTCTCTTCCTTCCAATTTGAAGAAAGGGGAGAAGAATATGATGAGGTTTGTGAAGGACTTCTCTTCTGGCCGACGACTCCCTCTTCCTCCGCGACTAACGCCGGCGGTTCCTCCCTCCAGTGCCCAGGGTGGGGAGGCAGAGGTTACCTCTGAGGCTACCCCATCTCCTGTTTCTGGGCAGGGTGGTTCTCCTGCTGGGACTTGTATTTCCCAGGGGTCACGCCCCGCGGATTTTGAAGGAACTGGGGAGAGTGTTCCCTTGGTGCGCAGGAGGAAAAGGAATAGGGAACCTTCAGAAGCTGTGCCCATGGTTGGCCTGGAGGCTGACGTGGAGACCCCCGAGGCCAAACGCCCTGCTCGCGATATTCCAGGCACCCTTTTCTCGGAGGAGAACACGGAGTTTCACTATACTGCAGACGATAGCGTTGATGTGTCGGGCCTGCTTTCAGACTCTGGCGCCGTTTTGGCAGATCGTCTCACCAAGTCTATAACCTCTACCTCCAACCAGGTGATTCAATACATCCAACGCACCTCCAAGGTGTTGCAGGCTTCTGCCGAGCTGGCGGCTCTCAGCCGTCTGAGCGATGAAGAGTTGGCTGTTACTCCTGGGGCTCCCCCTCCGGACCGTCTGGCTATGGTTGAAAGGGACGTCGTTCTGATCAACAACTTGAGGGATAAGCTGGCGAAGCAGGAGAGCGAGCTGGAGGAGGTGAAGGGCCAAGCCAATCAGCGGAAACTCCAAGGGGAGAAGGCTGTAAGGGAAGCGTCCAAGTTAGAGGCGGAACTGAAGGAGAGCCGCCTGGCGATGGAGCGTGCTACAATGTCCTTGGCCGAGATGGAGCATTTCAAGAAGAAAACGACGGATTTGGAGGAGAGTCTGTCTAAAGCTGACTCAGACTTCAAGCAGGCTCAGGGTGAATGGCAAAAAGAGAAGGACGCCATCCTGAAGGAGGCTGAAGCTGCAGTGGACATGAGCTTTGAGAGTGGAGCCAACTCTTCCTTAGAGCTTGTTATGGAGGTAATTAGGGAGATGTTCCCTGTCTTTGACGAGGATGCTTTCCGGAACCTCTATTCTGCCAAAAACGAAGCTCGGGCAGCTAGACCCCCTGAGGAGACTGCTGGTCCCAGCCAGGGTGCTCCTAATGCTTAGGCCCTTTCTGATGACAACTCTTAACTTTTGTGCTGAGTCCTGATGTGGCCAGCTTATCTGTAATATTTTGGCTTCTTTGGATTTTCGTTTTGGTGTTCTTGTCAAACTATTTTACTTCTTTATGAATCTGCTTATGAATACCCTTTCCTTATTTCTGTTTGTTTTGCCTTCCTTAAGATATGGCCTGCCCCCTGCCTACTTAGAGGTAGGAGGGGGGGTCTGTTTTTATACAAGGTTGGGGGGATTGCCCCCGGTCCTTGTTCATTTTTGGCGTGTGAAGCCTGGCCTGGCCCTGGCTTCTTGTTCGAAGTCCAAGGGGCTTGCCCCCTGTCTACCTAGAGGCAAGGAGGGGGGCTTTTATGTTTTTTATATAAGGGTGGGGAGCCTGCCTCCAGCTCTCGTTTATTCGGCACGTGGGGCCTGGCCTGACCCTGGCTTCTTGTTCGAAGTCCAGGGGGCCTGCCCCCTACCTGTCCAGAGGCAGGGAGGGAGGCTTTTGCGTTTTTTATACAAGGTTTGAGAAGCCTGCCCCCAGTCCTTGTTTGTTCGGCACGTGGGGCCCGGCCTGACCCTGGCTTTTGATCAAAGTCCAGGGGGCCTGCCCCCTGCCTGCCCAGAGGTAGGCAGAGGGACTTAGAATTTTTGTTGGGGGGTCCATTTTCCTTGGTTCTGGCAACAGGGGGGCCTCCCCCTATTGCCCCCTGCTCGTTTGTGTGTGAAATGGCAAGTTTGAACGGACAACGAGTATGGATTCGAAGTTCTTTTCATTTCTTTGTAAAAAAGCTTAACATAAGTGTGGTCGGAACCGTCGCATTCTTGACCGTTCTCCGCCAGTTTCTCTAGAAACAATTTACTTAAGATTTTGCTAGACATAGTACTTTTTTAAAGTGTCGGCATTCCAGTGCGCGCTCAAAGTCAGTCCCTTCCGGGCTGGTTAACACGACTCCGGCCCCTGCACCATTAGCTGTGGAGGACCCATCGGTGTATACCACCCATTCGCCGGCAGGCGGGCTGTCTTCCTCGGAATGGGAGCACTCTGCTAAGAAGTCGGCCAGGGCCTGTGCTTTGATAGCTGTTCTAGACTGGTACGTTATCCCTAGTCCACTCAGCTCGATGGCCCATTTCAGTAGCCTGCCTGATTTCTCGAATTTCTCCAGTACTTTCTCCAAAGGTTGGTCTGTCAGCACCACGACAGGGTGTGCGTCAAAGTAAGGCCTTAATTTCCTGGCTGCTATGACAACCGCGTAGGCTGCTTTTTCGACCATTGGGTAGTTTTTTTCTGCTGCCCCCAGGGCATGACTTACAAAGTATATGGGCTGCTGAGCGCCTGCTTCTTCCCTTAAGATACTTGCGCTTACTGTCATATTAGTTACAGCGTTGTAGAGGAAGAGTTTCTCCCCTGCTACTGGCCTCGCCAGGGTGGGGAGTTTCTTCAGATGTTCCTTCAATTGTTCGAAGGCTTCTTTTTGCTCATCCTCCCATTTAAACTGCTTGTTGCCCTTCAACACTTTGAAGAATGGAGTCGACTTGTCTGCTGACCTAGCAATGAAGCGTGCCAGGGCGGCCATCCGGCCTGTCAGACGTTGGATGTCCCTTATGGTTCTGGGTTCAGGAAAGTCTAGAACAACCTGAACCTTCTCAGGGTTAGCGTCTATCCCTCGGGAGCTGACCAGAAAACCTAGGAATTTGCCAGAACGAACTCCGAACGTGCATTTCTTTGGATTGAGTTTCATCTTGTAGGCGTGCAGGGAGGAGAAGGTATCCTGCAGGTCTGCCAAGTGTTCATTGTCTCCTTTGCTCTTCACAATAGCGTCGTCGACATAAGCTTCTAGGTTTCTGCCTTTTTGATTCTCGAAGACCTTGTTGACCAGGCGCTAATATGTGGCCCCTGCGTTTTTAAGCCCAAACGGCATCATTTTGTACATGTAGATGCCTGTACTGATGATGAAGGCACACTTTACCCTGTCCGGCTGCCATAAGTACACCTGATGATATCCTGAGAAAGCGTCCAGGAAGCTCAGCATGGAGTATCCACTGGTAGCGTCTACCAGTTGGTCAATCCTGGGGAGTGGGTAGCAGTCCTTTGGGCAGGCCTTGTTAAGGTTTGTAAAGTCCACACACATCCTCCATGCGCCTGAAGATTTCTTAACCATGACCACATTTGCAAACCACTCCGGGTAGTCGCAAACCTCAATAAAATCTGCCTTCAGAAGCTTTTCAATTTCTTCTTTAATCGCCACGTCCTTCTCTGCGGACATATTTCGCTTTTTCTGTTTTACAGGGCGAGCGTCCGCGTTTACGTTCAGCCTGTGAATGATACATGCTGGATCAACCCCTGGCATCTCGTCCGCCGAGTAAGCGAATACATCCTTGTTGTCTTTTAGTAACTTGATCAGTTCAGCCTGGTAGGATTCTTCCAGGTCAGCCCCTATGAGGACCTGTCTCCCTGGTTCTAGGTCCACCAGCATGCTTTCCCCCCCAGGTTCCAGGTGGTTGGATGCCTGATCACCGACTGGGATCTCGCCTTCCCTGCTGGGGGAACTGTCAGCTTTTCTCTTTCCTTTTCTTTCACTTTCGTGAGTTTGCAGGGCCACGGAGTAGCACTGCCTGGCCGACTCCTGGTCTCCATGCACTTTTCCTTCTAGGCCAAAATCCGTAACATAGGCTACGGTGAGCGCCCTGATTGATACAGCTGCTTCAATCTCATCCAGGGTGGCCCTGCCGATCAGGGCATTGTACGCAGACCTTGCCTCTACTACAACAAACGATGCCCTGATATTTCTGGCAGAGGTCCCCTCCCCAAATGTTACAGGCAGATCTATGATTCCCATGGGCAGTATACCTGCCCCGCTAAACTCATACAATGATCCAGGGGCGGGTCGCAGGTGCCTCTTTTCCAGACCCATTTTATCGAAGGCATCCTTGTATAGCAGGTTCGTGTATGCGTCGGTATCCACCATGCATCTCCTCACAATGTGGTTACTGATTTCCAGGGACAGTACCAAGGGATCGCTATTGGGATACATCACTCGCCCTGCATCCTCAGGGGTGATGCTCAGCGTCATACCCCTCGGGCTCCCTGCCCTTTCAGCGTAACAGATTTGGTTTTTCAGCTCACGAATCTGCCTCTTCTGACTTCTTCTGCTGGTTTGGCCCTCTGCATCCCCCGATATCACATGGATTATCAGGCGGTTCTGCGTCGAGCCTTCCGGTTTTTCTGGTGTTTCCTTCTGTGTTTTATTCCTAGCTGCGTAGTTGGCCAGCCAGCCATTCCTGATTAATTTCTCGATTTCATCCTTCAGGTGGCGGCACTCCTCAGTGGTGTGGCCTACGCAATCATGGAAGGTACAGAACTTCTTGGGGTCCCCTTTTAGGCTGCGTGGTTTGCTCGGACGGTTCCACTTGGCAGACTCCTTCTCTAGTTCGAAAATCTCTGCCCTGGACTTGTTGAGGGCTGTATAGCTGTCGAACCTAGGTTGGTAGACTGTGCGCTCTTTCTTAGGGGTATCCCCTTCTTCGGTTCTCTGCTTCCCGGCGTCATTCCTACCGCGTCCACCCTGCGGTCCCCCTGCTGCCTGGTTGGGCCTGCGCGGGTATCCGGCAGGCTGTGGAACTCTTCCTGCAACATGAACCCTTCTGCTATCTTTCTAGCCTTGGCCAGAGTTTCTGGTTGAGCCCTGATCATCTGGTTCTTCATCTCTCCGGGGAGCAGGGAGTTAGTCAGCGCATATGCTGTTATCGGATCGTCAATTTCTTTTACTTGTTGGAACGACAGGTCAAATCTCTTCAAGTAGTCTCTGACGGTTTCGCCTTTTTTCTGCCTGAGGGTCATTAGGTCGAACCGCGTGAGACGTCGTCTTTTGTTTCCAGCATACTGGTCCAGGAAGGCATCAGCCAACTCTATAAAGAAGCAAATTGACCCCTGTGACAGGTCTCTAAACCATCCCTGGGCCAGGCCCACCAGGGTGGTTGGAAAAATTTTGCACCAGACCGCGTCGTCGGCGTCGTACATGCCCATATGACTCTCGTATGCCGCCAAGTGGTCCTCTGGGTCAGTTGTGCCATCAAATTTAACAGAGGGCATCTTGATTTTTGGGATAGGGTATCCCTGCACCTCAGGGTGAAGCGGGGTCCTGGTCGGCCTGCCTGCCACCCTCGACCTGCTTCCGCCGGAGTAGTGACTGTGGTCATCCCTTCTGTTAGGGGTCGGTCTCCTACTTTTGGGGGAGCGGTTCCTAGGTGGGCGCCTGCTGGTTGCTTCGTCGTCCCTGGGAGGGGAATGATGTCGCGAGCGCTTCTTTTGAGCAGGCTCGATATTATCGTCCTGGCGATGCCTTGACTTTAGGGGTTGGCCATTGTTAAGTCTGGACTGCAGGCTTTAGGATAGTCCTGGTGCAGGCTGCGATTCTTCAACTGGTGTCGGCCTGGAGAACACGTCTCCCTGCTTCTCCCCCAGACGTTTGGACACTGGCTCCTTATGCCTCATGCGATTCCTCAGTTCTTGGGATAAGCCCCTCCTTTCACGAGCTGCCGTGGACTCTGTAGTGTGAATGGAGAACGCCTCCTGTTGCACAGGTGGCTCTTGGTGGCCTCCTGTGACCCGCCTTTGGACCTATGCATACGCCTGAGCTGTCTTCCTGGCCTTTCTCTGAATGTTCCTAACGGCGGTCCGCTTTGAGCCCCCGGTTCCCTCTCCACTTTCAAAGTGGAGCAACCTGGGGGTCGTGGCGACCCTGCCTACCAGATCATCTGGAGTAAATTCCTGATTCAACATTGCTGAGAAGAATGCTGCAGTCTGCATCATCTGGGCAGGGGTGAGATTTAGAGTTTGCCTTGGGTGTGCCCCCTGCCCTGCTGTGGCAGCTACCCCCTGACCCGGTGCTCCCTGGAGGTTGGACCGCCCTACACCCGGAATCGTGGCGGCGGGCGTTATCTCTAACGGCATGCCATATAGGGGAACGTTGGGTGGGTTTAATTTGCTGGTCCTGCCCCAGAACTGGCATCGAAAATTTCAGGCATGTTTGATTGTAACTGGTTAATTTTGTATCTGAGAATGGTTGATTTTGTGGGTAATTTTGTGGGTACAACCGTATTCTTTCCCACAGACGGCGCAAAATTGTTCCGGTCACGGAAGCAATTAACCCGACTGCGAATTCGGGTTCTTAATGTTCAAGATGTTGTTTGGTTACAATTCATCTGACTTCCTTTAACCTCTCCTTTCTCCACTCCAGTGATCAGACTTTCCCGGCGAAGACGGTCTGTTCCCTGCACAATGAACGCACTGGGCCTCGGAGGTGTCCGAGGGAACCCTCTCCGATGCCTAAGTCAGTCTGTGAAATGCCTTGATGAACCTAGTTCGAGAGGAGCTAGGTGGCATTTTTTAGAGTGAGAGTCTAGAGAGAGAAAATCCAACCCTTGAAAAGTGGGAGGGAAGAAGGTATTTATACCTTCTCCCAAGAGAGAGAGAAGAGAGGGAAAAAGAACGGGAGAATGAGTGGATGGCAAAGCGACACGTGGGTATATTTTGTCCACTCATTCTCCCTTACCTTAGGCAAAATGACGGAGGAGCCCCTGGTATCCTCTGATCCTGCCGGGAGGGGAAGTTTCCCAGGGACTGGCAGGCAGAGGGTTTTTGAAGGCCCTGCTTGGTGGGCTGTATTGCCCTGTTCAGCAGGCGACTTCCTGAAGTTACCCCCTTGGGGGGGTTCCTGTTGGTTTTCCCAGACAGCCTGCTGGGCAGGCTCTCTGATTCCTCGGGTCGGGTCGCTTATGGGGCCTGCTGGGCGGGCGATCCAGCACAGGCTTTCGACCCTCATCAATGACCATCAAGCTCCATGATGTTAACCGTATCCTTGGTCTAGCTATCACAGGGGATGTTTGTTGCATTTTTGACAAAAATAAGAAGGTAGCGGATAGTGTTGGTGATGTTGTTAACTTTTTTGGTGAGACACTTGAACAGTTGAAGGCTAGTACGCCGGACAGAAGCACGCTGGCTTATAAAGGCGGGCCGGTGTTGACTAAGGCAATATTAGAGAGGATGTAAACCGGTACACTGAAACAGAGAATGCAGGGTTACTTGGTAATATTATTGGGGGAAGCTGTTTTCGTGGACACAACGGGTGATAGGGTCCCTCGAGAGTTGTTCTCCTTGTGCAAGGATCCGGCGAAGATTCGAGACTACGCTTGGGGTGCAGCCACCTTAGCACACTTGTACAGGCGATTGGGAATGGCCTCTCGAGCTCAGATGAAGGGACTTTCTGGATGTCTGACTTTGTTGCAGGTACGAATATTTTACAAAATTAAATATTCCTGTTTTTTTTGGCGATGTGATTTATTATTGTGTACTTAATATTTTATTTTATTGTTCTCGTTCGTCTTGTGATTTGTTATTGTTTACGAAGTATTTTAATTAAATGTTTTCGTTGGTAATGTGATTTTTTATTGTTTTGAAAATATTTTCATTTGTTGTATTCGTTGGTGATGTGATTTAGTAACGTGTACGAACTACCATATATTTTTGTTCTCGTTGGTTATGTGATTTCTTGTTTTTTTCACAAAATTAAAAATTCCTGTTTTTTTTTGGCGATGTGATTTATTATTGTGTACGTAATATTTTATTTTATTGTTCTCGTTCGTCTTGTGATTTGTTATTGTTTACGAAGTATTTTAATTTATTGTTCTCGTTCGTCTTGTGATTTGTTATTGTTTACGAAGTATTTTAATTAAATGTTTTCGTTGGTCATGTGATTTTTTATTGTTTTGAAAATATTTTCATTTGTTGTATTCGTTGGTGATGTGACTTAGTAATGTATTTGCCAACTACCAATATTTTTTGTTCTCGTTGGTCATGTGATTTTTTATTTGTAACCCAAAAAATTTTACTTTCTTGTTTCTTTTTGCGATGTGATTTAATTATCGCAGGTGTGGATATTTGAGTACTTCCCCAAGTTTCGACCTGGTATTCCAACCACTACCGCCTACCGTTTTGGTAATGTCGCGAAGATATGTGCTAAAGCAGGACCATTTGAGTGCACGTACGATGCTCTATTGGAGTACCGTCGGCGCATCGACGGACTCACTGCTGCGAGTGTCATGTGGGAGCCGTTTGGGCCTAGGCAGCACGAGCTAGTGCCGACTACAATGTTCGTAGGTATATTGCGTTTCATGGACATCTGCGAGCCATATCAGCCAGACCGTTGTTTACGGCAGATAGGTTACAGGCAGGTAATACCGGTAGACATGCCTGAGCCGGAGGTCGTTCATCGTCCAGCAGCAGGATCTTTGTCGTATATGTTGGATTTCGGACGACGGTGGATGGATCACCAGTGGAAGACTGGTACGGAGCATCGCTGTGACCCAGGTGCACGGTCCGTCAAATGCGAACTCCCAGGAGAGACAGCGGACGATTACATGCGCTGGTACTTGAAAGTGTCCCACCCGGTCCTCATTCCCGACGACAGTGAAGATGCACCGGAGCGGTCAGTGGTACAGACACAGCACACAGTGGCGGTAATCGACATCTTAAATTAATTTTGCATTCGATATTATAATTTGTAATCGTATTTGTTTTTTTTAGCAGCACTTGCTTAATTTTAATTGTCATGTGTACGTCAGGCGCAGCAAAGTTTGTGGCAAGAATTTGGGGCGCTTCGGACCATGGCACCGGCGGAACGTTACAAGCGCGTCGATTTGCTTCTGAAGACGTACGACCCTCTGTTGCCCCCAACTACACGACCGCGTTGTCGATGATTACTTCCCCCGCCCCCGTTGAAGAGTTTGAGCTTCACCTTTGATTGTAACAGACTTCTTGTTTTTTTATGCTTTCTTTAATTTATGAACCTCAAGCATGCGGAACTGGTTTCATTTTCTAATGTTAAGCGGGACTATGGACTTTCTTGAAGTTTGTTTTTAATGCATTACTTATGTGTACATATATTTGTAGCACGGTTAAACAACTAATATTCCGTACGTACTTACATTCCGCCACATTGTTCATACATATCTTTCCACATCTTCAGTCGATCAGTAAATAAACCGGGGTAATGCACCACTGATGCATCCGGTGTCCACAACCAGTTAATCGGGGGCATAGGACAATCATCAGTCATACGGATTCGAAAGAAATGATTACCCGTGTGACCTACCCATAACACACCATATGGATGACGAACACCAGGTACATTAGTGGTCAAAGGCAGGTACGTCGTACTAGTGGCGAATACCCTCCTCGAATCATATTGGCTAATCACCATCGAACTCATGAGACAAATAACCCAGTTATTCATCGTCGCATATCCGAACAAGCACTACTACAATTCTAGCCTACGATGACGCTTATTAGAGCACGGTCACACACGGAACCGTGCTCTAGATAAAAAAATTAACAATTAGGACGGTTGGGATAGAAAAGTGAGATCTTATGTATAACAAAGAGGTCGGTTGGTCAAAATAACTGTACTCTGTTATGTAAGAAACCAGGTCGAAAGGAAAACCGACCTCTATGATAGACAAAGAGGTTGTTTTATTTCTTAAAGCGACATAAATGTTAATAAAGCCAAATAAAAAACAAACAATTCTCAAAGAGCCGCTATACTCGGGTATCACTTTTTCTGTTCTCTTTATCACTCACTCTGCACTCCTTAGAGCATGTACATTGGCAATTTTCAGCGAGAACGAGAAATGGGGAAACGGGGAAAGTAGTATTAAAAAATAAAAGAAATGCTGATTGTGTAGGAGAGAGAAGGCGAGAAACTTGCCTGTGCGAGAAACTTGCCTGTGCCAAAGTTGCAGGGAGTTGCAGTGATTCTTTAATTTTTTATTTTATTTTTTAATTTTTTTTATTAAAATATTAATTTTCATATAAAACGAAAAATGCGTACGTATTTAATTGTGAAACGTTGTTAATAATTATAACTGTGATTAGTATCGTTAGTTTTTGATTAGTTAAAATTAATTAATTAATTAGGACTAATATGAATATATATCATTTATTTATTTACGGGTTCTAATCAGACATGTTGTACGGGTTGTCGTTAGAGTTGTTAAAATAGCTAACCTGACCCGACAAACTGATTTGACTCACCTAAAACCCGACCTGACATAGCGTAATAAAATTTAGCGACCCTAATATATTTCATAAACCCGATACCAACCCATAAATTTAACAAGTCATCTCTTGTAAGACCGTCTTAAAGTTAATAATACTTATTTTTAAATAAATGTTAATTGATGAATTATTGAGGTGGATAGTGGGGTATAAAAAAAGTAAGAGAGAGAATGATAAATGAATTCTTGTTGAGGTAGGATGTTTTTGGTGAAAATGTAAGAATGGATGGAAAGATGATGTGGATGTTGAATAGGATAGAGAAAAGGTGAAAAAGTGAAAGATGAGAATTGGGTAATTTTTGTTGATGTAGATGCTCTTACTCCTCACTCCTTACCCTTAAACCCTCATCAAACACGCGTCTCCATCTCCTGTTTCATCGGACCGCCGACCTTGCTTCACTCTGATCGCCGGCCTCACTTTACTTATAAGACTACCAAACGCATCAGTCACTCTCACGCATGAAGATTTGCCAATTATAAGATCTCGATGTTCATTGCCAACACCAGATATGTATGTTCAGTTTCTTTCATCAAGATGTTATATCATGATCTTTATGTTAATTAATGATAAGTATACCTTTTATTGATGTATTTTTTGTTTTTTATATTTTAATGATAAGTAATTATTTGGGTTTGATGACGATTAAATTAGGGTTTTCTGTAATTGTTTTTTTACTTGTATTTATTTGATGTTCCTCCATGAATTTGAAAGACCTAATCACTTGTGAATTTGCTTGTTTGTGTGATTGTTGTTCGTTGTTTTCTATTGTTTGATTAGACTCTTTGAGCTGGTGAAATTATGAAGGTGACATCTGTTTATTCGTGTTTATAGATTGACTAGGTTTGGAAATTGCTGGTTCATTCATCTTTTAACAGGTTTGTTGTTCCTATTTCGTTTGATAAGATGAAGATCAAGAAGTTCTTAAGTCATTAAATTGGGGATCATTTCGTTTGTGTTTAGTTCAATTATGATTCGGAGATGTAGCTTGTTTATTCAAGTTTTTCAATATCATGGTTTGTTCTCTTTAGTTCGTCTTGATTAGATGAAGATTGAGGTCATCGTATATTTGTATTGCGGAGCCATCTATCCATCTTTTTTTTATTGATTTCTGTTGGAGGAAGATGATATTAGATGATAAAGGTGCTCTATTATGTATTGGCCTGGTGATGATACCCGTTTTAACACACATTATATATAATTTCGTATTCTCATTTCAATACTAATGCTCTACAATGATCCCATCCATATATAGCTGACTCTTGCATGGGCTTGTCAGGTACTCCGTATTAATTTGTTGATGTGTATCAGTGATCTGAGGTACACAACATTAAAAAAAACAAATCGCAAACACAAACTCATTTGGTCAAATATAACGAACTGTTTTCAAATGACCCATGATTAAATTTTTGGTAATTGGTATATTATCTCATAACATAACATAGGGAGGGTAAGCTAATTTAAATTCACAATACTACCACCACCAAACTAGTAGTAGTGACTGAAATTTTGAGAGGGAAAAAAACCCTCTACAAATTTGTGACCGAAATTATGAGAGAGGGAAAAAATAATGTAAAGATCATATATATTAAATGTGAATATAATTAAGAAAATGTAAATACAACAGAGATATAAAGAAAGAAGGAAGAGAAGGGAACCTGGAGAAGGGAGTTGGGAGGTAGGAGGTTGACGGGAAGAGGAGGGCAAGCAAGGACACTTAAGAAAAGTTTGAGATCAGTAGACTTATTATGAAAGAATAAATTCTTAAGCTAATTCTTCAATGCGTAGTTTACAACCGGTTCCAAAGGGTGATTTTCTACTAGTGTGAGCACTTAGTCTATACCCTTGTTCTTTGTTCGAACTTATTAAAACAGGTGGTTGATTAGAAATGTGGTTGCGTAGGAGGGAGTAATAGGTATCGTGTGCAGCTGTTGTATTGTAAGTGATCATCATATGATGAAAATTGTTCATTTTATGCGAAAAGTGACTATTTTCTAGTATTACAAAATGATTACTGTATAAATTAAAGTCATCACCTTTCGTCGTACATCAATTTATCTTTCTGACAGTGGAACTTTAAATTTCATGGAACGTCTTCTAGGAGCAGCTCGACTACTCTTTGAGGCGAGTCAACGAGAAAATCACATCTTTCATAACTGATGGTGGGTTTCATTTCCATGTGTTGTGTGGGATTTTTTGCTTGGCTGTTACAATCAAAATAGCACATTTGACGACCGTCATCTGATCAGGAAACAACGTCGGTATTTCTTGTATTTTTTTTTTTTTGCATGCCTATAGTGTATGCCTTTGTTGCCATTTTATATCATCATTTAGTTTGGACCAATTTTGTTTTTCTTTGCTTGAAGTTCTGGTGCTAATCTGTTTTAGAAGATTCAAGGCGAAGAAAGAAACGGTTAAGCCTGTAGGTGATCCAGAGAGGAATTAAAGGACTTTTTTTGCATACCAGGTTGCATTCTTGTAATTTTTGTTAACCATTTTGCCAAGCTTTCAGTTTAGTCATACATTTAACAAGTGTTTCTATGTGTTGAAACTATTGATTGTTGATGGCTCTGAAAGCAGCTGAAAGAGATGTTTAAGATTTTTTTTCAAAGGCTGGCAAGGTTAGTAAGTTTTTTACCAACAACTTTTTTTAGTACTCTATGTATATATTAGAATATAAGATGACATCCATGATAAACATCTTGATGTATGTTGTTTATTGTGTTATATTTTGTCTTCATTAATGGAGTTCTTTCAACATATTATAGAGATGGGATAACCAAATCATTGTTGTACTTTGAAGCTCAAAGATTGGGCAAACTTTCATTTATGGTTTTTCTTCATTCTCCAACGTATCCGCAATTTCTACACGAAGTCATCCGGCACTTGGAGTGGATTGACTTTGGTTGCATTCACTGATTTGCAAAGACCATGCACTTATTAGTTGCTATTTTGATGTATTTTGGTTTGTTTTCGCAAGAATATGTATTTTGCTTGTAGATATTGAAGTTCGTGCAGTCACCTTCATGTGTGTGAAGTTTTTTTTAAGGAATTCCTATTGTTTTGTACGAGTAACATATATATATATATATATATATATATATATATATATATATATATATTAGTTCATGGAATCCCGGTTTCTTTTGTAACTTTATTTGTCGGAATGTGATGTTGTGCTCTATTGGATTGTAGGATGTATTATATGGTCAAGATAATTGAAAACAAATTGTATAAACCAAAATATGTAACAATGTTGCGGTTGGTCTGCATGATACAAACCAATCGTGATTTTGTTAAATATTTTTTTTTACAAAGATGACGGTTTTAACAACAAAGCATATTTTTTTAGAAAGACAACAAAGATCACGGTTTTGACAAGGGAGTGTCCTCTTTCAGAAGAATAACAAAAATGACGGTTTCAGAAAGAAAGCATGCTCTGGAAGTATAACAACAATGACGGTTCTGTAGTTCAACCGTGATCCTTGATAACAACAAAGAGGACGTTTTGACTCGCTTTAAACCGTGATTGATTATCAACGGTCACGGTGACCTATATGACGGTTAAATATTATTTAAGGACGCTTTTGAACCGTAATCTTTTGTATGTTTTGTAGTAGTGAAGTCGATATCCCACATCCAATTTTCCATCGGTGCAGGTGTCGGGTGGACAAACCCAATACGATTCAGGTGGAACTCGAGTAATCCATTAATGTGGAACGTATTGTAGTATATAGGTCGTTGAATCTCCCCGTACAACTGAACCCTCATACCAGTATAGTGGTCTTGGACTCCCCGTAACGCATGTGATATCACACGGTATCCACAATGACCATCAGCAATCGGATCGTACCAACCCTCAAAGAAATGGTCAAAGAATTTGATCACGTAGTCACTGTAAGGACAACTACTACGATCTCCGACGATGTAGCCCGCCTCAAGTGGTGCATTTTGCTCACCTGCCCAGGTACCGCTTGTTGACTCCGTCGAAGCACGGCTTTGTGAATGGCCCGAGCTGGGAGGGGTCATACCGGACGGGGGCACTTGCCTCCTCGCATGTTCAACACCAATAAGCTCTCGACCGGTTGACCGACGTTTTGGGGGATTCGGATTCGGCGACGGCTCTATCAAGCCAAATACCTCCGGGTTAAGTGCAGCTTCTATGACTTCTAAGTACGCCGATCTCATAGTTGGATCACTATCTGCGAACTGATCAATTAGTCCGTTCAACCTAAAAACATCACTATCAGGCATGTCGACCTCACCTTCGTAGTTCAAACTCCGCCAGAACTTATGCACGTCATGAACTTCTAGTCGGCCATCTCGGGCCAACACTGCATGTAGGCGGCAAGCACATGGTAGTCCACATGTGGTGAATAGAACACACTCACAGTCTTCATTAACCCTACCACCCAATTTCGTCATTCTGGCAAGTTCTCGGTCCAGTGCTTGAATGGCCTTACGACTAACCCGGAGACTCAAATTACGCAACACAAGTGGGAGGCCGACAATTTTCTTCGTACGAGATTTCTCCAGGTGACAATTGATTAAAGAATGTTGCCTTCCCAGGTAAGAGTGCGTTCTCTCCCAAATAGTATCCAACGCACCAACCGAAGTGTTCAAGGCGCACTTCAACGCCGAATGGAGGCCCTCCACTCTGGAAGTAGTTGTATTCCCGAAATGCGTGACGTTGTTTGTGTACCCGTGAGCCCACTTCCGGATATGAGGTCGGACCCACACTCTACCGATATACGACGCTAACCCACCATAAACCCATCTAGTTCTCAAGTCGTTCCATTTCTCCGAGGTCTCCTCGATGGTATTTGCGTACAAAAGTTTCTGCCAAAGCGCATGCATAAACGTAGACCGTACTCCACTGTCAGCGATGTGCTTAATGGCCTTCATTTCAACACAGTTATTGATATGCCATGTACATAACAACGAGGACGATGTGGGGAACACCTTCGGTATAGCATCTAGCAGACCAAGCTCACGATCGGTTACTATGGCATTCGGTGCAACACCGTCGCCAAGGAGCAAACTCAACTTCTCTAACACCCATTCATAAGTTTCAGATGTACTCATGTTTGACCAAGGCATATGCAATAAGGAAACTCTTACCAACTGGAGTAATACCAACCATCTCAACCATCTTCATGTCGTACTTGTTGGTTTTGTACGTTGCATCGATAAGAACTACGTGACTGTAAGTGCGGAACATCTTCGCGGCAACCGGGTGAGCCATGAAAATGTTATCCACCTCCAAGGTGAATGGATCCTCATGGTAGAACCGAACGTACCCTTCCCTACTGGCAAGTGTCATCATCTGCTCAATACCGTTCCTTCCTTCCCTTCCCTCTGCCCTTAATCTAGCTCCTATGTTGTAAATCGTGATAACGTTGGGACGTGCCTTATCAGGAGCACGCGCATGCAAAACCTCGAGGATCTGCGCTGGTTGTATATGTGATCTAAGCATAGAGATGACACTTTCTTTCTCATCTTCACTTAATGCGGCTCGTCTACGATGTCCATCGACGTACACGGGAAAACCATGGTTGTGTATACCTACTTCACCAACACTCAAACACCACCCCTGGCCGCCAATACACTGAACAGCTTTAACGAACGCCTTACACCCAAGTTTTATAGAAGACGTTTTGCGAGTTGTTTTTCTTTTATAATTCTTTCTTGGTGGCCCATAATCATCACAGTGAAAATAGTTAGCACGGAGTTGCGGCATTGGTCGAGAAGCCGACTTGTTGGTTGCCTTTGTGAGATTAAAGCCGAGCTGAAGAGCTATTTCATTTGCATATTCGAATATGGCGTCACTAGTCGGGAACACAGTCTCGCCAAAAAGAAAACAAATTCGGTAGTCAATACCGTCACTGCCATAATCATTCTCGTAAATTTGTTAAACACAATATCAAATGTTACACACAAATTAGTAACATCTTTTAAATAATACAAACATTACGACAAAAAAAACATATATTTACGTGATCAACGAAAAATCAAATATACAAACAACGAACACTATAATATGGAACACAACGAAACATAGAAATTACACGAACGGAGATTTAATTAATTACGAAACAATCAAGATTAGACAAGCAGTCAAGTACACAATAAGCGAGATCGTTTGTAATACATACATTTGAAAACCCCGAAAACGGAGATTTAGGTATACAAACATCGAACTCCATAATATGGAATACAACAAAATATAGAAATTACAAAAAAGGAGATTTAATTAATTACGAAACAAACGAAATTAGACAAGCAGTAAACTACACAATTAAGCGAGATCGTTCGTAATGCAAACGTTTGAAAAACCAAAAAAAACCCGAAACATTTAATTACGTGAGCAGCGAAAAAAAATTACACAGACAACGAACACGATAATATGAAACACAATGAAACATTTTTTTTTTTTGGTAAAGAGTAAGTATATACAGGGACGAAGCCAGGATGGATTTGTACCCCGGGCCGGTTTATAGTAATTCGTAGCTTTGTACTCATGGCTTCTAAAACTTAAGCAATATCAAAATTTATTTGAATGTCATTATAAATTAGACGTCTATATAAAGCGTAAATGTCAATAGTTATCATTAGTTTTGATTTAAAATTAGCCGTATTTTAAATTTTTTTATATATATAAAGTCAGTTAGGAATAAAAAAATAATAAGCCAAATAAATAACAATAAGTCTCTTGAAAATGGTATGAAATGCTACGCTTACATTGTATTATACACAAATAAAATTAAAAGACACGAGTATTAAAATGATTATAGATAATCTTGATCATCTCAAAAATTGGATATCAAATGTTTCACTAAATAATACTGGTACTTGTAGATTCCACAATGTTCATAGTTTTAAAATTGTTCACTAAGATGTGGTACCATAAAAATGTCATTAAAAAATACATTAGATCACTAAGATTTACAAGTAATGTTTATAGTACCATAAATAAAGAGTAAAAAATCCAATTAAAAATAATTACGAAGTATATCCTCTACCCTTTAAAAAGAGAGAATTTGGAGTTACTGTAGCTGCTAAGTAACTACAGTAAACCCTAAAAAAAACATATAAATGGTGTGCCCGTTTCTTTCTCCGTCCCCTCCTTTCGCCACTTTCTTCCTCCATTTCTTCGGTTTTCTTCGGTCTGTGCCCCTGTATTCCTCCTCTTTGCTTCCCTCTCTGTTCGTTGCCATCATATGAAGAGATCTCAGATGTGATTGTTTGAGGATGAGATGAGTCATTGTCCGATCTTGATGTTCTTCGTTTCGTTTCTCCGAGATCGATCTGATGTAAGTTTTTTTGTATCTGCGCTTGTTTCATTTGATTTCGTTTGATTTTATAAGTTTAACCCTAACCGACTTCATCACACACGATTTATCGTTGTCGGCTCCGTCGAAGTCGGCACGAAGAAGAATCCATTGATTTTGAGTAATTTGTTATTTCTTCGATTGATTTTCTGGGGTTTTGTGAGATTTCTTGAGGATCTGATGAAAACCTAATTTTTCTTGATCTGATTACTGAAAACAATTTTGATTTGGGCTTTGATTAATTTTAGATGCTCGTGATACACAACAATTCTCAGTTACTTAGGGTTTCGATTAATTTGAGATTATCTGTATATTGTTTGCTGAAAACCTCAATTAATTCTCACTCTCTATCTTGATTGGTATGAGATGCTATAATGAGGCGGCTCGTGTTGGGCTGAATTCCGCTTTTTTTGTCCATCGAATTTCGGTCGACTGCGCCTGTTTTTCTTTTCAGCCTTTGAATCCCGAGTTTCGGTACTTCATTTTCGTCCTATCGCCTTTGATTGCCTTTTTTTGTGCGTTTGCTTTTTGCTTCCCGGTTTCTTATTGTACTCCTTTTTCCCTTTCAGGTTGCTGGTTTGTGATTGCGGATCTTGGATTACAGAGCTCTTCTGGCGAGTTTTTTGGCCACCTGTTTTTCGTTCTGTGTCCACTTTCACTTCATTTTTGCTTTTCCTGGTTTCGGCTTTCCCATGTCTCCCTTTTTTTAGCCGCTGCTTTTTGGCAGACCTCTTGTTTTTCTTTGTATTTTCAGTTTCGTGTGCTTCTCGTTTTGTTCTGCTTTTGGCTTCCTGCTTTACGTTTTTTTTAAAGATGCCTCTCGGTTGCCTTCGCCTGCTTTCCTTTGTCGCCTTCGATTCTCGCTCTCCGATCTGTGACTTCCCCTCTGTCAGCTTTGATCTCCTCTTTTTTACGCATTTGATTTCACCTTCCCGGTCTCTTATGGTGCTCCTTTTACCTTTAAGGTTGCGGGCCTGACACTGAGGATCTTGGATTACAAGGTTCTCCTTCTGCAGTTTTTTGCCTTTTCTTTTTCGCTTTGTTTTCGCCTTCGCTTGCTCATCGATTTTCGGTTGACTCCGCCTGAGTTTCTTTTTTCCCTTTGGTTACCGACTTTTGATCCTTCATTTTCACTTCATTTTGTGTTTTGGCTTTCTGGTTGTCACTTATGGGACTTCTATTCCCGTACTCCACCCCGTGACTTCCATTCTTTCATCTTTGGTTCACTTTTTTTTGGCATTCGCCCCTTGCTCCTCGATCACTTATGCTGCACTTTTTCTCTTTCAGGTTGCTGACCTGGGAGTGCGGGTCGTGGATTACAAGGTCCTTCTTCTGCGGTTCTCGGGCTCTTGCTTTTCGTTGTCTTTTCAGTTTTGCTTCATTTGCGTTTCGTTTCAGTTTAGACTTCCTGACCTCGGTTTAAATTTGCCGGTGATTTTAGGTCGACTGCGCCTGCTTTTCTTTCTTCCTTTGAATCCTAATTTCCGGTGCGTGGTTCTTATTCTGGCGCTTTTGATTTCCTCTTTCTTTTGAATTTGGTTTTCACTTCCCAGTCCTTATGGTGCCCCGTTCTCCTGTCGGTTGATGGTGTCTCTACCATTTCGCATTAGCTTGCTCAGGACTTTTCGGGCGACTGCGCCTGCCTTTCTTTCTTTCCTTTGACTCCCGAATTTTGGCCCTTGACTTCCGCTCTGCCGTCTTTAGTTTCCTTCACTTTTTTTGGCATCTGCTTTTCGGTCCCCGTTTCCTAACTGTGCTCCTTTTACCTTTCGGGTTGCCGGTCTGGGATTGTGGATCTTGGATTACAGAGTCCTCCTGGCGCGGTTTTTGGCCTCCTGTTTTCCGTTCTGTGCCAGCTTTCGCTTTATTTTTGCTCTCCCTAGTTTCGGCTTTCTAATCTGCCATTTTTTTTCCACCACTGCTTTTCGGGTACCCTCTTGCTGTTCGCTGCGCTTTAGGGTTCGCGCTCTTTTCGTTTTGCACTGGTTTTTGCACCCTACCTTACGCTTTTTTTTGGCGTTGCCCTTCGGTTGTCTGCACCTGTTTTCCTTTGTCTTCTTTCACTCCCGCTCTCCGGTCCGTGACTTTCATTCTGGCGTCTTTGGTCTCCTCTTTTCTTCGAATTTGCTTTTCCTTTTCTGGTCCCTTACGGTGCACCTTTTGCCTTTCAGGTTGCATTTCTGACACGGCGGATCTCGGACTGCAAGATCCTTCTCCTGCGGCTTCTGGCCTCTTCCTTTTCGATTTATTTTCGCCTTTACTTGCTCATCGCAAATCGATTGACTCCGCCTGCCTTTCTTTTTTACCTCTGAATCCTTATTCTCGGTCCTCCATTTTCACTTCGCTCTTGTTTTGCCTTTCTGACTGTCAGTTCTGAGGAACCACTAAATTTTCGCTTCGCTACTTGCTTTTTGCCTTCCTTTTTAGTTTCGCTTTAGTTTCGTTTGGCTCTGAGTTCTACTCTTCCTTCGGCACTGACCTTCAGTTGTTTGCGACTGCTTTTCTATGTCTCATTTGATTCCCGTTCCCTGCCTTTTTTCTGTTTCAGGATTATGTTTGATTGCTTTTTTTTATTGTGGAGTAATTAAATGTACTTACTTCGTGGTTATGCATTTTTTTAAATTTTTTTCTTACCATGACATTTAAATTTTGTGTTATTTCAGCTCAAAAGTTGATAACTTGGTATAGTTTTGATAAAAATTTTGGTTCTTTTGAGCGATTGAGTGGTGAAATTTTTGATGTTACAGTATTTATTTCCTAGAAATTTTCATCTTTTTCACTACTTGACTTTGAGAGACCATTCGGGCCTCATTCTTCGGAGTTTTTGCTTTACCGGCTTACACCCGTCTTTGATGGGTATACGGTGTTCGGCTATCTCCCGGTCTATTCCCGGCATGTCCTTGTAGGACCATGCGAAGACGTCTTTGAATTCGTGAAGGAGATCCGTGAATTGTTGTTTCTCCTCGGGATCTAAGGATAAACCTAACTTAAGCATCTGAGGCTCTAAAGGGGTTCCTACATTGATGGAATCGGTTTCCTCAATTACCGGATCTCGAGATTCCCTTTGTTCGAGTTGCTCGACTAGATGCGGAGGTAGTGGTACCTGTTCGTCGGGTTTCTCAATGTCATTGCAAGTAAAACTTTTGAAAATGTTTTGAAAATAAGACAAGTCGTAAGCAGAACGGTTATCGTTATTATTGATAGTGAATTTTGAAAATAGCTCAAAGAGAGCAGCCATCTGATCGTTGGTCAGAGGCGGGATGGGGAGTGCTCTCGGGACAGACTCCGAGACTCCCATAGGTGTGACTAAAGGAAGGGGGGGTTACAGACTCGATTCTAGTACTGGACCCTCTAGACTTGGACTCAGACTCCGACTCTGACTCAGACTCGGACTCGGCGTCCCACATGTCCCCTTCACCAGTAGTGAGCTTGTAGACTTGACCCTCGCTGTCGGTCCACTTGATCGTCTTCCTCCAAGCCTTTTTTCCGGTATTAGTACCGACTTCAGAGATCAGCTTGGTTGGATCGAACTTGCTGCTGCGAAGGATTAGGCTTACCAGCTCTTCCTTGGGGGTCGGAATGATCTTATCCTCCCCGAATAGGAGCCCCAGCATGGGCTCGGTAGGGTTTGAATCTGCCTTTGATTCGGCCTGGATGAGGGCAAAGATATCATCCGGGATGAAATTGCATTCCCGAGCCAATTTGGTCTCGGGATACGAGGTAGTGGGCTGATAGAGGCCCATTTGGATGGCTCCGAACACCGGAGTAACAAACTTGATTATGTTTGCTCGGTTCATATCTCCCTGGGTCATGGTGTAGCCCAAACCGAACCGAGATTCTCCGTCGTTCAGGACCTCGACGATCTTGCCAGCCGGGAGATTGGGCCTCGAAGTAGCCCCCGGTAGGTAGCCCAAGTTTTGCAACATCTTGTCGATGCTAGTAGTGAAGTAGGGCTGAAAAAGATATTCTTCCTCGATCATTCCCACGAAATTGAAACCTCACGGGTCGGTTGGGTCTGCCGTGTTGCAGCTTGACACGGCTATGGGGGTAGCTTCGAGAGTGATGATCCCGTCTTGTAAAGGTAACTTGACCTTCCTGTGGAGGGTGGAAGACACGGCTTTGACCGCGTGGATCCAGGGCCTTCCAAGTAGCAGACTGAAAGATGAGGTGACATCGATCACCTGGAATTCTAGCTCTTTCTCGATCGGGCCTGCTATGATGGTTAGTTTAACGGTCCCAGCAACTGATTTTGGGCTTCCATCAAAAGCCTGGATAGTTTGTGCAGTGGGAAGGTAATCAGCCTCGGTAATGCCGAGGGCCTTTGCAGTCCTCAAGGGAAGGACATTTACAGCGGACCCGTCATCAATTAGGGTCATGGGTAGATACTTGCCCCGGCAGATCTCCGTGATATATAGGGCCAAGTTATGGGCGGCCCCAAATGGTGGAAGGTCGGACTCGGAGAAGGTGATAAGTGGGCCTTCTCCCTTGGACTTGCCTTTAAGGTGAGGCAAAATAGTGGCTACCATTTCGGTGGGGGTAACCAGTGAGTCAACCTTGATTTCATCGAGAGCCTTAGTAAGTGCTGCCCGATGCTCTTGTGAACTAACCAAAAGCTGCCATATAGTAAGATCGGTTCGGACCCTCTTTAGTTGTTTGACTAGGGCCGTGTCAGTGTTTGGTTCTTCGAATGTAGGTTCCGTCTTGGCAGGTTCAGTGACGGTTCCCGGAGCAGAAAGTCCGGCTGTGATGACGTGTGTGTCGGCCAGGGCCTTGGTCTGGCCTTCCGGATTTCTTCGACGGTAATGGGGACAATCTCCCCCTTAGCTAGGTAAACATTGTCTTCATCATCATTCAATATCCCGTTGATCTGGGGAATGAAAGAGGAAATGAGACAAGAGCAGTCGATTATTTCTCCAGTAAAAATGGCGTGAGTACCAAGGGGATTATTTTTGTTACTCGGCTTATCGCTGGGTAACGGTATCTTCCCACTTTCGATAAGATCCTGAATGAGATGCTTCAATTTCCAGCATTTCTCAGTGTCGTGCCCGTTGCCTCGGTGATAGTGGCAATAGGCTTGGACGTTGTAGCTTTTGGACCGTTTTTCGACGGGAACCTCCGAAATCGGGCCTATCGGTTGGATTAGGCCCTTAGAAGATAGCCTTTGTAAGGCGTGAGCATAAGTAGTCCCTATGTCAGTGAATACTCGGGTTGGAGTATTCTTTTTGGTCGAGGGGTCTAGTAGATTGGCCTCGTCAAAGATGCTACGGGCCGCAGTTGTAGTTGCGGGCTTGCCGGAAGACAAACTGGCTCCTTGATATCCCTTAGCAGAGGCCTTAGTAAGGCTCTCTAACCTCAAATCGTCTTCGATTCTCGTACCCATCTCGGTTAAGGTGGCGAAATTGGGTATGATGGCGTACCGGAGGTGGATCCGGTAGGAAGGGAGGGGGTTTTTGACAAAGGCCTCCACCAAGACTTTTTCGCTGGGCTTGTCCACCAGCTTCACACTTTCAGCTCTCCACCTCTGAAGGTATTTGGTGAAACCTTCCTTAGGCTCTTGGGCCATGACTTCCAGAGTACGCATGGTAGTCTGGATCTCGGCGTTGTCCGCATAGTTTCGGGCGAACTCCGTTGCGACATCGTCCCAAGTTTTTTATTTCTTGGAATCAAGCCTGTAGTACCAGGCTCTTGGGTGCTTGTCTAGGGAAGAAGCAAAGAGATGCTTGAACATGGTCGATTTGACCCCCTTAACGGCCATAAACTCTTTGAAAGCCCGGATACGGAGTACCGGGTCTTCAGTCCCATCGAACATGGGTAGGCCCGTCAAGTTGAGATTTGCGGGCAACTCATCAGTCAGGGGCGAATAAGCCCGAGCGTTCTCCGTGTGGATGGTGTTGCTGGTTGTCGTGTGGACTTGTTCTTGCAGTTTATGGACCGCGCTGGCCAGTTCAGCTAACGGCCCATCATCCTCAACCCCGCTATTAGGAGTTCCTTGTTCCGCTGCGCTTACCCGGGTGAGGATGGCGATCTGGTCCTCCCTCATCTTCGTCAATTGGTCTTGTAGCTTGGCCAACGAAGCTGTCAACTCATCGATGGCTTCTTTCGTCATGGTTTGGGTGAAGGGAAGCCTGTCTGTAAGAATACCGCGTAATCAGCAACTAACCCAAATCCTAGAACAAAAGTACATCTCGAGCAAGGGAAGAAAGGAGACTAGGAAGGAAATGACTCGGAAAAGGACACCTAGACGGGTGACTTGTGAAAGGTGGGCCTCCTTTAGGATCCAGCTGTGTGGGCCGAGTCCTGTTCGAAAGGAGGTTCACGTGAGACATTCCCCAGACTTTGGACTCGATTGTGTAGACGGGCCAACCTTTGTAGGAGTATGTCCTACGTAGGTGGGCCTTGCCTTAGTCATATAAGATCGACGGAGTTTCGACGCTAGAGACCTTGATGACTTACGACATGACCCGACACTGAAATAGAATTTTGAAAGCCTGAGAAATTCAGGAGAGGAACCCGACCCTTTTTTCGAAAAAAAAAACGGTAAAGGTGAGCCGGGTGACGGTTTTGAAAGTTCGAAAATATTTTCGAGTTTTGAAATGGGCAGAATACCGGCTAGAAATAGGCTATTTTGAGTAAAATCGTAAATCCTAAATTCGGTATATGTCCCGGGTTTTGAAATTGGATATTTTGAAAAGGATGCAATTTTATGAAAATGACGGTTTTTGAAAAATGACTTGTAAATCAGATAGCACGTAGTCACGGAAGCAGTATAACGACACCATGTATGCTCTAATTCTAAGTCTCGGTCAGTCTATAAGGGTCTATACCTGTGTACATAGTCTATCCGAGAATCGGGGCGGACTTCCTAAGTCGAGTTGAGCTTAGAACATGCCGTAAAACCCATACGAATCGACTATGGACACCTTTGACATATCCAATTTGGACTACATCAATAGTATAGTGGGACGCCGGTCACCAGTACCGGCCCGGGAAAATATGGGTTATGCATGAACCGTAAAACTAAAACGCGTATTGTACTAGTCAAACGATTTCTATTCGAGTCTCACCCTGAGGATGCCGATGGTAAGCCACGCATCAGTTAATCCCCAGCGGAGTCGCCAAATTGTGGACATGACATAGGTCCACCCCGACGCGGCCACGCGCGGGTTTGGGGAGGCGAATGAATATCCATATGAGAATGGATCGAATTGAAATTTAAATCAAAGTTGGAGTCGCCACCGAACTTTGTGGGAGTTCGGGCCCGTTTGAACCCACTCTATGTCGTAGTGGGCCATGCACAAAGTATGGCCCATTCCGATGTCAGAGTTTATCGGGTTCGTCCCTTTGCATTTGATACCGATACCGACATTATCGGATACCGTGTATTGAATGACTCTCGTTGCCAATGGTTTCGGACATCCGGAAACCGATGTTCTGAGTAAGGGGTGAGGGTACGTGTTGGGAAGTTCACAAAGAACACCCAACCCCGCCCGCACATTAGCGGCCTCTACTAGGATATCGTTTGATTTTGAAATACGCGCGTTAGTAATACGATGAATGATATGCAAACATTGTTTTCCCTAAACATGCGAAAAATTGAATGGGTTGCTAAGTCGATTTAATGCATCTAAAATTAATGTCAAAGTTGTATTTTAGCATGTGAGATTCGTTTTAGTCTAATAAAACAAACGATGAAAATAAAATTGCTACAAACACGAACAAACAAGTTAGTAATGGTTTGTAAACCGAATAAACAATATAAATATGATGATATGCATGATTTCGAAAAAGTTTATGACACGTGATGGATTAACACGTGTTGACCGAGGTCGAGAAAAAGATATGTCAAAAAAAACGTTGTTTCGTTAAAGAAACGATATTCGAAAAAATAAAAAAAGAACGAAATTGTGTCGCGTTTTCCAGGCGGTCGCGCGACTCGCCTGGGATGCCGGCGGGTCGCGTGACGGGCTGTTTCAGAATCGTTTTTTTTTTAAAATCGATAATTTTAAAACCGCGTACAAATTAAATATTGCATAATTCGTACTCAACTTAATTCAGCGATATTCGTTATATTCGATATTCGATTATGAAATCGATATCGAATATTCGGAATAGTTTTTTTTTAGAAACGATAAAAAAAAGGTTTTTGTAAATCGTTTGAAACAAATCGAACTAAAAAAAATGATGTTTGATTCTCTCTGCGTTAAAATCGTTATATTTTGTTTTAAGAAAACCATGTAACGATTTTTAGCATCAACGAGATTAATTTAGTTCTTTTTTAGTACGATATTTGATTAGAGAATCAATATCGCATTTTTAAGAACGTTTCGTTGTATATGAAAATAGTTTTGTAATATCGATATTATATAAAAAAAACGACGACGACCCATAAGAAAACGGACGACCGGCGACGAGGAAGAAAGACGAGGAAGAAACGAGAGAAGGGAAGAGAGAAAAGAGAAATCGGGTTTGATTTTACACCCTCAACCTACATGCTTTGTTTACTCGGAACGGGGCTCGTCGGAATGTGGCTTACGCACGGGAGCCTCGAGTTAATGTCGGTGAGTTATGGTGGTTTTTGGTCGTGTAGGGTGTCGGGTGAGAGGTGGCCGGTTTTCGTGGGTCTAGGCAGCGTGATCTCGGGTTTTGTATTATCGGTTATTCGATACTTAGTGTATAAGTGTACGTATTTTATGAATCGTAGATGTCGGGAATTCTGAATGTAAAAAGTTGATGTATAATTGTGTGTGCAAGAGGCCTATTTATAGGAGAATTCCCGACCTTTGCTAAGAGAAGTGTTTGTGTGAGAATTACCGCTTTGGATAGGAAAAGTAAGAAGCACTACAAGAAAAACTGTCCCTAGCGTCCACTTTTTTGGCGTCCTGGGCATACGGACGCCTACATGGCGTCCGAAAAATCAAACGGGCGTCCACAGTCGGACGCTAAACTTGGCGTCCGACTGGATTTGGGGAGGACAAAATTGAACTTAAATGGCGTACGCAGGCGGACGCCATTTAACCCAAATGACGTCCACTATCGGACGCCATATTCAGGAAAATGGCGAGCGAAAGTGGCGTCCGATAGTGGACGCCCGTCGGGGTGAGTGTGGCGTCAAATACCCGCTCACCCCCCTCTCCCCCTTCATTCGTAAAAAAAAAAAAATCTCTCTCTACCCTCTCCCTCTACGCTCGCCGATCCCATTCTCCCCCTTTTTTCATCCTTTATTCCTAATTTCGGTACGTTTTCTTAGTTTATTTCGTTTCTATTCATTATAATTAGTTCGTATTCTCCATTGTTAGCGTTATTTATTGATAATTTGTTAGTTAATTTCGTCTAGGTCTAAATTTCGATTAGGTTGATTAGTTTAGGCCAAGTTCGATTAGGTTGATTAGTTTATCCCAAATTCGCTTAGTTAGATTATTTTTGCCCATCGTTATTTTGACTAGGGTTTGATTAATTTGGTTGAATTGAGCTAGAATGACCTATAGGGTTTAGGGTGAAGTTTTGTGTGACTTGAGACGGACCAAAAGGTGTCGTAATAATGTCGGATTTTCCCGAAACCACTTCTATCCTGATCGGGGTTGTAAATAGGTGTTAGCGGCGCTTTCGTAATTTTGATATCTGCATCCGAAAATTTGACCCTTTTTTGACCTGTTTAAGCTGCTTGTGTGTGACCTAAGGCATGAATTATTGTGTTTTGTTTGGTTGAATTGGGATTACATTGATAAATTAGCTACGGTTTTTGTAAATTGGGATTAAATTGTGATTAAATTCGGTGACTAATTTTTGTAAGGTCAATTAATAATTAATAGGACATTTGCAAATTAGAAATTGGGTTTACTTAATACAAAATTCTTACATTTTCCCAAAAAAAAAAAAATTGGGTTTACGAAATTATGTTAAATGGTGATTAAATATTCATTTAGTAAGTTATAAATTAAAGTAGGGAAATTAAACTTTAATATATTATATATATTTTTTGAACATAGAAAATGAAGAGAATTGAACGGAAATGGATGTACGAGGGAAGACTTGATAAGAAGAGATGTCCAACAGTCGAATTTTTGAGGGGTGTCGAGTCATTTGTCGAGGTCGCTAAAAAGTCGGTAGACTACGCATCGAGGGGGGAGGTTAGGTGTCCGTGTACTAAATGCAAGAACCTAAAATTTCTTGATGTCCTTGTAGTGAAGGAACATGTCATCTATAGTGGTTTTTCACCCGATTACTATTATTGGATTTGTCATGGTGAGTCATCTCAGTCTGAGGGAACCGAAAACCATCAAGATGAGGGGGGATTGAGAGGTATGATAGTTGATGTTGTGGAGTGCAACTTATTTAACTCACCTAACCCACGAGACTCACCTAGCCCACGAGACTCACCCAACCCACAAGATTCACCTAACCCACAAGAGCCTAACCGTCGAGCGAAGGCGTTTTTTGACATGTTGGAAGCTTCGGAGAAACCGTTATACGGAGGGTGCGATGTGACTTTGTTAGAAGTCGCGTCTATGGTAGTTAGCCTTAAATGTGAGTTCAACCTGCCCTTTGCTTGTGTCGATGGTATTGCTGCCTTACTCGAGAGAGTTATTCCGAAAGACAATATCATGACCCGATCATTCTACACAACCAAAAAGGTTGTGAAGGGACTTCAACTCCCGCATCAAAAGATTGACGCTTGTCCAGATGGGTGCATGCTATTTTGGAAGGACGATGCGATGCTTGATGAATGTAGGAGATGTGGTAAGGGTAGGTATAAGATGGTCGAGGGGGATATTGTTTTGAGAGGTAGAAAAGGGAAAAGTAGTGTCAGGGGTAAGAAACCAATCCCAATAAGTCAGCTTACGTACTTCCCTATTGCACCTAGGCTTCAGAAATTGTACGCCACAAAAACCATAGCTGAGCAAATGCGGTGGCACAAGGAGGACATTAGGGTACTAGGGAAGATGTGTCATCCGAGTGATGGTGAGGAGTGGAAGCGTTTTGATAGACTACATCCCCACTTTGCGTTAGAACCCCGAAATGTAAGGCTTGGGTTGTGCACTGATGGATTTGCACCGTTCGGTCAATTTGGTAAATCGTACTCTTGCTGGCCAGTGATGATCACACCTTACAACCTACCTCCTTGGTTGTGTTTGAAGCAACCTTTCATCTTCCTATCTCTTATTGTTCCCGGACCCAAAAACCCGAAAAACCATTTGGATGTTTACTTGCAACCTGTTATTGAGGAACTGAAACAACTGTGGGAGGTAGGGGTGGAAACTTATGATGTCTCTCTGAGACAAAACTTTCAGTTGAAAGCAGCTTTGTTGTGGACTATAAACGACTTTCCCGCGTACGGTATGCTCTCGGGGTGGTCTACTGCGGGTCAGAAAGTATGTCCGTGTTGTATGGGTGAGAGCAAAGCTTTTTATCTTCCAAATTCTAGTAAAATAAGTTGGTTTGACTGTCATCGGCAGTTCCTACCAGAAGGTCACCCATATAGGAAGAATAAGAAGGCGTTCAAGAAGGGTGAGGAGGTGCTTGACGACGCACCTGATCGACTCCCAGGAGATGAAATATGGGAGTTGATTTCTGATTACCCGTCTACTGTTGACGGAACCGAGCAGGAGTTCAAAGATCTCAAGAAGTTGAAAAATGGTTGGTTTAAACGTAGCATATTCTTCGAACTACCATATTGGAGGACTTTGTTAATTCGTCACAATTTAGATGTGATGCACATAGAGAAAAACTTCTTCGAGCAGTTGATTCACACGGTGATGGATGTGGAGGGGAAGAGTTGTGACACTACAGGCTCCCGGCGAGATGTAAAGAATTTTTGTGACCGTCCTCAACTGCACATAAAACGGGATGGGTCGAAACCAAGGGCCTTGTTCACACTTGACAAGGCTCAGAGAAAGGCGTTGTTGGAGTGGGTAGAGAAGTTGAAATTCCCTGATGGGTACGCCTCCGACTTCAAACGCTGTGTTGATCTTAAGAACCTGAAGCTTCAAGGGTTAAAGAGTCACGACTGTCACGTTTTCATGGAGAGGTTGCTTCCGGTGTCACTAAAGCACCTTCTGCCACCGACGGTGTGGAATTCTATAACTGAGATATCTCAGTTCTTCCGAGATTTGTGTTCCTCTACAGTATCAGTTGAGGACATGTCTCGGCTCGAGGATCAAATTCCGCAGATACTATGCAAACTTGAGATGATCTTTCCACCGTCATTCTTTAATTCCATGGAGCATCTACCCGTCCACTTGCCCTACGAGGCTAAGGTTGGAGGACCTGTCCAGTATAGATGGATGTACCCATTTGAAAGGTACGTAACTTTTAGTAACTTCATTTAAAAAAAATATTCTTAACTAATTTGTATTGATTGAAATATATAACTTGTTTATTTAGGTTCCTGAATCATTTGAAGAAGAAAATTGGTAACAAGGCTAGGGTAGAAGGTTCTATTTGTAATGCATATTTGACAGAAGAGATTGCAAACTTCTGCTCCCTCTACTTCGATAAAGATGTGCAAACAAAAACCAAGAACCTGAACCTAGGACATTCGGTGTCCATTGACCCCACTATACCCGAATTTTTTCAAAAGAAGGACGATGAAGGAACTTCATCCGTTGAGGGTTCTAGGACACTAGATGAGAAAGAGTACAACCGAGCGCACCTTTACCTACTTTCGAATTGTGAGATCTTAGAGCCTTATGAGAAACAATTTGTAACTGAATATGTCGCTGCGAACCCTGCCGTGAACCCTGATGACGTTTGGAGTAAGCACGACGAACATTTCCCGAAGTGGCTCAAGGATCACGTAGTTGCCTTAGACATACGTGATGATTTGGTTAGAAGTTTGGCATTCGGTCCAGTGCGAGTGGTTAAAACCTGGAACCGGTACTCGGTGAACGGGTTCAATTTTCACACATTCAACTACGGGAAAAACAAGGCTAGATGCAATTTTGGCGTGAGTGTGTCATCTCTTGATGGTGATGAGTACTATGGTATTTTGGAGGATATTTTTGAGTTGTGTTACGCTGGCAAAGAACGAGGGTATAGAGCTGTAGTATTCAAGTGTGAGTGGAAAGACAGCTCCGTGAACGGGACCCGAGTGCATGAACGTTACAAGATTGTGGAAGTTAATCACACAAGGAAATATCCTACGTACGATCCGTTCATACTCGCGCATCAGGCGAAGCAAGTCTATTTTGCTCCTTCTCCTTACACGAGAAATGACAGAAATCAAAGTCAATGGTGGGCAGTCTTTACGACTAAACCACGGGGACAAATAGACAGTTCTCTGTTCCAGGAAGATGCGGCTTCAAGTGGTTCACGCTTATCTTCTATTGAAGAGAACATATTCTCCGTACAAGATCAGAATGAAGGGGCAGAGGAAGATTTTGAGGATGACGATGATGATGGACAAAGAGAGTACATGGTCAGGGATGTTCCGGAGAACCTTGAGGAGGATGACGGACACGATGAAGAGAACTCAGAGGACGATCAAGTTGGGGGCTCGGAGACCGAGGAGGAGGATCAGACTGAGGAGGATGAGGCTGAAGAAAATGACGACAGCGACGGTGACTACTAGAGTTGTTGTATGTTTAAATGTTTACATGGTTAAGTTATTTTGATGTTTACTATAGTAGGCTATTTTACTTGAATAAAGTTAGAATGAAATTGTTGATGACATGGCTAATTGTTGTTAACATTGTTTAATTTTTTGACAGGTTCATATAATGGCAGGCGGTAGATCGACTAGGAGACGTGGTGGGGGTAGTAGGTCTGCTCACACGTCCAGCACTCAGCAGGAGGACGAGGAGGTGGTCCCTGAAACGGGACCGGAGCAGACCGCTGAACAGGAAGAGGAGGAGCAGCAACAGGGGCCGGATGAGGTGCTGGAGAAGGACGAGGAGGGGCGGTATGTTCTCAAGCCAACAGGCACATGGTAATATAATCTAACTTGTTGATTATTCTTTTGTAAATATTCATTTTTGGACTACATTTTGTATGATTGACTGCATATATGGTTTTCTCGACTCGGTGCAGGTTTCTGCACAAAGAGGTCGTCAAAGGCTGTACCAACAGCTTCATGGTCGACAAAGGGCAAGGGTATGCTAATTGGTCTCAGGTACCGGCTGAGATACGAGAGTGGTGGTTCAACCAGTTCAAGGTACGTGGATTGTTTTTGCTCCCGAGTTTTTATTTTATAATCTGGACTCTGTAAATATTTTTCATACTACTTATTAATCTGTCTTGACTGTATAGTTCAAGTTCAGCTGGGCCTCAGAGTTTGATGGTAGGGTCTGGGAACGGTATAATGAAACGTGCACACGACGTTTCGCCTGTGTGATGAATAAACGACGTACGCGGGGGACTCCGTTGAAGGACCTTAAAGGTGTTATTTTTTTTTTTGGGTAATCAATTTTAACAAATAAACATCTAACTTCAATCTTTCACTGTATTAAATAATATATTGGGTCGTCATATTTTAGGGGAGGCGTTGGAGAGATGGATTGCCTATCACGATCAGAAAGAGTTTAAGGTGAGGTCCGAAATTGCCCAAAGGAACAAGTTGGCGAACTGTGACCGTGAGGGCCGCGCGAACCCGACACATCATCGGGGTTCTCAGTCTTCTTTCGCTCGTGTCAAGAGAGTATGATTTCTACTAATTAATACCGTACTCTTCCTTGAATAATCGTAAACTACGTTTGCGTAATTTATATTTGCCTAACTTTCGTACTCATTTAATAGCTGTGTGCTGAGCTCGGGAGGGAGCCAACCGCGGCGGATATATTCTACGACATGCATGGACAGACCGATGAAACAGGGACTACCTTCAAGTCGAAAAAGGATCAGGCGACCTGGGTGAGTACTAAATCGACTGTAGGTGGTGGATAACTATCTTCAATAATTTCATCTAATAATAACTTAAATTGAAATCGTTCTTCTGTACGCAGGACGCCTACCAACAAGAGATGGAGAGACTCGAGGCTGATCCTGATGTTGAGGAAGTCAACCCGAACGAGACTTGGTTCAAGATCGTCAAGGGTTACAGGAAAGGGAGTGTGTACGGTGTGGGAAATGCACACGGTATGTACTTCAAACCTCCCACATCGCGTCTGAGCACCTCCACACAAATGGAGTACACGCCGGCCGGATCTCAGCAGCCCGATCCGGAGAAGGAGCAAATGAAGGAGCAACTGAAGGAGCAGGCGGAACACATCAGGAAAATGCAGGAACAGATGGCCATGTTTCAGGCCATGTTCGACAAATGCAACCAAGGTCCTCCCCCACCCCCTCCAGACGACAGAGACCCCTTTAGCGGGGGTGGCGGTAACTCTGGTGCTGCAGCTAGCTTCACAGTTAGTTGATTGTTTGTTGTTGTTGTTGTTTTAACTGTATCTTTGAACTACTTTACACTTGTGTACCTTCAAACCGTACGTTAAATCTGTTTATATAAGTTTTTTCAGCATAAATGAGTCGAGAGATTGAACTCTTTTGGTTGACTGAGCTTGAATGTGGTTGAGGTATTGTGGATAGTCGACATTTGTGGTTGAGTTTTGGTTTATTTTGCAGGTTTTGGCTAAACATTGAACGCATGTTTACGGTCATGCAACAGCGTAAATAGCGTCCGATAGCGGACGTCATAGCAGACGCCAGGGGACACTATAATGGCGTCCGACTGCGGACGCAGGATGTTCGTGAGTGGCGTCCACAGTCGGTCGCCAACTTCAGGCCCCAGACGTCCGACTGTGGACGCCACTAAGAGACACATGGCGTCCACAGTCGGTCGCCGCGTTGGCGTGGACTGTCGGTCGCCATTTGTTCTGGCGTCCAATAGTGGACGCCCGTTTTAAAAAAAGGCGAGCAGGCGTGGCATCCGCTCTCTGGCGTATGTTTACGGACGCCCGTCGCCTTATGGTGTCCACTGTCGGTGCCCACCAGGTGGACGCCGAGGACAGTTATTCTTGTAGTGAAGTTGAAAGGAACGGGAATTCCGTTACTTGGTGAAGAAGAAAGGAATCTCGGCTAGGATGAGGAGCTCGGCCGAGTATCCATGCTCGGTCGAATGTTTGATTCGGTATTCGGATAGAATTCCTACTTGAGATCGAATTCTATCCTTAAATGAAATTGTTTAATATTTTGTGTAGCTGATTTTTTTGTAGCGTTTGAGCTCGAATCAGTCACGTGGGGTGACACGGCTGACTCGCACGTCTCAAAAATATCTTCGACCGGGTTTTGACTCGGTCGCTAAAAGACGGTTTTGCCCCTGGTGTCGGATTCGACCCAAATTAGTCTTATTTGACTCGAAACGACCCACTGGGCCTGAATTTGAGGTTAGTTTTGTGAGATTTGTACTCCGTAAAAAGCCCAAGCCAAATGTCAATAATTTTGAGCCCATATTCGAGTACGTTAAAGCATGTTTGCGTCCGATCATCATCGAGTGTTTGTCAGAAACTGCTATAGACAACTGGCAGCAAAATGTGGGTGTCTACAGTCTCCGTTACCAATCATGCACCCAATTTGGAAATGGCATGTCGATGCAAGTAGGAGGAGTGACTACGATATTATAAAGACCAGAGTAGAACTGTATAAATCTTTCCTTCCAAAACAGATGTCGTCTCCAACACGTATAATAGAATAAGTTGTAATAGCGTAGTTACTTTTAAAATTTAATCGTATTTAGATGACTTGTTTAGACACTTGTTTTCCTTTTAATCGTAATACACCCGTGACGATTTAAACATAACCCTTTGTTACCCTTTGTTAAAATACAATGTCACGTCTCAAGGCTGTAATTTTCATTGCCATATTACTAGGAAACTCAAACCTTATTTTTTGTCGGAAAAAGCTGCTTTGCTGACCATGTTTTTGGCTCATTTCAGTAATTTACGAAGAGCATACATCTCTCCTTGTTTGCTAACATGTTTTCGAGATAACGAGATCACTCAACACATTTATAATGGTTGCTTTTTGTAATTGGGTTATACTGTCCCGTTGCATTTGTAGACGCAAACCAGATAGACTGAATTCATTGGGGAATATATACAGGGACTGATTGCATAAACTTAGATGTTGCATAAACTTATATTTCGAGAATAAAAAAAACAAACTATAGCATCAACAGAACAATTACTAAGTCATAAAATTGTTCCAAACATTAAGGGATAATTATGCAAAGCAAACTAAATCTAATTATGCAAAAAAAACATAATGGCGCCTTCAGTATTTTGGGTGTCCTTGGACTGCACCTTCCTGCACAGTAATAGCATTCCTGTTGACAGCAGTAGTAGTAGCATTCGCTTCTATTTCCTGTGATGCAAATAACTGTCTTACTCCCATGTGCTCCATAATTCCCTTCCTTTCTTTTGATTCTAAGTAGAGCCGGCAAAAATTGACACGACACGAAAACACGACACGAACCCGACACGAAATAAACGGGTTTGGGTTGAGGATTGATGACCCATTTATGTAAGTGGGTCGACACGAACACGACACGAGATTTAATTGGGTCGGGTTTGGGTTGAGGTCCCAAAACACGAAACTGACACGAATAACCTGTTTATTAAATTAGTGTAAATATTTTTAATCATTTTTAACATAAATATGTTAATACTTTCCAAATATGGACATGACACGAAAACACGACACGAACCCGACACGAAATAAATGGGTTTGGGTTGAGGGTTGATGACTCATTTATGTAAGTGGGTCAACACGAACACGACACGAAACTTAAATGGGTCGGGTTTGGGTTGAGGGGTTCGTGACCCGTTTATAAATGACACGAACACGAACACGACGCGACCCGATCTGTTTGCCAGGTCTAATTCCAAGCCTGCCCTTCCTCTAATTCCGATTGAGTATGGCTGCGCGCCAAATTCCGGTATGATCAGAAACAGATTTGCATCATCCTGTGCAGCTGTAGCATTCATATCATAATATCATTATTACAATATCAACTATACCACTACAACCCATAAGTAACTGATGTAAGTGTTGCTACTGTAACTGAGCTACTGTAACTTATGTAAGTGTTGAGTATTGCTTCGAAATTTTGAGAATTTCACTGATTGAAGGTGGTGAACTGAAGAAGATAAAGAAGAAGGGGGATTATCTTAGAATTCTGGAGAGTTTTGGAAGTGAGAATTCATCTGGGTTTTTTTGGAGTGGATTGGATCTTGAACTTCATTAATCATTACTGGTAAAGTATTGTCTTTCCCATGGTAGTAGCAATCACAAAGCTCTATATACATACAATATCCTTCTCCGGCGAGGGCAGGGGACATGGGCAGCCGGCGAGGGGAAGGGACAGGGGGCCGCCGGCGAGGGGAGGGGCTGGGGCCGCCGGCAAGGGGAGAGGACTGGGGTCGCCGACGAGAGGAGGCGACAGGGGCGCCGACGAAGATAGGCGACAAGGTCGCCGGTGACGGGAGGGGATAGGGTCTATATAGCGAAGTAGGGTAGGGGATAGGGTTGAAAAGAGGGGAGTGATTTTTTTTGGATTTTACTGTCAAATGGGAGGGGAAATGGGAGGGACGAATTCGGAAATTGTGTGTACAATGAAGTAAACGGCGTGTATGAAATAGGCAGCAATTCCGTATTTAAATCCCACGATTTTTCGACTGCTTGTTTAACTTTACGCAGTTACAGAGTACAAGATTGAAAAATATAATTTGACAGTAGTCAGTAGTGAGTAGAGCTGATCAAATGGCCCAAGCCCGACTCGGCCCGATTTTTTCAAGGGCTTGGGCTATCGTGTTGGCCCAAAAAAGCCCGAAGCCCGACCCGATCTTAGCCCGATACAAATTTTGGGCCGGGTATGGGCCGACCTTAAAGCCCGAATTTTGGCCCGGCCCGAATTTTAAAAAAAAATATAACATGATTTATGTTTTTAAACTTTTAAACTTCTTTTATGTGGAAATTCATGTGTTTTTTATCACAATTTTTTTTAACAAAAAAAAGTCGGGCAATTTTTGTATGGAAGTTTATGTTTTTTATGTGTTCATAGTTATTATACACGGACACTAATACCGTATATATGTGTGTGCGTGTGTGCGTGTGCGTGTGCGCGTGTGTGTATTTGTACTGTCATATGTTAGTGTGACACATAATCATACGAAAAATTGTCCAACACCAAAACAGAGTATTAATATATCAGTATGTACTCTAGTCGTCTGATTAATTTCGAGTAAGTTTTAGTAAAAAAAGGGTTTGTTTATTAGTCGGGTCGACTGCGAGCAAAACACTCGATTAAATGTCGGTTAATTTGTGGTAATAATTTTTTTTTTTAAGGTGACGTAAAAAAAAAATTTAACTTAATCCCGAACCATCGTTGTGACCCGATTGGACCCGAAAAGCCCGCAAGCCCGAAAAAGCCCGAACGGGTTGGGCTTGGGCCTTACAATTTGGCCCGTTTGGGGGGCCCGGCCCGACCCGCTAGATGGGCTGTAATTTTATGATGAAGCCCGGCCCAAACCCGGCCCATGATCACCTCTAGTAGTGAGTAGTAGGGGTGAGCAAAACCGGATATCCGATCCGGTTTTCTAAACCGTATCGGATATCCGGTTTTAAAAACTAAAATTTTTCCGATCCGTATCCGATCCGGTTTTTTCCGGATATCCGGTTTTCGGATATCCGATTTTTTCGGATATCCGATTTTCGGATATACGGTATCCGGTTTTATATTTTTCTTTTATTTTTATTTTTTTTAAAACAATTTTTTCATTTATAAGTAAGAGTAATTAATTGATTTTTAAGCAACGTTACGTTTTATATAAATTGATATAATAAAAAAGCATAAAAAAAACCTCAAAAAATGGTATATATGTCTTACGGTACCATTATTCTAACAAAATATTACGTTTCATTACATAATACCATAAATTTAGTACTCCCTCCGATTTTTTATTATCTTCCCTATTTTCTTATTTGGATGAAACACTCTTTCTTCCCTATTCCCATTTTGAGCCATCAACATGTGGTCTAGAATCACCCTTACATTTCTCTCTCTTCCTTCTTTTTTTTGAACCACACATTCCTACGTCCTTATTTTCTTCCCCAAAACCAAAGGGGAAGATAATAAAAAATCGGAGGGAGTAATAGTTTTGTTTTTTACCTTTGAAAATAATTGGCGAGTTTTGAATTCTTTATTGTATAATTAATATTAGGATTATAGTTTTCATAATTTTTAATGTTTTTAAAAAACCGGATCGGAAACCGGATATCCGGTTTCAATTTTCCCCGATACGTATCCGCTACGGTTTTAAGGAAAACCGTATCGTATATCCGGTTATTCGTATCGGATATCCAGAAATTCGTATAATTGAAAGCGTATACCGTATCATATACGTATAATAAAACCGTATCGTATATTTTTGCTCACCCATCATGAGTAGGCATACATAAACACAAATATATGGTAAGAATAATAAACAAATTCGGGTTTTACACCAATGAAGTCAGTATCAGTGACACCAACTCCATTGTCTACTTCAGCTCCCTCTCCTCCATTGCTATCGCCAAAGCTTCATCATCATCATCATCAAGCTCATCGTTTATCACTTGCATTATTATCATCTCCATCTTTCACCCGATTTAGGTACTTTTCATCTTATTTGCTACATTAGTAGTAATAAGTAATACGGAGTAACTGGGTCAACTTTCGTTTTGATTTGATTTGTTTGATCACTTTATAATTACCACCGTCACTTGTTCATTTGAATTTGCATGTGGGGCTCCTTTGTTCAGTAATACTCAGTTTTAGGTATTTAGGGTTTATGTGTGTATAATGTCGATTTCAAGGCATGTCGGTTCCACATTTTAACCCTGATGATAGGTAGATTAGTTCATTTTTATTATTCAAAACCTCAATGATTGTAAATTTTGACATTCAAGGATATAATACTCCAATCAAGGGGATCTGTGGAGTAATGCCCTCTCCTCTTTTGGACTTTTACTTCACTTAAATTCGCTCCGTTAAGTTCAGTTTGGTTTTTTTGTTCAGTAATTTATTCCAAAAGCCGGGTCACGTCACGTCCATTCATTTGACTTAAGTCTGATCTGGAACTTGCTTGGGATGAGGTAATTATTATGAGAGTAATAAGGTTTTCGAGTTGGAGTTTCCAATCACGATAATTGGTGGAGGTGAGTTTTGTGACAGAGTTTGCATTGAGGTAATGAGGTGTAGTAGGGGTTTGGAGGGTTCATAGGGAGTCGGGATTTGAAAACTCGACATGGTGGTTTGGAGATGGTGATGCCGAGAAGGGGAAGGAGGTTTGGAGATGTGATGTCGAGAACTCGACATGGTGGTTTGTAGAAGATGAACTAGAAAATGGAGGAGAGTAGTTACATTGGTAGGTGGAGATGAAGAAAAAGAGGGGTTATCTCGACTTTTTAGGGGAAATAATTATATGCCTCCCCCCAAGTAATGCATTACCTCCGTACGGGTAATAGTTCCTCCCTCACCTCTTGTTTCCACCTTCCACTACCATCGCTAACCACCAATCCCCTCCATTTTCTTCTCATTTCAAGCTTTATTACTCCCCTAATAATTACCCCTATCCCAAGCGAGCCCTTTAAGTCTAAGAAGATCTACGACTACATAGATTCCATTAGTGAGATGAAGTGATTCCTTAATTGAGAGGTACTGACATTTTTTATTGTTTGGTACTGACACTGTGTTTTAATTTGAGTGAATAGTATTTAATCCGTCTTATGTTATAGGAACTATAAGTTTTCTACACGATTTCATGTCATGAGATCTGAAGTTTTGCAGTGAGGGTCAACAGTTTTGCTTCTAAGATTTATCAGATGCAAGATTTAGGATTGTTAGGATTTAGGAATGTAAGTAGGCCATTTTTATTATCCATTTCCCCTTATTTGTATACAAGGTTAGAGAGTCCAAGGGGTTCAGAAATATACATGTCCCAATGTACGTAAATGAACATGAATAAATGCAAGAATAATCTAGAAAAATGTTTACACATTCTATTAGTATATCCAAAATTAATTGTGCTCTTTTTTTAAATGTAGTAAGTTAAAATTCTGAATATGGTAAGTAAATAGCAAGCTCCCCATTTTATCCCCAATCATACAAGCTTTCTATTCCCACTGATCCATTTTTCCGCTCGCAAAAAATGAGAAATGGGGCTGATTCAAGAAGATGGAGAGAGTATTTGTGATGTTAGGGATTGGGTAGCTCATACTTCACACATCATGTATGGTGATAGATGCTTATGCTTTTAATTTATGGCAGAGTAAAAACAGTTGGTGCTGAGATGCCAACCCTCTGCTGATGATCTGGCTAATATTTCTGACAAGTTAGAGATTTTGACAATTTTGCTTTTGGTTTTCAGGACTACGGTTGTTAGAAGCAAAAGGTGTGCGTGTAGTATGGCACCTATTGATGTAAAGGGAGTGGATAGTGATGTCTGCTCAGGGACTATGATTTATGAACCAATCATGGAAGAGGGTGTCTATCGATTCGATTGTTCATCTGATGACAGAAACTCTGCCTTTCCAAGCATTTCATTCGTAAATCCTACAGTTAGGAACACTCCACTATTGATTGAGAAAGTTCCATCATTTATCCCTACTTTCGAGTGCACTCAAGGGCAGCAGATTGTTCAGCTTGAGGTTCACGTTCTTTCACAGCTTCAACATTACATCCTAATATTTTTGTTTTAAGTTTGAAGGGTTTCAGTATTTTGAAGCTTGTTGAGAAAAGGAACAACACTGGAGATTTTAGTGATATTTTCATCTCTTATGCTTGTGAATGAAAGTAATTGGGAGGGTATTAAGCTCATGCTAATACCATGTCAAATTATTGATATAGTTTTTCATCTTTTTTTGTTTGTTGACCTCTTGCTTGGTTTGCTTTGCTTATTACTCTGTATTAATGCTGTGTTACTTTGTTACTTCTCTTTTGCTACATGTTGTGTGTCCGACACTCCCAACATTCCAACTTGATCACATGACACAACACAACCCTTCAAACACTTCACTTTTGGCCAAAGTATGAAAATACAAAATAGTACTCCCTCCATTCCATATGATCCTATATATTTTCCATCTAAGGCAATTCTACCTCAAAATATACATTTCTGTTGTGTGTTGAAGTTTACTATGACAAAAGACCAAACTACCTCACAATATTCACTCATACTTAAAAATATGTGCCAAGCAAGAATAAGTGGGGGCATTTGAGAGTCTTTATAGGGTATAAGTGTAATTGGCTTATCATTTGTCTCCCTACGCAACCTTATTCACTCTAATAGAATCATATGTAAGGGAGAGAGTAAGTAGTGCTGGACACTTACGCTTGAGTCAGATTAACATCGGTTTACATCATATAAGGGCCTTCAATCCTAAGTCTTATTTACATGTTACAGCTTCCTGTTGGTACTATGTTTTATGGAACTGGAGAAGTCAGTGGACAACTTGAGAGAACAGGAAAAAGAGTATGGCACATCTTCCTTGTAATTCAATATTTTAGCATGCAATAGATTGTCTTCCTCTTGTGAGTCATTTTGTTTGCCATAGGTGTTCACTTGGAATACAGATGCTTGGGGCTATGGGCCTAGTACCACATCACTCTACCAGTCCCATCCATGGGTTCTGGCTGTTTTACCAAATGGAGAAGCGTTGGGTGTGCTTGCTGATACAACACGACGCTGTGAGGTAGGATGACTCGTTATTTTCCCTCTCTCCTTCTTATAAGACCCAAAACTTAGAAGAGTTAGAACAAAGATGGATATAATAGTATTTGCTCTGTAACCGCGAACTTTTTTGTCGTTGCTTCAAGCAGATTGATTTGCGGAAACAGTCAACCATAAAGTTTGTTTCTGCATCACCGTACCCTGCTATTACATTTGGCCCATTTTCTTCCCCAACTGATGTTCTAGTTTCTCTATCTCACGCAGTTGGTAATTTCCATGTCGTTTCATTGGACAATCATTTTCTCTCTAGTTATGTAGTTGGCGTTCATATTTCTTAGTTGTATTTCCGTTATGGCCATCTTTTAGTCACCAACAAAATTAGCTAAGGCAAGCATCGTTGTATATAGTTTTGATTCCTCATACCTAATGATTGCCAAATCGGTAAAATATCTAATTGAAATGTAAAACATGAAATATTGGCCGTGTGGAATTAGTTCAACTTAATGTCAAGTAAGTGGTGTTATATTTTTTTGTTGAGTTTGTTGAACTTCTGATTATACTGACTTTTATATAATTGTAAACGAACTGTTTCACTTTCTTGTGAGTTTTGACGTCTCTTTACAAGGAGAGAAGGGTCAAAAATGATAATTTTTTATTCCTAGTATGTGAAGTGACCTTTGATTGAGTAAAGCCAAGAATCAATTGGTTGTGACAGAAATCTTGATTACACCATTAACCTCACCAATCTTGCTTAGCTTCGTTATTGTGTTCATGCTGACAGAGACATTGTCTCTAGCAGGTTCCGTGCTCTCTTGTTGTAGCCTTATTTCTGTACTCCCTCCGAGTCTAAGATATGTTCCCCTAGGATTTTTGAAGAAAAATAAGGGTGTGAGAATGTGTGGCTCAAAAATAAAGGAGGAAGAGAGAGAAATGAATGGGTGAATATGAGCCACATATTCATGGCTAAAAAAGGAAAGAGGGAAGAAAGAATGACTCAACCCAAAAGGAAAAGAGAACATAAGTCAGACTCGAAGGGAGTATAATTTTTGCTCTGTTAGATCCCATAAAGATACTTAATCTGATACAATCGTATTTTTATGATAGATGATATGATCGATTTAACTGTTCGACTAATTAGTCGATAGGTTAGGTGATCTTTAGAATAATCTGTGGTGAGGGAAGAAATCACCTAGGATTAATCAATCGATTTGGATGGAATTAGAGAGAAAATGGAAGCTGAGATAGTAGGAAAGATTAACTTTCATTGACAAATTCTTGGATAAATGACTACAACTTAGTAATGTCCTTATATAGGCTAAATGCCTTGGAGAATAAGAAATAAAGACAAATTTACTAACATACCCTCTTACTAACAATTTGGTTTGTATCAATTCCCACCCCTTCAAACGATCCTTGTCCTCAAGGATCTGAATTGGCTTACCAAGACGTCCCCCTAAATTGTATATATGTGATTTTAGTAGCTTGATTAGGACAACGTGAGACCACTTGGCTACTTGTAATCCTCCAGGATCAAAGACAAAGACAACACCCCTAGTCTCAACATGAGAGTGATTGTAATGAAATGATCCTCCCGTATCAAAAACCCACACAATCCTAGAATCAACACCCTCTTCCTTGTTGTGGAGCATCTGTTGTAATTTAGTGTTGAATTGCATCTTGGAGTCATCAATTATTCCCCCAGGGTCAAAAGTGAAGAACCTTGATGTCATAATCATAAGAAGCTTGTTGATGTTGTTTGAACAATTCTCCTCCCATATCATCTTTGTTAGAGTATTACCAAGAAGAGAAAAATACGAGTTGTGTCATAGCTAGATTGTTCAGACCCTTGTAGAAGCTTCACTGGTGTTTGCATTAATTTTAAACCCATAGCAATATCCAGTGATGTACTGAAACTCCCTACCCAAACTACATTATTTAGTCCGCCTGGGTCAAAAATGATAAAGAATTGACTTTGAAAGTCATCTTTAGAAATTGAATCATTTGCCAAGTTTATCACCCTTTGACGATGCCCAAATTGATGTGCTTGGGTGAAGATTTGACAATGTGGTGGTATCTCATTTTCACTTGTGGAATTCATTAGCTCATTATTTCCAAAGCCATTCACAACAAGCCCACTCCCAATTTCATTTTCCAAGAAGTTAATGGATATAATCACACAAAAGTTGATTCCCAAGGTTAGATATTTCACTACACTTATCAAATCCTGCCTATGTCTCCAATCATCGTGAGTTGCTAATAAAACATGAAATACATCATTATCACTCCTCAGCTCCTCAAAAGCACTAATGTCCTCAATGGTGAGTCTCCAAACCAACATCAGTGTAATCATACCCATTCCAATACCATAATCAATACTCATGATGACAAAAGGATAGTCATTTTGTTTCTTGAAGCACTTTGTTAAGTTATCCACAAATGACAATTTATTATCAATTTCTACCACCTCAAGGATTAGATCAATGAACCCATCATCCAGTACCTTCATTGACATATAACCCTCATGAAATGCAAAACCGCCTTGATAGAAAATACTAGCCTTGTAATCATACCATATTATTTGAGCGTTGAATAATTCCCAAGTATATTCCTCCATAGTATCTTCCCTATCCCTAAAATCACCCTTGTCCTCAAGGGTGAGGTTCCAAAGTAATAATAGGCGTTCCATGGTAAAGTGCATACAAATATTGACATTTAACAAATGATCTTTCACCCTACTTGTAACTATATTGATGTAAAATCCACGTTCATGTGCTGTACCATATTCCATGTGTGAAAGCGTAATGTTGAAGAAGGTAATTAACAATGAAGTTGCTGAAATAGCATGTGTTTTTCTAAGCAAAACTTCAAAGTCATTAAACTTGCTAGAATGGACTTGCACAATACCAATAGGAATAGAAAAAATGTTGTCATGATGGGTAATTAACCGAACTCTGTCCACACTACCAAATGACTTAACAACATCCAATTGAAGATAAGGGGATTGAAATGCTTCATGAAGAGCCAATGAAATACTAAATAACTTACCCCAATTATGCACTTCCTTGTAATTAGTATGGAATTCCCACCTAGATCTCAGCCCCAAAAGCTTAAAATGACATATGTCAACCAAGCTTATACGTGAAAACAAGACTCCAGGATCAAATAATTTGTACTGATTTGTCGCCCATTTTCCATCCATATCAAATTCATGGTCAAAAGCTAAAACCGGACAACTTGGGTGACACAATATATGTTCAACATTAACGGGTAAATAAGAAACCTTAGTATGTAAAGGTACCCGACATTCAAACTTGGCAAACCGGAGCCTTGATGTAAAGGCTTTTGACAAGCGAAAGTAAGAGATATCGAGTGGCCTTTGTTGAAATAGTTGCTCATTGTGAATGGGGCATGCCTTCTGGTCATCACAATATGAGTCTGTCTCAGGCTCGTAATCATCTCGAATAGAGTTAAGTTCGGCAGCCTTTGCAGCTTGAGCCATTTCCAGAATAAAGGTTGGAATAGGAAATTCATCGAGCATCTTGTAGGCGGAGTGTAGTTGAGTGTTTGACGGCATATTGTATTCAAACATGGGCTCAGTGACATCTTCTCCTTTATCATCTACTCCAAAATTTGGTATTACACATTGGGAATCAGATTGTAAAATACCATGAGCATACCTTTGGGCACTAGTAAAATCCGTTACACTCACTGCTAGTTGATTTGAACATAAATTCGGGTCAGGACTTTCATCGAACACCTGTTGTGCAGCAAGTGTAGTGTCATTCTCCTGAGAAAAGATAACGGGTCGCGACTCCGTCACCTCCTTGTTTCCGACTAAAGACGTAGCAGTACAAAGGGAGTTCCCACACAACTTGATCGAGTCCCCAACAATATATTCAGAGGAGTACCATGGTAACTTGCTATAATCAACCTTACCTTGGGCAGCCAATTTTAGAGCGAATCCTTCAACCGCTGCCGCCAATTTCTTCATTTCCACTTTGAGCGTCTTAATCTTGTCGGAAATTGCCATCATCGAAAGTTTAGAGCGCCAATTTTTTTTTTCTGGTGATTTTGTAAGAAGGGTTATTATCTGGAGTTTTTTTTTTTTTTTTTTTTTTTTTTTTTTTTTTTTTTTTGGAGTTCTGTCTAATGGTGATGAATCTACCGAGATCACAGGTATGGAGGAAATTTGGCTCTGATACCAAATGATACAATCGTATTTTTATGATAGATGATATGATCGATTTAACTGTTCGACTAATTAGTCGATAGGTTAGGTGATCTTTAGAATAATCTGTGGTGAGGAAGAAATCACCTAGGATTAATCAATCGATTTGGATGGAATTAGAGAGAAAATGGAAGCTGAGATAGTAGGAAAGATTAACTTTCATTGACAAATTCTTGGATAAATGACTACAACTTAGTAATGTCCTTATATAGGCTAAATGCCTTGGAGAATAAGAAATAAAAGACAAATTTACTAACATACCCTCTTACTAACAATTTGGTTTGTATCATAATCATACAGATTTCAGTTAAGATTTCTGACTTCATAACAGTTTTTTGAAGCAGCTATGTTCTTTTATCTGTATGATGTCTTATAACGTAACGCTGATCATCAGGAACTGTTTTAATGCCCCCGAAATGGGCATTAGGCTATCATCAATGCCGTTGGAGCTATGCTTCTGACAAACGAGTTCTTGAGGTTAGTTATTTTTCATCATTGGAAACAGACATTAATTTTCTTAGGAAAGAGATCATGTTATCGTTGTCTTTTCGTACTCTTTTCTGTATTGAATCCATACAGTAAATCCATTGTTTATTTGTGAAACCTTTTGAATTGGGTAACTACTATTTGTCTTGCCAACATTGCTGTTTATAATTGTGAAATGAAAAAACAGGTTGCTAGAACCTTTCGGGAAAAAGGCATACCTTGTGATGTTATTTGGATGGATATTGACTACATGGATGGTTTCCGTTGCTTCACATTTGATCCTGTAAGTCGAGTTGCTTAACATTTTGTTTTAATTTTTTTTATACGTATATGAGATAACAAAAGCTACTTTTACTTTATAGAGTAACTTATTAGCTAAATAAAATAGTGATTCACAATGAACGCATATATCCATCATTCATTTAATATGATATCTATATATTTAGTAAGTATCCTTTTTAACAACTAGTCTTTCAATTTAATTTATCTTAAGTTGAATCTTCTACATCATGGATATGTTTTAATTTTAATTTGGCAAGCTTCTGTATGATAATCATTATCAGAATTGGAGTAATGGTGGAAGTTGGCATCAAAAAATAAGATATAGACTGGATGTTGAGTCATGCCTTTTACAAAAGTAACTGAATTTTGAGATCTGGATGTTGAAACACTTTGCCATGAGAATTAGTTTAGTAGCTAAATCCTCTTTTCAACCCTATCGAATTAGGTCATGTTCTCATATAATGACATTAGTAGAAATCGACTGATTTGGATTTAATAACGCTAAACTGAAAGTAACTGATCTTATCAAATCTTTACATCGTTACTGAATTTATGAAAATTGAAGCTACTAAAGTACACTAATATAGTCAGATATAAAACGTGAAAATGAAGATTTTGAAGGCCAGCTGCGTGTTCTTAAGGTCTTTTGTACGGGGTAATCTGTAAGAAGAAAACAGTTTATTTGTTCACTTCTCAATAGCTCCTGTTTTTTATTCGGGTGCCATGCAGATTTGATACCTGTAGTATTGCAATCGAAATATCCACAGCTTATGTAATCTCATCGGTATTCTGACTTGTTTATGGGATTTGTGTTAGGCTGCTACATGATATGACTACCATCAAGTTTGGTTTGGCTTTGCTACAGAAAAGGAACTTTATAATAGATAAATATATTCACTGGGCTTAACTATATAAAATCTTCTTGTCTAAACGTCTGCAGGAGCGTTTTCCAGATCCACAAGCTCTGGTGAACGAACTTCATCTAAGTGGTTTTAAGGCTATTTGGATGCTTGACCCCGGAATTAAACAAGAGACCGGTTATTTTGTTTATGACAGTGGGTCTGAAAATGACATCTGGGTTCGAACTGCTGATGGCAAACCTTTTATCGGTAAGATTTCATCTTTGTTTACTTCTACTGAACATAATATGTGCTGAATGTGAATAGCTCCCAAAATTTTCATGATCTAGAAATCATGGTCGCCAACTTTAAAAGGAGTTGTTAATTTTTATTTCTGCAAAACTTGTAAATCCCAACCAAACGAGCACCCTGGTGAGCTTAACTGTTTCATTGAACGAGAAGGTGCTTACTCCGTCCCTCAAGCATGGTTGTTTCCATTTTAGAATTGATAACAAACGAACAAGACTATGCACACTAAGTCACTTACTAGAAACCCAGGTTCAAGGGAGTTACAGAGCCAAGCATATATCTACGGTTGCATATTATAAAAATTACGTAGCTCAGAGTCTTCGCTTCTCAGACATTAATTGCTTCATTGATATTGAGGAGCTCAGGTGGCTTACTCATATGTATGTGCAATATCAGGTGATGTTTGGCCGGGGGCTTGTGTTTTCCCTGATTTTACGCAATCAAATGCTCGTTTGTGGTGGGCAAATTTGGTTAAGGACTTTATTTCTAATGGTGTTGATGGTATCTGGAATGATATGAATGAACCGGCAGTGTTTAAGGTAACCCTCCACATGTGCGACTCTTTTGCGCCGTTTTTCCGTCTCTTATACTGGTGGTTTGTTTGCTTGTTGGCCTGGGCAGGTAGTGTCAAAGACGATGCCCGAGAGCAATGTTCATGCCGGCGACAGTGAGCTAGGGGGCTGCCAAAATCATTCTTTCTACCACAATGTGCGTTTTTTCCACAATCGTGTTTAGATGAAACATAATAACCTGTTTTGATGTACCCTATTTCATTTTTAGGTGTATGGAATGTTAATGGCAAGATCAACATATGAAGGCGTGAAGAGAGCCAATGAAAATAAACGTCCATTTGTTCTTACTCGAGCTGGGTTTATGGGAAGCCAAAGGTACGCTGCAACATGGACAGGTGACAACCTTTCAACATGGGAGCATCTTCACATGAGTGCATCAATGGTACTTCAACTGGTAAGCACCTATAAATAAGTTCATTTCTGTTTTCTTCATATTATTTCATTCTTTTTATTTTTTATTTAATTTTTTTTTATCAAGGATGGAACATGTGGACATTCAAAATATTTGCGTTTTCAGTATTTAAGTTAGATAAACTGGCAAATAGTTAGAGGCCCCATCAGTTCTGAGAAATCTGACTACTTTGAGATACTTAAAAGTTGAAATCATGCTGGGTACAATTGAAGCTTATGCAGCTAATGGAAATGGCCAACGTAAACTAGTGTAGCCCAACTATTGCAAGGGTGGTGATCGCAATTACTTTCTTTATCCCACCTAGTTATTTACAGGAACCATTTTGAGGTGTCCATCCTATTCTTCACATTTTTTATACTATTTTGGCCAGTTTTCTAACAAAATACCTTCATCATTGTCCATCCCTCCCGTCATGTGATCTTTTGTCAGTTGAATTTCGTACTCCCATTTCATTTGAATTTTAGCATCTATTTGCACTTCTCCTTCTCTTATCCTAATCTAGAGATTGGGTGGGCTGAGGAAATGGGCAATAAGAAGGACAATCGTAAATTAAAGCTGTTTGCTCTAAGATTTATTAAAGAAAGATATGTGGCTTACACTATTTGTTTTGTGATAACTTTGGTGTATAGAGCCTTAGCGGACAGCCCCTTTCAGGCCCAGATATTGGTGGTTTTGCCGGTAATGCGACACCAAAACTGTTTGGAAGGTGGATGGGTATAGGTGCCATGTTTCCATTTTGTCGTGGGCATTCGGAGGCGGATACCGTTGACCATGAACCTTGGTCCTTTGGCGAGGAGGTATGTGACTGCATTATCTAGTTTTTTCAGATTGTATGGTTCGTATTTTCTACATTATATTTTTATCTTCTAATACTAATTCAACTACAAATTGTAAGACAATTATGGGGGTTCAAATAACATAAGAAAAATAAGGGCTTATTAACTTTTATAACTGTCTGATTGATCCAGTATGCCAACTGGCCCAACTTTATCCAATCTTCTCTGTTTACTGGAAAAGTAGCATAAGGAATTATTGTTTTTTCTTTTGTTAAACAAGAAAACTGACCTTATACTATACAACTTACATACTCAAACAGAGAGTCTTAATTTCTGAAACATGCTGATAGGACTTGGGAGGCAGTAAACTTCATTATTTTATATTCTTTATCAGGTGTGTTTTAATGACACTGTTACCTGATTGATCTAAGTCCAGTAAATTACCTTGTCAACAAGGTTCTGAAGTAGAGAAAACTGAGTAATCAGAATCATTTGAGCCTTTGGGTTTCCAACTTTGAAGATCCTACATCCCGAAGCTCCGCTAAAACTAACTGTGATTTCATTCAACAGTGTGAAGAGGTTTGCCGCCTTGCTTTGAGGAGACGTTATCAGCTAATGCCTCACATATATACTTTGTTTTACTTAGCACATACAAAGGGCACCCCAGTTGCTTCACCCACGTTCTTTGCAGGTGATGTATTTGTTAATTTGTTCAAATTGTTCACTGTCAGGATTCATGTGTTATGGCATCTTTTCACTAAAAGTAAGTTATGCTGACAGATCCAAAAGACCTACGTCTACGAGCAGCTGAAAATTCCTTTCTGCTGGGACCACTTCTGATACAAGCAAGGTTCCTAACCACTCTCTAGAGTCTCTTTATTATACAATTTGACGGAATATATTTAAGTATACATTTGATTGGGATTTTCTAAGCAGATTTCTGTTTCTTACTACTTGTACATTGATGTACATTAGAGTATGCCTTTCTCGTATCCCCACACTTGGACGACCTATGTAAAGCAATACAAAGTGGAGAATGAAAATGTACATTCTCTCTAGCTTTGTATTCTCGACATAATATGTTGAGCAACAAGTCTCGTGAAAGATCGTCTCACGATAAGTTATCGTGAGACACATTAATAGGAATAAAAAAATAATAAAAGATAGCTACCTAACATGTGAGTCGTGAGTGGTCTCACAGTAACTTTGACCGTCTCATATAAGAATTCACAAATTCTTGTATGAGACGGTCTCACGATTACTTAGAGGCTGTAACATGTTTGTCTCTTCCTTATTTACTACTCCATAACAAAGCCAAATAGCGAATCTACATTAATCCACATACAGAGTTGTTACTTGTTAGCACTAGGAACATTTGAGGATTAAAATATTCGCAAATAAGAGCAACCCTATAGATGGCTATACAGTAGAAATAATAGTCTTAATAACCTCCCACTATACTAACTGCCCATACTCTAGGAATAAATCTCCCGCTCATTTACTAGTTCAGTTTATTATTATAATCACTATGAAAACTTCTATCCGAATGGATTATGCAAATTCGGGAAATGAAAACCGAGTTTGGTCTGATATTTGAAATTATGGACATAGATTCACACAGTTTTTTAATCAAATATCTGGATGGATTTGTACAAATTCGGATATTTTGCTCACCCCTAAACATATAGCCTATTATTTTCAAGACAAAATCATTTTTTCATCTTAATACATTACTCAATCATCCAAAAAATTCTCTAAAATTTTCGATATACCCTTTCCTATTTTAAAGCAATTTTGCTTGTTTTTTTTACTATTGAAAAGCAATTTTGATTGTTTTTCTCTAGTTTAGAGTTAAGGCCTCATTAATCCTTCAAATTGAGCAATCACTATCCGCGATGTCACTACGATTATAATTCGGTAATCAATCTACTATAGTAGATTAATTTATTGCTTTAGAATAGGGTTAATTACTGTTTTTTTTTGTTTAATCAAAATTGAAAAGTTTTTAAATTAGGCCTAGTCATAATAGGTGGTTGCTGTGGAGGCCGGAGGCGGGGTTGGAGCACAGGGGTAATCGAAGTTCGGTGGGGGCAGGGCATGGTGGGCCGGTCGGTTGGAGTGTAGGGGGGGGGGGTCGCGTGAAGGGAAGGGGGGAGGACGGGTTGGGCTTGGTGGTGGCAAGGGGGCCTGGTGGAAGGGAGGGTGGTGGCAGGAGGTGCGGAGGTGGTCGAAGTTGGGTGGGGCAGGGAGGTCACCGGCATGTTAGGATTAGGAGGGGGTTGAGGTGGATGGTAAGGGTAGAGCGGGTCGTGTTTGGTGGTTACGGGGGCCACGTGAGGGTGGGAGGGATGTATTGTACAAGTTTTTTTTTCGTTTTTTTTTGTTTCAAAATACCTCTAGAACTGAGTTGGGGAGGGGGAATGAGAGGGGTAGGGTAGTAATTTGTTAGGATGATTGAGTAATTGTGTCGGAAGAAAAAGTAATACCCTAAAAAAATACTCCATATATCAAAGATAGAAGTTACAAAAATGTTCTTAGAAAATAAATAAGCAATAACAATTCTCCGAATTTTTGCCACTGTCCTTATGTTCTAAGTCCTAACTTACATAGTTGTTTGCATGTGCGTGCAGTACCTCACAAAATCTTGGGATACACCAGACACCTCATCTGCTGCCTAACGGCATCTGGTTAAGCTTTGATTTTGATGATTCACACCCGGTAGTAACTGACATTAACTCTTGTAGCGTTTTAGTACTAGAGAGTTCTTCCTTTTGCTAATTATGATTTTTTCCCCACCTAATTTATGATAGGACTTACCTGCATTGTATCTCCAAGGGGGGTCTATAATTCCCACGGCTCATCCTCATCAACATGTCGAGGAAGCGAATTCAACAGATGATGTAATTCTTCTTGTGGCTTTAGACGAGCATGGTATGTCAACGACACGGGCACTTAACCCTATATACTAATAAAGATCTTTTTTTTTCCGGAGATCTTGGGCTCAAACAGTAAGCACGGGTAACAGCTTTAATCATTAATTGCTATGTAATGTTCATCATCAGCTGCATTTTTTTAATAATTTAACAAGTACTTCTGATAAGAATAATCTAGGTGTCTTTAAAAACCTACATTATCTAACAAATTAACAATTTAATACTCGACTTGACCCTAAACCACACAAGTAATAAAGTGGAAGAACAAGGCTGAACCACACGGAAGGTCTAAATGAAACTAAATTAAGATCTAAATTATCACAACTAAACTATAAACAAAATAAAGGTAAAATAACAAGACTATGCACAAACAACGATATGAACAATGACAAACATAATACATGAATAACACATAAATGGGGTTTTTGAGTTTTGACACTTTCAAGATATAGAAGGGTCTTGGTGTGACTTCCCTAATATGTAAAATCAACCAAAGTTAGACTCTTCTATTCTTAACTTCTACGTGATCACAAGATAGTCGCACATGCAAATTAAACCATCTCCTTGCACTCTTCTCAACTCCTAAGCACATTAATTAAACCATCGGCATGCACTCTTCTCAACTCCTAAGCACCTTAATTAAACCATCAATGTACACAAACAAGAGTTTTAAATACAAACAAAGTGATAGAAGCTAGAATTACAGTGAGAATAGGGTATAAGAATATTGCGAGCTTAGCATAAGTCTTCAAGCAAAATTATTAAAAATCACATCGAGCAATAAAAAGATAGAATTACAGTGAGAATAGGGCATAAGAATACATTGTTAAATATGCACAAAACCGATGAATTAAACGTGAATAGGATACCAAATGACCCTATTAACTAGACACATTTATGTTATACTCCCTCCGGTTTTAAACGATTGCCCCGTTTCAATATAATACTCCTCACATATATTGTACAAATGTGGCAATCATTTAAAACCCGAGGGGGTGTCAAATTTCCGCCAAATATTGGGAAAATCAAGTTTTTATTTGCATAGGTGGGTGGGTGGTGGTGGTTGTTGAGGAGGAGGGGGGGGGGGGTGGGTCTTATAGCTTGACACTTCCTTTTACAGTTGTATGACAGGCGTTGACAAAATTGCAGGGCGAGCTAAAGGTGTGATCTTTGAAGATGATGGCGACGGATATGACTTCACTAGAGGGAATTATCTGTTAACATATTACACCGCTCAACTCGACTCTTCTATTGTCACCATAAAAGTTTCTAAGACAGAAGGATCATGGAAGAGGCCAAAACGGCGTCTACATGTTCAATTGTTGCTGGGTGGGGGTGCAAAGGTACATGACGAATTTACTATCAGTACCTATAATTGCTTGTTTTAAACAAAAAATAATAATTTGAAATCCTTTCTTTTTTTAGGTAGATTCTCATTAGTCATTGCTCTTGTGCAGATTGAGTCGTGGGGAATGGATGGGGAAGATGTTCTAATAACAATGCCTTCTGAACCTGAGGTTTCTCAGCTGATATCCCTAAGTCAGAAGGAGTATTTGACTAGAATAGGTAACTTTGAAGATATGGCTAGATGCAGAATGAATGCTTTACAATCATTTAAACTGTTTGCTCTAGCCACTATTTTTGACCTGCTGCCCACACTTGTATCACGTTTGCAATCGTCTCTTACCTGAAGTCCACTTCTGAAAGTATAGAAATAAGAGTTGTTGACTTTTGCTGATGCTGAAAGTATGGCAACTATTATTGCAGCAGATGTTTGTTTGCTTTATTATCTTTAGGGTATAATCTTGTGTCATAATATCTATGCGCTTTTGAACTGCTTTATGATTTACTTTCGCTAACATTGGACAAATGTTCACTTCAGAAACTGCTAAAAGTATTCCAGAAGCTGAAGAGACTCCAGGAAAGAAGGGCACTGAACTTTCGAAGACTCCTATTGAATTAAAAAGTGGTGATTGGTCTCTTAAAGTGGTACCTTGGATTGGTGGTAGAATTATTGCAATGGAGCACCAGCCTACAGGTATGACCTGTGCTCTGAGCGGAAACTGTTTCAACAGTCAAGCATTTGCCTCTCCAATGGTGGACTTAAAAGCAGTAGTCACTAAGCTGTTATTTTAGATCTACATAGCTATCTCATTTGATTGTATATATGATAGAAAGCTTCCTCATTTAATGAAAACTCATTATCTGCTAAATATCTTGAAGAAGTTGCTAGATGATGATAAAATTTCTACAAGGATCATAATTTCAGATTTCTTAATAATTTTGTTAGGAGTTTGGTGATACACTTTTGTCTCAGACTTTCAGTTGCCTGATAAAGAAAGTTTTGTGGCGTATAATTGTCCTGACCCACATTCAAGAGGTATGGTCTGATAAGGAAAGTTCTGGGGCATAGAATTGTCCCTAACCCACTCCACTCAACTTTTTGTTTGACCTAATATAATAGTGCTTTGGACCAACATGGCAACATAAATAGTCTTCCATGCTTTAGATGTACTTCTGGTGTACACTTTTTTCTAATAGAGATGTATCTTATGATTGTATCAGGAATACAATGGCTTCATAGCAGGGTTGAGATTAATGGTTATGAGGAGTACACAGGTGTAGAGTATAGATCGCCTGGATGTACTGAGGAATATGCTGTCATAGAGTGAGTGTTATTGTTATTGCTGAATGATGATAGTTTCTTCATGAGCTTAAAGTTACAGCATTTCTAGGCAAGATGTGAAATCTCTTTCTAATTATTATGTCCTCAGTTGATCTCACTTATGATGTATGTAGACATGAGCTAGAAACATGAAGTACATCTACGGTTGATTTATTTTTGAATGTGTCTTACGAAGGAGTCAAGATGCCCTGGCAGTTTTATCTCCACATGAACATCAATGGTATCTAATATTCAGCAAAGCTTTGCCTAGATGTACTTCAGTATATTAAACAATATTGATCATTAAGATACGGCGGTAGTAAGATTTAGTCACTCGTAGAGTTATGACTTGTGAGCTCTTTTTTTTTTTTTTTTTTTTTTTTTTTTTTTTTAAAAAAGAAAATCATTATTGACTAACAATAATACAATATTCAGTGTTGAATGAATGCAACAATTTCGGAAACATGGAGATTGTGGTATCCAATCTGAATCAAATACAAAGAGCAACTGAGATCAAGTCTCATATCGCATTTTACGACTAATAGCCAAGATATATTGCAGGATGAAAATTATTGAGAATTGTGTAGACAAACTGCTAAATTTGTTGAACAATAATATGCATGATCTCCCCTTCTAAATCTAACTTGTGATGTTGATGTGCATTGTATGAAGACAAAATTTCAAAGCGGTCTTAAATTTTTTGCTAGATCCTCAAAATCAAAACACTTGCATTGCATCTCACTATGAGTCACTTTATGTATACGTCATAGCTTAGCACTCATATGTACGCCGATATGCCACTGGCTAGTTTGTCTGAAGAGGAATGCGTTAGAATTCTGTGTTGTGGTCTTATTTCGTGTATAATTGGACTAGGGTTTATATTGTCTTAGATGAATACTGAGGTAACAAGAATACTATGGTCATACTCATGAAAAAGTTTATGGCATGTGGGATACAACTTATATTCAGGCGTACAACTTATATCTGATGTACTATTGCCCTCTCGGTTCATCTATTTACACAATTGTTTTGAATCTTGTTCTGTAGGCGAGATCTTCAGCAAGCTGGAGAAGAAGAATCTCTCAGAATGGAAGCAGATGTAGGTGGTGGATTAGTTCTGGAGAGATATTTATCAATTCCTAAGGGCGAACGGAAGGTTGTACGTATAGAGTCCAGCATCGTTGGCCGTAGTGTTGGGGCTGGTTCTGGAGGTTTTTCAAGGTTTGTGAAAATTGTAATGAGACTACGTTTCTGTTTCAGTCAATTTTATTTAACTCTACAAACTCTCGGGACAATAATTAATTCTAGGGGATTAGCTCACTTCTCATTTGCATAATAGGACATCCTTCAGAATAGAGTTTTCTAGATAAGTGCCATTTAGACTACTAAGTGTGATTAGTAGAAAGTCTCATGCATTAACACTATACCTCAGCTGCTTAGGTCACTATATGGATCAATCCTGCTTTAAATTGTGTCACAGCAGTTGTGTGTGACTTAGTTAAAGGTGGTAGTATGTGAATACCTGCTAACTGACTTGATTGTTCTCGGCAGTATCTGGCAGATAGCTTCATGTCGAAATTGAATCCCTGACACCCCTTTTGTCTCGTCTTTTATCGTCATTGTTGTCTGATGATAATGACATATTTGCAGGCTTGTATGCTTGCGTGTACATCCCACATTTGCTCTGTTGCATCCTCTGGAATCGCTTGTAATATTCACGGCAATTGATGGATCCAAGCATGAGATCCAGCCTGATACTGGTGAACAGTCTTATGAGGGCGACCAACTACCCAATGGTAAGTACTTCCTATCTCCGGGTAGATAGTTTGGTATTCCATTTTAGTTCATCTAATCTAATAGTTTACGTCTCTCCTTCAGACATGGGTGTTTGATTGTGATAGTCCTTATCACACTTGTGTGTACATAAAAAGACCAATCCAAAAGCAAAATTATTTGTAGCTGCAGCTACAGAAGAAGTACTACAAAGTGTACTTATCTGTTGTTTTTAAATAAGTAGGAGAGGGACGGCTAGTTCAACACGCCGGACTTTGATGAAAGCTTACAGTTTAGCCAAACTTGTTTACATTGAAAACTTTCTAGCGAAGTGTTATTGCCTCCTTACCTGTATTGTCCATTTGCTCCCATTTAAGTTTGATAGCACGCTTTGATGATTTGTGTCGTGAAATGAAATATATGTGAAGGTGCCGTACAATGTCAAATTTGTCACATCTTTCTAAAGTGGTTGTGATATTGTATATAGTGCAAAAATAGTGGTCAGAATTTTAAAGTCAAATGGAGTATAGAAATGGTACGCTTTATACGAGGCGTAATCATTCAGTAGATTTTGGGTTTAAAGTTTTCTGCACCTAGTTTTTTGTTAATATTGTCTTTATTGTTCTTGTTCTTGTGTAGGTGAATGGATGCTTGTGGATAAATGTCTGGGTGTAAGCCTTGTGAATCGGTTTGATGTCAAAGAGGTTTACAAGTGTGTGATTCACTGGGACTCTGGGACCGTGAACTTAGAGCTATGGTCGGAGCAAAGGCCCGTTTCTAAGCAATCACCTCTAACCATATCCCACGAGTATGAGGTGCAAATGATTTAGTATCCAAAATTTTCCCACGAGAATGGTCAGACCTTGCGGAATGCATCTTGAGACTCATACCTACTGGCTTCCTGGCAATGTATTATACTAGGAAAATGCATGTGTAAATATATAAATAAAAATAAGGAAATACTTGTACTTGTATTGAGTGTAATAACTGATAATGCTCTGTAAGAAAAAGAATGAAGCTTTGATTTAGGGAATTTCAGTGTTGCTGCTGGATATGTAACTCCTCAATCTTCTGAATGAATGTATTACTCCATTGTGTTGACTTTTATACTATCCAGGAGGTCATATAAGGAGAGTGTAGACACAAGCGGTTAGTTATGAGTTAGTTAACTACCTAGACTAGACGGTTAAGGATTGAGAAGGCTATATATATAAGCCTGTGATGTAACAACTTGTAAACTACTTCTGCATACATACAAACTACTCAATCAATACAACAATCCTTGATTAATCACAAAGGTTTAATATGGTATCAGGGAATTATCGAAGGTCTGTGCAGGAGCATCCAAGGGCGTGTCTTCAGTCATTGTATCCACATTATTTGCCTCTCATTCTGTTTTACCTCTCAATTTTTGTGCCTCTGTATGTATGGGTTTATCAGTTCAGCTGAAACTAAGGTGCCTGCAAGAGGCAAAGCATTGCCATTCCTCCACCAACTTACGCTCGCATCGGTATGTCTGCCTGTCTCCATTTTATAGGGCTTATTTGTCATGTCTGTTGTGAACGCTGGCCGTACAGTATGGACAGAAATGTGAACAACGCTGATATATATTGTGAGCATAATTGGTTTTGGGAATTTCGTTCAACATTTGGTGTGCAGTTGATTTGAATAATGGATGGTATATGTGAGGTCGGGGTTGGCATGGAAGCACTCAATTGATGTTAGGATCAGGGGTAATTGAACTACTACAGGGGAGCAGTAGGGGTGATTCTGTTTTGAAGTGAAAGAGGGAGACCGCATCGCCCAGTTGATCATTCAGAAGATCGTCGCTCCTGATGTTCGAGGTTGATGATTTGGACTCTACTCTTCGAGGTGCCGCTGGGTCTGTTGCTTAATTAGGCTAATGTAATACCAGTAACGAATTTGTCTTTGCTCTTGTTTCTGCAACTAGTCAATTGCTAAATGAAATGTGAAAGCATCTAACTTCGATCTACTGCACTGTAATGCTCCTGCATTTGGCTTATACAGTACGAGTTATCATCCGATCAAGAAATCACTACGATTCAACTGCAATGGCCGATTATACGGATGCTGCAACGAGATTTTGAACATGTTTGATACGGGGTGTAAACTTTAATTTGATCTGCTGGAGTGGATATCATCGAAAATTGAAAAGCTGTAAACACCTACTCTTTCGATTTTTGTTTCACAAATGCACTAAAGAATAGTACGGAGTATTATATTATGGTTATGGGCGGTGATTCCACGTTTTGTAGTTAGTTAAGATTAGTTATGAGTTTGTTATGGTTAGTTGGACCTCTAACGAACTCCTCTATACATATACATAGAGGACTCCATACTTTGTATTACTTGATTCAATCATCAATTCTAATATAATGGAGTATTACTCTTTCTATTCCTGATTTCTCTCTAAGATTTACACGTTTCTCCAAGACCTAAATCTACGTTGTGCCTGCACGGCTGCAATTACCAATTCCATATTTTTGATAACCACTTTTTTAGGTAAAATGATGTGATTGGTATAAAAGTGTGGCACAAGAGATCACCAGGGAAAATGGGGACATATTTTTTCTATATCATACTTATCTTATTTACACGATATTATAATATTACGTTTCCTAGACCTATAATCCTATATAAATATATCGTAATAATATGGTAATAATATAGTTATAATACGACATTCTCTATCAACTATCGAAGTATCGACTTTATTAACGATGATATATTGTTACTATGTGATACTGTCCTATGCAAAATAGCAGTCTGTCCAAGCAAGAGGATTCCATTGGGCGGCTCGTTCATTACAAGTTTACAAATACCCAAAATTGAGCCTAATAACTGTTAAGGATATCTCTTGATATCTCGTAGATATTATTACGTCAATATTATTATTCTGCATATACTCGTAGATATTATTACGTCAATATTATTATTCTGCATATATTGTTATCTTTGTATATTTTTCATGTCATATATTTATTGTATCTTAGTTTAGCTTATTCTTATTCTTATACCATATTTAGGATTATTTGTAACCTATGTATTTATAGTCCTAGATTGTAATAGTTTCTTTCAAGTCAATAATAAAATAATTATTCAAATCTTTACATGGTATCAGAGCTTAATTGATCCATACCATCTTCAATCCCCTCAAAACCATGGCTACAAAACAAATCACCAACACCCATGAACCAAACGTTCCACTATTCATTGTCAACCTTTCCATGGTTGACAAACTAACACCCCTCACATACATGCAATGGCAAACACAAGTAGAAGCAATGCTATTCGGCTACGATCTCCTGAAATTTCTCGATGACACTCACCCCTGCCCACCCGAAACCATCCCTGACCCAAACGCCAAACCCGACGACAAATCCGCCAAAACCGGCGACATACCCAACCCAGCCCACATGACGTGGAAACGTCAAGACCAATTCATCAAAAGTGCTCTTCTAGGTTCCCTATCCAAGGACACGGGAGCCCTAGTCACTCGCCTCATCACATCACGTGAGGTCTGGACCTCCCTAGCCAAAACCTACGCCAACCCCTCCCGAGGTCACATTCTTCAAGTCAAGGACCGACTTGACTCCATCACCAAAACCGCCACCACTACCGTAACCGAGTACATACAATCCATCAAAACCTGCATGGACAAACTTGCTGTCCTCGGAAAACCGATGGACCCCGAAGATATCACCGCAAAAATCCTTCGTGGCCTTGATTCCACCATCTACAAATCCTTCATTGATTCTATCAATGCCCGCGATGAACCCATTACCTTTGATAATCTTCACGAAAAACTCCTAAACTATGACCGAACCGTAACAAAACCAACCCAACCCGACCCGTTCCCCACCTCGGCCCACATGGTTCAATACCGTCCCAATGACCGCCCCTACAACCGACCTGCCCAAGGCCAAACTTGCCCACCCCAAACCAACCCTAATTCGGACCAACCCCCCCCCCCTCTGTTTAAAGGCCGATGTCAATACTGCAACTACATTGGACATGTAGTTCCCAAGTGTCGACGTTTCGCTCGTGACTTTCCGAGTGTTACGTTCCAAACCCTCCCTCGTCCCGCCAACAATACCAACCCACTTGACCCCCGTCCCCAAGTTAACCTCGCCACCACACACCAACCCAAATCTGACCAACCTTGGCTCTTAGACACTGGTGCCACTCACCACGTTACCAACGACCTTTCTAACCTTGCTCTTCATGCACCTTACGACGAAAGTGATGAACTTGTGATAGGTGACGGCTCGGCTCTTCCAATATCCCACATTGGTTCGTTTCTTATTTCCACTCCTTCTAACCCTCCTTTTAAATTTTCTAATGTATTATGTGTTCCCACAATTTCTCGTAATATTTTATCCGTTTCACAATTTTGCCAAGACAATAACACCACCTTTGAATTTTCCAATGATTTTTTTTCTTATAAAGGATATCTCAACGAGTCGGATTCTCATACGCGGAAGGCCTAATGGGGGTGCCTATGAATGACACCCTCCCATACCCACCACGCACACCTCCACCATCACCACACCGGATTGGCGTCACTGTCTAGGACACCCGTCAATCAAGATATTTAATTATTTACGTACTAAGTTTAATTTTTCATCAAATAATCTAGCTATGAAAACTTGTAACCCTTGTAATATTCACAAGAGTCACAAACTAGAATTTTCTACCTCTACATTAATTACTAAAAACCCGCTTGATCTTATTTTTACCGATGTTTGGTCTTCACCAATCTTGTCTTATGATAATTTCAAATATTACATTATTTTTGTTGACCACTTTACCAAGTACGTTTGGTTATACTCACTTAAAAATAAATCCGACTCCACTGTTGTTTTTAATCGATTCAAACTTTTGGTCGAAATTTTTTTTGCAACACCAATTAGACAAATCTATTCCGACAACGGTGGTGAATACATAAAAATGTCACACACCCTTGCGAACAATGGAATAGGACATCTCACCACCCCACCCCACACACGCGAACTAAATGGATATGCCGAACGTCGTCACCGTCACATCGTCGAAACCGGTCTAGCTCTTCTCACCCATGCTCGTCTTCCCACGACTTTTTGGCCTCACGCCTTCTCCACCGCGGTCTATTTAATCAATAGGTTACCCACACCAACCCTCCAACACGACTCACCTTACTTAGCCCTTTTTGGCTCACAACCCAACTACATCAAACTACGAAGTTTTGGTTGTTTATGTTACCCTTGGCTTCGCCCATACACCACTCACAAGTTACAACCACGGTCTACACCATGTGTCTTCCTAGGCTATTCCCCAACCCAAAGTGCATATTATTGTCTCGACCCAACCACATATAAAATCTTTGTCTCACGTCACGTAAAGTTCATTGAAAATTGCTTCCCGTTCCCAGACCTTGACTCTAAACATGCACCCATTGACACCCGAAATCCCGTCCAATGGTTCCACTACACAATACCCGACCCTACCCAACAACCCAACAACCCAACAACCCTCAAGACCCACAAATCCTCCCACAAATCCCAACATTACGGTCCAAACCCCTAAACCCCCCACAAATCCCAACAACCCAGAAGCCCCTGTCCATACCCTGGCCCAACCCAACAGCAGCTCTACCCACCAACCCAACAAACAAAAAACCCCTGCCCAAACCCCCTCAGCAATACAAAATACCCTGGCCCAGCCCAATAGCCCTCCCAACCATACCCAAACAACACCCAGTAGCCCAACAATCCAACCCACCATTCCCATGACCCAACCCGTTGACAATGAAACTGTTTATATGACCCTAGATAGCCCAACCCAACCCGAGAACCCAGATGGCCCAACCCAACCCAATGCCCCCGAACCCCCTCCAAACCCAAACCGACCCGTAACTCGTTTATCCAACAACATTCGTAAGCCCAATCCCAAATATGTCCACCTTGCAGCCCTTACCCCACCGTCTCAACTACCCAACACCACAAACAAGCCCTTGCCATCCCACAATGGAAGGAGGCCATGGTAGCCGAATATGAAGCCTTGTGTAAAAACAAAACTTGGACACTAGTCCCGAGACAACCACAATATAATGTTATTAGCTGCAAATGGATATATCGTATCAAGTACAACCCGGACAACACCATTGATAGATACAAAGCTCGCCTCGTAGCAAAAGGATTTCTCCAACGGGCTGGCATAGATTATTCTGACACCTTCAGTCCGGTTGTCAAACCCACCACGGTTCGTATTCTTCTCATACTTGCTTTAACCAACGGTTGGAAATTACGCCAACTAGACATAAACAATGCCTTTCTACAAGGCAACCTCACTGAAACTGTTTATATGACACAACCACCCGGGTTTGTGGACTCCCACAATCCTTCCCACGTATGTAAACTCACTAAGGTCATCTATGGTCTAAAACAGGCTTCGCGAGCGTGGTTCACCACCCTCAAGCAGTACCTATGGCTTCACCGGGTCAATTGCTGACCCATCACTATTCATCACCACGACACCACACAACAAAATGTATCTTTTAGTATATGTTGATGATATAATTATCACAGGTCCAAATCCCCACGTTGTCGAGTCATTCATGAAAAAATTAGCGTCCCGATTTGCACTCAAAGATCTTGGTGCGTTGTCTTACTTCTTAGGGGTCGAAGTCACTAAATCGGGACTTCTTCTCACACAATCAAAATATATACATGACTTATTCACCGTCACTACATGCTTGAGGCAAAACCCACTAACACACCAATGGCACTCTTTCCTCCATTACACATGGATGAATCTTCACCAATTCATAATGCCACTGACTATCGGGCTATCATTGGTAGCCTACAATACCTTTCATTCACCCGACCCGACCTTGCTTTTCCTGTAAACCGGCTTGCTCAATTTATGCAACGCCCCACCGATTTCCATTGGACTGCACTCAAAAGACTACTCCGATACCTTCAAGGCACGGCCCAAGTTGGCCTATTACTTCACCGAAGCTCACCCAACAACCTACACGCCTATAGCGATGCTGACTTGGCCGGTGATAGGAATGATTACCGGTCCACCACCGGATTTGTCACTTATCTTGGTCGGAACCCACTTTCCTGGTCATCTAAGAAACAAACTGCTATTGCTCAATCAACAACCGAAGCTGAATTCCGAGCTGTAGCAACTACAGCTTCCGAGTTATTATGGATACAAAATTTATTAAAGGAACTCCACTTTCCCAATATATCTCCACCCGTCATCTATTGTGATAACCTCAGCGCAACAAGTTACTCTGCAAACCCCGTGTTTTACTCCAGAATGAAGCATCTAGCACTTGCATTTCACTTCGTACGTGAATTAGTCACAAATGGCGCCCTACGTGTACAACATATCGCCGGCGATGATCAACTCGCTGATGCACTCATCAAGCCACTATCTCGTCTACGCTTCACGAATTTAGTTACCAAGATCGGACTTTTCGGTGGATCGTCCGTCTTGCGGGAGCATGTTAAGGATATCTCTTGATATCTCGTAGATATTATTACGTCAATATTATTATTCTGCATATACTCGTAGATATTATTACGTCAATATTATTATTCTGCATATATTGTTATCTTTGTATATTTTTCATGTCATATATTTATTGTATCTTAGTTTAGCTTATTCTTATTCTTATACCATATTTAGGATTATTTGTAACCTATGTATTTATAGTCCTAGATTGTAATAGTTTCTTTCAAGTCAATAATAAAATAATTATTCAAATCTTTACAATAACTTCATTTTTAAAATGGTAATCATCCATTTAAATTCAGTTTTACTCTATCGGATGTACTCCCTTCATCTCGTTTATTTGTTTCTCTTTAATCAAAATATTTCTCATAATGAATATAATAGTAAACAAATAAATAAAACGAAGAGAGTATCTTATACTACCTTCGCTCAAGACCAATCAATATATTTGTTTTTTTTGCACAAGTTTTAAGAAACTAATTGTTTATTATTAAAAGTACAAATAAGTGGTATAAATAGTGGAGTTTATGTAAATAGGTAAGATTAAGTATATTTTTAATATTAAAACATAGACTAAAATGAAAATGTGTTGATTGGACTTGAATGTCTGAAAAAGAAATATGTTACGATTGGTCTTAAACGGAGGGAGTAATACAAGACGGGGTTCTCATTGATAAATGACAATTGACTGCACCCTTTTTTTTGGGATTTTTTACATGGTATTACCGTGTTTTTAGCTTTTTTATACAGTACACCTACACTTTTATAATCGCATGGTACCCCTCACTTTTAGTGTATTGTGTCTTCATATCCTTAATGATGTTTTCCGTTTTTTTTACTTTTTTTTTTCGTTAGTTGCGTTGCTTTAAGTATGCTTAATTGGTTGTTTACGTTAATCTTATTTCCCTACAAAAACCACTTTTGTAAAAACAACCCAACTAACGAAAAAAATGAAGTAAAAAAAAGAGGAAAAACATCATTAAGGACAGAAGGACATACTTCTAATACACTAAAATTGATGGTAGTACGTGTGATTATAAAAATGTAGAAGTATCATACAGAAAAATTAAAAACGTAGAAAATCCCTTCTTTTTTGTCATTAACATTTTTTTTCATTTTGGATCGTTTCTCTAAGATTTTTCACTTTTTTTTTTGATACAAAACTCATATATTACTGTGGACATGACGTAGGTCCACCCCGACGCGGCGAAGCGTGGGTTTGGGTAGGCGAATGAATCTCGTGGTAAGATTGTTCCCGGGTTCGAAATTTAAGTCAAAATGGAGTCGCCACCGAATTTTGTGGTTATTCGGAACCATACGAGCCCACTCTATGTCGTCATGGGCTACACACAAAGTAAGCCCACTTCGATTTCAGAATTTATGGGGCTCGTCCCTTTGCATTGTTATACCGATACCATTTACACCGGCTTTCGTATATAAAATGACTCTCGTGCGCCAAGGGTTTCGGACATCCGGAAACCTAAGGTTCTGAGTAAGGGGTGAGGGTACGTGTTGGGAAGCCCACTAAGGACACCCAACCCCGCCCGCACATGGCGGCCTCTACTAAGACATCGTTCGTGTTCGTGTACGCGCGCTAGTAAAATAATTAAATGATATGCAAACAGCGTTTTGTCTAAGCATGTGAATTTTGCGTTAACTACGTCATTTAATGCATCTTATTATTGGTCGAAATGATTTAGCATGCGAGGTTCATTTATAAAGCGTAAAGCAAGTAAATAAACAAAGCTCGAGAAATAAATAGAAATAGCGTACAATTTACACGGGCGGAAATACAACCCGGGATTCACAATACGTAAAAGAAATGAAATGAAAATAATGCGATATAATTAAAGGGACGGACCCATATGTAAACTAGACCGCGAAAATATGTAGGCGGACTAACCTCGATTAAATATGCATTATGTCGCATATTAAACGAAGGACGGGAACATGAGACTGCGGCATATTGCTAGCCTAATCTCGCGTCCCGTAGTCTTGTCCCGACTTATCACGTCAAAGTGGTCAAAGTCGTTCTACGTGTCGTGATGTGTATAGTTTTGAAAAATAGGAAGGTCGGACGATGGTCTAAAGTCGATAAAGAACGGGGCTCGAAATATGTGTCCAAGCCCTCGGTATTGTGGGTTATGAGACCCACTCGATCGAGTCATTGACTGACTCGGTCGAGTGTGTTATTAGCGTGGCTACTGATCACTTTTTGGGGTGCTACTCGATCGAGTGGCCTATGGCACTCAGTCGAGTGCCCCCTGTACGAGTGGTAACTCGCTTTGTTTTATGACTTGAAATTGATGAACGGCCAAACCAAATATCGCACGATTTGTATTTAATTCGGCCTCCGATACTATAATCGTGTATGAACGATTATAATACCGTCATCGGAGTTTTAGGAAGACGTTTACGTTAGATTAGAAAATTTTGAATTAGCGACGAAATGTATCCCTCTACGTCACGACATCGGAACTAACCCTTTTGGGTTACGTGATGTCGATTTTCGTGTCAACGGGTTCCGCACTAATTATGGAAATGGGATTAAATGCGTTCAACTACGACCGGTCGCGATCACATCACGCCCTTGAGTACATTGGGGTGGGGCTCCTCGAAAGGGCTCCACCTCCGTCGTTGCTCGTAAAGGGATTAGATGAATCTTAGGCGATCATCGTAGTCAAACGAATTCAAAACCGAATTTTTATACTAGTTTATATGTACACGGTATAATAATGTTAGTGATGATAAAATGATACAAAAAAATGAAAATGCAAAAGTTATAATAATACTAGTGTTAGTGTTACTACTACGATATTAATTACGATGCAAAATACGATAAATTGAATAAAAAATGCGACGAGATAAAAGAGATCGAAAATGGGGTTTAGGACACCCTCAACATAGATGCTTAGTAAGGACCTCGGAAATGGACTCGTAATAGCGACACGGGCACGGGAGTATCGAGGATGTATGCGAGTTATGGTGTGTATAGGTGTGTGTGTTGCGTCGGTTTATCGAGGGACGAAAGCTCGGTTTTTGTGTGTATTTGCTTAGGATTTCTAAGGCTTTGATGTGTGATGAAGTAAGGTTGAAGTAGGGTAGAATGTAGGTTAAAATGTAGGCTGAAAGTGATTGTTAAGTTCTGAAAATGCATGGGGGTGAAGCGGTATTTATAGGCCTCACCCCTCGACCTAGGGGCACTCGATCGAGTGGCCCTAGTGCACTCGATCGAGTGGCCCTAGTGCACTCGATCGAGTGCCTTTGAAAACGGGCCAAGCCCAGTTCAAGGCGCTCCACTCGACCGAGTGGGTCAATCCACTCGATCGAGTGGATCAATTGGGTGAGACAAATAAGGAACGATTTGATCTTGTTGGTTTTGATTGCTTTTTTGAATTCTGATTTGTGCGCCAAATGAACTTGGCTGATTTATGAGACGGTTTCGTCTTTGACCGGGTTTTGACCCGGTCGCCAAAAGACGGGAATTATTTTTGGTGTCGGTTTTGGCCCAAATTAGTCTCATTTTGCTCGGAACGGCCCACTTGGCCTGAATTTGAGGTCTGTTTTGTGAGATTTTACTCTGCTAAAAAGTCCATGTCGGATATTATGAATTACGAGCCCAAGTCCGAGTATACCAAGTCATGTTGACGTCCAATCATCATCGGGTGTTTTTCGGAGACTACCATAGACACGTGGCAGTCAAAATGCGGGTGTCTACAGAGCCCCCACTCTGACTGAGGCTTGGACAAGGCGAAAGTCAGAGTAGCTACCAAGCCCATTAAGACCTGGTTGACTTCCGGTCGGGTCGTTTATAGTCCAGTGGACTCGCGTGAAGGGCTCGCCAGCCATAAGCAGAGGGTCATACCTGTCCTGATGATGATAGCTTCGGGGGGGATCAGACTTGTAGCATAAGTCCTGGGCACGCCTATATGTGGGCCCATCCCGTAACACTTCAGGAAAAACGCCGCCTCGGGCGTTCCGCTGGGGAAGTATGTGAGCTGTACGAGCTTGCCTTCGAAGCCTTGAGTCGTACTTGAGCTGGTGATGATGCTCCGTGGGGAGTGAAATTTGCCTTTCTTGGGGAGCAGGTGTACCCGTATGTCGACACATCATATCTTGGATGTAGCATACCGGGGAAAATCTGACTCTGTTGGGGAATTTAAATAGTTTCGCGGGGACTTGCTTCTGAAGTCGGGAGTGTACCTGTATGCTGACACATAACAACTTGTATGTAACACATAGACAAAACACCGACTCTCGCTGGGGAGAAAAGATAGTTGCGCGGGGACTTGCTTCTGAAGTCTTGGGTGTATCCGTATGCCGACACATCACATCTTGGACGTAGCATTCCAGGAGAAACACCGTCTTTGTTGTTCCGTTGGGAAGCAATGCTGGTACCTGAAATGTTAGATACATAGGCAGAAATAGCAGGCATAGTATATAGCAAGATAGCACATAGGAAATGCAGTTAGCATCTATAGACTGGCTTGCGCTGGGGAAAATGGTTTTTGCTTTATTTTGAAATCGAAGTCCTGAAAGCAACTCATGTGCTAGGAGATAGGTTTTTGAAAGGGGTAGGAAAGAAATTTGCAGTTTAAATAGACCGAAATTTGACCTTGTCGAAAAGGATTTTCTCAAATGGCTAAGTTTTGCAAATTTTAAAGCAAGGATTTGAAAAGAGAGACATACCGACAGACTCGACTCTGAACGTGACAGGACGAGTTGACAGACACGACTTGGAATCTCGAAGGGATTGGACTGTGACTCGGTAGGGGGGTGGGCCACCTAAGATGACAAGACTCTCAAGTTGCGCTATTCCGTGGCCTAGGCGAGTGGCAACACGGTCAAACTTCAAACTGGGAAGGATCCGGTACAGGGGAATTGCAGTAGTCTGTAATGAGACTGTTCTTGCAGGACAAGGCTTAGCAGTAGCAATGCCGTAGACTAGTGCTCTTTGAATTTTTGTGTTTTGGGATACATTCCCAAAGTAGGTGTTCCTTCGAGTCCCTGACAGATTCTCGTCTTTGACTGAGCCGAGTACTAGGACACACTATAGAAAGGTGGCTAGATTTTTGAAAGTATTTGGATTATGTGGGTGGATGGAGAACTTCTGCCTAAGAGAAGCCCCCAGGACGACAAAGCTAATTGTTAAGAACATGACAGTGTCGTGACCGGAATGACGGTGCTTTTTGAATTTGTGTCAATGTGGGTGGTTGTGCCCTTGTTGAAAGGTTGCCTACGTATTCACGTGTAGTGAAATCAAACCAAGCCGTAGTTCAGTGGATTGGAAGATATGTTATTGTGCCTAGTTTATTAGGGCTTTGTGTGTAACTAGCCATAGCGATGGTGTAGGCTAGGTGTGTTCCCAATGATGTCTTGATCAAAGGGTTTGAACAGTTAGGATGTTGATCCTGTGACTGTGAGCGTTCTCCGGGGTAGCCCCCAGAGGTGGTGTGAACTATTTGGGCATGTTCTATGCCGACCGCAGGTTGAGTTCCCGTGTTTGGGGCTGGTAACTGGTTTGGATGTTTTTGGAAATGTGGAGCTAGGTCTCAAGTGGCTTTGATGACTCGAAATCTGGAGCTCGATTATGTGGAGCTAAGGCTTCGAGGGTAAGGTATTGCAATGTGGTAGGAAAGGGGGAAGTCGAGTAAAAATGACTCGAACTTCGATCAAGATAAGTTTGATAATGTGGGATCTGATTTCCATGTCTGGCCCTAATGGTTAGGGTGTATCCTATGGAGCTTGAATCCTCAAAATTTTGGGCTGTCTCTTAGCCTAGGCCTCGGGAAGGTCTTGAGGGTTGTAATATGGGGAGGCTAAATGTGGTGTTAGCTTGATTGTCTCTCCCCTATTTGATGGTATGGGCATCGATAATTTTGAATTGACCGTACCCCGGTCAAGGAGCTTTCACTTGTGTTGACCATTGACCACGGTCATGGGTATTTGATTTTTTTTGGATTGACCTCCTAGCCCCGGTCGTGGGATTGACCGTATCTGGTCGGGGGATGCTGAGAGTTCTTTTTTTTGATGGCCAGCTCTTTTGTTTTGGGCCTTTTGCTTTTTCCTTGGACTTTTGATTTTTTTTTTGTCCAACTTTTTTTCTCTTTTTTTTTCACGGCTATCTCTCCCTTTGATGTTGTGGGTGGATATGGGGGTGGGCCCATCGGTTAGATTAGGCTTGTGGAGCTAAACTTTTGTAGGGTGTAAGCCTAGTTGGTGTTTGTGTGAGTTCAACTCGCGGTGGAGTACTCTATTGTAAGCATGGTGGTTTGGATCTCGGTATTGCATCATAATTCCGAGCAGGCTTAGTGGGAGCATCGTCCCGAGTTGGGTATTTTTGGCATCAAGTCAGACTAACTGTAACAGCCCTAAATTTTCGCAATCAAAATAATAACCTAAAAACGGAAAACTCAAAGCTGTTACTCCACACTTAGCTTTACGGAGCCAAGTGCAAGGAAAAGATAATTAATAAATAAATAAAAATAGGAATCAGATAACTACTTAAATAGAAACGTTGCAGCGGAAGTCTTAAGTCTTACAAAATCCAAAACGGTTTAAAACAATCGCAAACCAATAATAATAAATTCAGTAATAATATAAATAGTTTGGAGTCAAGTTTAAAAAATAAAAGTTCTTCCTCGCTCAGCATAACCCATACCAGAATGCACCCATGCAGCAATTCAAGTGTACCTATCAGCTGTACCCAAAAACACAAATAGGTACAGGTTCCAGCGGGGGAACGACCCAAAACAAAAAGGACGTCAGCAAAGCTGAGTAAAAATATAATAATGTAGTAATTCGTGAAATAATAATAATAATAATAATAATAATAATAATAATAATCAAAATAATAATAATAATATTAACAAACTGAGATCAGAAATAAAATCATCGTTTAAATACCAGAATACCATAAAAATAATAGTCAAAATCAAACCAACCCAAAAATATTTTTTTTTTCCGCAACCTGTGTGCCAAGGTCCTACCCTTGCACGGTCTAGAGGTAACCACCTGTGCTTAGCTAGACTCATAATAGTGCGCACCTCTCACATTTGGACAGTCAGTAGGATGAAACTGCCAAAGGAGAAAGTCTAACTCCCTAGCGAGTGAGGGCCGGACAATCCTCACTCAAAAATAGTTTCGGGACAAAGTCCCAGGAACGTCTTAGACGCACCTTAAAACCGTCTAGACCAACAGAGCTCCTAGAGTCTGTTATAAGTTACTAAAATTTTTACCAAAATAGTACCAATATGTGAGTCGTGTCACAAAGTTCAATATCCAAACATTACGAGTATTATAAAAATATTAACGATCGACGAAATAATTTACAAAACCGTTATAAAATATATTTTGATCCGAACATGCTCTTTACTTAAAAGTGAAAAGGGTAAAACGTCCTTACCTCTCAAGACGGACAACTCAGCTATTATTAGTCCAAGAACTCTTTCTCCTCGAATCCACAAGCTACAATTAATATATAATGGTTCAATAACTTAACACATACACTATTACCGTCGTTCATATACAACTACCAAAATTATCCATACCACTCCTTATTCCAAACAAAATACCCATTAAGCCAACTCTGTCTTAATTGATTCATACTCACAGGACTACAATTAAATTGAGCAACAACCACAAACTTTCTGCCGACGACGACGAACACTCTGACAATACACTAACCCATCATTTCCCTTTGAAATCTCCATAAGCCAACTACACTAATCCATTGTTGCTAGTATACGTCACTATCATGAATAATATGGTGTAATACATAATCCTAGGCAAGTCATTAACACAATTCAATTATTCACTACACTAGCACAACTCTACGGGAACACATTTTTACCACAACTCCAACGTTCCCGGCCAAACTCAAGCAACGACCGAGACATAACCAAGCCCGGTATTGAGACACAATTATACTTACATAATCGTTAATTAATGTCGAGAAAACGGTTTTCACCAAAAACAACTGAAAAAGAGTCGAAACTCAAAATATTTAGACATGCCTCCTATTTGATCCATAAATTATAAAAAAAACGAGGACAAATTGTTAAGAACTTACAATTAGATGGTATAAAACAGGAAGCGTAAGGAAAATAGTAGTGGCCGGGGTTTGATGTTGAAAATTCGGATGCTCGGTGGCTCAAAATCAACAGGACGGTGGAGGAGCAGTGCGGCAGAGGAAAACAATTGAACAAAAAGTAAGGGGTTGGGGTAAGTAAGGTGAATGAATGAGAATGTACGGGTGGGTGTTTATTTAAATAGGAGTGATTAGGTTTTTTTTTTTTTTTCTTATTTGTATTTGACCCAACTTTTCAACCCGATACAAAGTCGGTTAATAATTAAAACCCAAATCTTTTCAAAACCAGAATCGATTAAATAAAAGGAGGCCCAAAATACTTAAATTTTATAATGACATCGAAAATATTTGTCCCGACTTAATAACCCGATTCAAATAAAATAGACCAGTAACACCTTATATTGACTCGAAAAATAACGGGGTATTACAGACTTCCCTCCTTAAAACAAAACTTCGTCCTCGAAGTTTAAACTCGTCCTCAAAATAAAGTCTCACATTACTATAAGTGTCCCAAAAATGATTATTCACTCCATATATCCAAAATTCGCCAAAGTTCCTCATATATATCCAAACTAAAATGTTTAGTCTCTATCTCCAAATTCCACCAAAACAAGCACAACCTCAAGATAACTTACATTTTTTAAATTCTCCAAAAATCCACCAGGGTCTAATTCCTCAATTCCAAAGTAACACAACTTCACTACCCCTAATTCCCCAAGGTAAGAATAAATTCCACAAAATAATGCTAGAGTTCGTACCCACAAAATTCTCACAATCCTCTAAGGTAAAAGTGTCACTTAGAAAGCTAAGAGCATGCCGGGTAAAATAATTAAATATATTTTCAATGTGCATAAAACACAAATAAACCGCCAATATATATAAACAAGCATTTCAAAAATTAACGAAGAGCCAATATCCTACAATAACCAATAGATTCATATTTGTAACCAACAAGCAATAATATGAAACCACTCAACAAAGATTAATCCAACAAAAATAAAGTACGTAGCAAATAAAGTAGTCATGTATAATTTCTATCCCCCTTAAAATAAAGCTTCGTCCACGAAGCACGAAAATTTACCTTAGGCAAAAAGATGAGGGTATTTTTCCTTCATGGCTGACTCAACTTCCCAAGTAGCCTCCTCCACATTGTTATTATTCCACAAAACTTTGACCATCCTTGTTTCTGTTCTACGGGTTTTACGCACCTTACTATCCAAAATCCGAACAGGAGTCTCCTCGTAAGTCATAGTCTCATCAAGCTCAATAGTCTCCGGGTCTAACACATGTGATGGATCACTGATGTATTTCCTTAGCTGAGAAACATGGAATACATTATGCACTCGTTCTAGATCAGCTGGTAAATCAAGTCGATAAGCCACCTCACCAATACGTTCCAAAATCTCATACGGACCAATAAACTTCGGGCTCAATTTGCCCTTCTTACCGAACCGCATTACTCCTTTAGTAGGCGAGACACGCAAAAGAACTTTGTCACCAACCTCAAATTCCACGTGCCTACGAGTTTTATCAGCATAGCTCTTCTGACGGTCTTGAGCTGCCTTCATCCTGTCCTGTATAATCCTAACACTCTCAACCATTTCAGTAATCATCTCAGGCCCTAGAATCACATGCTCACTAATATCACCCCAACATATCGGACTCCTACACTTGCGTCCGTACAACGCCTCGAATGGTGCCATCTGGATTGTAGCCTGATAACTGTTATTATAAGAGAACTCAATAAGATCTAACTTATCCTCCCAACTTCCCTGAAATTGTAAGATACAAGCTCGCAACATATCCTCAAGTATTTGATTTGTTCTTTCAGTCTGCCCATCGGTAGCTGGATGAAATGCTGTGCTCATATTAAGTTTGGTTCCCAAAGCTGTCTGAAGTTTCTCCCAAAATATTGAAACAAATCTGGCATCCCTATCTGACACAATATCCTTAGGAACTCCATGAAGTCTTACCACATGATGTATATAAGCATCAACAAGCTGCTTCTTCTTCCAAGTATCTTTCATCGGAATAAAATGTGCACACTTAGTCAGCCTATCAATTATCACCCAAATCATATTATTACCTTTCTGTGACCTCGGCAAACCAGCTACAAAATCCATGGAGATTGAACTCCACTTCCACTCGGGAACCTCTAACGGTTGTAACTTCCCCTGGGGTCTCTTATGTTCACTCTTAACCTTCTGACATATCAAGCACCGAGACACGAAATCTGCAATATGTTTCTTCATACCGGACCACCAAAATGCTAATTTCAAGTCTGCATACATTTTATCACCCCCGGGGTGAACAGAATACGGTGTTGCATGTGCCTCAGTCATTATTCTTTTCTTTATCTCCCAGTCGTTAGGCACACAAACTCTATCATGAACCTTAATCAATCCACTCTCGTCACGCCGGAACAAAGTAGGCTCATTCACTAACTTATCCTGCAAATACTTATCACCAACCTGCAATTCTCTAATCTCCCCTATCAAATCACTCTCGACAGATAACACATTAGACGGGGTTCCTGGCTTCGCCATTTGGATCGCAAAGTTCACAAACTCTTCCCTCAGCTTATCACGGGTCATCACTAACTGTATCGTATGGAGAGATTTTCTACTTAAAGCATCGGCCACCACATTAGCCTTTCCTTCATGATACTGGATCTCGACCTCGTAGTCCTTAATCAACTCTAACCACCTCCTCTGTCTCATATTAAGCTCCTTCTGAGTGAATATATATTTTAAGCTTTTGTGATCAGAGAAAACCTTAAAGGGTACACCAAATAAATAATGTCTCCAAATCTTCAAAGCAAAGACTACGGCTGCTAATTCTAAATCATGAGTGGGATAATTTTCTTCATAAGGTTTCAACTGCCTAGAAGCATAGGCAATCACTCTCCTATTCTGCATAAGAACACAACCTAACCCATTCTTAGAAGCATCGGTATAAACTTCATAAGCTTCATTCCCATCCGGTAAGGCCAACACCGGAGCAGTGGTCAACTTCTCCTTCAAAATCTGAAACGACTCTTCACATCCCTCATCCCAAAGAAATTTTGTGGCTTTCCTCATCAGTGTAGTCATTGGTCTAGCTATTTTAGAAAAATCTTTCACAAATCTCCTGTAATAACCAGCTAAACCCAAAAAACTACGAATTTCGGTCACGGATTTCGGTCTAGGCCACTCCTTAACAGCCTTAATCTTAGCAGGATCCACTGATACCCCATCCTTAGATATAATATGCCCCAGAAAAGCTACTTGATCCAACCAGAACTCACATTTAGAAAATTTGGCATACAACTGCTTCTCTCTCAAGGTACCCAGGACAATACGTAAATGTTCCTCATGCTCATCCTCACTCCTCGAATAAATAAGTATGTCATCAATGAACACCACAACAAACTTATCTAGGTAAGTCCTAAAAGTTCGATTCATCAAGTCCATAAATACAGCAGGTGCATTGGTCAACCCAAAAGGCATCACAGTAAATTCATAATGGCCATATCTAGTGGAAAATGCAGTCTTAGGGACATCCTCAGGTGCTATCTTCAATTGATGGTACCCAGATCGCAAGTCTATTTTAGAGAAAACAGAAGCTCCCTTCAACTGGTCAAACAAATCATCAATCCTAGGTAAAGGATACCTATTCTTGATAGTAACGTGGTTCAATTCCCGATAATCAATACACAACCTCAAAGTTCCATCCTTCTTCTTCACAAATAAAACAGGGGCACCCCAAGGCGACACACTAGGCCTAATATACCCTTTCTCCATCAACTCATCTAATTGTTTCTTAAGCTCTTGCATTTCTAATGGTGCCATTCGGTAAGGTGATTTAGCAATTGGACCCGTTCCTGGCATTAGGTCGATTTTAAACTCAACTTCTCTAGCTGGAGGCATTCCCGGTATTTCCTCAGGAAACACATCAACAAACTCACTCACTACTGGGACTTCACTCAAGTCAGGATATTCCACCCTCAAATCTTTTACATGACACAAAATCAACTCAGCTCCCCTAGATAAATGCTTTTTCACTTTCATAGCAGAAATAAGTTTCACTCTAGGACCCCTTACATGACCCGTATAAGATACTCTCACATTTTTAGGCCCTCTCAAGGAAACTTTACTCTGTGCACAATCAATATTAGCCCGATGAGAACCGAGCCAATCCATCCCCAAAATCACATCAAAGTGAGGTAATGTAAATTCTATCAGGTTTGCCTTAAAATCATGATCACCAATAAACACAGACACATCCTTAAAAATTCTTTTACAGTTCACTAAGTCCCCAGATGGCATAGCAAAATCATAATCCACAATTTCACTAGATTCGACATTCATTTTATCCACAAACTTAGTTGAAATAAAAGAGTGAGATGCACCAGAATCAAACAGAACATGAGCTGAAATAGAATTCACAAGAAAGTTACCCGAAACGATGTCTGTATTTTTTGCTTCTTCTCTATTCATGACATAGAGCTTCCCAGTGGGCTTCTTAGTACTCTGTGCCCCATTCACTTGTCCTGCGGGCTTACTAGCTGCTGTAGTGTTGCCCTGAGTCGGAGTTGGGTTCTTATAAGTGTTGTTAGATGCAGACCCACCATAACTCTGAGTTCTTCCCTGACCCTGAAATCGGTTACCCTGATTCACACTCGCACTAGCAGATGGTGCACTACGGGGTCTTCCTGCCTTCTTATTAGTACATTCAAACTCACGGTGTCCCAATTTTCCACACCAGTGGCATGTCACCCTATTTCCCTGACAATCAACTCCTGGGTGATCTCCCTTGCATATCTTGCAGTAATAGTGTCTGGTAAAAGCTTGGCCGGTCCCCTGACTCTTACCATTCCAGTTATTCCCTTCTTCTTTCACATTCCCGCCAAAAGATCGAGACTTATTCTGAGGGTTGTTATTATTATGAAAATTTCCTCTCTTAGCTGCGGTGTCAGATTGACTCCCCTGATATTCCCTCTTTTTGGTAACACTAGTTCCCAACTCAGTCTCCATTTTCTGGTTACTCCTCTCAATGTTCACAGCTCTAGCATAAATATCCCTCAACTGTAACAGCCCTAAATTTTCGCAATCAAAATAATAACCTAAAAACGGAAAACTCAAAGCTGTTACTCCACACTTAGCTTTACGGAGCCAAGTGCAAGGAAAAGATAATTAATAAATAAATAAAAATAGGAATCGGATAACTACTTAAATAGAAACGTTGCAGCGGAAGTCTTAAGTCTTACAAAATCCAAAACGGTTTAAAACAATCGCAAACCAATAATAATAAATTCAGTAATAATATAAATAGTTTGGAGTCAAGTTTAAAAAATAAAAGTTCTTCCTCGCTCAGCATAACCCATACCAGAATGCACCCATGCAGCAATTCAAGTGTACCTATCAGCTGTACCCAAAAACACAAATAGGTACAGGTTCCAGCGGGGGAACGACCCAAAACAAAAAGGACGTCAGCAAAGCTGAGTAAAAATATAATAATGTAGTAATTCGTGAAATAATAATAATAATAATAATAATAATAATAATAATAATAATAATAATAATCAAAATAATAATAATAATATTAACAAACTGAGATCAGAAATAAAATCATCGTTTAAATACCAGAATACCATAAAAATAATAGTCAAAATCAAACCAACCCAAAAATATATTTTTTTTCCGCAACCTGTGTGCCAAGGTCCTACCCTTGCACGGTCTAGAGGTAACCACCTGTGCTTAGCTAGACTCATAATAGTGCGCACCTCTCACATTTGGACAGTCAGTAGGATGAAACTGCCAAAGGAGAAAGTCTAACTCCCTAGCGATTGAGGGCCGGACAATCCTCACTCAAAAATAGTTTCGGGACAAAGTCCCAGGAACGTCTTAGACGCACCTTAAAACCGTCTAGACCAACAGAGCTCCTAGAGTCTGTTATAAGTTACTAAAATTTTTACCAAAATAGTACCAATATGTGAGTCGTGTCACAAAGTTCAATATCCAAACATTACGAGTATTATAAAAATATTAACGATCGACGAAATAATTTACAAAACCGTTATAAAATATATTTTGATCCGAACATGCTCTTTACTTAAAAGTGAAAAGGGTAAAACGTCCTTACCTCTCAAGACGGACAACTCAGCTATTATTAGTCCAAGAACTCTTTCTCCTCGAATCCACAAGCTACAATTAATATATAATGGTTCAATAACTTAACACATACACTATTACCGTCGTTCATATACAACTACCAAAATTATCCATACCACTCCTTATTCCAAACAAAATACCCATTAAGCCAACTCTGTCTTAATTGATTCATACTCACAGGACTACAATTAAATTGAGCAACAACCACAAACTTTCTGCCGACGACGACGAACACTCTGACAATACACTAACCCATCATTTCCCTTTGAAATCTCCATAAGCCAACTACACTAATCCATTGTTGCTAGTATACGTCACTATCATGAATAATATGGTGTAATACATAATCCTAGGCAAGTCATTAACACAATTCAATTATTCACTACACTAGCACAACTCTACGGGAACACATTTTTACCACAACTCCAACGTTCCCGGCCAAACTCAAGCAACGACCGAGACATAACCAAGCCCGGTATTGAGACACAATTATACTTACATAATCGTTAATTAATGTCGAGAAAACGGTTTTCACCAAAAACAACTGAAAAAGAGTCGAAACTCAAAATATTTAGACATGCCTCCTATTTGATCCATAAATTATAAAAAAAACGAGGACAAATTGTTAAGAACTTACAATTAGATGGTATAAAACAGGAAGCGTAAGGAAAATAGTAGTGGCCGGGGTTTGATGTTGAAAATTCGGATGCTCGGTGGCTCAAAATCAACAGGACGGTGGAGGAGCAGTGCGGCAGAGGAAAACAATTGAACAAAAAGTAAGGGGTTGGGGTAAGTAAGGTGAATGAATGAGAATGTACGGGTGGGTGTTTATTTAAATAGGAGTGATTAGGTTTTTTTTTTTTTTTTTCTTATTTGTATTTGACCCAACTTTTCAACCCGATACAAAGTCGGTTAATAATTAAAACCCAAATCTTTTCAAAACCAGAATCGATTAAATAAAAGGAGGCCCAAAATACTTAAATTTTATAATGACATCGAAAATATTTGTCCCGACTTAATAACCCGATTCAAATAAAATAGACCAGTAACACCTTATATTGACTCGAAAAATAACGGGGTATTACACTAACGCCTAAGATAGGGATTGGTTAGTCTTATTGGAGGGGTGTTTATTGTGGGAAATGGGCTTGCCTCCCTTCTTGAACCCAAACTAGGAGACTAACTAGATTTGTCATAGGATTCGATACCGCTCCTGCTAAGGGTAGTTATGTGGCTGTCTATGCCAGACATGGAACAGGTAAGGGAAAACACGGGCCTCAGTTCCTGCAGTCATTATAGATGTGCCTATAATAGTCACGTGCATGTGCTCACAGTGTATGATGGTGTTCATCATGTTCTCGGAAACACATAAGGAAAGCATATAGTGGAGATAGAATATTGAAAGCTGATTTTATTGGATTGAAAAAGAGGACAGAATACAGTTGACTATGACTCTGACTTTGAAATTGAAAGAGATAGAACATCCTAGACTCGGACTCAGACTCGGACTCAAATCAAATCTGGACTCTTAGATGAGGTTGTCAGTAGTCTTCAGCTTCTAAGGACTCAAGTGGATGTCCAGTATAGCCTTCGGTAGAAGCTTCACCCAAATCTTCGTTATGTCGAAGATCGTCTTCAATCCTAGTGCCCATTTCGGTAAGCACAGCAAAGTTTGAGATGCCGACATACCTAAGATGGACGCGGTAGGAGGGTAGGAGGTTGTTGATGAATGCATCCACTAGTGTCTTCTCGCTGGGCTTGTCTACCAGCTTAACACTCTCAGCCCGCCAACGTTGAAGGTATTTGGTGAAACCCTCTGTTGGATCTTGGGCCATGACTTCTAAAGTCCGCATGGTAGTCTGAAGTTCAGCATTATCAGAATAGTTTTTAGCGAACTCGGTAGCCACATCTTCCCATGTGGGGAACCTTTTTGCATTAAGCCTATAGAACCAGGCTTTTGGATATTTCCCGAGGGATGCGCCGAACAAATTGATGAACATGTCGGCTTTGACCCCCTTGATTGCCATAAATGCTTTGAAGGCTCGGAGGTGTAGTAATGGATCCTCCGTCCCTTCGAATATGGGTAACCCCTCTAAGTTGAGATCTGTTGGTAGTTTCTCACTGATGGGTGTATAGTCTCGGGAGTTTTCAATATAAATGTTGTTCCCTCGGGAGGCATGGAACTGTTGTTCGAGCTCACGCACCGTGCTGATCAATTTGGCAAATGGCCCAGTATTGACCGATCCAGAATCGAGGTCTTGTCGTTCGATGACAGTTAAACGAGCATTCATGGCCTCTTGGTTGGTTTTCAGGAACCCTATATGAGTTTCGGTTATGGCCTGCCTACTAACCATTGTTTCTAGCAAAGCCTTCAGTTCCTTAATGGTGTTTTCCATGTCCCTATTCCCGGTTGTAGGTGCCATACTCTGCGAGAATACCCACGTAATCAGAAATGTTGCTTCGGAACCCTAACACGCCAAGGCATAGGAAATTGCGCGGGAGGAAAGACAACTCGGGTTTGACTCTCCTAAAAAAAGCAAGGTGCGATTCTCGAAGCGACTGTGGTTAATCGCCGCGTCGGAGAATAGCCCCAAGTGAGATTAAGGACTCTTATAGGACTCAGATGGTGTGGCATCCAAGTGACTCAAAAGTGGGGTACGTGAGACAACACGTGTAAGACACGACCCTTAGAGCAACCGTGATTGATCGCTCTCCTAAAGGGTAGCCCCCCGAGTGAGATTGTAGGTTTTGCTAAAACTCGAGTGATGGACGAGTGACCCTTAGATGTAAGGATCACAAACCTTTTGTTATAGGCCTATGCCTTGTAAAAGGTTGACTCGGCCTTGATGAAGGCAGACGGGTAAGGGAAGAAACTTGTGATGTAAGATCGGCGGAGTTTCGACGCTAGAGACCCTTGAATTGACTTGAATAAGGATGACCATGTGATTAGGGTAGACCCTTAAGTTAAAGGATTTTTGAATTGGGATGACTCGACTAACGGATTGAAAGACGGGCAAAATTCCCTTAGGAAAGGTCGTGGGGACCGTCCTGTCGGAGGGAAAATTGCGTGTGACTTTCTAGTTAGGACTCGAGTGTTTATGAACCTTCCATTTATGAGCGTATGACTCGTGTTGGTCGGTTGTGCCTTTAGAAAAAGGCGGACTAGGATGGGGAAGAAACCCGTAATGTAGGATTGACGGAGTTTCGACGCTAAAGACCTTCGACAAATCATGAAAAGACCCGACACACGGATTACGGTAGGTCCTATAATAAGGAAGGTTTTTGAAAAAAGATTGAATTTTGAAAAATTGAGAGAACGGTCCAGAAATTGGTAGTGGGCCAATAGGACCGGGCATTTTGAAATGTTAGAATGGTTGCGAGTAAATTCGCATTTTGAAAAATTGGGAGACAGTCTCGTTTTTTGAAATTGGCTGCATGCCGACAGGACCGAGTTTTTTTTTTTTTTGAAAATTTGAATATTTGGAATTTTGAAAATTTGAATATCGAAAATAAATTTCCGAAAATTTGAAAATTGAAAATGAGATCCGGAAGATTTGAAAATCGAAAACGACATCTCGGAGATTTGAAAATTGAGAATGGAATCTCGAGGGTTTGAAAATCGCAAATGGCATCACGAAGATTTGAAAATTGAATTTTGAAAATTCGAAAATCGAATGGTGGATCGGAAATTCGAATTGAAATGGATAACATGCCGGCTAAAAAAATGGCTTGTTTTGAGTCAAATCGTAAGTCTAATTTTCGGCAACATTCCGAGTTTTTGAATTTTGGATATTTTGAAAAGACGGGTCCCGAAACGGACAGTATTTCGGGTTTTTCAAAATTTGGTATTTTTGGAAAGATGCATTTTTTGAAATGACGGTTTTTTGAAAATTGACACGGAAACCAAGTAGCACGTAGTCAAACAAGCATTATAACGACGCTTATGTATGCTTTACACTAAGTCTCGGTCGGTCAAAATAGGGTCTATACCAACAACGATGACTTTCTCATGTGATGGACGGACTCCCTAAGCCGAGTTGGTCTTAGGACATGCCGCAAAACCGAGACGAGTTCCACCATCGATGTTTTTAGCGCACCCATGTAGGAATGCACCGCGGTATAGTGGGACGTCGGTCACAAGTAACCGGCCCGGGCAAATTTGGGTTATGCATGAATCATTAAACTAATGCGCGCAGACTAATCTACGAACGATTTCTCTTCGAGTCTCACCCTAGGAACCCCGATGACATGTGGTACATCAGGTATCCCCAGCGGAGTCGCCAAATTGTGGACATGACGTAGGTCCACCCCGACGCGGCGAAGCGTGGGTTTGGGTAGGCGAATGAATCTCGTGGTAAGATTGTTCTCGGGTTCGAAATTTAAGTCAAAATGGAGTCGCCACCGAATTTTGTGGTTATTCGGAACCATACGAGCCCACTCTATGTCGTCATGGGCTACACACAAAGTAAGCCCACTTCGATTTCAGAATTTATGGGGCTCGTCCCTTTGCATTGTTATACCGATACCGTTTACACCGGCTTTCGTATATAAAATGACTCTCGTGCGCCAAGGGTTTCGGACATCCGGAAACCTAAGGTTCTGAGTAAGGGGTGAGGGTACGTGTTGGGAAGCCCACTAAGGACACCCAACCCCGCCCGCACATGGCGGCCTCTACTAAGACATCGTTCGTGTTCGTGTACGCGCGCTAGTAAAATAATTAAATGATATGCAAACAGCGTTTTGTCTAAGCATGTGAATTTTGCGTTAACTACGTCATTTAATGCATCTTATTATTGGTCGAAATGATTTAGCATGCGAGGTTCATTTATAAAGCGTAAAGCAAGTACATAAACAAAGCTCGAGAAATAAATAGAAATAGCGTACAATTTACACGGGCGGAAATACAACCCGGGATTCACAATACGTAAAAGAAATGAAATGAAAATAATGCGATATAATTAAAGGGACGGACCCATATGTAAACTAGACCGCGAAAATATGTAGGCGGACTAACCTCGATTAAATATGCATTATGTCGCATATTAAACGAAGGACGGGAACATGAGACTGCGGCATATTGCTAGCCTAATCTCGCGTCCCGTAGTCTTGTCCCGACTTATCACATCAAAGTGGTCAAAGTCGTTCTACGTGTCGTGATGTGTATAGTTTTGAAAAATAGGAAGGTCGGACGATGGTCTAAAGTCGATAAAGAACGGGGCTCGAAATATGTGTCCAAGCCCTCGGTATTGTGGGTTATGAGACCCACTCGATCGAGTCATTGACTGACTCGGTCGAGTGTGTTATTAGCGTGGCTACTGACCACTTTTTGGGGTGCTACTCGATCGAGTGGCCTATGGCACTCAGTCGAGTGCCCCCTGTACGAGTGGTAACTCGCTTTGTTTTACGACTTGAAATTGATGAACGGCCAAACCAAATACAAATATCGCACGATTTGTATTTAATTCGGCCTCCGATACTATAATCGTGTATGAACGATTATAATACCGTCATCGGAGTTTTAGGAAGACGTTTACGTTAGATTAGAAAATTTTGAATTAGCGACGAAATGTATCCCTCTACGTCACGACATCGGAACTAACCCTTTCGGGTTACGTGATGTCGGTTTTCGTGTCAACGGGTTCCGCACTAATTATGGAAATGGGATTAAATGCGTTCAACTACGACCGGTCGCAATCACATCACGCCCTTGAGTACATTGGGGCGGGGCTCCTCGAAAGGGCTCCACCTCCGTCGTTGCTCGTAAAGGGATTAGATGAATCTTAGGCGATCATCGTAGTCAAACGAATTCAAAACCGAATTTTTATACTAGTTTATATGTACACGGTATAATAATGTTAGTGATGATAAAATGATACAAAAAAATGAAAATGCAAAAGTTATAATAATACTAGTGTTAGTGTTACTACTACGATATTAATTACGATGCAAAATACGATAAATTGAATAAAAAATGCGACAAGATAAAAGAGATCGAAAATGGGGTTAAGGACACCCTCAACATACATGCTTAGTAAGGACCTCGGAAATGGACTCGTAATAGCGACACGGGCTCGGGAGTATCGAGGATGTATGCGAGTTATGGTGTGTATAGGTGTGTGTGTTGCGTCGGTTTATCGAGGGACGAAAGCTCGGTTTTTGTGTGTTTTTGCTTAGGATTTCTAAGGCTTTGATGTGTGATGAAGTAAGGTTGAAGTAGGGTAGAATGTAGGTTAAAATGTAGGGTGAAAGTGATTGTTAAGTTCTGAAAATGCATGGGGTGAAGCGGTATTTATAGGCCTCACCCCTCGACCTAGGGGCACTCGATCGAGTGGCCCTAGTGCACTCGATCGAGTGCCTTTGAAAACGGGCCAAGCCCAGTTCAAGGCGCTCCACTCGACCGAGTGGGTCAATCCACCCGATCGAGTAGATCAATTGGGTGAGACAAATAAGGAAAGATTTGATCTTGTTGGTTTTGATTGCTTTTTTGAATTCTGATTTGTGCGCCAAATGAACTTGGCTGATTTATGAGACGGTTTCGTCTTTGACCGGGTTTTGACCCGGTCGCCAAAAGACGGGAATTATTTTTGGTGTCGGTTTTGGCCCAAATTAGTCTCATTTTGCTCGGAACGGCCCACTTGGCCTGAATTTGAGGTCTGTTTTGTGAGATTTTACTCTGCTAAAAAGTCCATGTCGGATATTATGAATTACGAGCCCAAGTCCGAGTATACCAAGTCATGTTGACGTCCAATCATCATCGGGTGTTTTTCGGAGACTACCATAGACACGTGGCAGTCAAAATGCGGGTGTCTACAATTACTCAAATACTCAACCTCGACATTAAAAAATTTGTGTCAAAAACAACCAGGAGATGATAGCATAGTGAAATGGAGGGAATAATAGCGTAATGGTTCAAACTAAACGCCAAAATTACCTTTTTACATGAATTTCTGGACCCATAAAATGGGTAATGAAATATGAATCCAGAAATAGCACGTAAGAGTGAGACCCCACCCTAATTAAATGTTGAAAGTTTTGCTTTCCCTTTGTAAACCGACATGTTTTTATGAATAACTAAGCCATGTTGCATTGCAATAGTAGCACATACTCCTACCACCTAATAGGGTACTTGACGGAATAGCCCCTTTGTACAAGGCCGGGTAATAGAACAAAAATGAATTAGAAATTGAGGAGGATGGTGCTTCGTTGTGATTCATTACTGGGGGGTAATGTTTTTTCCCCAAATAGGTTAGATTACCCCCATTTTTTCAATTTCGTTTGGCATCATCTCTACTCTCCGCCATTTTCTAGTTCATTTTTGTTTTATTACCCCCAAAATCATTACTCACATCTCAAGCGAGCTCTTAGTGTTATTAATCCATGCTTTAATTTATACCGGAAACATTGCTAGGTTCTATCACGCACTTGGACGCTTGTGTCTAGGTTGCAATGGGAAAAGTTCCTGCCTGGAGAGTCTTTGCTTGAGAACTTTGTCGAATCAGGCTAAACTCATGTCTCGAGAGACTTGACCAAGGTCTTAGGGTACCGTGTAACTATGCATCGTCTTACCGAGTGTTATTTAGATATCGTTCAAGGTATTATGGAGTAGTTTTTTTTATTTGAACCTAGCTAGGACTTATTGTCCACGGTACCTAGTAGACATCTTCAGTTCCAAGGTATTAGTGTCATTGACAATACCATTGCCAAATCTAGAACCAGTTACTCTTAAGTATTGAATAGAAGTACATAATTTGATATTGTTATGAATGTGGTTATTGGTATTCTTATTGTTATTGATTTAATGATTGACGTTGATTAGCATTGGTTGTCTTGACTTTGTATTATGTATTAAGATATGATCTCCTCGATCTCTATCCTAAGCAATCTCAAGATATGATCATGATCCTTGTATCAGGATCATATCTCTCCCACATCTTCTATGTTTGTACAGTAATTATACACTACCCATAATTAGAGCATATACTGATTGCATGCATCTTTTATATTCCCTTGTAAGTTGTATAAATACAGACTCTATCAATGAAACAATTATAACAAAATCAATCAAGTCTTCATATTGTATCAGAGCATCGATACCACTAACACCCACACACCGCTTACCATTAACAATCTGCAAACAACCATGGCTAATCACTCCATTCCCAGCCCTCATGAGCCAACAAAACCCCTGATCCATCTCAATGTTTCTGTTGTCGACAAACTCACACCAAATAACTACTCACAATGGAAACAACAACTCGCAGCACTTTTCACAGGCTACTCCTTACTCGCCTTCATCGATGGAACCTCACCTCCATCTAAAATCACCACCGATGAAGACAAAAAAACCATCCCAAAACCGCTCTACTGAACTTGGTTTCTACAAGATCAGATTCTCTTTAGCACTCTCCTAGAAACACTCGAATCCTCACTTCAATCACTCCTAAACGGAATATCCACCACCTACGTGGTTTGGACCACTCTGTCCAACACCTTCGCACTCCCGTCTCGTGGTCACGTCAAACAACTCAAATACCGTCTCAAATCCCTCTCACTCACTGGCACCATTTCCGAATTATGACGAAAGTCAAAGCTATCACAGACGAACTCGTGGGACTTGGGTCACCTATGCACGCCGAGGACATCACCCATATAGTCCTTGACGGGTTGGACTCTCGTTACCGTTCTGTTATAGAATCCATTCAAGCCCGTGACAAACCCATCACATTCACGGAACTCCATGAAAAACTAATCAATCGGGAACTCGCCATCCAATTTGAGAACACATCCAAACCCTCCACCCCTGTCACTCCAGCCGTGGCTCTAGCCACTCACACCCGCCCATACCAACCAAATACCCCTCGCACCTATGCTCACTCTATAACAACCCAGATTTTTGATGACTTAAATTAATAGATAATGCGGAAAATTATTTAAGTTATTTAATACTGTTTACTATTGGCCATGCGTGTCTGCTCCTCTGCTACTAGCCGCAAAGCTCACAGGGACTGACCTGCACTACCGTTTTTGTCACCCGACTCCCGTTGTATTAAATAATATTCTATCGACATTCGATCTAAATAATAAAACAACTCAACATTGTCCATCGTGCTCTATTTACAAAAGTCATAAATTACCTTTACTTTCTCGTCTCTCCAAAGTACCTCCCCCCTCGAAATAATTTTTAGTGACGTTTGGACCTCCCCGGTCCACTCATACGACAAGTTTAAGTACTATATTATATTCGTTGACCACTTTACTAAATACACGTGGCTATATCCCATTAAAAACAAGTTTGACTCACTATATATTTTCACCATTTTTAAAGCTCTCGTGAAAAAAAAATTAACACCGCAATTAAAACACTTTACTCTGACAATGGGGGCGAATACTACAAACTCGCCCCCCTCCTCGCCTAGTTTGGCATATCACATCTAACCTCATCCCCTCTTACCCCCGAACACAATGGCTATGCAGAGCACAGACATCGGCACATAGTAGATTGATCGCCTCCCAATCGGATCGGTCGTTAACGAAGGACGGGGGATCAAACGATATTTATAGACTCGGAAATATCACAAAAACAAACAAGTAATCGTGGTAAGTCGAGGTCGGTCCACAGGGAACGGTGTGTGTTGTGAAGTTTAAAGTGTCGTGTTCGATGTCTTAGAAGGGGGGTTTTCTTTTTGGGGTCGAGTCTATACTAGAGGGATTAGTACGATGATGGTTTAGAGGTGATCAATTTAGGGAAAGGCATTAGGGAGAAGTCGGGATTCGGTACTTGGGGTCTAAGAAGGTCGGGATCGAGTTTTTGTCACAATGTCGGTAAACTCACCTAAAAACCCGCTTTCGCGGTGAATGAGGGTAAGTCCCTAGTCATGGTAATTTCTACCCCGAGTTTTCCCATATTGATAGAAATTAGTCAAGGTCGGTCTAGTTGGCCGGACTAAAACAACAATGACATACCACCATAAATAAGATAAACCAACATGCAAGCAACCCACCAACATCCCTATATTCAAATAAACCAAGCCCTCATCCCTAAACTGCCCAACAAGAAATTTACTCACAATTCATTATGAAATTCATCACAACATGCATACTAATTAGATTTAAACAAGATGATGATGAGAAAATATCACAAAAACTAAATAGAGATTAGAGAGTGGAAGAGAATTGTACCAACTATGTAGATCTATAAGAAATAAGAAGATATCATAGATAAAGATTGAATCTTTGATGAATAAAATGGAGAACTTGTCACTAATCCTCCAATAAACCCAACAAATCTTCAAATAAACCTTGAATAATCTTCTTACAACCTTGAGATCTAAACAATTGTTGATGAGAATTGTGTAGATCTACTACTAATTACTATATAAACTACTAGGAATTTTTTAGGATTTTTACTACTACTACTACTAATTGATGGTGTAATAGGATGGTGGAGTGGTGTAATGTCTTCCCTCCTTAGCACAATGGAGAGGTGAGTTTAGGCAATGAATTAGGGTAACATATATATAGTAATCTCTTAATGGATCCTTAACCTAAAGCCCAAATCCATCTTCATGCTCCATTAGTGAGACAATCTCCCTTTGCATCTCCATGGGGTGAAACTTCGCCCTGCGGACTCGTTGGTAATTCTCATCGGGTGAAAATTTCGCCCGATGAGATTTTCTTCTTTTTTCGCGTTTTCGGCATGTCTTCACCATCGGGCGAAATTTCACCCGGTGGGCGAAATTTCGCCCGGTCAGTTTCGCCCGGTGGGTAAGCTCGAAAAATCTTCGGGGTGAAATTTCGCCCGGTGGTGTCTCACCGGGTGAAATTTCGCCCGGTCATTTTTTCAGGCTCGAGTCTTGTCTCATTCTTCGTTTGTTCGATCGGATAGCTTTAAACTTTAAGTTGTGTGCTTTGCTCTTTGGACGATTTTCCTTTCTCTTGTGCTCGTGGAAGCTCAATCATGATTTTTGTAGCAAAACCTATCAAAATTGATAGAAAAACTACGAAAAACACGTAAAACGCACAAGAGGGACGCTAATGCGAGAAGTACACAAAATATGGCGATAATCGCACTCAAAACTCGCAAAACGATGGAAAAACGGGTCTAAATGGAGGGAAAAACGGTCTAAATTTAGCACACAACAATTCCCCCACACTAAACCGTTGCTCGTCCTCGAGCAAAGACCCAAAAAGAAATTACAAACTACTACTACTAGCTAGACTATGCTAAGCCGATACGGGGCAATTAACGGGCCCGCTCCATCCCTTCAACTCACATCGAAATACTCATGAGGTAAAGTACTCCCATGCAAGGCAAGTTGGGGCTTGCTCAAAATGGTGGATGCGACTAAACACACAAAAACACATAACACGAAATAATAGACGCATCCAAAGCAAAAATAAAACACCGAATCCCTCATCGAGACGGCGGGGAAAGACACCGATTACTTACCTAAAACAATAATAGACTTCCAAGATTAATCACCCACGTAAACAAGGACCAAAGCCTAATACTATGACAATTAAGCAATATAGATGTTGATAACTTAGCCCGATCCTCCTAATCTTCTAAAGGGGTACTACGGGGCGTATAATGGAGTGGAAAAAGTGAACCATGCATTCATTCGACACTGTAGGTAAGTGCAGTCCCGCTCTCTTTGGCTAAGCCAAGAGGGTCGTTCAAAAACTCGAATTTCCTAAATTAGCCCAAATAAAAAGGTGGAGTGTTTACAATTATTGGGATGGATCAACTCATCACCGCTATCTTCCGACCTCGGGACTCGGTCCTCTAGTTGGCACTTCACGATGATGAATCGATCAAAGGACTTTTTTTTTTTTTTTTTTTTTTTTTTTTTTTTTTTTTGAAGGAGACATTTTTGACATTTTGATTTTCATTTGAAGCTCCTTTTCTTCTCCTTTGCTTTTTCTTTCTTCTTTCATATTTTTGTGCCCTTTTTCTCTTGCTTTGGTTTACCCTTTTTGGCTTTTTGATGTGGTTTGTAACCAAGCTTCGAGGTTATTTTTGTGTAAACTTATTGTGATGATGTATAGGTGGAGGAAAAATAGGTAATCGAGAACACGCGCCATTCCGGATAACCCATAAAAGATGGAAAGGATTTGGACTAAAGGTGCAATGGTCATTCGAGCAAGGTCACATAGAAAACGGGATGCGGGAACCAAGGCCTAACTCCTCCATGGGTGGTCAAGGTGGTCAAATGCAAACCCCGAATTAAACCTCTAGTAGAAAATGTGGACTCAAAGCTAAAGGATCAACAAATTCATTGCCTAAGAGTCATTCTACTAGACTAAGGTCCAAAATCTACGATGGATTATCTACAATGGAATGTAAACTCTTGTTATAAGTTTGTAATCGGGTTTTCGAAAAGTTTTAATCCTAGACACGCTATACAAAAGCAAAACAAAACAAAACACACGAAAATGAAAAAGCAAATAAAAAAGAAAACACAAGTAAAGTCATGTACTCCATACTCCATCAACATTCAAGCACAATCAACCACAACACAAAAATGCTCAACTTCGAGAGCCTCCAATAGCAACAACCTAACTCCTCTACAAAATTTAAAGAAGAAAGACGGAAGGAAGTTACCAAGCGGGTGCTTTCATAATCTCTTTAATTCGCGCTATTAAGGTGGCGGTTACCTGTAAGAGTAGAGAACAAGACCATACACGGGACACGAAACATAACGAGAAACAAGAAAAGAAAAGAAAAAGAAAAGAAAATGTTTTTGATTTTTCAAATTTTTATGGATTTTTGAAAAGATTTTTGAAAAATAAAAGATAGTAGACTCCTCCCCCACACTAAAACTGTACATTGTCCTCAATGGACAAGTAGGGAAGAGCGAAAAGGATGGAAAAGAAAATTAAGAAAAATCTTTTTGGATTTTTATGATTTTTTCAAATGTTTTTGGATTTTATAATTTTTAAATGTTTTTGGGTTTTTCAAAATTATTGAATGATTTTGTGTTTTTCGAAAATTTGAGAAGAAGAAAATGAAAAGAAAATAAAGAAAACGATAAGATAGTGGCGGGCCTAGGTGCAATCACATCACCTAGACCCTAGCCAAGTGGCTAAGAAAATGAAAATGAAAGAAAATAAAATGAAAGGGTGAAAAATTTGGGCGTAGGCGTAGTCACGTCACCTAGCCCGGATTAAGAAAAATTGAGAAAATTTTGATTTAAAAATTTGGATTTTTCAAAAGGGTCAATGGCGTGATCACATCGCCAAGAGACCGGGAGCAATACCAAGGCCGTGACGGCCACAAAAATCATTTGATGGGACGGTGGGATAACTTGCGATTTTGTTCAAGATAAAATGATCACAATGATTATAATGATGGGACAGGGAATAAGGAACAACATTAGTTCATATGCAATTGAAAATGATTAAGACTCACCGACATAAACCACACATATATACCCATAACACAAACAAACCAAATTATCTACCGACTCTTGTAAGGGGGGTCTAGTCTGAATAGTCATTGGACACAAAGGAGGCCGTGGGAGTTCCGTCACCGGCATACTCCCAAACTCCTACATCCCCCGAGTTGTTCAGTCGGAATTCACAGGGACCTGGAGGTAGGTACCAATTGTGACGGTTATAAATATTGGTTCGGTTTTTGCTGGGGACAATTAAGGCACGGTCATGGCTAAGAGAAACGAGGCGATGGTCAGGCACATTAAATATCCAAGTAGGGAAATAAGCCTCGTTAAGCCAGACACGGGGGTCATGTGGTTTAAGATGGTCGGTCGAATAACCCAAATTTCTTGCTATTATGGTCACAAGACCACCACAGTCGACAGAGGGGAGTTGGTCAATGATAATTTGATGAAAGTGTAACGCCACGACAATAGGTAGGTCAAGGGGATAAGGGTTACCGAGTAAAGAGTCACATATCAATTGTAAGACACACACATTAAGGTTAATGATATTGTCTGTAGAAGGTGAAAGACAGTGTGAAAGGATTTCAGCGAAATAACGAATGGCTGGGTTACGGATTTCAGCGGTAAAATTGGAATTGGGTTCGAAATCACGTTGACCCGGCGCTATGCGCCTCCACAAGTCTCTCCTAATCGCACTACTTCGCGAATCACTTAGGGGTCTACTTAGTCCGGTACCCGATGAGGGCAAACCTAGAGCTTAGCTAAAGTCGGAAATATTTAAACAGTGATTTCTACCAAACAAATTAAATTTGAATTCCTTAGGTGTGGTCGGGTTATCGATTGTAAAACTACCTAGAAATTCACAAGTCAAGTCTTTGTTTGTGACGGGCACAAAGCCAAGGAGTTTACTAGTACCAATTCTCAACGATAACTCTATAATATCGTTCTTAATTCCTAGAATTTTCATTGTGAATGGACAAGGCCATCTCGTACTCTGAAAGTCTTTTTCAAAGAAAGTACGAGCAAGGGGTGAATTTGGACACGGTAAAAGTTTAGGCCTAGAAGATGAATGTTTAGAAGTTAAGGCCATACCTTGTTTGCGCGCCGCTCGTTGAGCTCTTGTCTCCATAGTAAGAATTTGCAAGAATAATCCCGAAACTTAGCTTCCTCTTCTTCAAAAACCCAAAATAAATATTCACCCAAGTATGGAATGGAGTTACAAATGGAGGTTGAATATGGTATATAGAAGGAGGTGTAATGAATTTGTGATGGTTGAAAGGGTGAAATGATGAGTGAGGTGAAAAAGGTGGCATAAATAAGGGTGTTTGAGGAGGGAAAGTGAAAGTTTAAAGTTGGTGGTAAAAATTTGGTATAAAAATGATTGGAGGGAAAGTTATGTTGAGGTAAATTGTTGGAGGGAGATGAAAATGTAGTGAGTGATTAAAAAGTGTAGGTGATTGGCCAAGTCACACCGCCGGGTGAAATTTCACCCGGTCGGGCACCATCGGGTGAAATTTCACCCGACGACATTTCGTCGTGAAAATCAATTTTGCCGTCTTTTTCCACCGGGTGAAATTTCACCCGGTCAAAATCTCACCGGGCGAAATTTCGCCCGGTGGTAACTTCTTCGATCTCGGCAATTCTGGCAACTTTTCCGTAGGGCGAAGTTTCGCCCGGTCGAGTCTCACCGGGCGAAGTTTCGCCCGGCGGTCTTCCTGCTGCGTTTTTCCGCCTTGCCATTTCATGGCTCTTCAATAGTCACCTAGAGATTCAAATATATGACTCGACTCACATTACATAATCAATATTTCCCACAAACATGCTTGTGGTCTTTGATTTAAGCTCCATAACTTCTCCAAAAGCTTGATCTTCATCCAAATTATGCTCCATGGTAAAATCCAATTTTCTCAAGCTAACAAAACTAATAAACTCGAAGAAATATGATACATATATACAAGGTGGTTGTTGAGGATACCACCAAACCTACATCAATTTCGAGAAGGGGTCAAACAACGCTCCCCGATGGGAGCTCACCAAACTTCATAGTAGCAAAGGTCTCACGAATATGACCGGGATGATAAATCTTCAAACGTTGCCCATTAACCATAAACTTCCCGGTTTCCGGGCTAGATATCTCTATCGATCCATATGGTTGCACTCCGGTCACTTCAAATGGACCCGACCATTTTGATTTCAACTTACCGGGGAAGAGCTTAAAGCGAGAGTTGAAGAGTAATACCTTATCACCAACGAAGAAGTCCTTACGTAGAATTCGAGAATCGTGCTATCGGCGAGTTCGTTCTTTGTAGATCTTCGAGTTCTCGTAGGCTCCAAGTCTTAGTTCTTCCAATTCTTGTAGTTGGAGAAGGCGATTATTCCCTACAACACTCTCGTCGAAGTTTAGCTCTTTGATTGCCCATTTGGCTTTGTGTTCTAGTTCCACCGGTAGATGACAAGCTTTACCATACACAAGACGATAAGGAGTGGTTCCAATCGACGCTTTGTAAGCCGTCCTCAATGCCCAAAGGGTGTCATTTAATTTCAATGACCAATCCTTTCGGTGTGTATTAACAACTTTCTCTAAAATTCCCTTGATTTGACGGTTGGAGATCTCGGCTTGCCCATTTGATTGAGGGTGGTAGGCTAAGGACATCTTGTGGGAGATACCGTACTTCCTAAGAAGGCGTTCAAAGGTATCTTTCCTAAAATGAGAGCCTCCATCACTAATTATGGCTCTAGGCATACCGAATCTTGGAAAAATTACGTTCTTGAAAAGCTTGATTACAACCTTGGAGTCATTGGTGGGGGAAGCTACGGTCTCGATCCATTTTGAGACATAATCAACCGCGACTAGAATGTACTTGTTACCAAAAGAGGATGTGAACGGACCCATGAAATCAATGCCCCAAACATCGAACAATTCAATCTCCAAGATAGGTTGAAGGGGCATCTCATTTCTTCTTGTTATATTGCCACTTCGTTGGCATGCATCGCATGTGAGAATGAAAGCTCGAATGTCTTTGAACATGGAAGGCCACCAAAACCCGCTTTGGAGAACCTTGGTAATTGTCTTTTGATTGGCCAAGTGTCCACCATAAGATGTCGAGTGAAGGTGCTTCACGATATTATATCCTTCGTCGGCCGTGACACATCGTCGGTAAATTCCATCTACGCATCGGCGAAATAAATAAGGCTCGTCCCAATAATAGCGTCGGGCTTCATAACGTAGTTTCTTCCTCTCTTGCTTGGAATAATCGTCCGGAATAAAATGAGATACTAGGAAATTGACGATATCGGCATACCAAGGTGTAATAGTTTCAACGGCCATCAAGGCCTCATCTCTCATAGCTTCATTGATGGGGATACCATCTTCTTCATTGCTCTCTTTACTTACCGTTAATCTACTAAGATGATCCGCTACCAAGTTCTCCGATCCGGCTTTGTCTTTAATCTCAATGTCGAATTCTTGCAAAAGGAGCACCCATCGAAAGAGTCGGGACTTTGTCTCCTTTTTGGACATGATGTAACGAATCGCCGCATGATCGGTGTGAATAATGACTTTGGAACCGGTAACATAGTTTCAAAATTTCTCCATGGCATAGACAACGGCAAGCATCTCTTTTTCGGTTGTGGTGTACCTCGATTGGGCTTCATCTAGGGTCTTGCTTGCATAATAAATCACATGTAGCTTCTTATCAACCCGTTGACCTAGAACGGCACCAACGGCAAAATCGGATGCATCGCACATGATTTCAAATGGAAGATTCCAATCGGGAGCTTTGATAATCGGTGTGGTAGTGAGAGCGGTCTTTATCCTGCAAAAGGCCTCAAGACAAGAGTCATCAAAAACAAAAGGTGCATCTTTCATAAGCAAAGAAGTCAAAGGCTTAGCAATCTTAGAAAAGTCTTTAATAAATCGTCTATAAAAACCGGCGTGACCTAGAAAACTCCTCACCCCTTTGACATTTGTAGGTGGTGGCAAGTTCTCAATCACGGAGACTTTCGCCTTATCGACTTCAACTCCTCTATTAGAAACAAGATGACCTAGGACAACACCTTGTTCAACCATAAAATGACACTTTTCCCAATTTAAAACAAGTCTATACTCTTCACATCGAGCTAACACTTGATCAAGATTTTCAAGACAAGAATCAAAAGATGTACCATGGACGCTAAAATCATCCATAAAAACTTCCATGGATTTTTCAATAAAATCGGAGAAAATAGCCATCATACATCTTTGAAACGTTCCCGGCGCATTACACAATCCGAATGGCATCCTTCTATAAGCATAGGAGCCATAGGGACAAGTAAAAGTGGTTTTCTCTTGGTCATCGGGATGAATAGGTATTTGAAGAAATCCAGAATGACCATCGAGGAAACAAAAATAAGAATGATGCGCCAATCTTTCAAGCATTTGATCAATAAAGGGAAGGGGGAAATGATCTTTTATGGTGGCCATGTTCAATTTACGATAGTCTATACACATGCGCCAACCGGTAATAGTCCTAGTAGATATTGACTCACCCTTTTCTCCTTTAACAACAGTTATTCCTCCTTTTTTCGGCACAACTTGTACGGGGCTAACCCATTTACTTCCGGTTATTGGGTATATAATGTTAGCCTCATACAACTTGAGGACTTCCTTTATGACAACCTCTTTCATCGTGGGGTTCAACCTACGTTGACCCTCTACCGAAGGACGGTGGTCATCATCAAGGATGATCCTATGCATGCAAACGTTTGGGCTTATGCCTTGGAGGTCGAAAATGCTATACCCGATGACCTTTTTGTGCTTTCTCAAAACAATTAAAAGTTTTTCCAATTGAGGTCCATCAAGGGTAGCATTGACGATAACGGGATAATTAGTTCCTTCAAGAAAAGCATATTTGAGGGAAGAGGGGAGTGGTTTAAGTTCAAGATTAGGATGAGAAGATACCATACTCTTACCCACCGGTAGTGGTTCTACCTTTTCATCATGCAAACATTCTTCTTCAAGAGGTGGAGAGTCAAATGGTTCCTCTTCTTGCTTATCATCATCTATCAAGCTATACTCAACCAAACTATCAATAACTTCAATGGAATTCATTTGTTCAATCATTGGTTGTTTAAGAGCTTGAGAAAGGGAAAACTCTACCGACTCGTTCCCTATGTTAAATGACAATTTTCCATTCTTGACATCAACTATAGTGCCTCCGGTAGCCATAAAAGGTCGACCTAAGATAATGGGGGTAATAGTGTCTTCGGACATATCCATGACAACAAAGTCGGAGGGGATGAAGAACTTACCAACTTGAACGGGTACATCCTCAAGTATCCCAAGTGGGTACTTGACGGACCTATCCGCAAGTTGAATCGACATGCTAGTGGGTCTCATATCCCCCACACTAAGTCTCTTAGCAATAGAATAGGGTAACAAACTAACACTAGCCCCTAGGTCGCATAAAGCTTGATTAACAACAACATTTCCTACCCGACAAGGGATGGAAAAAACTACCGGGATCATCTAGTTTCTTTGGCATTTCGTTCATAAGAATGGCACTACAATGACCCATGAGAGAGACACATTCTTTGTCCTCTAAGGTTCTCTTTTTAGTCAAGACATCTTTCAAAAACTTAGAATAGAGGGGCATTTGAGAAATTACCTCGGTTAAAGGTAAAGCTACCTCTACTTTCTTCAACATATCCACGAAACAGCTAAATTGAGCATTCTCTTTGTGTGGCTTAGCTCGCTCGGGAAAAGGCAATGGAGGGACAAAAGTAGGAGGCGGTGGAACATTAGATTCTTCTTCTTCTTCGGCTAATCGCTCCGCCTCTTTTCTTTTGGCTTCTTCCGCTTCCATTTGCTCTTTCTTCTTTCTTTGTTCTCTTAATTCATTCTCCGCATTTTGGAGGATATCAAACTCCGCTTGTATTCCCCGGTTTTGTTTGGGGGAAGAGGGAGATGATTCTTGTGGTGCACTTGGTTGATTAACCTTAGATGGGGTAGTCTTGGTGTTCAAGTTCAAATTCTTGTATGGGTCCTCAAGTTCTTTGCCACCTCTCAAAATTACGGCATTTGCTTGGTGTGAAGGATCTCTTGGGTTTTGGGGTTGACCGGGCAAACCATGGGGTGAATGAATTGGTGCGGCTAAGGCTTTTGTTGCTTCTTGTGATGCCCAAACTTTTAGCCTTGCCTTGGTATCTTGATGTTCATTCCATAGTTGGCCAACGGTTCTTTGCAAATCATTATAGTTCTCCCATGAGGGTCCTCCTTGACCAAATTGAGAATTGCTTGATTGGCCATAAGGTTGAGAGGGTTGATTGAATGATTGTTGATTGTAACCTTGGTTACCATGAGAATTTCCTTGGAACCCTTGATTGTATCCCTGATTAAAGTGATTACCATGTTGATTTTGGTAATTGTTGTAGTTGTTAGGAACATGAAAGTTGCTACCTTGTTGATTGAAGTTGCTCCTTTGATGAGGAGGCATATATGGGGGCATCTTTGGAGGTCCTTGGTTAAAAGGCCTTTGTTGACTTTGATTGAATGGCCTCATTTGACTCCCTTGGGTGCGCGGCATCGGGTTTTGAACATTTTGATTTCCATAAGAGAAATTAGGATGAAACCTTGTGCCGACATTGTAAGTATTAGAAGAGGTATCAAATTGAGGTCTTTGCCCATATACTTGTATAGCTTGAACTTCATTTGGCTCTTCAACATAGACTTCTTCATTAGGAATGCAAGAGCTAGAGTCGTGGCCATGATTGCCACAATGATCACATTGAACTTCCCATGTTAATAGCTTTGGAGGTGATGGTTGCCTTGGCGGAATACTCCCTTGAATTTGGTACATACCTCTAGGAGTGGGCTTAGAATTCATGGCATCCATTCTCCTTTTCAATTCTTCAAGTTCCGTTTGGAGTTTCAATTCATTAGAACTCGTAGATGAGTTCACTTCAATTTTCTTTCTAGAATCCCTCGACTGACCCATTCTAGAATCACTCCTTGCCATATTCTCAATAAGATTTTTAGATGCCTCATAGGTGAGAGAAGAAAAGTCTCCTCCGGCAGCCGAATTGAGGTTTTCCTTGGTTCTCGATGAAAGGGTGTTATAAAATGTTTGGGTAGTTAGCCAATCGGGTATTCCATGATGTGGACATTTGCGCAACAAGTCTCTAAATCTTTCCCAAGCCTCACTTAGGCTTTCAAATTCATCTTGCTTGAACGTTTGTATCTCCATGCGGTATTGGTTAGTCTTTGACGGCGGAAAATATTTCTCCAAGAAGGCGTTAGATAGTTGAGCCCATGTTGTAAATGTATTAGCGGGATGGCCTTGAAGCCATCTACGAGCTCCATCTCTTAGGGTCTTCGGAAATAATAAACGATGCAATTGGCATGAAGTTAACCCATTGAGACGTGCTCTTACTAATTTTTCTTTAAATGAAGCGATGTGCTCTTGAGCATCTTCTTGAGAAAAACCATGAAATGTATCTTGTTGGACCGCATTGGTTAAAGAAGCTTTCAATTCATAATTTTCGAGAATTTCTCCGAAATCAACGAGAGAAGGTGTTTCTTCATGTGTGAGTTGAGAATGCGAACCTAGAGTCGCCATTGGTTGGATTGGTGGTGATGGTGGATTTGGATTTGGAGGGTTTGGAGAATTTGGAGAATTTGGAGGGGATGGAATTGGTGGTGGTGTTTTCGGTGATGGTGGTGGTGGTGGTAAATTTTGTGAAGTAGAAGGTATGGAAAGTGAATGTGGAAGGATGGGATTAAGGTTAGGAGGTGATAATGAAGGATGTGGAATGATGGTGGTTGAGTTATTTCCTCGAAAACGCAATGCTCTAAAAGTCCTTTCCGGTGGTTCCGGATCGAACCACAAGGGCGATGACGTGTTCCTGGGCATAAAACTCAATTAAACGGTGAGACTCCTAGCACCTCGCGGCACTAGGGAAAAGAGAGAAGGGAAAAGAATCAAACACAACAACTAAAAACACAACAATTAGCCGCTCCCCGGCAACGGCGCCATTTTGATCGCCTCGCAATCGGATCGGTCGTTAACGAAGGACGGGGTATCAAACGATATTTATAGACTCGGAAATATCACAAAAACAAACAACTAATCGTGGTAAGTCGAGGTCGGTCCACAGGGAACGGTGTGTGTTGTGAAGTTTAAAGTGTCGTGTTCGATGTCTTAGAAGGGGGGTTTTCTTTTTGGGGTCGAGTCTATACTAGAGGGATTAGTACGATGATGGTTTAGAGGTGATCAATTTAGGGAAAGGCATTAGGGAGAAGTCGGGATTCGGTACTTGGGGTCTAAGAAGGTCGGGATCGAGTTTTTGCCACAATGTCGGTAAACTCACCTAAAAACCCGCTTTCGCGGTGAATGAGGGTAAGTCCCTAGTCATGGTAATTTCTACCCCGAGTTTCCCCATATAGATAGAAATTAGTCAAGGTCGGTCTAGTTGGCCGGACTAAAACAACAATGACATACCACCATAAATAAGATAAACCAACATGCAAGCAACCCACCAACATCCCTATATTCAAATAAACCAAGCCCTCATCCCTAAACTCCCCAACAAGAAATTTACTCACAATTCATTATGAAATTCATCACAACATGCATATTAATTAGATTTGAACAAGATGATGATGAGAAAATATCACAAAAACTAAATAGAGATTAGAGAGTGGAAGAGAATTGTACCAACTATGTAGATCTATAAGAAATAAGAAGATATCATAGATAAAGATTGAATCTTTGATGAATAAAATGGAGAACTTGTCACTAATCCTCCAATAAACCCAACAAATCTTCAAATAAACCTTGAATAATCTTCTTACAACCTTGAGATCTAAACAATTGTTGATGAGAATTGTGTAGATCTACTACTAATTACTATATAAACTACTAGGAATTTTTTAGGATTTTTACTACTACTACTACTAATTGATGGTGTAATAGGATGGTGGAGTGGTGTAATGTCTTCCCTCCTTAGCACAATGGAGAGGTGAGTTTAGGCAATGAATTAGGGTAACATATATATAGTAATCTCTTAATGGATCCTTAACCTAAAGCCCAAATCCATCTTCATGCTCCATTAGTGAGACAATCTCCCTTTGCATCTCCATGGGGTGAAACTTCGCCCTGCGGACTCGTTGGTAATTCTCATCGGGTGAAAATTTTGCCCGGTGAGATTTTCTTCTTTTTTCGCGTTTTCGGCACGTCTTCACCATCGGGCGAAATTTCACCCGGTGGGCGAAATTTCGCCCGGTGGGTAAGCTCGGAAAATCTTCGGGAGGCAATTTTTACCGTCGGGTGAAATTTCGCCCGGTGGTGTCTCACCGGGTGAAATTTCGCCCGGTCATTTTTTCAGGCTCGAGTCTTGTCTCATTCTTCGTTTGTCCGATCGGATGGCTTTAAACTTTAAGTTGTGTGCTTTGCTCTTTGGACGGTTTTCCTTTCTCTTGTGCTCGTGGAAGCTCAATCGTGATTTTTGTAGCAAAACCTATCAAAATTGATAGAAAAACTACCAAAAACACGTAAAACGCACAAGTGGGACGCTAATGCGAGAAGTACACAAAATATGGCGATAATCGCACTCAAAACTCGCAAAACGAGGGAAAAACGGGTCTAAATGGAGGGAAAAACGGTCTAAATTTAGCACACAACATAGATACCGGTCTTGCCTTACTCGACCATGCCTCCATGCTTACTTTGTATTGTAGTCTCGCCTTCCAAACCGCTACCTACCTAATAAATCGTACGCCCACCTCAACTCTCAATCACTCCTCCCCTTACGCGAAACCTCCAACCTGGAATTTTGCTCATGCTACCTTTTATGGAGATGAAACTGCTTCTGAGACCATGGGTTCCTTTCTTTTTTTCTCTTTATTTTGTCCATCATATATTTTCATTATTAAAATATACGATTATATACTCCTTACAAATAATACCGACTATAAATAAAGAAATTAATCAAGAGGGAAAGATTCTTTAATTTGCCGGTCTTCAATTCTATCAAACTAGGTTACGCCATTAGGGTAGATCGAGGTTGCTTGTCGCCTTTGAAACGATGGCGGTTTATTTGATATGGCCAGTTTTTATTGGCTCTTTTCCCAACCACCAAAATATCGAAACCTTCACAATTTCGGGTGTCTTTGTTACCCATGGTTGCGACCCTACACCAACCACAAACTCGACCCTCGATCCATAGCATGTGACCCACCCAACATGCCTATCTATGTCCCGATCATCAAACCAATAGGCTCTATACCTCTTGACATGTCTGATTCATCGAACATGAATATCCATTCAAAAAACACCCCCCAACCACGGTCATTACTCCTCAAGAGTGAGTCCTTGCCTCAATTCCCTCACCGACCATAGCCCCTGCTCACCCCTCCTCCACATTGGACCCGCTCCCAATGCTACACCCCCCTTCATCAGCAACCCCACCACTGCCACTACACGACCTACCTTCACCCAGCCCTGCTTCCGCCTCCGACATCACGCCTGTCACACCTGCCGAGAACGTCTCACCCGAACAACAACCACTATCCCCACCGCCCCTTCCACCGCCTCACACTCACAACACAAGGGCCTCTCACAACATCTTCAAGCCCATCACAAAACTCAATCTCGCTGCCCAACTCCAAACCCTGAACCCAGATCACTCAAAGCCGCCCTTGTCGACCCGACATGGCACGCTGCCATGAAGGTCCAACACAATGCCCTCATCTCGAATCACACATGGGACCTAGTTCCACCACACCCCTCGTAAAATATAGTGGGCTGTAAATGGATTTTCCAAACTAAATATAAACTCGATGGCACACTCAACAAACACAAAGCTCGGTTGGTCGCTAAAGGGTTTCACCAACGAGCCTCTATCGACTACACCGAAACCTTCAGCCCAGTCATAAAACCTGCTACCATCAGAATGATTCTGACTCTTGCAGTTACCAAGTCCTGGCCCCTCGTCAACTAGATATAAATGATGCCTTTCTTCAAGGCACCCTTACCGACACCGTCCATATGGCCCAACCCCCGGGGTTTGTTGATCCATCCAAACCCAACTATGTATGTCGACTCCGTAAAGCAATCTATGGTCTCAAACAGACACCAAGGGCCTGGTACATCGAACTCCGAAATAACTTGCTAAGTGTCGGTTTTACTAATGCTGTTTCAGACACCTCTCCTTTTTGTTTTCATTCTAATGTCACGATTTTTGTTCTAGTCTACGTGGATGATATAATTGTTACAGGTTCGGACACCAAAGTCGTCAACCCCTTTATTGACGCCCTCGCCAACAGGTTCTCACTCAAGGATCTCGGTCATCTCTTCTAATTCCTCGGAGTTGAAGTTACACCTATAAAGTCAGGCTTATTCCTAAATCAACATCGATATACGCTTGGCCTCCTCCAATGGGCCAACATGCGAGATGCACACCCTGCCCCGACCCCCTTGCCCTACCGTCACACTCAAACTCCATGATGAAGACCCAGTCGTAGATGAAACAGAATTCCGTGCCATTGTCGGGTCACTTCAATACCTATCCCTAACACGACCCGACGTGGCTTTTGCGGTGAACAAGCTCTCCTAGTTCATGCACAAGCCGTCTGACTCTCACTGGAAGGCTCTCAAGTGCGTTCTCCGTTATCTCATCGGTACTGCCTCTCATGGTCTCCCTATTTATCGTGAATCCTCACTCAAGTTACATGCCTTCGGAATCCGACTCGGGCTGGGTTTGGGACAGAAATCACTTTCGGTCCACTGGTGCCTACCTAGTCTATTTGGGTCGAAATGTTATTTCATGGAAATAAAACACTATGTCCCACTCTTCCACCGAGACCGAGTATCGCGTTGTAGCAAATGCAGCAGCAGAACTAACCTGGATAACTAATCTCAGCTCCTCACAGAATTACATGTCAAGATACCCGAAATACCTCACATTTACTGCGATAACATTGGTGCCACCCAACTAAGTGCCAACCTCACCATCGTTCGTCTTATGGGGATGTTAAGATATGATTTCCTCTCTATCCTAAGAAATCTCAAGATATGATCATGATCCTTGTATCAGCATCATATCTCTCCCACATCTTCTATGTTTGTACATTAATTATACACTACCCATGGTTAGAGCATATATTGATTGTATGTATCTTTTATATTCCCTTGTAAGTTGTATAAATACAGACTCTATCAATGAAACAATTATCACAAAATCAATCAAGTCTTCATATTATGTTCACATGATGCTTGGTGATTATTGTCTTGTCGCCTCTTTTTATGTTCTTCATATCAGGTCCGTCAAATGGATTTTAGTGACCATGTTCCAAATTTGGAGACGGGCCCCAAATACAAAGAAAAAATATTTTTTTATACAATCAAATTATTTTAATTGTTCACATGAAAGAAGAAATGTAGAAATCTTTCAGCAAAAATTCAACCAACCAAAATTAGATGACAAAGACAAAATTAATCAAATAATCAATCAATTTTCAATTGTGCAATACCAAAAGCTTTGAATTACAAATTTGTATTCCATTATCATTTCACTCATTGTGTACAGATGAGATGATGCACAAAACAAAACAAAAAAACACACACTCACTTAAGCAATTTTGAGGAGCTAATCATAGTATAAAACTATTCTATATTGATGAATATATTTTGGTAAATTGTTTGCATTAAAACAAGGTAAGTTTAAATTTTTACAATGAATGGAGAAATGAGAAAATAATCTTTCTTATATATCAATGGGAATTAGAAATAAGAATTTCTTTAGAAATAAGTTCTTAGAATAGTTTGCACAACATGTTAAACGATCATACTTCATATTACTCGTATGAGAATAGAATGGATTAATCACATGTTTTAATTTGTGTCTATATTGTACTCCCTCAAACCCGCTATGATATATTTACCCACTTATTATTTCAGTCTCTAACGTTTGAATAAAAGTGGGTAAATCATAGTGGATTAAAGGGAGTACTTGTTATGCTCATGTGAAATTTACACTACAAAAAATAGAGGCGAATGCGGCGGACTACCCGACGCTTTTTCAGTCGTAGCGTCGGATATGTGTCGGATTGGCCGACGCATACGCCTTGTGTTGGAATTGTCCACGCAAGGCGACGCAGGTAAAGGGCGCTCACGAAAATGAATTTTGCGCCCAATCATGCGTTGGATTAGTCTACGTGGGTCGGCCGCATAATAGTTTATGCGGCGGAATATCCGCCGCATACTATTTTATCCCGACACGTGATAATCTCGTTTAATTTTAAAAAAAATATGTATGATGTAGTGGACAATCCGACACATCTTAAATGAATCGTGGCGGATTGTCCGCCGCAAGCTAGTCAGATATTAAAAAAAAAACAGTCGACAACATCACAAATCAATTTCCCCCTCCTACCTACCGCGAAACCCTACCCAGTTCTCCTCCCCCGTCCCCCTCCTCGACACTGCTGTCGGCGCACCCCCCCCTCCGCCATGCGCCCTCCTGCTACGTCTCCCTCTGCCACGCGCCCTCCTCGCTTTCCTTACATTTTTCCGTCTTTTCTCCATTAAAGTATGTTCAAACAGTTAAATTGTTTAAATTCTTGTTATTGTTATTGCTATTGTTATTGTTATTATTGATGAGGTTGTTGTTGGTGGTTTCAGTGTTGGGGTGAGTTTGTGTGAGTGGTGGTTGGCGTGAGTTTGTGTTAAATGTTGTTGTTGTAATGGTGGTACTTGGTAGTAGTAGAAGTAATTTTGTTGTTAGTAGTAGTAGATTAGTAGTATTAGGAGTAGGAGTAGTGGTGGTAGTAGATTAGTAGTAGTAGTAGTAGTAGTATTAGTAGATTAGTAGTAGTAGTAGTAGTAGTAGTAGTAGTATTACTAGTAGTAGTTAAGTAGTATTAGTAAAGTAAAAAAAAACCAACGTACCCCGAAAACCCTAATGAGAGGAAGAGAGGCGAGTGGAAGGAGATTTTGAGGCATTTTTCTGATCTTGAAGGTGGTTTGCCATGGCGAGGAATTCGACTTCCAAAACCAAAGCAAAGCAGGCGAACTCGGGATCTTCTATTAAGAATAAGGAACAGAATAGTGATGGACAACAGAACAAAAGAACGATAGGGCCATAATCCCCTAATGAGAATCAACGTACAAAAGCAATGCACGAACTAAATGTAATCCCAGGCCTTAACTTCGTTGATGAGGATGATGCTGTAGATTGTCCTTGGATTACTCAAAGGGGAAAACGAAAAAGCTCAAACGTTGGGGAGACTGTGTTAGACAAGGTTCGGAATGAAAAGGAGGATGAGGAGAGCCTGTTACAGTTTTCAAAGGAAGACACCCAAGAGGAGATTTTGTACTGGGGATAGGCAGTTTCCTGCTATGTCCTTGGAGCCAATCTACCCTGGGAGGTGTTAGAAGGATTTATCCGTCGGATATGGAAACGATATGATGTGGACAAATTATATTTCATGCCAAATGGAATTTTCCTAGTTAGATTCAAAGATATGAAAGGAAAGGACGCTGTGTTGAATTCGGGTTATCACTTGTTTGATAATAAACCGCTGATAGTGAAGGCCTGGTCTCCTAACACTGATTTGCTAAAGGAGGATGTGAAGGTTGTGCCTGCTTGGGTACGTCTTCATGCTTTATCGATTAGATTTTAGGGGAAATGTCTCCCAAGAATTGCTAATTTGGCTGGGAAATTTATCAAAGCTGATCAGGCCACAATGGAGAAAACGAGACTGGATTGTGCCAGGGTTCCGTTAGAATTACAGGTGGGGAAAATCTATCCTAAACAAGTTAAATTTCTTGATGAGGAGGGAGTAAAACAGGTGCTAAATGTAGAATATGAGTGGAAGTCCTCTATGTGTAGCAAATGTAAAGGCGTAGGGCATGAGGCTGTTGAATGCAGGAAGGGAATGAAACCTACTCAGGCGAAAACGAGTACTTCAACCCTGAAATAAACCTGGCGAGTTAAGAAGCCTGCAATGAGGGTTGATAATCCTACTATCATCCAGCCTGGGAGTCCTGCAAGAACGTTTAAGGATGTTTTGACAGATAAGAACAGCCTGCTAAATAACTCTAATGATGGTGGTGAGGCTGATCAGCCAATCGTGATTGAAGATGGTAACACTTCCCCCACACATTCCCCCAATGAATAGAATCAGATTTTGGAATGTTCGGGGTATGAATAGTGTAAATAAACAACGAGTAATAAAGGAGTTTCTTAATAAACAGGAGGTTGCTTTGTTTGGCCTCCTTGAAACAAAAATAAAGAGTAGTAATGCTAGTAATGTGGCTCTGAATATGTTTGCTGGGAGTTACGTCTTCACTCCACTCTCATCTAGCTTGATGGGGGAGTGTAAAGAGGAATTAAGAGAAGGGAAGAATCAAACAACAGTAGCAGCAAAGTACTCGAGAACTAGAAGAAAAAAGGGATCCTATGATGAGGAATTGACAACTCATTCATAGGTTAAATTGTAGAGTCAAAGATAGGCTAGACTAGTAGCATTGTTCTATGGACAACAAGTTAGTATGCTGGGTATTGTTGTGTTTTAAATTACCTCGCAAGCGCACGAGTGTCGTTGTGGCACTTGGAGGGTCGAATCCCCAGGGAGATCAGGAATGAGTACTAGTTTGGTCTCGGATTATGAATTAGCTATGCGGATAGATATCAAGAGAGTTATTAAACTAATTAGACTAACTAATAAATAAAATTAACTAATCAACCCTAGAGAGGAAAAAAAAACCCTACAGTGCGATCTCCATGACGAAGAAGAAAGCGAGCAAATCCGTTCGTAAACCGATTGTCTCTAAGAAGGTGCAACATCAAATTTTCGATTCTGAGGATGACAGTAGTTCAGAAGGTGACACCGTTGTAGAGAATACGCCCATGCACACGTTGAAGAAGATTCCTATTCTGAATGTCGACAATCTGTTTGACAAAGAGTTGGATGAAGGCCCTGTCAACCTTGAGAATGATACTTCAGACAACCATGAGAATGTCGTTTCTGAGGTGGAGGAAAGAGAGATTGTGGCCTTGGAAGGGAAGGAAGGATCGTGGCTGTCTAAAGGAGGTTTTGAGTTGGAAATTGACGAGGACTTGATCCAAATAACCAAGGAAGAGGTAGATGAGGAATTGGAATACTGGAAATCATCGGTTTCTTGTTTTATATTAGGTGCAAACCCACCTTGGACAGTAATTGATGGCTTTGTGAGGAGCATTTGGAAGAACTTCGATGTGGATAAAATATCGTTTTTACCTAATGGCATTTTCATAGTAAGATTTAAATCAATGGAGAAGAAGAAAGATGTTCTCAATTTGGGTCATATAATGTTTGACAATAAGCCCCTTATTGTCAAAGATTGGAATCCGGATGAAAAGATAACAAATGATGGTGTTCAGTCGGTACCAGTTTGGATTCAACTAGCTGAATTACCTTTGAAGTTTTGGGGGAAGGCTCTTCCTAGGATAGCAGGTCTTGTTGGGAGCTTTATTAAGGTGGACTCTGCGTCTGCTTCCAAAACTCGGTTAGGGTATGCGAGAGTTATGGTCGAAGTGAAACTGGGGGAGAAACTGAAAGAGAGCATTAAGTTCAAAGATGAAGAAGGAAAGGTGATCGAGGTGCAAATTGTGTTTGAATGGAAGCCTATACACTGTAACAAATGTTGCGGATATGGCCATGACATTACGCAGTGTAAAAAGGAAAATAAGAACAATAAATAATTGAGACCAAGGGGGGAGATTGAACGTAAAAATGAAAGAGTAATTGCTAGGCCTTTTCAGTGGAAATTGACTGCCAAGACTCCCACCAAACCTAAAGAGAAGAATGGACATCAATCTGGACCAAGCTCGGAGGTAAGAGTGTCTAAGGATATCTCTTTTTTTACAAATGTTGACTGGTGGATTGTTAAGCAAGGAGAAGAATGGAGCGGGCAAAATTCAGATTGTGGGAAAAGACCGTCAATTTGAACTAGCCCAAATGTTTGAGTCGCATAAATTAGGATTTTGGAATGTACGGGGCATGAATGATAAGAATAAGCAACATACAATAAGTGAGTTTATTAGGAAGCAGGAAGTTGATGTTTTGGATTATTAGAGACTAAAATAAAGTCTAGTAGTATGGGTAATGTCACCTCCCACATTATGGAGAATTGGTCTATCAGTACCAATTCTTCGTATGCGATTGGAGGTAGGATTTGGGTTCTTTGGAACCACTTTAAAGTGGATGTCCAGGTGCTGAATGTGTCGGGTCAGTCTATGCATTTGAAGATTTCTGCTGATGGCAAGCATTATCATCTTACGTTGGTCTATGCTTTTAATTCGGTGGAGGGAAGAGAGAATCTTTGGCTTGGGTTAAGGGAGTATGAAAATAGAGTTACAGGAGCTTGGGTGGTGGCTGGGGACTTCAACACTGTCCTTAGCGCTACTGAGAGATTAGGAGGGAACAACACTAAAGCAGAAATGTGACCCTTTCGAGACTGCATAGAGTACTGTCATTTTGAAGATAGTCCATCTGCGGGAGCTTGGTTTACGTGGACCAATAAACAGCGTGTTGAAGATAGAGTTTTTAGTCGATTAGATAGGTGCTTGGTAAATAGGTAATGGTTGGAAGAATTTTCCGAAGCATATGCTCATTTCCTTCCTGAAGGGACCTTCGATCATTGCCCGTGTATCATTCATACAGACAGAAGTGCATTCTTAAAGAAGCGATCTTTCCAATATCAGAACATGTGGAGTTCTAATGAGCATTTTTTAACCCTCGTCAAGCGAGGTTGGGAAGCGAACTTTGTGGGATGCAAGATGTATCAGGTTGTTAATAAACTTAAAGGGTTGAAGAAGGAACAGAAGAGATTAAACACTGAAGAGTTTGGAGATATTGAATCTCGGTGCCAGCAAGCTGAGCTTAAACTCGCAGCCATTCAATCTGAGGTTCAAAGTGATCCTCATAATGTGGTGTTATAGGAACGAGAATGGGAGCATCATTAGGTTGTTCTAAGTATGCAGCAAGCTCGTAAGGCCTTCTTGTTGCAGAAATCTAAAATGACTTGGGTTCTTGAAGGGGATCAAAACTCTGTTGTGTTTCATGCGGCTATCAGGAGGAGAAGAGCACATAATCGAGTGATGGTTATTAATAATGTGAGAGGGGATGAATGTAATACGCCTGAGTCAGTTCAGCAGGCGTTTTTGGAGTTTTACTCATCTTTACTTGGTGAATCTGTTTCTATGGAGCCAGTTCAGCAGATAATAGTTCAGAGGGGAAAGATATGTAACCAGGAGCATTGGAACCTGCTTCTCAAACCTGTTACGGATCAGGAAATTAAAGAGGTATTGTTTAGTATACCAAATGAAAAAGCTCCGGGTCCGGACGGATACTCAAGTCAATTTTGTAAGGACGCGTGGGAAGTTGTTGGAGAAGACTTCATGATGGCGGTGAAAGAATTTTTCATCTTAGGTAAATTGCTGAAACAAATCAACGCCACGACCTTATCTCTCATTCATAAAGTGGACAAGCCGCAAAATGTTACCCAATTCCGACCTATTGCGTGCTGTAATGTTATATATAAGTGCATCTCTAAATTGCTTTGCAAGCGATTAAAATTAGTCCTTCCGGAAATCATTAGTCCCAATCAAGGAGGGTTCATTGAAGGTCGTAACATCATTGAGAATGTACTAATTTGTCAGGATTTGGTGCGGTTATATAATAGGAAATCTACTTCGCCTCGATGCTTGTTGAAGATAGATATTCATAAAGCATATGATAGTGTAGAGTGGAGTTTTATTGAACAGATGTTGGTGGCTCTTAATTTTCCGATGCGGATCATCGGTTTGGTAATGGAATGTGTGCGGACAGTGAGATTTTCTTTGAAGGTTAATGGAGACAGCTTTGGATTTTTTCAAGGTAAACGAGGCCTGCGGCAAGGAGATCCTATCTCAACTTTGTTGTTTACCATCTGCATGGAATATTTGTCTCAAACTCTTGACTATGCGACGACGGAATATAAGTTCAAGTATCATCCCAAATGTGCCGCTTTGAAGCTATCCCATCTTATGTTTGCGGATGACCTATTGTTATTTTGCAAAGGGGAGCAGGATTCCATTAATGTTCTGATGCGAGCATTTGCTACCTTTACGAAAACGTCAGGTCTGATTATGAGTGTGGGTAAGTCACATCTGTATTGCGCTGGTATGTCAGCTCAGGCCAAGGCTGCTGCTTTGGTAAGTACATGGTGTGCTGTGGGTGCTTTACCCTTCAGATATCTTGGAGTTCCCATCCAAACTACTAAATTGTCAAAGATGGACTGCTCAAAATTGGTGGAAAACATTACAAGCAGAATTCGTGGTATCGGTGCTAATAAATTGTCGTATGCTGGACGTTTGGCATTAATTCAGTCGGTATTGTTGCAGGTACATGTTTATTGGGCCAAGGTATTCATTCTGCCCAAGTGTGTTCTTGCACGTATTGACAGTGTACGTCGTAATTTTTTATGGGAAGGCAAAGATAGTTACAAGCGGATTCCGCTTGTTGCTTGGGAGAAAATTTGCTTTCCGAAGGAGGAAGGGGGACTGGGTTTGCGTCAGATAGGACATTGGAATACTGCGGCTATTGGGAAACTTGCTTCGTGGATCTATGAGCAGAAAGATCGGTTGTGGGTCCAAATGGGTGCATAAATTTTACTTAAAAGGTAAGGATTGGGATGATTATCAGCCTGGGTCATCTGTGTCGTGGGGATGGAAGAAGGTGTGCAGTGCTAAAGATGTTCTAAAAATGCAGTTTCAGGGGGGACAGTGGCGAGGAGGATGCAAGTACTATACAATTGCCGAGGGTTATGAGGTGTTACGAAACAAGGCTCCTGTGGTGAACTGGTATAAGATGGTTTGGTGAAATAAGGTTCTCCCGAAGCATCAATTTTTGACATGGTTGGTGTGCAGGGGTGCCATTAACACTAGAGCTAAATTGTATGGGATTGGAATTGCAGCGACGGATAGATGCTGTGTTTGTGAGGCTGATATTGAGACATTGGAGCATTTGTTCTATGGATGCTCTTACAGTAAGTCGCTGCTCAATCTATTGCAGGGGTGGATTGGAATTGTTTTCCCAAGTTCGCTGCTGCTATGCTGTAAGCTACAGGTGCCGGGTGTGCAGGAGGAATTGGGATGGGTTGCTTGTGCTGCTCCGGTGTACAATATTTGGTGGCAACGGAATCAAACTCGGTTGGAGGGAAGAGTAATGAGGCCTATATGTATCTTTCAACGTATTAAAGAAGAGATGTGTATTAGGATACGGGATATGATCAAAGGCAAAATGTCGTCTCAGGATAGACAGTGGCTAGCTTATGAACTTATTATAGGCTCCTGTTATACTGAACTGTACAAAATTTGATTTTTTGATTAATATTATTTACATTTTACCAAAAAATAATAATAAAAGCATAAGAAAACTAATAAACAAAAACAAGTGACTAATAAGAATGAGGATCTAATAATGAAGAAAGGCCTAGGGTCCGACTTAACCACCGACATATCATAAGCACGAGTAAGAAATACCGATAATAAATTGCTAGGGACATTAGGACGAGTGGAACGCCTCTAAGGGTCGACTATCCCACTCCCGAGTTCCTAGTCCAACTAAGTAAAACCCGATCACCTCCCTCCCGGGCTCGTGAGTCAGGTTCCTAGGTCAATTGAGTGAGCCCACTCCCATGGTACCTAATCCAAGGTTCTAGGTCACTAAGTACGCATCTTAATCTCGTTTCTTTCTCTCCCCTCTCCCAAGGTGAAGAGTCTAGACCGATAGTTAGGGAACCCTACCTAATTCTCACTCTCGTGTTCAACTAGGCGGGGTAAGACAAATCAAGAGGCGATGTTTAATATCTAGACCTAACTGACTCCCGTCAGTGGACGAGGGTCAAGGGTTCAACCACAACCTAAAGACAATTCGATTCCCGAACCCTAAACTATCCTCCTCCGTATATCCCAAACAATCCAAATGTGGAATTTCAAACCTACAATCAAGACATGTCGGGGCCAAATTGTCCCCTAGTGAAAGACTACTCACTAAACATAATTAACACAACATAAAACACACAAATAATTACTCTAAACATAAAAATAATCAAGATAATACAATAAAGACAATAACACAATAACTTTAAAGTAATCAACTAACAAATTAAATTTAGCATAAATGTAGAAATTGAAGAAAAAACGTAAATAAAAAGAGGGAAAACTGATTATACCAAATCATCAAATGAGATGAAATTGCCAACATATGAAGATATGAAGAAGGAAGGACTAATAAACTAAAACTATAGCTAATTAAAATACTAATAACTAAAATAGAAAGATGAGAATGAAAGTGAAAACCCCAAAAATTGGCCGCTTCTCCTGTTCGGCTACTGCTACTTTTTTGCTCTAATTCCTACTGTCATTTTCTATCGGAGTTACTGCTCTAATTCCTACTGTCATTTTCTATCGGAGTTACTCTTCACAGTACGCATTTTACTCGACAAAGTACTTTTTATACATATTTTTCATTACCTGTCCTTTAGCAGAAAACAAACCTAATTTTATTTCTCTCTCACCCATAAAAATCATCCCATTTTTTTCAATTATCATCGATTACTTCCAAATGTAACTATATATTCAGTCAATATAGATACGATTTTGATTGCAGGACATGTATCAACCATTAATTATCATTAATTTACTGAAATTAAAGTTTTTTGTTTCAAAGTTAAAAATTAAATATTGTATCAGATTTTAGGGTTTGACATCATTTCTTGTCTTCTCCCTTCTTCTCCCTTGCGTAGTACGTCCTGTTGTACGCATTTTTTTTCAGTTTGTTTATTGTATGGTTTTTTACACATGTTTTTTTTGTTTTTTGCTTGTACTGTTTTTTTACGGTATTTTTTTACTGCGAATTCTTTTCCCGTACGTTGTTGTCTCAGGTGTAACAAGCAAACTAGGTTTGAAGATATTAATTTGTGACAAGCAAAATGTTTGCAGTGATACTACTGAAAATGTAGTATACAAGGAAGTATTCACAAACTTGCGGTAAAATAATTATGAGAAACCTTTTTTTTCCTTAACAAGTACGTAGTTATATGTGTTGTTTACTTACTATTAGTGCTTGAATAATCGGTGATTATTGTCCATATATTTACTTATCAGTTACTACTCACAACTTCAATTGAGTTCCGACGTTAAACATATACAACCTCCTTCGAACATTTTTACTAAATGTTGCCACATGCACCTAGCAATACACATTACTTTAAAAAAATCCTAACGATTGTTACTAATATTTAACCGCTTCTTAAAAATAATTAGCACAAGTACTGTGCTCAATTAACGACCGAAGATAGTGACAATACATCTATAGTCGCTTGAAAACTGTCAGAAAATACTATACAATACTATTAACTCAAAAACCATGCGTATGCACAGGATCTAATCTAGTACTGTGTTAAAAGTACAATAAAACAGGGATAAATTAATATTTAATTACTAGTATAGTCTCGTGCATACTTGCACGATATATTTCAATTGTTGATGTATTTTTTTATCTATTACCTAGTACTCGTGCTTATTTTAACATTTCTGTCATAACTTTTGATGGGGGTCGGTTGCCTGCCACGGGCCGCCCGTCATGCGAGTTCCGGGGCAGCCCGGCCCAAACTCACGAGGAAGGGCCTGCTTGGCAGGCCAGCCAGCAGGACCCTGTCAGGTAGTGAAGAATTGACCCCCCTGCCTGTCAGGGTCGGGTCACAGACGATGTAATTACAAGGGAAGAGGATCCCCCCTACTTGTTAGACATCAGGGTACCCATCCTTGACAGGCTCAAGGGGCGGAAGCTGAAGCCCTCCTATCCATGCCTAAGGTAGGGAAAAATGTGTGGACAGAGTGAGCCCACGTGTCACTCCCTCGTCCTCTCATTTCTCTCTCTCTCTCTCTCTCTCTCTCTCTCTCTCTTCCTCTCTCTTGTGGAAACCTATAAATATTCATGTATTTCCCACAAGAAAGGGGTTAGACTTTCTCTCTCTAGAATCTCACTCTAAAAACGCCACCTTACTCCTCACGAGTAAGGTTCGTCAAGTGCATTTCACGGACTGACTTAGGCATCGGAGAGGGTTCCCTCGGACTCCTCCGAGGCCCTGTGCGCTCCCTGTGTGCAGGTGGCAGGCCATCTCCGCCGGGAAGGTCCGATCATGGGAGTGAAGGGAAATGGAGGTTTGAGAAGCAAGACAACCATCATCAAAGTAGCATCAAACTCAAGGATCCGAATCTGTTTCGGGTCAATTGTTTCCATACCGGAACAATTTGGCACCGTCTGTGGGGACTCCCATCATCCAGTTCAAAAATCACGGACTCCTTCCGCAAGATCCGGCTCAGAAGAGAAGAATGTCGGCCAAGGCTGCATGGTTTATAATGATTGGGGAAGAGTTGTATCGCAAATCATTCTCCGTCCCCCTACTTAAGTGTCTGGGGGCAGGACAGGCTGCAGAGGTATTGGATGACATACACTCTGGAATCTGTGATCATCATGTGGGAGGGCGTACCCTGGCGCACAAAGCCCTGAGGGCAGGATACTATTGGCCAACCATGCTCGCCGACGCCAGGGACCTGACCCAAAAATGCAGAAAGTGCCAACTCTTCGCCCCTGTGATACATGCCCCAGCTCAATACCTCAGACCCATCTTATCCCCCATTCCTTTCGCTCAGTGGGGAATGGACATCCTGGGTCCATTCACTGCAGCGACTGGGGGCAGGAAGTTCTTAATAGTAGGGATTGACTACTTCACCAAATGGATTGAGGCTGAAGTTGTCCCGAATATAACAGAGCCGGCGGGTAGAAAAGTAATCTAGAGAAATATCATAACAAGATACGGCCTACCAAAAGTACTGGTCTTTGATCATGGCAGGCAGTTTGATAACGACCCCCTGAGAGCCTGGCTGGAAAGCCATTGCATAGCTGTCGCCTACTCCGCCGTCTGCCACCCACAAACCAATGGGCAGGCTGAAGCAGCGAACAAGCAGATTCTGAACGAGCTAAAGAGGATGGTGGATGAGCTCAAAGGGAGATGGGCAGATGAATTCCCCAGTGTCCTATAGTCAATAAGGACCACCAGGAAAAAATCCACTGGGCAAACCCCATTTGGTCTGGTCTACGGGGCTGAAGCACTATTGCCTATAGAAGTGCATATTCCGACCCTCCAGTCACAACAGTATGACAGGGTCAGCAACGAGGCTGCGAAACTGAGGCCCTAGACCTAGTCAGTGAAGTAAGACAGGAGGCCTGCATCAACATCGCAGCCTACCAACAAAGGATGAGGAAGGTTTACAACAAGAAAGTAAACATGAGGAACTTTCAAGTAGGCGACCTGGTCCTAAGAAAAACCCAGGCAGTGGGAAAGTCAAAAGAGCATGGCAAGTTAAGTGCTAATTGGGAGGGTCCTTATCAGGTCACCCAGGTCATGGGACCAGGCACATACAGGATCGCCAATTCAGAAGGCCAGGAGTTAGCAGCTCACTGGAATGTGGATACTTTGAAGAAGTACTATGTCTAAGATAAAAATTTAGTAGTTTTTGTTTTCCCTAAAAGCGTCGGCGGAGGACGGTCAGAATTGAAATGTCGACGGCTCCGACCAAAAGTCAAGTTCTTTAAAGAAATGAAAAAAGATTCTCGAATTCATACTCGTTGTCTGTTCAGAATTAGCACTTCACACGCAAACAAGTAGGAGGCAATAGGGGAAGGGCCCCCTGTTGCAAAACCCAGAGAAAATGACCTCTCCAACGCGAGAAACGGAAAAGTCCTCCACCTGCCTCTGGGCAGGCAGGGGGCAGGTCCTCTGACTCCAGATCAGGAGTCAGGGTCAGGCCTCATGCGCCAAACGAACAAGGACTGAGACACCCTCAACCTTGTATAAAAAACGCTAAAGACCCCCCACCTGCCTCTGGGCAGGCAGGGGACAGGCGCTCTGACTCCGGATCAGGAGTCATGGTCAGGCCAGGCCTCATGCGCCGAACGAACAAGGCTCGAGGCACCCTCAACCTTGTATAGAAAACGCCTTTCACCTGCCTCCGGGCAGGCAGGGGGCAGGCCCTCTAACTCCGGATCAAGGAGTCAGGGTCAGGCCAAACCTTAAAATCAAATCAATAGAAATAATAAAAATGCAATAAACAAAGAAGTGTTCACGAAGATAATGGAGAATCCTAAGGGTTTACAAAACAAGCGATAAATATCTGATTATAGGAAAATTCGGATTACATAAACCGGCAGCCGGCCACGTCAGGGCCCGGCGCGCAAAAGATAGAGAAATCAACGAGGAATAAGAGGTGCAGGAGGGTAAGGACAGGAACCCTCAAAGGACGACTGCTCCGCATGTTACGAGGCGGGGGCATCCTGGACTAGGGACCTCCTCAGGCGGCTTATTAGCCCTAGCCTCGTTCTTGACTACGTAAAGGGCCTGGAAGGCGTCCTCATCACAGTACGGAAGCATCTCCCTGATGACCTCCATAAAAAACTCCGAAGAGGAGGAAGCCCCTGAATTAAAGGCCTTCTCCACCTCCGAGTTAGCCTCTTGGATGATCTCCTCTTTCTCCTTGAGCCACTTTTCGCTCTCAGCTTTTAGCTGGCCATGTGCCGCCTGGAGATCCGAGTCAGCCTTGGTCACACGAGTATCATACTCCCCAAGGCGGTTCTCCAGCTCAGCAGCATTCTTCTTGGCCTGCCCTAGCTCCACCTCCAAGTCTGCTGCCTCCTTTACAGCCTTCTCACCCTGATCCTTCCAGTTAGCAACCTGACCCCCAGCTTCCCCCAGCTCACTCTCACACTTAGACAGCTGGAGCTTCAGATTGCCGATAAGGGCAACGTCCCTCTCAACCTCCAGGATGCGTTCAGAAAGGGAAGCATCGGGAGTGGTGTTCAGCTCCTCATCACTTAAGCGGATGAGGGCCGCCAACTCCGCCGAGGCATGAATAATCTGGGCACAGCGGAGGATGAGCTGGGTCGCCTGACTGCTGGAGTAGGTCAGAGATCTGGCAATCTGATCCATCGATGAAGAATTGGTATCTAAAAACAGGGCAGACAAATCCACGCTGTCACCAACCGCAAAGTTGAACTCAGCATTCCCCTCCGTGAACAAGGTCTCCGGAAAATCCAGAGCAGGGCGCTTCGCCTGGGGTGTGTTGACATCCGCTTCCAGATCAACCACTAGGTCAGTGTCCAATGGCTCTTTGTTCTTCCTCTTCCTGCCAACCAGGGGGTTGCTCTCCCCAGTCTCCTCAGACGCAGAAAGTTTCGCCGCGGCAGAGGGATGAGCTCCAGGAGAGGTGCCTCCCCGCTTGCTAGCCGGAGAAGGAGTCGTCTTTGAAGCAGCTCTCTTCTTTGTTGTTCTGGGGACAGGATTTGAAGCCTCAGGACGTTTCGGGGTCGGCCTAGGAGAGGGAGGAGGAAGCCTCGCCCTGCTAGCCAAAATACTCTTCACATGCTTCATCAGGGTCTGCTTCTTAAACCCAAAAGGGCAGGGAGGACGATTATTAAAGGGCACAAAATCCCTGTTCAGGCCAATATCCCTCAGCTGCTTCTTGGACCAAGTGTGAGTAACGAGCTATGCAAAAATTAGGAAACTTCACCAAGTAAGCATGCGATAAAATAAAGCAGGAAAGAAGATAACTATTAGCAAGTCCCTGAGCTACCTTCTCGAAGGCCAGGGTTTAACCCCACTGGGGTCAGGTAATCATCACTCGATATAAAGTCAGCATGGGGGAGCCAGATAACAGGGCCATACACGCCCTTCCCATCCTTGGCGGAAACAAACCGCTTGACCAAAAACTCCTCTTTGTCATTCAGCTTGACTTCAAGGGCCCTCCCCCCCAACCCCAGGGTGATACTCCTGACGGGTTTCCAGCCGGGTGTGGACGTGGTTCCTGAAATGCCAAGGGATCCTCCACCCCTCAGCGCTATGCACATACAGGAAGTTCTCCTTCCAGTCCTTCAGGCTGTTCATGGTCGGCCAGGCTAGGGAACAATTTTTCTGCCTGAGAAGGGAGAAGTACCTTGGAGATCCGCCCCCCTCTGCAGAAGCAACCATCTGCAGATTAACCATGTACCTGAAAGCGTTTATGGAAGGCTACTCATCCAGGATCAGACAAACCCAAGTATAGCGACCTGACAGCCACGACGGTTAGCTGGGCAATGGCCACATTCATACGCCTGAAGGCCTCCTCCAAAAAAGGGTGCAGAGGGAAGCGCAAGCCAAACTCTATGAACTTGTGATAGACGGCTATGAAACCGTCAGGAGGGTTGCACACAGTGTCCTTTTCCTCTGGGACGACAACTCTGTAGCCCTCCCCAAAGTTGTAGAAGCTAGCTATGGCCCCGGCAACATTCTTCTCCAGTATAAGCTCCCGGTTCTTAGGAGCAGGGTAAGTCTGCAGGGGGATCCTATACTTATCCTTGTCCAAGTAATAGGTTTTCCCTGGTTTTCTAGGGACGAGGGGACCAGCGATTGTGGAAGGATCAATCTCCAGTGCCCCGTCATCGGAGTCGACAACGTCGAATGGGGCAGGGTCGGGGGAGTTGGCACCCCCACTATCCTTTGAGGGCAACCCCTCAGCCACCATAACCCTTGGCCCACCAGAAGAGGAGGGAAGGTCAGTGTTAACCTTACCCACACCCTCCTCCGGCCTTTCGGCAGACTGTTCATCGAAGGACAGAATCTGAGAGTGGCGGTGAGTCATGGTGTTCAAAGGAGCAAGAAAAAAGTGAGTAATGGAAAGACGAGAAAGTCAGAGATTAGGGTTCTAACCTAATCAAGGGTCGTCGGAAGAAGACGCCGGAAAAGCTCCCCAGTCTAAACGCTCGACGGAAGAGGAAGTGTGAAGAAGATGGGGTTTATGGGAGTTCAAAAGTGTGATGCGCGCGGATTGTCGCCTATCCAACGCGGTCAAACAATATTTATAAACCCCAGAATACTACTACTACGTAGTAGTGGTAAGTCGGAATCGATCCACAGGGACGGTCGAGAGGTAGTCGGTTGAGTCAAAGTCTAGGAGTGATTGAGTCGAGAATGGGGGTTATGGTCGAGTCGAACTAGACTAACTAAACAAGCTATGAAACTAAGGTGAGAAACTATTAGTGGGAAAGGTGTTAGGGAGAGTCGGGGAGTCGGAAATAAAGACAAGAGTCTAGTAATGCAAGAATTATCACAAGATGTATAAGGGAGGTTCAACCTTTCGGTTTCCCTACCAACCAAGTCTAAGCCCGCTTTCGCGACGAATAAACTACGGTCTCTAGACGGAATTACCCAAATCCCGAGTTTCCCCATATTGGTCCGGGTGAGTCAAGTCAACCTAGGTGATCAAGCTAAGTCAAACATAACACAACAATCCCATCAAGACAATATCACCCTCAAATGCAATAATCTCACAAAAGATGAAATCTTTGTCTATTAATCCTCTTCCCTTAACCCCCTAACAAAGAGATCTACTCACTAATCATGATAGTTAACAACAAAGTATTTACTAAGAAGAAAATAATTAAAGCATGCATAAAAACTACACTAACAAATATATTAATGGAGAAAAGGGAGAGGAAAGAATTTTAGCAACAATGGAGGAAACTAAGATAGAAGATGAAAATTAATATAAAAGATTGAATCTTGGAGAAATACACAAGAATTTGTCACTAATCCATGCATAAGTCTTCAATCTTCAATAAGAGAAATAATAATCTTCAAGAAATAAGGCAAGAGTTTTGTCACATAAACCCTTGAATCTTCAACAATAAAACCAATTCTTCAATAAAGATGGAAGCTTTACTATTAATTATGGAGTAATTATACTAATACTAATAGATCTACTAATTGTTTTTAGAGAATTTTCTAAGAGAGCTTACTACAAAACTACTACTATTACTACTACAACGGAGATTTTCTACCTTACTCCTAAGAGGCACACTCAAGGCTCCCTTAAGGCTCTCCTATGGCTCTAGGAGGCACTAAACCCTAGGAGGGATATATATACTAATCTTCATGGGTTTGCACCAACTTCAAGGCCCATATATACTAATTTTCTTCGGTTTTTGCGCTTTCGGCCCGACTTCACCATCGGGCGAAATTTCACCCGGTGGGCGAAATTTCGCCCGGTCATTTCGCCCGGTCGTACGTGCTGTGAAAGTCTTCGGGGGATGAAAAAAATGTCGCCGGGCGAAACTTCGCCCGGTGGTGACTCACCGGGTGAAACTTTACCCGGTGGTCCACTGCTTCTTTTCCGGTCTCTTTCTTCGTCGATCAATCGGATTACTTGACTTTCAGTTGTGTGCTTTGCTCTTGGACCGTATCTCTCTCGTAGAAGCTTGGTTACGTTTTTGGTCGAAAATCCTATCAAAATAGACAGAAAACTACCAAAAACACGTAAAATGGAAAAGAGAGACACTAATGTGAGAATTACGCAAAATACGGCGATAATCGCACTCAAGTCTCACAAAACAGAGGAAACACAGGTCTAAATGGGAGGAAAAACGGTCCAAATTTGGCACACAACAAATCCCCCACACTAAACCGTTGCTCGTCCTCGAGCAAAGACCCAAAAAGAAACTAGCTACTACTACTAAGCTAGACTATGCTAAGCCGATACGAGGCAATTAACGGGCCCGCTCCGTCCCTTCAACTCACATCGAGATACCCATGAGGTAGAGTACCTCCATGCAAGGCAAGTTGGATCTTGCTCAAAATTGGGGTTGCGACTAACACACACACAAACACAAAACAAAGAAGACACACACAAAAAGATAGTCGCAACCAAAGAGAAAATAAATCACCGAATCCCTCATCGAAACGGCGGAGAAAGCACCGATCTAAGCTTAAGACAAGCGAGAACACTACCAAGTTAGTAACACAAATCGATATGGACAAAATCCTAATAGGATGACAATCAGTCAACAAAAACATTGAAAATTTACTAAGGTCCTTCTAATTCCACTAAAGATGCCTACAACGGGACGATAAATGGAGTGGATAAGTGAGAACCATGGAGTTAGTAAGCACTGTAGGTAAGTGTTATGCCGTCTCCTAAGCTAAGCCTAGAGGGTCATTCCAAACTCAAGAAAGCCAATTAGACCAAAAAAATGAACAAGTGTTTGCAAAATGGTAAGGATTGACAAATTACCGTTATTTTCCTTCCTCGGGACTCGGTCCTCTAATAGGCATTTCACGGCAATAAGTCAACCAAGGGATTATTTGGGTTTGGGAACGATTTTTTTTTATTTTTTTTTGAGATTTTTGTTTTTTTTTTTTTTTCGGTTTTTCTTTCCCCATTATTTCGATCGAGGTTTTTTTTTTTTTTTTTTTTTTCAATCTTTGATTTTTCAATGCCCTTTCTTCTTCATTTTTCCCTTTTTTTTCTTTCTTTGAATAGCCCATTTTTGGCTAGATAATTCATTTGAGAAACAAGGTAAAACACATTTTTGCAAGCTTATTTGTGGATATGGATGTATGGTAGAGAAATAGGCTAGTTGGGTGTGCACCCCCTTCGAACCTATAAAAGGATGAAAATTTTGGACTAAAATTAAAGGTGGCTTCTCAAGTAAGGTCACCTAAGAGAACGGGGAACGGTAACCAAGGCCTTATCACTCCATGGGTGGGCAAGGTGGTCAAATGCAAATCCCGATGTAGACTCCTAGTAGAAAAGATGGACACATGGTAAAAATCCAATGCAAAAATTGGTTCAAGGTCATTCTACTAGAAATATGTCCAAAAATCAAAAAGGGTCACTAACAAGGGAGTAATAAATATTCGGCCTAATCTCAAAATCGGGTTTTCGAAAACTTTACCTAGACAAACTATACACAAAAATAAAAAGAACACAAAAACGACAAAGACACAAGGAAACAAAAGCAAAAGCACAATGAAATCACAAGTATAGCCAAGCACTCCAAACTTCCTCAAGTCAACACAATTCACAACCACCAATTCCAAAATGTTCACCAAGTGAACCTCCAAATAGCATAATTGCCCAAACTCCCATGTATAAGAGAAAGGGATAAAAAGAAGGTAGAAAATATTACCGCGCGGTCTTCATTTCATTTCCGCTACCTTACGTAGCCATGCTAAATGGTTGGCGGTGTACCTACAAGAAGAAGAATGCAAGACAATGCAAGTGATACAAAAACGAAAATAAAAGAAAAGAAAACTAATTTTTTTTTGGATTTTTGAGTTTTTGATTTTTAAAGGAAAAATGAAAAAGAAAATGAAGAAAACGATAGTAGATCCCTCCCCTACACTAAAACTGTGCATTGTCCTCAATGCACAAGTAGAGAAAGAATCGAAAAAGAAGAAAAAGAGAAAAATTGGAAAATCTTTTTGAATTTTTGTGGTTTTCAAATGTTTTTGGGTTTTTGAAGATTTTTCAAATGTTTTTGGATTTTTGAAAAATTAAGAGAATAAAAAGAAAAGAAATAAAAAAATGAAAAAGAAAGAGGAAAAATAAGAAAAATCGATAAGGGAAGAAAAAGGGCGTAGGTGTAATCACGTCACCTTGCCCGGATTCCGCACAAATCGGGAAAAATTACAAGAAAACGAAAATTTTGGATTTTTCAAATGGTCTTGGTGCGATCAAGTCACCAAAGACCGGGAGCAACAATCAGGTCCTTCTTCTCTAAGGCACTTGCAATAAAACTTCACGTATGTAACGACCCAAGTAGGATAACGGAGGGGCTGACAATTCCTCAAACCAACAAAATAATTCTTTGCAAATCAATCAACATCATAGTTATCAAATGCCAAAATTTGGCGCAGCGGGTACTTACTGAGACTAGAGAACAGATTACTGACGACTGACGACCAACAACTAACACCCCCCCCACACACTGACACTTAACGACGCTTAACTACTCACATAGGACCTGGCGGACGAGGTGGTGGTGGGTAGTAAGACCCGGGCGGAGGCATACCAAAAAATCTATCAAAATAATGTTGTTGCTGTTGCAACATTCTTTGGTTTTCCTCCGCCGCCAACCTCGCTGCTTGGGCATCCCTAGCAGCCTCCCTAGCCATCTCAAAACTGGTCCGGGCATACTCAAAACCTTCCCTAGAGTACGAGTATAGGTGATGCGTAGTATCGCGCGCATCCCGGGCCACATTGTAGGCATCCTGGGCCAGGTTAAGTGAGGTAGTCGAGTTCTCCCAAGTCTGACGTGTACGGTTATAGACTTCCCCCCATTGGTTGTAAAAGTCCTCTGATCCAAAGAACGAGGAGTGTCGCGGAGGACTCATGTTAATGTCCTCCTGAAAACCTGGGGTAGACTGGGTGAACGTTGAGTGTCGGTGTGGTTCAAAGTTTGAATAGTCTGGGGTGAAAAATTGTGAAGTCTGGGGTTCGGGTTGGTGGGAGGAAGAGGGTCTGTGTGATGATGACGGTAAAGTTCTACGACCCTCATCCCGAGAGGTTTCAACCTCCCGTTCCTCCTCCGACACATCTACGACCTCTACATCATCGTCGCCAAAATCTAAAGGTCCTGCGGGGTATTGAACTATACGAAACTTACCTTGGGTGTTATCCCGAATGTATTCCCCAGACCTCTTCGGCATGCCAAAGTTCTCTTCAATATCTAGCCTTACCCAATTGGGATTAGGCATGGCAATGGCGCGTAGCTCAGTAATCTTATACAGAAATAAACTGTCATAATCCCCTTTCTGGGGCCACACAAGGAAAGGACAATAAACTTCATCTATGAAAATTCCCGCTCCATCAACTGGTGTCAAATCGATAAAATTGATGTCTAAGGCTTTAGCTATCATCGTTATAATACCGCCGCAAGAAATGTTCTTGCGGCCGCCCTTCGCAATCTGGGCGAAGTGAGTAGCTAAGGCCTCTGACATATCGATCGATGGGCCTCTTCCCAAAACAGCATCCTCTAACAGCTGAACAGCTGTAGCACTACAGTTGTGATGCGTTTCATAGCTTGACAAGAACGAGTTAGCTATAATGCGCGCCACATACCGGAGGATGGGGTTACGGATTGAGAAAGAACGCATCTTCCCTCCCTTGAAAGTCTTCTGGCGGGCTATTTTAAACCAAAATCGATCTCGGCCGAATTTATCGTCCCGAGTCTGTCCCGCCCTAGGCCTTCCAAGGACTGAAGAAGGTAGACCAAGCAGTGCACCGAAGTCTCTCAAGTTGAGGACGTACGAAGTTTCTCGCAACTGAAATGAGACCGTGGTATTATCATCACCACTTAGCTCGAAAGTCGCGAAAAACTCGCACGTCAACTTCTGAAAAGTTTCCTCCTTAGAGGCATAAAAATTGATGAGACCAAGACTTCGGCACATTGCTTGTACCTGCGTGTCTATGCCCATGCGCTCAAGTAGATTTTGAGCCGCCCAACGAGTTGGCTCAAGACGACAGACCCATAATTTTTTACATTTATCAACATGAGATTTTTTAGCGAAATATAGACCAGATAAAGGTTCACGGAAATTACGACGGATTTTCGGGTAACATACCTCGAGCGGAACAGGTTGTTCGTTCGGAACGGATCCTTGCGTTTGAACAGGCATCGGGACAGATTCGTCCCGAGCCTCGGCCGATTGCTCCTCCGGTCTTGAGGATGATGTTGACCCCGAACTACGATTAAGCATTGAAGAAATCCGTTTCCTTGCCATTTGTTTCACCCTCTTCATCCTTGATGCTTGAATTGATGATTATGTGTTGACGGTCTCGATTTGGGGTTTGTCGGAATCGGAACGATTTCTCAAAAAAAACTCCAAGGAAGTGTTAGGAATGTGATGAGGATGAGGAATATATAATTTGATTGAAATTTAATGGAGGAATGAAGGGATTAGAGGTGGTTTAAGGTGGAGGATTTGGGGTTTGTTTGGGTTTTTGGGGTTTTAGTTGAGGAGAGAGATAGGAAATGATGTATAATGAATATGGGTAAGGTGGGTTGGCTGGGTATAGGACGTGGGGTAAGGTTTCGCCCGGTGGGTCACCATCGGGCGAAATTTCGCCCGACGGTATTCGGGTCGGTTTTCGGCATTTCCGCGCAGTTTCACCACCGGGCGAAATTTCGCCCGGTGAGATCGGTGAGACCTGCGTAGAAATTTCGCACGGTCATATTTCCGTCAATTTCCAAGTCGCAAAATTTTTACCGCAGGGGGAAATTTCGCCCGATGAGATTCCACCGGGTGAAATTTTGCCCGACGGATTTTCCGTCAATTCCTGTAGTTCGAGCAAAGTCGCCACCGGGTGAAATTTCAACCGGTAAAATAATTCACTTCAAAACGTGACTTCGCTACGAAAAAAATCTTCATGACTTGGCCCAAACCATCCTTAGCTCTTCAAGTAAACAAATCTTCTCAATCCATGATTGTTCATAATCGCTTATAGCACAACCCAAAAATTCCGAAAGAAATCTTCACGATTCCTGCGAGTACCAAAACAAGGAAGCTCCAAAGAGAAAAATCCAAAAACTATTGTTCGAAGAGAATAAAAAGAGACGAGAATATACAAATATTTACATAGGTGGTTATTATGGACACCACCAAACCGAATTGAATAGTTTGAGATTAGTCGGGGTTGCTTGAAAAGCAACCCGAAGAGTCTTGATCATTCACTTCAAATTCAATGTTACCGATCTTGAGCTTTTCTCTAAATTCCGGCATACCCATAAGTTGTGCTACCTCGGGAAACATTGCAAATTCTTCGAGAATATCTTCGTCGGAGGTAGAACCAAGTATAAATTGGGCACCGTCATCTTCTTCATCATCATAGTCAACATCTTCGGTAGAATGTTCTTCGTTTGATGGGAATTCCACCATTTGGTTCCAAAACTCCAAATTAGGAGGATCTTCGGGAAGGAACGCGGGAAGGACAAATTGAACCGTTTCATTAGTAACATTGAAAGATAAATGCCCTCGCTTAACATCAATAATTACCCCACCGGTAGCTAGGAAAGGTCGTCCCAAAAGGATAGGATTCCGCTCCTCGATTGGCATATCCAAAATGACAAAATCGGTGGGGATATACAAATTCCCCACATTAACCATGAGGGTACGGGCCAATCCGTAGGGCTCCTTAGAGGTTCCATCGGCCATTTGTACGTTCACGGGAAAGTGATCTAAATCTTTAATGTAAATAATACGAGCGATGGCCAAGGGCATCAAGCTAATGTCGGCACCAAGGTCACATAGAGCTCGATCTATCAAGACATGATCGATTGAGCATGGAATGGCAAAACTACCCGGATTTCCTAGTTTGATAGGAATTGTGACTCTAGGGTTAGTTTTTGGAGAAATGGGAGCTCTTTCCATCTCGGTGGGTTTCAAAATGATGTCTCTAATGTAATCGGACGGGGTAGGCATAGAAGGGCTTGTGACAATATTTTCAATAAGATCGGTGAATGTTATCATGCCCAAAGCTTGATCATCAAAAGGGATGTGTGACTTATCATTCAAGGGAGGTACCTCAATCCTAGAGAGTAAGTTCGTATCCTCTATTGGAATTTGTTCAATCACATATGTGAGGTCTCCTACGAGGTATTTAGAAGGATCTCTTCTTGGTTTTTCGGTTACATCTTTGACCACATTCTCATCGAATTCATTGATTGAGGGATGAGATGTAGTTTGTGGGTCAAATAAGTTCACCGGTTTCTCTTTGCTCATTACCTTAATGGCATTCACAGATGCTTGATTGAAAGAATCGGTCGGCTCTTGAGGTGATCGAGCTCACGACATGGCTCGTGCCTCTAAAGCTTCAAGTCTAGCTCGGTTTGACGCATTTTCTCTCAACAAGAACTTGATAGTTTCTTGAATGTCATAGAAGGGTTGAGAGTTACCTTGAAAGTTCCTTGGAGGACCTTGATTAGGTGGTGGATAAGCTCCAAGAGGAGGACCTTGATTGAATGAAGGATGAGTTCCAAAGGGAGGACCTTGATTAAATGGAGGATGATTTCCGAAAGGAGGACCTTGATTAAATGGAGGATGATTTCCGAACGGAGGACCATAGTTCGGTCTAGGCGGTCCTTGAGGATGGAAATAACCTTGATTCGTGTGAGGAGGTCTCGGTTGATAATGAGGTTCATATGAATTAGGATAAACCCTTTGATTGGGGGCTCATGGAAAAGGATATGATCCTTGAGCTGGCGTGGAATGAAATCCGGTCCCCGAATTAGGATTGCTCGTTTGAGGCTTTTCATATGTCTCTTGAGTGTTGGCTTGATGGACGCTGTAATACTCGTATTTTTCATAGTAAGTTAAACTGTAAGTCAAACCAAGTTAGGTTATGAGCCGGGTTAATTATTAAGTGGAAACCCGAGCGATCACGTTATAAGCCTTACAAAGCTAGTAGATGAACCGAGCCCAATTAATCAGTGGGACACGCTCCTAAGCTTACATTCAAGTGTTATAAGATAGTATATTATAATGGGCCACCAAACAACCAAAACCCATGCAACCCTATTATTAACGCACACCCCTAATCACCTACTATTACCCTAGCAATCTTCATGTACAATTCACACACACATCACGTAGACAGCCGCTAGGAGCAAGGAGAAAGGGCAAGAGAACACTAGAAGTCGAGTCGGTCCATCGATCACACCGTACACGCAACTATAGGTATGACTACGTCGTTTTCTCCGTTTTACCACTCTTGGTTGAATTGTAATGTCAAATAACGATGGCCGGGAATATTATTGTCGGAGCTGTGTCTTAGTGTTGTGTCGTTATTGTCCTTGTTGTGAGGCCGCCGTGTTGGTGTTGGTTGTTAAACGGTATTGTCTACAGTCGGGTCGTGTCACTGCAGCCGTCATATAGTTGTTGGTGTCGAGGTTGTTGGGGCGTGTTGTTACTGTTTCTTAGTTGTTATGCACGGTTGATGTCGATTGTATGTTACCTTGTTGTTTTGATGTCGGTGTGCCTTGGCCTTGTGGTGTCGGTCTGGAAAAGGTGTAGAGTGTGTGAGTTACTAATATGGGATTACGTCTGAGTTACTAATATGGGGTTACGTCATTAAGATGGAGTGGTTTAGATGGATTCAATTAGATGGAGTGGTATAGGCTACGTTATTATATAATTTTGTAGTAGGCTACTAGTTCTTTTATTTTATAATTTAATTAGGACGTATCGATTCCACTATATATATTAAATACATTAGGTCGATATTAATTAAAGTATATAATATCTTATTAGGAACGGATTTCGTAGAGTTCCCGTGGTGAACCGTGCTACCCGCGTTGTGGTAAATTGCTGGTTAGGTAAGGTTTTCCTTACTTGGAATGTGTTAATACTATAATGTCGTACGAGCTATGTATTTATGATATAAGAATGATATGGATGAGATTGAGTAGTGTAGCGAAATCCTGACCGGGAGGTCCATTGAGTAGTATAGCGGAATCCTGACCGGGAGGTCCATTGAGTAGTGTAGCGAAATCCTGACCGGGAGGTCCATTGAGTACTGTAGTGGATTGGTATCGATGATGGTACTGAGATGACTGAGACTGGATGGTTATATTCCGTACTTTTATTTTAATGTTAGCATGTTCTAACCGTTTTCTCTGTCTAAATTGTCACCCTATCTATTGGGGGCCTGCGACGATCCAATTGACATTTTCGGTCTTTTGGGGAGCAGAGTATTGATGCAGATATGGATCATTGATGTGTGCTTAACTGAAGGGAATTGCTGTTCGGGAAGGGAGTGCGTAGCCATCGTTGTCATACTTTTATCATGTTTCCGTCGTTAGTACTTAATAGATCTTTTATTCATGAAGTTGTTTTGGATTTTTGTAACCATACTTATTTCTCGAACTTGGTTTGTATCCTTTGAATAATCTATTAAACTCGGTGGTGTTTCAGTATTGTGTTGTGATGTGACTACTACCTCGGTTAACCCGAGATGGTAACACTCTCATTTATCCGGGAAGGCCTAGTTAAGGCTCTTGGATAAACGGGGGTGTTACGAAGTGGTATCAGAGCAGTTCGATCCTGAAGTCTGAATAAATAACATAGGAAAGTAAAATGAACCCCGGTGATAGACCATTAGGAGCCCACTTAAATCTCTGGTTGAGGAGACGTCCTCATACCAACTTCCGGCCCTTTTGGTTTGAACCCGGTAACCACGTGTGAGATTGAGAGGGGGTAGAATAGGATGGGCCCGCGATGATGATATGAATTTCCTTTGGATTGCATAATTGTACGAGTAGTTACAAGTGTGATGTTTTCAATGATATGATTAATTACAACGTTAATAGTAATGTATTGTTATGATGTATGAGCATTTAGGGCTCATGTGTATGTTATTGTTGTTTTGAAGTAATCATGTCAAAGAAAGCAGCTACGAACTCTACCTCAACCACTCTGAGTGCCGAAGAAATAGCGCGCTTAAAGGAAACTAATGATGCACTTTTGGAAGCTCTGAGAAACATCCACGTCCCGAAACCACCAGTGACAGACGTGGCCGCCATCAGCGCTGCGATAGCACGCCTTCGTCCCAGTAAATATGACGGGACTGGTGGACCGTCGCAGCTAGAGAGCTGGGTGAGAGAAATGAAGAAGGTGTTCCAGACCGTGAATTGTTCGGAGAATCTGGAACTGGGTCAAGCTGCATTCTATTTGAGTGGCAAGGCCGATTTATGGTGGCACCTTAACTATGACAAGCTTATTGTAGAGCATGAGGAAGGGGATTATGGGGAGGACGTCTTTGGGTGGAAGAGTCTCGCAGAAGCGCTGAGAGCGGAGTTCTTTCCGGAACATATCCGTAGTGCAAAAAGGGTTGAATTTGATCGTTTCACCATGACTGACGACATGACTGTCGAGGACTATTACGACAAATTCATGGAGTTGGCCACATATTCTGCTGATCTCAATTTGAGTTCTGAACTATTGGCTTCCCGTTTCGAGAGAGGCTTGTCTATCAGAATCCTGGAAAGGCTACCCATGGGGAATAATGATGATGTGAAAGAGGTATACCTGAGAGCCGGGCACGCTGAGCGAATAGCTGATCGCATTAAGGAGCTGAACGGTCAGAAAGGTGAAAAGAGGAAATCCGAGTCCGAGAATGCTGTGCAAGGGGATGCAAAGAGAGGGGGAAATAACCGATCTCAGTGGCAGAGATCCCAATACTCAGGTGGGAACAATTAATATAGAGGAGGTAGTTACAACACCGGGAAGAAAGATGTTCGACACTACAACTGTAAGTGGTGCAACTACAACCACCCCGGTAAGGACTGCAATGGGCAACTAATAACCTGTTATCACTGTGGGAAACTGGGACACCGAGCTTACGAATGTCGGTTAAAGGGAGGACAACAACAGGGCAACCCTAACTCCATCCCATTAACAAGGTCAGAAAGTGTTAACCAAGGGAATCGGTACCAGGGAAACGGGAACCGATCACAAGGGAACTGGAACCGCCCACAGGGGAGTTACTATCAAGGGTCTGGGAGCACTACCCAGTCAACTGCAGGCGTTAAGCCAACTAATTCCGCTGGTGGGGCACCTGAGGGGAGTAAGAATACTGGGAAGCTCTTTGCTATGGGGAAACAAGCTGCTGAAGAGGACACACAAGTTATCACGGGTACCTTTCTCGTTAACTCAAAACCTTCTTTTATTATGTTCGATTCTGGGGCAACTCATTCATTTGTAGCCTGTAATCATGTACCGAGTCTGGGGTTACTAGACTTTGAAAACATAGCTGATGATATAATCACACCCTCGGGGAAACCGGTTAGGTGTACAAGAGTCTTTCGTAATGTGTCCTTAATAGTTGGGGGAGTTGACTTACCAGTTAATTTAATAGAGTTTCCCCTAGATGAATTTGATATTATCCTGGGGATGGATTGGTTGGGACGGTTTAAAGCCCAGATTGATTGTAATCTTAAGAAAGTGTCGTTAAGAGGTCCGAAGGGCGTTAGAGTGTCTTATAGAGGATTTGCGGTGAAGCCAACTGTGAAGATCATAGCAGCCATTACCCTGAAGACCTACCTGAAGAAGGGAAGTCCGTTATTCTTGTGCCATGTACGGGATACTCGGGCAGAGGAGTTGTCTTCTGATTTGATTCCTGTAGTGAGCGAGTTTGGGGACGTATTTTCGGAGGAGATCCCAGGTTTACCACCAAGGCGAGAAATTGATTTCAGTGTTGAGCTGAAGCCAGGGACGGGGCCGATCTCTAAGGCACCGTACCGTATGGGGCCTAAGGAGTTGACTGAGTTGAAGAAGCAGTTGGAAGAATTGATGGATAAGGGGTATATCAGACCAAGTGTATCGTCGTGGGGTGCTCCTGTTTTGTTTGTGCAAAAGAAGGATGGGAGCATGAGATTATGTATTGACTACAGGGAGCTGAATAATGTCACTGTGTACCCTTTGCCTCGTATTGATGATCTATTCGATCAATTGAGTGGGGCTGGTATCTTTTCGAAGATTGATCTGAGGTCGGGATATCACCAGTTAAGGGTCAAGAACGAGGATATTCCCAAGACTACATTCAGAACTCGGTATGGCCACTATGAATTTGTGGTAATGCTGTTTGGTCTAACAAATGCGCCTGCTGTTTTCATGGATTTGATGAACCGAATTTTCCGACCCTACTTGGACAAGTTCGTGGTAGTGTTTATCGATGATATCCTGGTTTATTCAAGGAACCGGGAAGAGCATGCAGAGCATCTGAGGATCGTATTGCAACTACTCCGAGACAACCAGTTGCACGCCAAGTTATCAAAGTGTGAGTTCTGGTTGGAGAAGGTCGCATTTTTGGGACACGTGATTTCGAAGGAAGGGGTATCTGTAGACCCGAGCAAGATTGAAGCGGTTTCAAAGTGGCAGGCGCCAAAGAATGTGGCAGAGATTCGAAGTTTCTTAGGGTTAGCCGGGAACTATCGAAGGTTCGTGAAGGACTTCTCAAAGATAGCAAGACCTTTGACTAACCTTATGAGGAAGGAGATTCGGTATAGATGGGATGACAGTTGTGAGAGGGCGTTCCAAACCTTGAAGGAGCGTCTGACTACCGCTCCAATCCTGGCCTTACCCGATGGGAGCGAAAATTTCGAGGTGTACACTGATGCATCAAAAAATGGGTTGGGTTGTGTACTTATGCAGAATGGCAGAGTCATTGCTTATGCTTCACGTCAGCTGAAGACTTACGAAGAGAACTACCCAACTCATGACCTAGAACTTGGGGCAGTGGTGTTTGTTCTGAAAATATAGAGACATTATCTGTACGGGGCAACATTCAAGGTGTTTTCAGACCACAAGAGCTTGAAGTACATCTACACACAGAAGGAGTTGAATATGCGTCAGAGGCGGTGGATAGAGCTGATCGGAGATTATGATATGGAGATTTTGTACCACGAGGGAAAGGCAAACGTGGTGGCCGATGCTCTAAGCAGGAAATCTGTGCATTCTTTGTGTTCAGATATGTCCAGACTGAGGCTAAGGAATGAAGTGCAACAGATGGGGATTCATGTGATAAGGAAAGGGGAAGCAATGTCTGACTTGGCCATCCAACCCGAGTTGTACGCTGAAATACGAGAGGAGCAGTTTTTGGATCAGAAGTATGTAATGTGGCGAGCCCGCATTGAGAGAGGTGAACCCTCAAATCTCACCATTCACCCAGACGGGAGCCTTAGGTTCAAAGACAGGTGGTGGGTGCCGGAAGGAGGAGAATTAAGGAAGAAAATCATGACAGAGGCGCATTGTAGTCCTTACTCGGTACATCCGGGTGGGGACAAACTGTATAAGGATCTGAAGAAGACATTCTGGTGGGAGGACATGAAGAGAGAGGTGGCCGAGTTTGTGTCCAGATGTTTGACTTGTCAGAAGATCAAGAGTGAACACAAACGACCACATGGTAAGCTGCAACCCTTAGAGGTACCTGAGTGGAAGTGGGACTCCATTTCCATGGATTTCATTGTAGGTTTGCCGAGAACCCCAAAGGGGAATAATATGATTTGGGTGATAGTAGATCGACTCACCAAGTCGGCTCACTTCGTGCCAATGAAGGATACGTGGAGTAAGGCCGAACTAGCAATGGCTTATAGGAGACATGTTCTGAAATTACATGGAGTACCTAGAGATATTGTGTCAGATCGTGATTCGAGGTTCATATCGAAGTTTTGGCAGGAGCTGCAAGAATCTTTGGGTACACGATTGAAGATGAGTACCGCATTCCACCCTGCTACTGACGGTCAGACAGAACGGACCATACAGACTCTGGAAGATATGTTACGGGCATGTGCATTGGAATTTCGAGGTTCGTGGGAGGATCGACTGGATTTGATTGAGTTCTCTTACAACAACAGCTACCATGCTAGCATTCAGATGGCACCGTTTGAAGCTTTATATGGGAGGAAGTGTAGGAGCCCGGTATGTTGGGACGAGAAGGCCGACGCGGTAGTGTTGGGGCCCCACATGATTCAGGAGATGATCGAGCAGGTACATGTAATCCGACAGAAGATGCGAGCAGCACAGGATCGTCAGAAGAGCTATGCTGATCTCCACCGCCGAAAGGTCGAGTTCGCTGTGGGTGATAAGGTCTTGTTGAAAGTGTCACCTATGAGAGGGGTTATGAGGTTCGGGAAGAAGGGCAAGTTGAGTCAAAAGTTTGTTGGGCCGCATGAAATTCTGGATAGGATAGGGGAGGTGGCGTATCGATTAGCACTTCCCCCAGCTCGCGATAAAGTCCATAATGTGTTTCATGTTTCCCAGTTGAGGAAATACATGAGTGACCCGTCTCACATCATTGAACCCGAGACGATCCAGTTAGATGATTCTCTTACTTATGAGGAGGTTCCTAAGGAAATTTTAGATCGGAAAGTTCGGAAAACCGGGAGAGGAGAAACAGCCCTTGTCAATGTTTTGTGGTCTAATCACAATGTCGAGGAGGCCACCTGGGACAGAAGCGTCGATGCAGAAACGTTTTCCTCACCTTTTCGATCAGGTAATTACTTCGGTTACAGGGACGTAACCTTGTCTTTAAGGAGGGTAGGATATAGCAGCCCGATTTATGCTTCGTACTTGGACTTTCATCATATAGAAAATCTAATTTTAGTACTTCGTTATTAGGAGAGTAGTTCCTTGGAGTTCTATTGTCGTTTTGTGTTGGGAAGCGAACTTCGGGACGAAGTTCCTATAAGGAGGGTAGATTGTAATACTCGTATTTTTCATATTAAGTTAAACTTTAAGTCAAACCAAGTTAGGTTATGAGCCGGGTTAATTATTAAGTGGAAAACCGAGCGATCACGTTATAAGCCTTACCAAGCTAGTAGATGAACCGAGCCCAATTAATCAGTGGGACACGCTCCTAAGCTTACATTCAAGTGTAATAAGATAGTATATTATAATGGGCCGCCAAACAACTAAAACCCATGCAACCCTATTATTAACGCACACCCCTAATCACCTACTATTACCCTAGCAATCTTCACGTACAATTCACACACACATCACGTAGACAGCCGCTAGGAGCAAGGAGAAAGGGAAAGAGAACACTAGAAGTCAAGTCGGTCCATCGATCACACCGTACACGCAACTATAGGTATGACTACGTCGTTTTCTCCGTTTTACCACTCTTGGTTGAATTGTAATGTCAAATAACGATGGCCGGGAATATTATTGTCGGAGCTGTGTCTTAGTGTTGTGTCGTTATTGTCCTTGTTGTGAGGCCGCCGTGTTGGTGTTGGTTGTTAAACGGTATTGTCTACAGTCGGGTCGTGTCACTGCAGCCGTCATATAGTTGTTGGTGTCGAGGTTGTTGGGGTGTGTTGTTACTGTTTCTTAGTTGTTATGCACGGTTGATGTCGATTGTATGTTACCTTGTTGTTTTGATGTCGGTGTGCCTTGGCCTTGTGGTGTCGGTCTGGGAAAGGTGTAGAGTGTGTGAGTTACTAATATGAGGTTACGTCTGAGTTACTAATATGGGGTTACGTCATTAAGATGGAGTGGTTTAGATGGATTCAATTAGATGGAGTGGTATAGGCTACGTTATTATATAATTTTGTAGTAGGCTACTAGTTCTTTTATTTTATAATTTAATTAGGACGTATCGATTCCACTATATATATTAAATACATTAGGTCGATATTAATTAAGTATATAATATCTTATTAGGAACGGATTTCGTAGAGTTCCCGTGGTGAACCGTGCTACCCGCGTTGTGGTAAATTGCTGGTTAGGTAAGGTTTTCCTTACTTGGAATGTGTTAATACTATAATGTCGTACGAGCTATGTATTTATGATATAAGAATGATATGGATGAGATTGAGTAGTGTAGCGAAATCCTGACCGAGAGGTCCATTGAGTAGTATAGCGGAATCCTGACCGGGAGGTCCATTGAGTAGTGTAGCGAAATCCTAACCGGGAGGTCCATTGAGTACTGTAGTGGATTGGTATCGATGATGGTACTGAGATGACTGAGGTTGGATGGTTATATTCCGTACTTGTATTTTAATGTTAGCATGTTCTAACCGTTTTCTCTGTCTAAATTGTCACCCTATCTATTGGGGGCCTGCGACGATACAATTGACATTTTCGGTCTTTTAAGGAGCAGAGTATTGATGCAGATATGGATCATTGATGTGTGCTTAACTGAAGGGAATTGCTGTTCGGGAAGGGAGTGCGTAGCCATCGTTGTCATACTTTTAGCATGTTTCCGTCGTTAGTACTTAATAGACCTTTTATTCATGAAGTTGTTTTGGGTTTTTGTAACCATACTTATTTCTCGAACTTGGTTTGTATCCTTTGAATAATCTATTAAACTCGGTGGTGTTTCAGTATTGTGTTGTGATGTGACTACTACCTCGGTTAACCCGAGATGGTAACACTCTCATTTATCCGGGAAGGCCTAGTTAAGGCTCTTGGATAAACGGGGGTGTTACAGACGCTCTCCTTTTTCACACAAAAGTTAGAGTCATGGTTGTATTCTCCACAATGATCACAAGGGATATCTACCCTATACGGCTTTGGAGGCGAGATGGACGTTCGCCTAGGCGGTGTAATTCTTCTTGGTGGGGTGATTCTTCTCGGTGGAGAGACTCTTCTTGGTGGGGGCCTCATTTCGGGTTGTAAGGTATCCCTAACAACCATAGCTTCAAATCTCTCAAAAAGTTGAGCGAGTTGTACTTCAAGAGAGGCCTCCATGTCATTCGATGATTCCGAGTCTCCACTTGATTCACCCTTTGCGGTCGCATTAAGAATGTCCCTAGCATTGGCGGATAAGGAATAGAAAAATGTTTGGAGCAAAAGCCAATGAGGGATACCATGATGTGGGCACTTTCTTTGTAGAGTTTGGAATCGATCCCAAGCTTCACTTATGCTTTCATTTCACCTTGTCGGAAGGTTTGAATTTCCATTCGATAATGATTGGTCTTGGAAGGAGGATAGTATTTTTCTAGAAATGCATTGGCTAATTGATTCCAAGTTTGGAAGGTATCATCGTGGTGGCTTTGTAGCCATATCCTAGCATCATCACGAAGGGTTTTTGGGAACAAAAGTCTATGGAATTGACATGAAGTAAGTCCATTTAACTTCATTCCAACTAGCTTCTCTTTAAACGTTGCTATGTGTTCTAGAGCATCTTCTTGTGGAAGCCCATGATAAGTGTCTTGTTGGACTATGGCAATTGAAGAAGTCTTAAGCTCAAAATTATCGGGTATGTTTCCATATGCAACGGGAGAAGAAGTTTGTTCATGGGTGGGTTGGGAGTGAGATCTCAAAGTAGGCATGTTTGTTTGTAGAGGTGGTTTTTGAAGAGAGAAGAGAGAAAAGGAATTTTGTGAGAGTTTTGGGAATGGTGGATGGGTGAAGAGTTGATGTAAGATATGGATGAGGGTTCACTTTGGTTGATTTGAATTCCGAAATAATAATAATATCGTCTCGCTTGCACCGGTATGGAATAAGCAATCAATGCCAAATATGATTGTTCCTGAACACAACTCAATTCAAAGATGAGACTCCTAGCACCGAGCAGTACTAGGGTAGAAGGGAAGAAAAAAATTATTCAAACACAATGACAAAAAACTCAACTAACTAATCACCGTCCCTGGCAACGGCGCCATTTTGATGCGCGCGGATTGTCGCCTATCCAACGCGGTCAAACAATATTTATAAACCCCGGAATACTACTACTACGTAGTAGTAGTGGTAAGTCGGAATCGATCCACAGGGACGGTCGAGAGGTAGTCGGTCGAGTCAAAGTCTAGGAGTGATTGAGTCGAGAATGGGGGTTATGGTTGAGTCGAACTAGACTAACTAACCAAGCTATGAAACTAAGGTGAGAAACTATTAGTGGGAAAGGTGTTAGGGAGAGTCGGGGAGTCAGAAATAAAGACAAGAGTCTAGTAATGCAAGAATTATCACAAGATGTATAAAGGAGGTTCCACCTTTCGGTTTCCCTACCAACCAAGTCTAAGCCCGCTTTCGCGACGAATAAACTACGGTCAATAGACGGAATTACCCAAGTCCCGAGTTTCCCCATATTGGTCCGGGTGAGTCAAGTCAACCTAGGTGATCAAGCTAAGTCAAACATAACACAACAATCTCATCAAGACAATATCACCCTCAAATGCAATAATCTCACAAAAGATGAAATCTTTGTCTATTATTCCTCTTCTCCTAACCCCCTAACAAAGAGATCTACTCACTAATCATGATAGTTAACAACAAATCATTTACTAAGAAGAAAATAATTAAAGCATGCATAAAAACTACACTAACAAATATATTAATGGAGAAAAGGGAGAGGAATGAATTTTAGCAACAATGGAGGAAACTAAGATAGAAGATGAAAATTTATATAAAAGATTGAATCTTGGAGAAATACACAAGAATTTGTCACTAATCCATGCATAAGTCTTCAATCTTCAATAAGAGAAATAAGAATCTTCAAGAAATAAGGCAAGGGTTTTGTCACATAAACCCTTGTAAAACCCTTGAATCTTCAACAATAAAACCAATTCTTCAATAAAGATGGAAGCTTTACTATTAATTATGGAGTAATTATACTAATACTAATAGATCTACTAATTGTTTTTAGAGAATTTTCTAAGAGAGCTTACTACAAATCTACTACTATTACTACTACAATGGAGATTTTCTACCTTACTCCTAAGAGGCACACTCAAGGCTCCCTTAAGGCTCTCCTATGGCTCTAGGAGGCACTAAACCCTAGGAGGGATATATATACTAATCTTCATGGGTTTGCACCAACTTCAAGGCCCATAATCCAATTCCTCTTCATTTAAGCTAAACCATCACCCTTTGCATCTTCATGGGGTGAAATTTCGCCCCGCGGCTTGACGTAATAATCCCACCGGGTGAAATTTCACCCGGTGAGATTTTCTTCGGTTTTTGCGCTTTCGGCCCGACTTCACCATCGGGCGAAATTTCACCCGGTCGTACGTGCCGTGAAAGTCTTCGGGGGATGAAAAAAATGTCGCCGGGCGAAACTTCGCCCGGTGGTGACTCACCGGGTGAAACTTTACCCGGTGGTCCACTGCTTCTTTTCCGGTCTCTTTCTTCGTCGATCAATCGGATTACTTGAACTTTCAGTTGTGTGTTTTGCTCTTGGACCGTATCTCTCTCATGCTCGTAGAATCTCGGTTACGTTTTTGGTCGAAAATCCTATCAAAATAGACAGAAAACTACCAAAAACACGTAAAATGGAAAAGAGAGACACTAATGTGAGAATTACGGAAAATACGGCGATAATCGCACTCAAGTCTCACAAAACAGAGGAAAAACGGTCCAAATTTGGCACACAACAAAGTGTAAAAGGGGGAATGGGGGAGGTAAAGGCGCTTTTATAGGAAGGGGAAGATGAAAAGTCACTCCAGGGAAAGTCGTCCAGTCAGAGGACCTCCCTACAAAACCCCCATGTGTCACACTTTTTGAATCCAACCACCCACCACTTCTCAAGAAGCCTTGGAAGCATAACAAGGATGCACTGCAGGAAATCATTGTAATACGTCATCCAAGGTGTGATTCAAAAAAAAAAACAACACATTAAACAAAAGCCCATCAGATTTTTCATTGATTAAAAGCCCAAAGGGCCAGAATTACAAAACGGGTGGGATTAAAAGAAGAAAATAAGATTACAAAAGGAGCCTAGAAGTCCGGCTCGACCTGCCTGCAAGTGCAGGGTAGACCTAATCTTCATCGGAGCCTGGGAAGGAGTAGTCTCTGGGGCTGCTACAGCCTTCAACATCAGACCCCCAGTCCCAGCTGCCCGAGCCTTTGAATGGGTCGTCGGGATCCTCTCCTTCACTCCCTAGGGCATCCCGGCCAGATGAGTAGCCTTGGCCATTGCTATCTCCTGAGTCGCAGTTGCTCCGGTCCCAGTCTTCACCATATTTGGCCACCCTGGTGTCCTCAGGAGAGCCATAGTAATCCTCCGGCTTCCTCAACATAGGGGAAGAAGGGCCTGAGTCAGGGGAAGAAGGGCCCGAGTCAGGGCAGTCAGGGTCAAAATTCTCTGGTTGCAGCCAAGGAAAGCACCTGATGGCACCCCTTAAAAGAGCAGCCTCCGACCTGGGTGCAGCGTTTGGGCCTCGGCTTAGCAGGGGAAGGAGATTTTTTAGGGCGCTTGACGGCCCTTGACGGGGACTTCGCCCTAGAAGCTCGCAAAGGGCGGGAACGTGTTCGCCTACTACGGTGAATGGCCAAGTGCACCTGCCTGGGATACCTGAGCCTTCTACGCCCCCTGTAACAGAGAACGTTGACATAAACCCCACGACGAAGGTCCATGTTTCTCACCCAAGACATTTTAGAGGACAATGGTGAAAAGATACGATTGAAGAAATTTGCCAAAAGGAAGTAGAGTAAACTCGGATTTTTTATGCAATGGATGAAGGCAAGGCATTAAATGATGCCCCAACCATATCTGCAAAAGAGAGCCAACCATTGGCTGAGCAGGCGGCTCGAAGGAGCACTTTACGAGAAGTAATCGTAAGGAAAAAGCATCCCAACTCTTTGCATGCCCGAGCCATTTAAGACATTCCCCCTCGGGAATACGCGCAACATTAAATGCAGAAAAGGGGTCCAGAGAGCCAACCTCCCACCATGCTGAGAAAAAGTCGTCCGCCGAGGGGGAACCCTACTTCCCCCCTGCCGACGAAGGCCAATTGATAGGGGTCGGTTGCCTGCCACGGGCCGCCCGCCATGCGTGTCCGGGGGCAGCCCGGCCCAAAAGCACGAGGAAGGGCCTGCTTGGCAGGCCAGCCAGCGGGACCCTGTCAGGCAGCGAAGAATTGACCCCCCCTGCCCGTCAGGCTCGGGTCACAGACGATGTAATTACAAGGGAAGAGGATCCCCCTGCTTGTCAGGCGTCAGGGTACCCATCCCTGACAGGCTCAAGGGGCGGAAGCTGAAGCCCTCATATCCATGCATAAGGTAGGGGACAATGTGTGGACAGGGTGAGCCCACGTGTCACTCCCTCGTCCTCTCATCTCTCTTTCTCTCTCTCTCTCTCTCTCTTTCTCTCTCTCTCTTTTTCTTCCTCTCTCTTGTGGGAACCTATAAATATTCATGTATTTCCCACAAGAAAGGGGTTAGACTTTCTCTCTCTAGAACTTCACTCTAAAAATGCCACCTTACTCCTCACGAGTAAGGTTCGTCAAGTGCATTTCACGGACTGACTTAGGCATCGGAGAGGGTTCCCTCGGACTCCTCCGAGGCCCTGTGCGCTCCCTGTGTGCAGGTGGCAGGCCATCTCCGCCGGGAAGGTCTGATCGTGGGAGTGAGGGGAGGGAGGTTTGAGAAGCAAGACAACCATCATCAAAGTAACATCAACCTCAAGGATCCGAATTCGTTTCGGGTGAATTGTTTCCATATCGGAACAACTTTTAATTTGAGAAATAAAATTGAAATTTGAAACTCATTGAGAGAAATTAGTAATGTAATGAAATGTACGTATATTTTTGTTTATTTTTTCATGATCATGAAGCGAATAGTAATACTCCCTCCGTTCAAGTCGAAATTATCCATTTGCTTTTAGCACAAGTTTTAAGAAACCGATTATTTATTATTAAAGATATAAATGTGTAAAGGTTAATTATTCGTTTATTATTAAACGTAGTGTAAATAATGACATTTTTTAAATATAATATGTAAGGTTTAAAGTATTTGTTTAATATTAAAATAATGACTAAGATGGAAATGGTAAGCTTGGTCTTGAACGTCCGAAAAATGAATATGGGTAGCTTGGACTTGAACGGAGAAATATAAGTTTATAAATCTTAATGATTATATAATTACGAAGCTAATAATAATACTTATACTACGTAGTTGTTTACAATGTCGTACAATTGTAAAAATTAATACTGTAGTATTTGAATTATTTGCATTTAATTTGTATATAATTTTATAGGAATTACTATTGTTAATTGTTTCCATAAATATGATTAAGCATTTGGAGGGAAAATTTTCATGGGGGGAGTTATTCTTTTAGTGGATAGGGGATTCAAAGTGTACTTTTGTAATGAATAGAATAAGGATAATTTGGTCCAAAAAACTAAAAAAAAAAAAAAGAAGGTCAATTGGATTTGAATGACCAAAAAGGAATACGTATCTTTTGGATACGAACGGAGGAAATATATGCTTAGAAAATATACGTTCAAACTCAATTACTTTGAGACGGATGGTAAAGTTTTGATTGCTCCTCATTATTACTTTCATCCAATAATAAATTCATTTTTCTTTAATTTTTTTGATACAAGTTAAGGCAGCTTGGTAGAAGAGGGGTAGAACTCACTGGTAGAAAAAAGCTCTTTTGCAGTTCCTCATTTGCGACATCTTAGCCAAATAGCAGCAAAATAATATTACTTCTAAATTTTCGCAGCAACAAATAAGGGTCTTTACCAATTTTGGGATTATTTAATATGTTATTAAAATAAAACAAAAAAAATCGTCACTCTTTCATCCAAGTCGTACCCCTGACTTAGTGCATAATACTCCGTAGCAATAATTTTTTTATTTATCTATTTTTGGACGGGTAATGGATTCAGGCGTGTTTTGACCCAAAATATTCGGGTTATTATCAGGTCGGGTTAGTTTCGGATTTCGGTCATTTTCGGACGGGTTTTTTTGGACATTTATTCCAACGATTTCGGGTCGGATTTTTGTGTCGAGTCAATTTTTGGCCGGTCTAATATCACCGTAAGTTTAAATTAAGTTCTAAAAATTATGTGCTCTTAGTTGGATAGAAATTAAACACCTAAGTTGTTCTTACTAGATTAAAGCCCGTGCGCTGCACGGGTTAGTTGGTTTAATTAAATTATAAAAAAAGTTATATAGAAATAAAATATCTCATATGAAAAAAAAAAAAAAAAGGTAAATTGATATTTTATACCTTAAATAACATCATTTTTCAAACTTTATACTTTGAATAATTTTCTATCAAATTAATACTCCATATTTAATAGATTATTAAGACAAATTAATATTTAATAACACAAATTTAAGCTTTCTTCTAACAAATTTCATTAAGAATCAATAATGACTTCAATTTATAATCATAGGATTACCTCTTCAATTTATAATCATATGATCACCCCCTCATGATAGTCATTCAATGTGGTACAATTATACTAAGGAGTATTTCCTCCTTCCTTCTATCTTCTTCCATATTCTATTTTCGTCTACCTTTCTATCTTCTTCCCATCGTAAATATTTTCTATTTAGTCCAACTTCTTACTTCACACAGTGACATTATTCTTTAATGTGGGACAAACCATTTACTAAAAAACACAACATCTTTCAATGACATTCCTCTTTCAATGTGAAATAATTTTACTTAATTTTATAGTCTTAAAAAACTCTTTATTTTTTTTGTTGAGATTTAAGGACGAATGATTACTTTTAATTATGTAATGAAATTTCATCGTCATATTATATAATTTTTCGAAGTGGGATAATTTTATGATATTAATGGACGAATGATTACTCTTATTTAGTATAATATAGAACTTAATCGAGTATAGGTTGCGTAACACGCTTTCAATGGATATTGTCTTCTCTTAAGGACAAATGGAATTTTAGTGTCATTGGACGTCATGACTATTCTTGGTATCAACACATGTTTTCCAATTTTCGACCCCGTTATTATACTTGCCTCAACTATAAACCTTCCTAAACGGGTAATAATCAGTCGATCATATATAATAATGATGTGAAATAGAAATACTTATAACAAAGTAAGTAACATACTACTTAAAACCGAGAAGTTGTCACGACGGTCGTCAAGATGATGAAATTGCACAAAGTCAAATTTATGCTTAGGAATAATGACTTCCGCGTCTTCACTAACAGACTTAACAAAAGTATCAAATTGAAAGTTTAGCATTATTTTGTTATCGCTTACGACACGATTCTGTTCCTTGTTAGGAAGAACCTCAAAATTTTTAATGATATATATTTTTCCTTCCACAAGCTTTTGACGCAATCGTGAATTTTGACCACTGGGTAGTGTTGCATGGACATATTCACCCTGCAATGCAAAAAGGTTGAAAATTATTATGTAGGATGCGAACGAATTAAATTCAATTAATCATAATTTTCAGAATGCATATACTATTTAGATAACAATAACATGGATTATTTACCTCTTCGTCAATAAGAACCATATCGGTACAAATCACGAATCCTTTTTTCTTAATGCTTTCCACGTCCCACAATCTGGAAACACAGACTCTGATTTTCCAATCGCTCCTTTTCGAGTTTAACTCATTAATAAATGAATACGGCCTAAAATATAATGACATCATATCGTTATTACAATTTTAAAATACTACGTTATGACTCAGTAAATCATGTATCTAAGGACACTTGTCATCATTCAGTATATGAAGTAAAAGGCCGTCTTGTGTCTCAAGGCAAATGAAGGAGAAGTAATACTAAGAAATAGTTACCATACCGTGCCAATATTAGGATGAGCATAAACACCTCCAGGAGGATATAATAATAATAATAATAATAATAATAATAATAATAATAATAATAATAATAATAATAATAATAATAATAATAATAAAAATAATAATAATAATAATGTAATAGTGGAAAATAGACAAATCTGGTACGTATCTGGGTTTAACATTGACATTGTGGTTTTTGAGAATTACGTACTTGGATGAATGATTTTTTGTGACAAATTCAACAAGTATTTATATATTATTATTTTCCATATGTTTGAGAAAATAATTAAGGCAACCCTTCCATATACTATTATTTATTATATATTATTACGTAGTATAGTACATTTCTATAGAATTATATTATTATTATTATTATTATTATTATTATTACTATTATTATTATTATTATTATTATTATTATTATTATATAGTAATATAGTAATAGTGTAGACACCCACATTTGATCATTAGGTGTCTATAACAGTTCCCAAAGAATACCCGATGATGATCAGACGCAAACATGACTTAATACACTCGATTTTCGGACTCGGAATCAATAGTAGTTGGCACGAGCTTTTAGCGGAGTAAAAATCTCACAAAACAGACCTCAAATCTAGGCCCAGTGGGTTGTTTTCAGTCAAATGAGACTAATTTGGGTCAAAACCGACACCAAGGGCAAAACCGTCTTTTAGAAACCGGGTCAAACCCCGGTCAAAGACGTTTCCGAGACATAAAAATCTGTCACGCCACTTCACAAATCTGACTCGAAGTCAAATACTACACAAATATCAGCTACAAAGTAGGAATCCTTTCCTATCCAAAGTCGGAATCCTACTCCATCTAAACCGGATGTTTCTTCCCATGCAAGTAACATTTTCCCATCCAAAGACGGAATCCCACTTCATCTCAACCGGTTGTTTTCTTTCTTTGCAAGATATAATTCTCCTATCCCAAGTCGGTATTTCATCCTATAAATACCGCACCCTTGCACACACGATTCCCGACATCAATTACAACATCAACACACGACATACACAAATTATAACCCGGAATTCCAGCAATACTAGGCATATTATATTCCGATCTTCCCTCTAGAAATCCTATAGGATTCCCGACCATTCACAACCCGAAATTCTAGGCAATTTTAGGCAAATCATATACAAACCCGAGAGCAAAACTCGCCAAATCCCTTACCATACACACTATAAGTCACCTATATACATCTTAACGCTCCCGCGCCTAGGCCCCTACAACGAGTCCATTTTCGAGATAATCAAGCATGTAGGTTGAGGGTGTTACAAATCCCGACTTCTCCCTTTTCTTCTCTTTCTCTCGTCCGTCCGTCTTTTTATACGGGTCGTCGTCACGTCTTTTGTTTTTTATTTTCTCGTTCCTAATATCGATATTATCGTACTATTTTCAATAAAGAGTCGTCCCTAAGGATTCGATATCGACTCTATAGTCGAATATCGGATCTAAAGGAATCAATCATCAAATCATGTTAAGCATAATACCGTTGAAACCGAGTAATTACGATATTACAACGTGGAGGAATTATCTCGTCTTAACAACATTCAAAACGATTTTCTAAACAACTTTTTTTTACTCCACTCTAAATATCCGATATTGATTCTATAATCAAGCATCGAATATTACGAGTATCAATATTTAAGTCGAGTATAAATTATGCTATATTTGTACGCGATCTAACAAAACTGTCGATTTTCTAAAAAGTCTCGAGAACAGTCTGCCATGCGAGTCGCACGCGTCCTGTGCGAGTCGCATGGTCACGCGAGTCGCGCCCCTCTCGTGCGGGTCGCCTGGTTCCCTGAAAACCGCAACATAAAAAAGCTATTTCGTCTTAATTCTTCGTACATCTTTTCTTTAACGAAACAGCGGGTTTTTCAGCATATTTCAAATCTCGATAAATATTTTCATGACCTCGGTCAACGCGTGTTTAATCCATCACGTGTCATAAAACTTTTCAAAATCATGCATGTCATCGTATTTGTATCTTTTATTCGATTTACAAACCGTTACTAACTCGTTTGTTCATGTCTTTAGCAATTTTCTTTCATCTTTTGTTTGTTTTATTATACTAAAACGAACCTCGCATGCTAAATACAACTTTGACGTTAATTTAGATGCATTAAATCGACTTAGCAACCCATTCAATTATTCGCATGTTTAGGCATTACAATGTTTGCATAGCATTCATCATATTACTAACGCGCGTATTTCAAAATCAAACGATATCTTAGTAGAGGCCGCTAATGTGCGGGCGGGGTTGGGTGTTCTTTGTGAAACTTCCCAACACGTACCCTCACCCCTTACTCAGAACCATGGTTTCCGGATGTCCGAATCCATTGGCACACGAGAGTCATTCAATACACGGTATCCGATAACGTCAGTATCGGTATCAAATGCAAAGGGACGAACCCGATAAACTCTGACATCCGAATGGGCCATACTTTGTGCATGGCCCACTAAGATATAGAGTGGGTTCGAACGGGCCTGAACTCCCACAAAGTTCGGTGGCGACTCCAACTTCGATTTAAATTTCAATTCGGCCCATCTCATATGGAGATTCATTCGCCACCCCGAACCCGCGCGTGGCCGCGTCGGGGTGGACCTATGTCATGTCCACAATTTGGCGACTCCGATGGGGATTAACTGATGTGTGACTTACCATCGGCATCCTCAGGGTGAGACTCGAATAGAAATCGTTTGACTAGTACAATACGCGTTTTAGTTTTACGGTTCATGCATAACCCCATATTTTTCTGGGCCGGTACTGGTGACCGACGTCCCACTATACTATTGATGTAGTTCAAATTGGATATGTCAAAGGTGTCCATAGTCGATTCGTATGGGTTTTAAGGCATGTTCTAAGCTCAACTCGACTTAGGAAGTCCGCCCCGATTCTCGGATAGGCTATGTACATTGGTATAGACCCTTATAGACTGACCGAGACTTAGTTTAAGAGCATACATGGTGTCGTTATACTGCTTCCATGACTACATGCTACTTGATCCACATGACATCTTTTTCAAAAACCGTCATTTTCAAAATTGCATCCTTTTCCAAAAATATTCAATTTTCAAAAAAATCGGAAAGCTGCGAAAATTTAGCCTTAAGATTTGACTCAAAACAAGCCTATTTTCTAGCCGGCATGATGTCCATTTCAAAATTCGATTTTCCTATCCACCATTCGATTTTCGAATTTTCAAAATTTCAATTTCAATTTTCAAATCTTCAAGATGGCATTCTCGATTTTCAAATCTTCGAGATGCCGTTTTCGATTTTCAAATCTTCGAGATGCCGTTTTCGATTTTCAAATCTTCGGGATCTCATCTTCAATTTTCAAATTGTCGGAAATTTTTTCGATATTCAAATTTACAAAATTCCAAATATTCAACTTTTCAAAACCCCGGTCCTATTGGCCCACTGCCAAGTTCAGGACCATCTTCTCAATTTTCAAAATATTCAATTTCAAAACCCGGGAATATACCGAATTTAGGACTTATGATTTTACTCAAAATAGCCTATCTCTAGCCGGTATTCTGCCCATTTCAAAACTCGAAAATATTTTCGAACCTTCAAAGTTGCGGCCCGATGCACTTTTCCGACTTTCGAAAAAATCGGGCCATCCACCGAGTTTTTTTTCGGATTTTCTCAAAAAAAATATCCCTTTTCAAAACCTTCATCTTCTTAGGACTTCCCGTATTTAGCAGTGTCGGGTCGTGTCGTAAGTCGTCAAGGTCCTTAGCATTGAAAATCCGTCGATCTAATATCGCGGGTTTCCTCCCTATCCCAGTCCGCCTCATTTGACTAAGGCAAGGCCCACCTACGTAGAACATACTCCTATGAAGGATGGCCCGTTTACACAATTGAGTCCAAAGTCTGGAGGAATGTCCCACGTGAACCTTCCTTCGAACAGGACTCGGCCCACCCGCCAAATCCTAAGGGAGGCCCACCTTTCACAAGTCACCCGTCTAGGTGTCCTTTCCGAGTCATTTCCTTTTCAGGCTTTTCCTCACTCGGGGGCTACCCTTCAGCAGAGCGATCAATCACGGTTGCTCTAAGGGTCATGTCTTACATGTGTTGTCTCACGTACCCCACTTTTGAGTCACTTAGATGTCACACCATCTGAGTCCTATTAGAGTCTTTAGTCTCACCTGGGGGCTATTCTTTGACGGAGCGATTAATCACACAGTCACTCCGAGAATCGCACCCTACACATTTGTCTTAGGAGAGTCTAACCCGATTCAAACTGGAGTCATCCCTCCTCCCGCGCTATTTCCTATGCCTTGGTGTATTTGAGTTCCGAAGCAACTTTCCTGATTACGCGGTATTCTTACAGACAGGCCGCCCTTCACCCGAACCATGACGCAACAAGCCATAGACGAGCTGACCGCCTCACTGGCTAAGATGGAGGCCCAACTGACAGCCATCAGGACCGACCAAACCGCCATTGCCCCTCGTTTGAGTGCCGTGGAGCAAAGGACTCTTAAGGTCAGGAATGAAACCACTGGGCCCATAGCTGAACTGGTCAGTGTCGTTCGCAAGCTGCAAGAATAGGTCCGTTTATCAACGAATAACTCGATCCATACGGAGAATGCTCGGGCTTATTCGCCTCTAACCGATGAGTTGCCCGCTAATCTCAACTTGACAGGCCTACCAATGTTTGATGGGACTGAAGACCCGGTGCTCCACATCCGGGCTTTCAAAGAATTCATGGTTGTCAAAGGAGTTAAGTCGTCCATGTTAAAGCATCTCTTTGCTTCTTCCCTTGAGAAGCACCCAAAGGCCTGGTACTACAGGCTCGATTCCAAGAAGTACAAGACTTGGGATGATGTGGCAACAGAGTTCGCTCGGAATTACGCTGATAATACCGAGACCCAGACTACGATGCGTACTCTGGAAGTTATGGCCCAAGAGCCCAAAGAAGGTTTCACCAAGTACCTTCAAAGGTGGAGGACCGAAAGTGTGAAGTTGGTAGACAAGCCCAACGAGAAGACACTAGTGGAGGCGTTCATCAACAACCTCCTACCTTCCTACCACGTCCATCTTAGGTATGCCGGCATTTCAAACTTTGCGGTGCTTACCGAAATGGGCATCAGGATTGAAGACGATCTTCGACATAGTGAAGATCTGGGCGAAGCTTCTACTGAAGGCTATACTGGACATCAACTCGAGTCCTTAGAAGCCGACAACTAATGACAACATCATCCAAGAGTCCGGATTTGATTTAAGTCCGAGTCTGAGTCCGAGTATAGGATGTGCTATTTCTCTCAAAGTCAGAGTCAGAGTCAGCTATATTTTGTCCTCTTTTCAAATCCAATAAAATCAACTTTTCTATTTCTCATATATACTTTCCTTGTGTGTTTCCGAGAACATGATGAACACCGTCATACACTGTGAGCACACGCACGTGACTATTATAGGCACATCTATAATGGCTGCAGGAAATCGAGACCCGTGTTTTCCTTTACCTGTTCCATATCTGACGTAGAAAGCCACATAACTACTCTTAGGGAGCAGTATCAAATCCTATGACAAATCTAGGTAGTCCCCTAGTTTGGGTCCAGGACGGGAGGCAAGCCCATTTCCGACGATAAACACAATTTCCCACGATAAACACCCCTCCAATAAGATCGACCAATCCCTACCTTAGGTGTTAGTCTGACCAACGGGAAAAAAAAGAAAAAAAAGCTGGACAGAAAAATCAAAAGTCCAAGAAGAAAAAGCAAAAGGCCAAAACAAAAAAGCAGGCCGTCATCAAGAAAAAAGAGGCATCCACGACCAAAGTACGGTCAATCCCAAGACCAGGGCTAAGAGGTCAACCAAAAAATATTCAAAAACCCATGACCATAGTGAAAACGGTCAATACTCATATCATCCAATAGGGGAGAAACAATCAAGCTGGTCAGATAACACCACATCTAGCTTTCCCACATTACAACCCTCAAGACCTTCTCGAGACCTAGGCTAGAGACAGCCCGGAATTTTGAGGATTCAAGCTCCATAGGATACCCCTAACCATTAGGGCCAGACATGGAAACCAGATCCCGCATTATCAAACCTGCCCAATCGAAGTTCGAGTCATTTTTACTCGACTTCCCCTTTCCTACCACGTTACAATACCTTACCCTCGAAGCCTTAACTTCACAAAATCAAACTCCAGATGTCAAAACATCAAAGCCACTTACACCTAGAACCACATTTCTAAAAATATCCAAACCAGTTACCAACCCCAAATACGGGAACTCTAACTTGCAGTCGGCATAGAACATGCCCAAATAGTTCACACCACCTCTGGGGGCTACCCCGGAAAACGCTCACAGTCACAGGATCTACATCCTAACCATTCTAGCCCTCTGATAAAGACATCATTGGGAATGCACCTAGCCTACACCATCGCTATGGCTAGTTACACACAAAGCCCTAATAAACTAGGCACCATAAATATATCTTTCAACACTGAACTACGGCTTGGTTTGATTTCACTACACGTGAATACGTAGGCAGCCTTTCAACAGAGGCACAACCACCCACACTGACACATTCAAAAAGCACCATCATTCCGGTCACGACACTGTCATGTTCTCAACAACTAGTTTTGTCGACCTGGGGGCTTCTCCTGGGCAGAAGTTCTCCATCCATTCACATAATCCAAATACTTTCAAAATCTAGCCTCCTTTCTTTAGTGTGTCCTAGTACCTAGTTCAGTCGAAGATAAGAATCTGTAGGACTCGAAGCAATAACCACTTTGGAAATAAACCAAAAACAAGAGATCCAGAAGAACACCAGTCTACAGCACATCTTTCCCATTTCGATGTTCGACCATGTTGCCACTCGCCTAGGCTACGGAATAGCGCAACTTAAGAGTCTTGTCATCTTAGGTGGCCCACCCCCCTACCGAGTCACGGTCCAACCCCTCGAGAGTCCAGTCGTGTCTGTCAACTCGTCCTGTTATGTCCAGAGTCGAGTCTGTCGATATACCTCTCTCTTCAAATTCTTGCTTTGAAATCTGCAAAACTTAGCCATTTGAGAAAAAAAAACCTTTTCGACAAGGTCATATTTCAATTTTGAAAACCTATCTTCTAGCACGTAAGTTGCTTTCAGGACTTCGATTTCAAAATGCAGCAAAAATCATTTTCTCCAGCGCGAGTCGTATTTTACCTACATGTTGCATGCAAAGTTTTATGTAACTTATACAGGTACGACTCAAGACCGCACAACTCACATGTCTCCCCAGCAGAAAGCCCAAGGCGGCATTTTTCACGGGATGGGCCCACATATAGGCACACCCGGGACTTATACGACAAGTCCAATTCCTTACGGAGTTATCATCATCAGCTCAGGTATATCTCTATCTTATGGCTGGCGAGCCCTTCACGCAAGTCCAAAGGACTATAAGCGACCCGACCGGAAGTCTGCCAGGTCTTAATCCTAGATTGGCCTGGTAGCTACTCTGACTTTCGCCTTGTCCAAGCCTCAGTCAGAGTGGGGACTCTGTAAACACCTACATTTGGCCGTTAGGTGTCTATAGCAGTTCCCAAAGAACACTTGATGATGATCGGACGCAAACATGACTTAATACACTCGATTTTCGGACTCGAAATCAATAGTAGTTGGCACGAGCTTTTAGCAGAGTAAAAATCTCACAAAACAGACCTCAAATCCAGGCTCAGTGGGTCGTTTCTAGTCAAATGAGACTAATTTGGGTCAAAACCGACACCAAGGGCAAAACCGTCTTTTAGAAACCGGGTCAAACCCCGGTCAAAGACGTTTCCGAGACATAAAAATCTGTCACGCCACTTCACAAATCTGACTCGAAGTCAAATACTACACAAATATCAGCTACAAAGTAGGAATCCTTTTCTATCCAAAGTCGGAATCCTACTCCATCTAAACGGGTGTTTCTTCCCATGAAAGTAACCTTTTCCCATCCAAAGACGGAATCCCACTTCATCTTAACCGGTTCTTTTCTTCCATTGCAAGATATCAATCTCCTATCCCAAGTCGGTATTTCATCCTATAAATACCCCACCCTTGCACACACGATTCCCGACATCAATTACAGCATCAACACACGACATACACAAATTATAACCCGGAATTCAAGCAATACTAGGCATATTATATTCCAATCTTCCCTCTAGAAATCCTATAGGATTCCCGACCATTCACAACCCGAAATTCTAGGCAAACCATATACAAACCCGAGAACAAAACTCGCCAAATCTCTAACCATACACACCATAACTCACCTATATACATCTTAACGCTCCCGTGCCTAGGCCGCTACTACGAGTCCATTTTCCAGATAATCAAGCATGTAGGTTGAGGGTGTTACAAATCCCGACTTCTCCCTTTTCTTCTCTTTCTCTCGTCCGTCCGTCTTTTTATACGGGTCGTCGTCACGTCTTTTGTTTTTTATTTTCTCGTTCCTAATATCGATATTATCGTACTATTTTCAATAAAGAGTCGTCCCTAAGGATTCGATATCGACTCTATAGTCGAATATCGGATCTAAAGGAATCAATCATCAAATCATGTTAAGCATAATACCGTTGAAGCCGAGTAATTACGATATTACAACGTGGAGGAATTATCTCGTCTTAACAACATTCAAAACGATTTTCTAAACAACTTTTTTTTACTCCACTCTAAATATCCGATATTGATTCTATAATCAAGCATCGAATATTACGATTATCAATATTTAAGTTGAGTATAAATTATGTTGTATTTGTACGCGATTTAACAAAACTGTCGATTTTCTAAAAAGTTTCGAGAACAGTCCGCCATGCGAGTCGCACGCGTCCTGTGCGAGTCGCATGGTCACGCGAGTCGCGTCCCTCTCACGCGGGTCGCGTGGTTCCCTGAAAACCGCAACATAAAAAAGCTATTTCGTCTTAATTCTTGGTACATCTTTTCTTTAACGAAACAGCGGGTTTTTCAGCATATTTCAAATCTCGATAAATATTTTCATGACCTCGGTCAACGCGTGTTTAATCCATCATGTGTCATAAAAATTTTCAAAATCATGCATGTCATCGTATTTGTATCTTTTATTCGATTTAAAAACCGTTACTAACTCGTTTATTCATGTCTTTAGCAATTTTCTTTCATCTTTTGTTTGTTTTATTATACTAAAACGAACCTCGCATGCTAAATATAACTTTGACGTTAATTTAGATGCATTAAATCGACTTAGCAACCCATTCAATTATTCGCATGCTTAGGCATAACAATGTTTGCATATCATTCATCGTATTACTAACTGATCGCCTCCCAATCGGATCGGTCGTTAATGAAGGACGGGGGATCAAACGATATTTATAGACTCGGAATTATCACAAAAACAAACAAGTAATCGTGGTAAGTTGAGGTCGGTCCACAGGGAACGGTGTGTGTTTGTGAAGCTTAAAGTGTCGTGTTCAATGCCTTAGAAGGGGGGTTTTCTTTTTTAGGTCGAGTCTATACTAAAGGGATTAGTGCGATGGTGGTTTAGAGTTGATCAATTTAGGCAAAAACGTTAGGGAGAAGTCGGGATTCGGTACTTGGGGTCTAAGAAGGTCGGGATCGAGTTTTTGTCACAATGTCGATAAACTCACCTAAAAACCCGCTTTCGCGGTGAATGAGGGTAAGTCCCTAGTCATGGTAATTTCTACCCCGAGTTTCCCCATATTTATAGAAATTAGTCAAGGTCGGTCTAGTTGGCCGGACTAAAACAACGATGACACAACACCATAAATAAGATAAACCAACATGCAAGCAACCCACCAACATCCCTATATTCAAATAAACCAAGCCCTCATCCCTAAATTTCCCAACAAGAAATTTACTCACAATTCATTATGAAATTCATCACAACATGCATATTAATTAGATTTGAACAAGATGATGATGAGAAAATATCACAAAAACTAAATAGAGATTAGAGAGTGGAAGAGAATTGTACCAACTATGTAGATCTATAAGAAATAAGAAGATATCATAGATAAAGATTGAATCTTTGGTGAATAAAATGGAGAACTTGTCAGTAATCCTCCAATAAACCCAACAAATCTTCAAATAAACCTTGAATAGTCTTCTACAAACTTGAGATCTAAACAATTGTTGATGAGAATTGTGTAGATCTACTACTAATTACTTTATAAACTACTAAGAATTTTTTAGGATTTTTACTACTACTACTAATTGATGGTGTAATAAGATGGTGGAAGGGTGTAATGTCTTCCCTCCTTAGCACAATGGAGAGGTGAGTTTAGGCAATGAATTAGGGTAACATATATATAGTAATCTCTTAATGGATCCTTAACCTAAAGCCCAAATCCATCTTCATGCTCCATTAGTGAGACAATCTCCCTTTGCATCTCCATGGGGTGAAACTTCGCCCTGCGGACTCGTCAGTAATTCCCATCGGGTGAAATTTTCGCCCGGTGAGATTTTCTTCTTTTTTCGCGTTTTCGGCACGTCTTCACCATCGGGCGAAATTTCACCCGGTGGGCGAAATTTCGCCCGATCAGTTTCGCCCGGTGGGTAAGCTCGAAAAATCTTCGGGAGGCAATTTTTACCGTCGGGTGAAATTTCGCCTGGTGGTGTCTCACCGGGTGAAATTTCGCCCGGTCATTTTTTCTGGCCTCGAGTCTTGTCTCATTCTTCGTTTGTTCGATCGGATGGGTTTAAACTTTAAGTTGTGTGCTTTGCTCTTTGGACGGTTTTCCTTTCTCTTGTGCTCGTGGAAGCTCAATCGTGATTTTTGTAGCAAAACCTATCAAAATTGATAGAAAAACTACCAAAAACACGTAAAACGCACAAGAGGGACGCTAATGCGAGAAGTACGCAGAATATGGCGATAATCGCACTCAAAACTCGCAAAACGAGGAAAAACGGGTCTAAATGGAGGGAAAAATGGTCTAAATTTAGCACACAACAATTCCCCCACACTAAACCGTTGCTCGTCCTCGAGCAAAGACCCAAAAAGAAATTACAAACTACTACTACTAGCTAGACTATGCTAAGCCGATACGGGGAAATTAACGGGCCCGCTCCGTCCCTTCAACTCACATCAAAATACTCATGAGGTAAAGTACTCCCACGCAAAGCAAGTTGGGGCTTGCTCAAAATGGCGGATGCGACTAAACACACAAAAACACATAACACGAAAGAATAGACGCATCCAAAGGAAAAATAAAACACCGAATCCCTCATCGAGACGGCGGGGAAAGACACCGATTACTTACCTAAAACAACAATAGACTTCCAAGATAAATCACCCACGTAAACAAGGACCAAAGCCTAATACTATGACAATTAAGCAATATAGATGTTGATAACTTAGTCAGGTCCTCCTAATCTTCTAAAGGGGTACTACGGGGCGTATAATGGAGTGGAAAAAGTGAACCATGGATTCGTTCGACACTGTAGGTAAGTGCAGTCCCGCTCTCTTTGGCTAAGCCAAGAGGGTCGTTCCAAAACTCGAATTTCCTAAATTAGCCCAAATAAAAAGGTGGAGTGTTTACAATTATTGGGATGGATCAACTCATCACCGCTATCTTCCGACCTCGGGACTCGGTCCTCTAGTTGGCACTTCACGATGATGAATCGATCAAAGGGCTTTTTTTTTTTTTTTTTGGAAGGGGACACTTTTGATAATTTGATTTTTCATTTGAAGCTCCTTTTCTTTTCCTTTGTTTTCTTGTTTTTCATATTTTTGTGCCCTTTTTCTCTTGCTTTGGTTTGCCCTTTTTTGGCTCTTTGATGTGGTTTGTAACCAAGCTTTGGAGGTTATTTTTGTGTAAACTTATTGTGATGATGTATAGGTGGAGGAAAAATAGGTAATCGAGAACGCGCGCCATTCCGGATAACCCACAAAAGATGGAAAAGATTTGGACTAAAGGTGCAATGGTCATTCGAGCAAGGTCACTTAGAAAACGGGATGCGGGAACCAAGGCCTAACTCCTCCATGGGTGGTCAAGGTGGTCAAATGCAAACCCCGAAGTAAACCTCTAGTAGAAAAGGTGGACTCAAAGCTAAAGGATCAACAAATTCATTGCCTAAGAGTCATTCTACTAGACTAAGGTCCAAAATCTACAATGGGTTATTTATATTGGAATGTAAACTCTTGTAATAAGTTTGTAATCGGGTTTTTGAAAAGGTTTAATCCTAGACACACTATACAAAAGCAAAACAAAACAAAACATACGAAAAAGAAAAACAATTAAAAGAAAACACAAGTAAAGTCATGAACTCCATACTCCATCAACATTCAAGCATAAACCACAACACCAAAATGCTCAACTTCGAGAGCCTCCAATAGCAACAACCTAACTCCTATACAAAATTAAAGAAGAAAGAAGGAAGGAAGTTACCAAGCGGGTGCTTTCTTAATCTCTTTAATTCGCGCTATTAAGGTGGTGATTACTTGTAAGAGTAGAGAACAAGACCATACACGGGACACGAAACATAACGAGAAACAAGAAAAGAAAAGAAAATGTTTTTGATTTTTCGAATTTTTCAAATTTTTTATGGATTTTTGAAAAGATTTTTGAAAAATAAAAGATAGTAGACTCCTCCCCCACACTAAAACTGTACATTGTCCTCAATGGACAAGTAGGGAAGAACGAAAAAGATGGAAAAGAAAATTAAGAAAAATCTTTTTGGATTTTTATGATTTTTTCAAATGTTTTTGGATTTTATAATTTTTAAATGTTTTTGGGTTTTTCAAAAATTTTGAATGTTTTTTGTGTTTTTCGAAAATTTGAGAAGAAGAAAATGAAAAGAAAATAAAGAAAACGATAAGATAGTCGCGGGCCTAGGTGCAATCACATCACCTACACCCTAGCCAAGTGGCTAAGAAAATGAAAATGAAATAAAATAAAATGAAAGGGTAAAAAATTGGGCGTAGGCGTAGTCACGTCACCTAGCCCGGATTAAGAAAAATTGAGAAAATTTTGAATTAAAAAATTTGGATTTTTCAAAAGGGTCAATGGCGTAATCACATCGCCAAGAGACCGGGAGCATTACCAAGGCCGCGACGGCCACAAAAATCATTAAATGGGACGGTGGGACAGCTTGCAATTTTGTTCGAGATAAAATAATCACAATGATTATAATGATGGGACAGGGAATAAGGAACAACATTAGTTCACACACAATTGAAAATGATTAAGACTCACCGACATAAACCACACATAAATACCCATACCACAAACAAACCAAATTATCTACCGACTCTTGTAGGGGGGTCTAGTCTGAATAGTCATTGGACGCAAAGGAGGCCGTGGGAGTTCCGTCACCGGCATACTCCCAAACTCCTACATCCCCCGAGTTGTTCAGTCGGAATTCACAGGGACCTGGAGGTAGGTCCCAATTGTGACGGTTGTAAATATTGGTTCGGTTTTTGCAGGGGACAATTAAGGCACGGTCATGGCTAAGAGAAACGAGGCGATGGTCAGGCACATTAAATATCCAAGTAGGGAAATAAGCCTCGTTAAGCCAGACACGGGGGTCATGTGGTTTAAGATGGTCGGTCGCATAACCCAAATTTCTTGCTATTATGGTCACAAGACCACCACAGTCGACAGAGGGGCGTTGGTCAATGATAATTTGATGAAAGTGTAATGCCACGACAATAGGTAGGTCTAGGGGATAAGGATTAGCGAGTAAAGAGTCACATATCAATTGTAAGACACACACATTAAGGTTAATGATATTTTCGGTAGAAGGTAAAAGACAGTGAGAAAGGAATTCAGCGAAATAACGAATGGCTGGGTTACGGATTTCAGCGGTAAAATTAGAATTGGGTTCGAAATCACGTTGACCCGGCGCTATGCGCCTCCACAAGTCTCTCCTAGTCGCACTACTTTGCGAATCACTTAGGGGTCTACTTAGTCCGGTACCCGATGAGGGCAAACCTAGAGCTAAGCTAAAGTCGGAAATATTTAAACAGTGATTTCTACCAAACAAATTAAATTTGAACTCTTTAGGTGTGGTCGGGTCATCGATTGTAAAGCTACCTAGAAACTCACAAGTCAAGTCTTTGTTTGTGACGGGAACAAAGCCAAGGAGTTTACTAGTACCAATTCTCGACGATAACTCTATAATATCGTTCTTAATTCCTAGAATTTTCATTGTGAATGGACAAGGCCATCTCGTACTCTGAAAGTCTTTTTCAAAGAAGGTACGAGCAAGGGGTGAATTTGGACACGGTAAAAGTTTAGGCCTAGAAGATGAATGTTTAGAAGTTGAGGCCATACCTTGTTTGCGCGCCGCTCGTTGAGCTCTTGTCTCCATGATAATAATTTGCAAGAATAATCCCGAAACTTAGCTTCCTCTTCTTCAAAAACCCAAAATAAATATTCACCCAAGTATGGAATGGAGTTATGAATGGAGGTTGAATATGGTATATGGAAGGTGGTGTAATGAATTTGTGATGGTTGAAAGGGTGAAATGATGAGTGAGGTGAAAAAGGTGGTATAAATAAGGGTGTTTGAGGAGGGAAAGTAAAAGTTTAAAGTTGGTGATAAAAATTTGGTGTAAAAATGATTGGAGGGAAAGTTATGTTGAGATAAATTGTTGGAGGAAAAGTGAAAATGTAGTGAATTAATAAATGTGCATAGGTGATCCGGCCAAGACATATCGCCGGGTGAAATTTCACCCGGTCGGGCACCATCGGGTGAAATTTCACCCGACGACATTTCGTCGTGAAAATCAATTTTGCCGTCTTTTTCCACCGGGTGAAATTTCACCCGGTCAAAATCTCACCGGGCGAAATTTCGCCCGGTGGTAACTTCTTCGATTTCGGCAATTCTGGCAACTTTTCCGTATGGCGAAATTTCGCCCGGTCGAGTCTCACCGGGCGAAGTTTCGCCCGGCGGTCTCACTGCTACGTTTTTCCGCCTTGCCATTTCATGGCACTTCAATAATCACCAAGAGATTCCAATATATGACTCGACTCACATTACATAATCAATAATTTCCACAAACATGCTTGTGGTCTTTGATTTAAGCTCCATAACTTCTCCAAAAGCTTGATCTTTATCCAAATTATGCTCCATGGTGAAATCCAATTTTCAATCAATCTTCTCAAGCTAACAAAACTAATAAACTCAAAGAAATATGATACATATATACAAGGTGGTTGTTGAGCATACCACCAAACCTACATCAATTTCGAGAGGGGGTCAAACAACGCTCCCCGATGGGAGCTCACCAAACTTCATAGTAGCAGAGGTCTCACGAATATGACCGGGATAATAAATCTTCAAACGTTGCCCATTAACCATAAACTTCCCGGTTTCCGGGCTAGATATCTCTATCGATCCATATGGTTGCACTCCGGTCACTTCGAATGGACCCGACCATTTTGATTTCAACTTACCGGGGAAGAGCTTAAAGCAATAGTCGAAGAGTAATACCTTATCACCAACGAAGAAGTCCTTACGTAGAATTCGAGAATCGTGCCATCGGCGAGTTCGTTCTTCGTAGATCTTCGAGTTCTCGTAGGCTTCAAGTCTTAGTTCTTCCAATTCTTGTAGTTGGAGAAGGCGATTATTCCCTACAACACTTTCGTCGAAGTTTAGCTCTTTGATTGCCCATTTGGCTTTGTGTTCTAGTTCCACCGGTAAATGACAAGCTTTACCATACACAAGACGATAAGGAGTGGTTCCAATCGGCGCTTTGTAAGCCGTCCTCAATGCCCAAAGGGCGTCATTTAATTTCAATGACCAATCCTTTCGGTGTGTATTAACAACTTTCTCTAAAATTCCCTTGATTTGACGGTTGGAGATCTCGGCTTGCCCATTTGATTGAGGGTGGTAGGCTAAGGACATCTTGTGGGTGATACCGTACTTCCTAAGAAGGTGTTCAAAGGTATCTTTCCTAAAATGAGAGCCTCCATCACTAATTATGGCTCTAGGCATACCGAATCTTGGGAAAATTACGTTCTTGAAAAGCTTGATTACAACCTTGGAGTCATTGGTGGGGGAAGCTACGGCCTCGATCCATTTTGAGACATAATCAACCGCGACTAGAATGTACTTGTTACCAAAAGAGGATGTGAACGGACCCATGAAATCAATGCCCCAAACATCGAACAATTCAATCTCCAAGATAGGTTGAAGGGGCATCTCATTTCTTCTTGTTATATTGCCGCTTCGTTGGCATGCATCGCATGTGAGAATAAAAGCTCGAATGTCTTTGAACATGGAAGGCCACCAAAACCCGCTTTGGAGAATCTTGGCAATTGTCTTTTGATTGGCCAAGTGTCCACCATAAGATGTAGAGTGAAGGTGCTTCACGATATTATATCCTTCTTCGGTCGTGACACATCGTCGGTAAATTCCATCTACGCATCGGCGAAATAAATAAGGCTCGTCCCAATAATAGCGTCGGGCTTCATAACGTAGTTTCTTCCTCTCTTGCTTGGAATAATCGTCCGGAATAAATTGAGATACTAAGAAATTGACGATATCGGCATACCAAGGTGTAATAGTTTCAACGGCCATCAAGGCCTCATCTCTCATAGCTTCATTGATGGGGATACCATCTTCTTCATTGCTATCTTTACTTACCGTTAATCTACTAAGATGATCCGCTACCAAGTTCTCCGATCCGGCTTTGTCTTTAATCTCAATGTCGAATTCTTGCAAAAGGAGCACCCATCGAAAGAGTCGGGACTTTGTCTCCTTTTTGGACATTATATAACGAATCGCCGCATGATCGGTGTGAATAATGATTTTGGAGCCGGTAACATAGTTTCGAAATTTCTCCATGGCATAGACAACGGCAAGCATCTCTTTTTCGGTTGTGGTGTACCTCGATTGAGCTTCATCTAGGGTCTTGCTTGCATAATAAATCACATGTAGCTTCTTATCAACCCGTTGACCTAGAACGGCACCAACGGCAAAATCGGATGCATCGCACATGATTTCAAATGGAAGATTCCAATCGGGAGCTTTGATAATCGGTGTGGTAGTGAGAGCGGTCTTTATCCTACAAAAGGCCTCAAGACAAGAGTCATCAAAAACAAAAGGTGCATCTTTCATAAGCAAAGAAGTCAAAGGCTTAGCAATCTTAGAAAAGTCTTTAATAAATCGTCTATAAAAACCGGCGTGACCTAGAAAACTCCTCACCCCTTTGACATTTGTAGGTGGTGGCAAGTTCTCAATCACGGAGAATTTCGCCTTATCGACTTCAACTCCTCTATTAGAAACAATATGACCTAGGACAACACCTTGTTCAACCATAAAATGACACTTTTTCCAATTTAAAACAAGTCTATACTCTTCACATCGAGCTAACACTTGATCAAGATTTTCAAGACAAGAATCAAAAGATGTACCATGGACACTAAAATCATCCATAAAAACTTCCATAGATTTTTCAATAAAATCGGAGAAAATGGCCATCATACATCTTTGAAACGTTCCTGGCGCATTACACAATCCGAATGGCATCCTTCTATAAGCATAGGTGCCATAGGGACAAGTAAAAGTGGTCTTCTCTTGGTCATCGGGATGCATAGGTATTTGAAGGAATCCGGAATGACCATCGAGGAAACAAAAATAAGAATGATGCGCCAATCTTTCAAGCATTTGATCAATAAAGGGAAGGGGAAATGTTCTTTTATGGTGGCCGTGTTCAATTTACGATAGTCTATACACATGCGCCAACCGGTAATAGTCCTAGTAGATATTGACTCACCCTTTTCTCCTTTAACAACCGTCATTCCTCCTTTTTTCGGTACAACTTGTACGGGGCTAACCCATTTACTTCCGGTTATTGGGTATATAATGTTAGCCTCATACAACTTGAGGACTTCCTTCATGACAACCTCTTTCATGGTGGGATTCAACCTACGTTGACCCTCTACCGAAGGACGGTGGTCATCATCAAGGATGATCCTATGCATGCAAACGTTTGGGCTTATGCCTTGGAGGTCGGCAATGCTATACCCGATGGCCTTTTTGTGCTTTCTAAAAACAATTAAAAGTTTTTCCAATTGAGGTCCATCAAGGGTAGCATTGACGATAACGGGATAATTAGTTTCTTCAAGAAAAGCATATTTGAGGGAAGAAGGGAGTGGTTTAAGTTCAAGATTAGGAGGAGAAGATACCATACTCTTACCCACCGGTAGTGGTTCTACCTTTTCATCATGCAAACATTTTTCTTCAAGAGGTGGAGAGTCAAATGGTTCCTCTTCTTGCTTATCATCATCTATCAAGCTATACTCAACCAAACTATCAATAACTTCAATGGAATTCATTTGTTCAATCATTGGTTGTTTAAGAGCTTGAGAAAGCGAAAACTCTACCGACTCGTTCCCTATGTTAAATGATAACTTTCCATTCTTAACATCAACTATAGTTCCACTGGTAGCCATAAAAGGTCGACCTAAGATAATGGGGGTAATAGTGTCTTCGGGCATATCCATGACAACAAAGTCGGAGGGGATGAAGAATTTGCCAACTTGAACGGGTACATCCTCAAGTATCCCAAGTGGGTACTTGACGGACCTATCCGCAAGTTGAATCGACATGCTAGTGGGTCTCATCTCCCCCACACTAAGTCTCTTAGCAATTGAATAGGGTAATAAACTAACACTAGCCCCTAGGTCGCATAAAGCTTGATTAACAACAACATTTCCTACCCGACAAGGGATGGAAAAACTACCGGGATCATCTAGTTTCTTTGGCATTTCGTTCATAAGAATGGCACTACAATGACCCGTGAGAGAAACACATTCTTTGTCCTCTAAGGTTCTCTTTTTAGTCAAGACATCTTTCAAAACCTTAGAATAGAGGGGCATTTGAGAAATTACCTCGGTGAAAGGTAAAGCTACCTCTACTTTCTTCAACATATCCACGAAACGGCTAAATTGAGCATTCTCTTTGTGTGGCTATGCTCGCTCGGGAAAAGGCAATGGAGGGACAACAGTGGGAGGCGGTGGAACATTGGATTCTTCTTATTCTTCGGCTAATCGCTCCGCCTCTTTTCTTTTGGCTTCTTCCGCTTCCATTTGCTCTTTCTTCTTTCTTTGTTCTCTTAATTCATTCTCCGCATTTTGGAGGATATCAAACTCCGCTTGTATTCCCCGGTTTTGTTTGGGGGAAGAGGGAGATGATTCTTGTGGTGCACTTGGTTGATTAACCTTAGATAGGGTAGTCTTGGTGTTCAAGTTCAAATTCTTGTATGGGTCCTCAAGTTCTTTGCCACCTCTCAAAATTACGGCATTTGCTTGGTGTGAAGGATCTCTTGGGTTTTGGGGTTAAGCGGGCAAACCATGGGGTGGATGAATTGGTGCGGCTAAGGCTTTTGTCGCTTCTTGTGATTCCCAAACTTTTAGCCTTGCCTTGGTATCTTGATGTTCATTCCATAGTTGGCCAACGGTTCTTTGCAAATCATTATAGTCTCCCATGAGGGTCCTCCTTGACCAAATTGAGAATTGCTTGATTGGCCATAAGGTTGAGAGGGTTGATTGAATGGTTGTTGATTGTAACCTTGGTTACCATGAGAATTTCCTTGGAACCCTTGATTGTATCCATGATTAAAGTGATTACCATGTTGATTTTGGTAATTGTTGTAGTTGTTGGGAACATGGAAGTTGCTACCTTGTTTATTAAAGTTGCTCCTTTGATGAGGAGGCATATATGGGGGCATCTTTGGAGGTCCTTGGTTAAAAGGCCTTTGTTGACTTTGATTGAATGACCTCATTTGACTCCCTTGGGCGCGTGGCATCGGGTTTTGAACATTTTGATTTCCATAAGAGAAATTAGGATGAAACCTTGTGCCGGCATTGTAAGTATTAAAAAAGGGATCAAATTGAGGTCTTTGCCCATATACTTGTATAGCTTGAACTTCATTTGGCTCTTCAACATAGACTTCTTCATTAGGAATGCAAGAGCTAGAGTCGTGGCCATGATTGCCACAATGATCACATTGAACTTCCCATGTTAATAACTTTGGAGGAGATGGTTGTCTTGGAGGAACACTCCCTTGAATTTGGTATATACCTCTAGGAGTGGGCTTAGAATTCATGGCATCCATTCTCCTTTTCAATTCTTCAAGTTCCGTTTGGAATTTCAATTCATTAGAATTCGTAGATGAGTTCACTTCAACTTTCTTTCTAGAATCCCTCGATTGACCCATTCTAGAATCACTCCTTGCCATCTTCTCAATAAGATTTTTAGATGCCTCATCGGTGAGAGAAAAAAAGTCTCCTCCGGCGGCCGAATTGAGGTTTTCCTTGGTTCTTGATGAAAGGGTGTTATAAAACGTTTGGGTAGTTAGCCAATCGGGTATTCCATGATGTGGACAGTTGCGCAACAAGTCTCTAAATCTTTCCCAAGCCTCACTTAGGCTTTCAAATTCATCTTGCTTGAACGTTTGTATCTCCATGCGGTATTGATTAGTCTTTGACGGCGGAAAATATTTCTCCAAGAAGGCATTAGATAGTTGAGCACATGTTGTAAATGTATTAGCGGGATGGCCTTGAAGCCATCTAAGAGCTCCATCTCTTAGGGTCTTCAGAAATAATAAACGATGCAATTGGCATGAAGTTAACCCATTGAGACGTGCTCCTACTAATTTTTCTTTAAATGAAGCGATGTGCTCTTGAGCATCTTCTTGAGAAAAACAGTGAAATGTATCTTGTTGGACCGCATTGGTTAAAGAAGCTTTCAATTCGTAGTTCTCGGGAATCTCTCCGAAATCGACGGGAGATGGTGTTTCTTCATGTGTGAGTTGAGAGTGTGAACCTAGAGTCGCCATTGGTCGGATTGGTGGTGATGGTGGATTTGGATTTGGAGGGTTTGGAGAATTTGGTGGATTTGGAGAATTTGGAGGGGATGGAATTGGTGGTGGTGTTTTCGGTGATGGTGGTGGTGGTGGTGAATTATGTGATGTAGAAGGTATGGAAGGATTGTTTGGAGTGGGGTTATGTGATGTAGAAGGTGTAGAAGGTGAATGTGGAAGGATGGGATTAAGGTTAGGAGGTGATAATGAAGGATGTGGAATGATGGTGGTTGAGTTATTTCCTCGAAAACGCAATGCTCTAAAAGTCCTTTCCTGTTCCGGATCGAACCACAAGGGCGATGACGTGTTCCTGGGCATAAAACTCAATTAAACGGTGAGGCTCCTAGCACCTCGCGGAACTAGGGAAAAGAGAGAAGGGAAAAGAATCAAACACAACAACTAAAAACACAACAACTACTCGCCGTTCCCCGGCAACGGCGCCATTTTGATCGCCTCCCAATCGGATCGGTCGTTAACGAATGACAGGGGATCAAACGATATTTATAGACTCGGAATTATCACAAAAACAAACAAGTAATCGTGGTAAGTCGAGGTCGGTCCACAGGGAACGGTGTGTGTTTGTGAAGCTTAATGTGTCGTGTTCGATGCCTTAGAAGGGGGGTTTTCTTTTTGAGGTCGAGTCTATACTAGAGGGATTAGTGCGATGGTGGTTTAGAGTTGATCAATTTAGGGAAAAGCGTTAGGGAGAAGTCGGGATTCGGTACTTGGGGTCTAAGAAGGTCGGGATCGAGTTTTTGTCACAATGTCGATAAACTCACCTAAAAACCCGCTTTCGCGGTGAATGAGGGTAAAGTCCCTAATCATGGTAATTTCTACCCCGAGTTTCCCCATATTGATAGAAATTAGTCAAGGTCGGTCTAGTTGGCCGGACTAAAACAACGATGACACAACACCATAAATAAGATAAACCAACATGCAAGCAACCCACCAACATCCCTATATTCAAATAAACCAAGCCCTCATCCCTAAACTCCCCAACAAGAAATTTACACACAATTCATTATGAAATTCATCACAACATGCATATTAATTAGATTTGAACAAGATGATGATGAGAAAATATCACAAAAACTAAATAGAGATTAGTGAGTGGAAGAGAATTGTACCAACTATGTAGATCTATAAGAAATAAGAAGACATCATAGATAAAGATTGAATCTTTGGTGAATAAAATGGAGAACTTGTCACTAATCCTCCAATAAACCCAACAAATCTTCAAATAAACCTTGAATAGTCTTCTACAAACTTGAGATCTAAACAATTGTTGATGAGAATTGTGTAGATCTACTACTAATTACTTTATAAACTACTAAGAATTTTTTAGGATTTTTACTACTACTACTAATTGATGGTGTAATAAGATGGTGGAAGGGTGTAATGTCTTCCCTCCTTAGCACAATGGAGAGGTGAGTTTAGGCAATGAATTAGGGTAACATATATATAGTAATCTCTTAATAGATCCTTAACCTAAAGCCCAAATCCATCTTCATGCTCCATTAGTGAGACAATCTCCCTTTGCATCTCCATGGGGTGAAACTTCGCCCTGCGGACTCGTCAGTAATTCCCATCGGGTGAAATTTTCGCCCGGTGAGATTTTCTTCTTTTTTCGCGTTTTCGGCACGTCTTCACCATCGGGCGAAATTTCACCCGGTGGGCGAAATTTCGCCCGGTCAGTTTCGCCCGGTGGGTAAGCTCGGAAAATCTTCGGGAGGCAATTTTTACCGTCGGGTGAAATTTCGCCCGGTGGTGTCTCACCGGGTGAAATTTCGCCCGGTCATTTTTTATGGCCTCGAGTCTTGTCTCATTCTTCGTTTGTTCGATCGGATGGGTTTAAACTTTAAGTTGTGTGCTTTGCTCTTTGGATGGTTTTCCTTTCTCTTGTGCTCGTGGAAGCTCAATCGTGATTTTTGTAGCAAAACCTATCAAAATTGATAGAAAAACTACCAAACACACGTAAAACGCACAAGAGGGACGCTAATGCGAGAAGTACGCAGAATATGGTGATAATCGCACTCAAAACTCGCAAAACGAGGGAAAACGGGTCTAAATGGAGGGAAAAACGGTCTAAATTTAGCACACAACACAAACGCGCGTATTTCAAAATCAAACGATATCTTAGTAGAGGCCACTAATGTGCGGGCGGGGTTGGGTGCTCTTTGTGAAACTTCCCAACACGTACCCTCACCCCTTACTCAGAACCATGGTTTCCGGATGTCTGAATCCATTGGCACACGAGAGTCATTCAATACACGGTATCCGATAACGTCGGTATCGGTATCAAATGCAAAGGGACGAACCCGATAAACTCTGACATCCGAATGGGCCATACTTTGTGCATGGCCCACTAAGATATATAATGGGTTCGAACGGGCCCGAACTCCCACAAAGTTCGATGGCGACTCCAACTTCGATTTAAATTTCAATTCGGCCCATCCCATATGGAGATTCATTCGCCGCCCCAAACCCGCGCCTGGCCGCGTCGGGGTGGACCTATGTCATGTCCACAAATAGTAATATAAATATAGAATCATCACGTGGGATTATACTAAAATATTTATGATGTGATATAATATACTAAAAATATTTATTTATTTATTATTATTATACTACTATTATTATTACAGTTCTATATACTTTCCTAATAATATTATTATACATTTTTATGATTATGTTTTCCATATTAACAAACTTAAATAAAAAATAACCAATGAGAATATACTTTCCTATATTATAATAGAGAGTGATACAATAAACATGTAAATAGTTTGATTCGGCTCATTCCTTTTAGTAAAAGATTGGGCCGAGTTTTTTTTATTTACAATTAAATTAAGGAGACGAACAGTGATGACTTAGTTTAGATTGTATCCATTGCTTGGAATTCAAATTTAATTTCCTTCCATACTTCACAAGCAGTAGCTAGCTGTGGACATGACGTAGGTCCACCCCGACGCGGCCACGCGCGGGTTTGGGTAGGCGAATGAATCTCGTGGTAAGATTGTTCTCGGGTTCGAAATTTAAGTCAAAATGAAGTCGCCACCGAATTTTGTGGTTATACGGAACCATTCGAGCCCACTCTATGTCGTCATGGGCTATACACAAAGTAAGCCCACTTCGATTTCAGAGTTTATGGGGCTCGTCCCTTTGCATTGTTACATCGATATCGTTTACACCGACTTTCGTATATAAAATGACTCTCGTACGCCAGTGGTTTCGGACATCCAGAAACCAAGGTTCTGAGTAAAGGGTGAGGGTACGTGTTGGGAAGCCCACTAAGGACACCCAACCCCGCCCGCACAATGGCGGCCTCTACTAAGACATCGTTCGTGTTCGTGTACGCGCGCTAGTAAAACGATTAAATGATATGCAAACAGCGTTTTCGGGCTAAGCATGTGAATTATTGGTTTGCTACGTCATTTAATGCATCTAACTATGGTCGAAATTGTTTATCATGTGATGTTCATTTAAATAAATAAATGGCAAACATCAAAAATAGAAAACTCGTAAATAAATTACAAATTACACGGGCGGATACAACCCGGAATTCACAATACAACGAGCAATAAAATAGAATAATTGAATAGGAAGTGGTAGACGTTAACTAGAAACGGACCCGTATATAATAAATATAAACTAGACCGTAAGTTGTGCAAACGGACGAATTTCGATTAAATACACATTATATGGTGTATTAAACAAAGGACGGAGGTTCGAGACCTAGGTGTGGTGCTAACCCGATCTCGAACCTCGATGCCTTGTCCCGACTTATCACCTCGAGAAATGGAGTCTAAATTAATTATGTGTCGGATACGACTAAAGAGTCGTCGACATAAAATTAATAGTGCGAGACCGTCGATCAAAGTCATTCTACGTGTCGTGAAATGCATGGGTTTTGAAAAGAGGAGGGTCACGTGATTGAGTATGCACGTGTCGACTAAAAGTCGTAAAAAAATGACGAGACTCGAATGTTGCATTAGAGCTCTCGGTTTTCTGGGCTACAGGACCCACTCGATCGAGTCATGGTCTGACTCGGTCGAGTGTGTCTTTAACGTAGCTACTGTCCAGATTTTTGGGTGCTACTCGATCGAGTGGCCTACGTACTCGGTCGAGTAGCCCCTGTACGAGTGATAACTCGTTTCATTTTATTTAGCAAAATCGATGGTCGGCTAAATTAAATACAAACATTGCACGATTGAATTTAATTCGGCTTCCGGTGCTGTAATCGTGTATGCATGCGATTATAACACCGTTATCGGATTTTTATGAAAACGTTATCGTTTAAATTAGAAATTTTGAATTAGTGATGAAATTGCATCCCTCTACGTCACGACATCGAAACCAATCCTTTCGGATTATGTGATGTCGGTTTTCGTGTCAACGGGTTCCGCACTAATCTTGGAAATGGGATCAAATACGTTCAACTATGACCGATCACGATCACATCACGTCCTTGAGCACATTGGGGCGGCACTCCTCGAAAGGGCGCCACCTCCGTCGTTACTCGTAAAGGAATTAGATGGACTTTAGGCAATCGTCATAGTCAAACGTATTCGAAACCGAGATTTTGATATTAGTATGTATATATACACGGTATAATAATGTTAGATGTTAGAATACGGAATTAAAGTGTTAGTATACAAAAATGGAAGTTAGTGTTAGAATACATAAATAAAATGTTAGTATACAAGAATAAATAAAAAGTTAGTATGCACAAAATTAAAGGTTAGTGTTAGCGGTTAGCAATAATAGTAATAATAATAATAATAATAATAATAATAATAATAATACTATACATACATACATACATATATATATATATATAATCGAAAAAAGGGAAAGGAGAAAAAGAAATGGGGTTTGATGACACCCTCAACCTATATGCTTAAATGGCCTCGGAAACGAACTCGTAGTAGCGGCGTGTGCGCGGGAGTGTCGAGATATGTAGGGTGAGTTAGGGTCTGTTTGGTTAGGGAGAGGATGCTCTCGGGTCTTTGGCGAGTTTTGATCTCGAGTTTTGATTGTATGTGTATGTGTATGTGTAATGGATGATTCGTCGGTTTTCGAGGGACGAAGGACTCGGTTTTTGTGTGTATTTCTTAGGGTTGCTAAGGGCTTGTAATGTAGTGTAGTATGGTAGGATTAGGGTAGAAATGTAGACTAAGAATGCATGGAAAAAAGCTTGTGAAATGAATGGGGTTAAGGGGGTATTTATAGGCTTTACCCCCCGACCTAGGGTCACTCGATCGAGTGCCCTTCAAAACGGGCCTGATCTGTTGAATGACGCTCCACTCGACCGAGTGGGTCTATCCACTCGATCGAGTGGATCAAGAGGATCGGGATATTTTAGGAAGGTGTTGACCTTGTTTGATTTGATTGATTTTTGAATTCTGATTTTGTGCGCCAGTTTTCGAGAATGAATTTGGCTGATTTGTGAGACGGTTTCATCTTTGACCGGGTTTTGACCCGGTCGCCAAAAGACGGGATTTATTTTTGGTGTCGGTTTTGGCCCAATTAAGAATTACTAAATACTCCCTCCGGACACAATTTATCGCCCCGCTTTCCTTATTTGGCAGGTTTTTATTTTTTGCCCCACTTCTCCACTTTCCTTTTCTATCTTACACTTTTACCATATTATCCCTCTTTCTATCCTTTATTTACAAGAAATGCCATTGAATTTTATACTTTAAGGCCCACCATTCATTTCTTTACCATTTTATATTCATTTTTCACTACTCCACCATCATTTTTTACCATTTTATATTCCTTCCTTATTTTACGTGCAAAAGTGAGCGGGGCAATAAATAATGACCGGAGGGAGTAAAAAATTTAGAAATAAAATTATATCTATATTTTATTTATGCCCGGCTTGTTCTTTCTTTTCAGGAATTCGACATGCGCGGTACAAAGTTCAGGATCCAGAACTTTTTAGTTCATTCTAATACAATTTTAAAAATTAACGCCTTTTTAGCTCTCGCAGACTCCTTATGAATTTGGAAAATTTTTTGATGTAAAAATAAACATTAATGATGATTTTTACGTAGGATACCTATCCAGAAGTTTTCGCAACTCCCCGCTTTTGGGCAACCCTCTCAACAATTAAGAGATCCTTTCGAGGAACACGGGGACAAGTTGAATAAGAAACAAAGATTTTAAAAAACAATAGATGAAACAGTTTTAAAAAAAGTTATAAATTTATCGCAATTCTTAAAATAAATCCATTTTTTTTATTTCACGACGAAAGAATTTTGAGCGAATTTGATGATCCGTCGGTACGTCGTCGTCAGGTATTTTTTCTTGCTGCTCTAACTCATCAATTAATGTGTAGTATCTGGTGTCAGAATTCAAAAATTCTTTCTATTTTAACTTGCCCCCCGCCGTGATTGAATGAGAATCATTTCTTCTGGAACAATCAAAAATTTTTTGGTTGAAATAACTGAGTTTTTGGTTATTTGATCAAGTAGTGGGATTTTCCTTGGGAGGTATCGGGAAGGAATTGGAATGTAATCGATTCATGCAGAAGAAAAGGTTCTCTATTGGCTTCTTTATTTCTTCATGTTCAAAAAAACAAGTACCTTATGAGCAGGCTCGACAAAATCCTTGTACGCAATTTTTGTTTTTCTTCTAGACGAATACGATATTGAGATCTTTTTCCAGAACGTGATTGGGCTCTAAGATCACAACATATAGCTAGTTTGACGGAACCAATTGATTTTTGAAAAGGAGATTCAAACAATCTTTCTAGTTACTTCGTTCTCTATTTCCAAAAAAGAGTGGTATTTGCTAGTAACAACAAAATGGAGGCATTTTGCGGCTTTTGTTGTTGCTGGAACTATGTGGTATGGTTCATATTTCTCTTTCATTTGTTTCGAGAAAAGAAAGAAATATATTAATCAATTCCGATTCTTCCAAAAAGATTGATAAAATCAGCCATTCGCAACATCTTTCGGCTAACCTAGCCTCCTCCGTCCCTCGGGACCAACAAGGGGGTTTCTTTCCTACAGCTCAAAAAATCGGCGTTTTAGACGCACGTGAGGGGTTATTTCTTGGTTTTGTCCAGTCATTAATAGGAAACTTCTTCTGTCTCCCAAGCTGCCACTGTCTAGGCGGCGAACGTTCTCCTGTGCTTCCAGACATGCTGAGCTCCACATATTTTTGTTCTTTTCTATTCTTTGGTTATGTGTGGAAAGATAGAAATAAAATGACCACTGTTTTGATTTTAAATTCAAATATAAAATAAACGTCGGATTCTTTTATAGGTGGCAATTAATATTTTTTGGAATCTCTGGTACTTTCAACTTCATGATTGTATTCCAGGCCAAATATTTTTATCCGCCGATCTATTCAATTCTGGTCTTTTGATTCTTGCTCGAGCCGGATGATGAAAAATCAGCATGTCCGGCTCTTTCGGGAAAATCATGATTGGGATAGCGTAGCCAAGATGAACATTCGCGATCAAAGATCATAACCCCAAATTGGAATTCATTTATCAACAGATTTTTTTTCTTCCCGGAATAGATTCCATTTTGAGAGAGTTGAAAAAGCGCGTAAAATTGGCTATAGTTTAACTCTTTTGGGTAACGTCTCCAAATTTTTATATAATCAACATGTTTTTCCAAGTTTTTGGAATGCTCCAAATTCTACCTGAGCATCTAAATCGGGGTCCGCTATGGTGAAATTGGTATACACGTTGCTCTTAGGAAGCAGTGCGAGAGCATCTCGGTTCGAGTCCGAGTGGCGGCATGGCACACTATCTAATCATAAGAAATATAAAAAAAAGAAATTCGGGGAGACAGTTATTGCCTATTCTAGCAAAACCGCCAGTAAAAATAAGAATTCTCTCTTTTTCTGACAGAAAAAACTGCAGTGGATCCGTTAGATTCAACATCAACCATGCTCCAACCTCGGATCGTTGGCCTTTCTTAGTTCGTGGTTCGATATTCTGGTGTCCTAGGCGACAAACGGGATTTCAATCTTCATCAATCGAAAAAAGTCTTGGATAAGAATCTACAACGCACTAGAACGCCTCTGCCCTTTCTCAACGCATTTCTTTAGACAAAGACTCCGTTTTTTCCTCTGTTTTGATCTAAGATTTCAATTCTTCCTTGTTTCAGCAATAGATCCTGAGGGAAAAGTGTTGCTAAATTAATACCGTCCGTGATTTCCGTGAGGAATCCTCTTTTCGACTCTGACTCTCCCACTCCAGTCGTTGCTTTGTTTGGCACATGCCCGCTCTAACCGAGATCTTTGGAGATGATTCCGTTAATTTCTTCTGTTAGGATCTTTTTTTTAATCAGATCGAACTGAGTACGGGTTTTTGGGGTTATCTCACCCTCGCGGGATCGCGACCCTTTGTCCCGGCCATTGTAGCACGTGTGTCGCCCAGGGCATAAGGGGGATCTCCTATTGCTTCGAAAGAATTGAGCGAGGAGCCGTCAAATGACAAAGACATTGTTGAGAAAAAGATGGCTTTTCCTACAGATGTACGGGGTCGGGTTGTTTCTTGGGCTTCCGCGGAAGATGAACATTCGCGATCAAAGATCATAGCCCGAGCGATTCATCCTTCCCGAACGCAGCATACAACTCTCTCGAATTTCTTGCCCCACCCCCTTTTTGAACCCAGATGAAGTTCTGACCATCTGCCAGAGAAAAAAAAACCCCCGAGCCAAGTGGAGCATGCATGAAGGAGTCAGACGCTTCTTCGGATCATTTGATTGGAATGAAATTTGGAATGGGTATACTTGATGATATGAATCATTTGAGAAATTTTTTGATCCTTCCATTAAAAAATCTAGTAAAAAAGAACATAGGAGTCGTCGCGCACTTGTCTGGTCGGGAGAAGCTTATTTGTCTTATAGTTTAGCAGGATTTTGTCGAGCCTGCTCATAGGGTACTTAAATAAGACAGAGCAGCATAACCCAGTACCATCATACTTACGAGATGAACATTCGCGATCAAAGATCATAGCCCTTATGAAAGATCAGCCCTTTGTATCTGTGTTTTCACATCGAGAATTCTTTGTCGGACCCACTGGACCAGAAGCTTCTCAAGCCAAAGTGATAAGCAAAAATATTCTGATAAAGACGTTCTTCGGTAATATCATCATGACCTCCAAATAACAGGGGTCAAGGTCGGCCAGTGAGACGATGGGGGAACCCTGAACAGACTGCCGGTGGTAAGCCGGAGGGAAACTTTGATGAATAACTTTTTTTATTGAGTTATTCTTTTCTACCCTCCTGGAGCCTTTTTTTCATGCTTTACCAGAGGTCTGGAGAAAGCTGATGGCCGAGCCAGAAAATTTTAACAAAATGAAAGAAATCTCTAACCTTCTTTTTTTGTCCAAGTTGCTTCTCTTTTCAGATAGATTCATATCTGAAAGAGGTTGAATTCTCGACGTAGATGCTACATAGTGGGTTCTCATCCTTCAGAGCCCAAAATTGTGGTCATTTTATTTCTATCTTTGTTGCTCCTGGGGTAGCCAAACAGGGCTTAGCCGATCTTATTACTACCGAATCAAACTGAACAATTAGAACTTGACCCGGTTTTAAGTGCAGTCCATTTGTGTATTTCAATCGAGATACCGTCGGAAAGGGACATTAATTCTTTAACTATCTCTCCAGGGATTGTGAAAGAGGGTCAAAAAAAGGGCAATCCTGAGCCAACTCCTTTTATTTTCATTTTTTATTGGCCAAACTATTTGGGCACTAGGTCCAATGTGAGTAGGATCGCTAAAAATTTTTTCCCATTGGTAGCGTTAACGTTATTCCATCTAGGATTAGAAATAGGCGAAATCGGACCCGCTTTTCGCATCGTTCAGACGAAGTTTTACCATAACATTCCTCGAATTTATAACCGGTTTGCGGAGATGAACCAGCACCACAAATGGCGAAGTGAGCAGCACCCCCTTATTATAAGAATCTAAATCTTAAGTGTCCTTTGGATATTGAACATTCTAGAATACCGTTATTGTTTTCATAATCTAAACCTTGATATCAATGAAATACCTATGGTTTGGTACAAAATAAATGATATAAATTATCTCGTACTTCGTTTCAATATTAATTGAAACTGCCGGTCACCTTCGTCAAAAGGTTACTGATCTATTATGTCGTACAAATTCCCTGAGCTGGTTTAGATTAATCCTAACCGAATGCTCCTATTTGTGGTGTACAATTTCGTTGAAAATACTAAGACTGAACCGAAAAATGGGTGCAGAGACAGCCAGGAGGTTTGCCTAGAAGCAGCCCAAAAAAAAAGGTCCGTTGGGCGCCAAGCATCTATGTCATAATAGATACGAACAAAAAAATTTTGATTTAATTAATTCATTAGAAAAAAAAGGCCCAAAGAGAATTTTTTGGGATTTTCCACGGGAAAAGGGCCCCTGACCAATTTGAAACAAAAATAAAAAGAAACATAGTTTTTCTAAAATCAAACTTTGTTGTTCAGTTGCGGTGCTAATGAATCAGAAATTAAATATAGAGTTCGGGTTCGAAATTTTTAATAGTCCATTTTTCCCTAATTCACACTTTTATCCGATATGGGAAGCAACATCTGTTGATGAGTGGGCGAAATAAAGATTTGATAAGCTAATAGCTTTTTGGATCGCCAAATGTTCGGGAGTTCTTCTATTCAAGCCTTTTTCTTCTTCTTGTTACTGGATATCTCGGGATCATACCCTTCATTCCACTTCCAGTTCCAGTTCGGGATGGATTGGTGTGGTTCCTCTACACCTAATGTGATGCGATGAGTTGGTTATTAGTTTGTATAGTATCCTCGTACATGGTGAATAACCAAATTCCAATTGAAATGACCACAATGGAAGTAAACATATTAGTAACAGAGCCTTCTTCTTGTTACTGGATATCTCGTTCGTACACATCTTCTCTTTGTTTTTCGATTAGTCTCATTTTATTGGGAACGACCCACTGGGCCTGGATTTGAGGTCGGTTTTGAGAGATTTGCACTCCGCTAAATGCCCACGTCAGATACTATTGATTCCGAGTCCGTATTCGAGCGTATTAAGTCACGTTTACGTCCTATCATCATCGGGTGTTTTATCGGGAACTGCTATAGACACTAGCAGGCAAAATGCGGGTGTCTACAGAGCCCCCACTCTGACTGAGGCTTGGACAAGGCGAAAGTCAGAGTATCTACCAGGCCAATCGCAGATTACGACCTGGAAGCCTACCGGTCGGGTCGTTTATAGTCCATTAGACTTGCGTGAAGGGCTCGCCAGCCATAAGAAAAGGGTCATACCTGTCCTGATGATGATAGCTCCGTGGGGAGTCGAACTTGTCTTTGGAGTCATAGGTGTACCCGTATGCCGACACATCACATCTTGGATGTAGCATTCCATGAGAAACACCGACTCATGCTGGGGAGTAAAGTAGCTGCGCAAGGACTTGCTTATAAAGTCTTGGGTGTATCCGTATGCCGACACATCACATCTTGGATGTAGCATTCCAGGAGAAACACCGCCTTTGTTATTCCGTTGGGAAGCACTAGCTGGTACCTGAAATGTTAGATACATAGGCAGAAATAGCAGGCATAGTATATAGCAAGATAGCACATAGGAAATGCAGTTAGCATCTATAGACTGGCTTGCGCTGGGGAAAATGGTTTTTGCTTCATTTTGAAATCGAAGTCCTGAAAGCAACTCACGTGCTAGGAGATAGGTTTTCAAAATTGAAAGGGGTAGAAAAGAATTTTGCAGTTTAAATAGACCGAAATTTGATCTTGTTGAAAAGGATTTTCTCAAATGGCTAAGTTTTGCAAATTTCAAAGCAAGGATTTGAAAAGAGAGGTAGACATACCGACAGACTCGACTCTGGACGTGACAGGACGAGTTGACAGACACGACTTAGAATCTTGAAGGGGTTGGACTGTGATTCGGTAGGGGGTGGGCCACCTAAGACGACAAGACTCTTAAGCTGCACTAATCCATAGCCTAGGCGAGTGGCAACACGGTCGAACATCGAAATGGGAAGGATGTGATATAGGGGAATTGCAGTAGCCTGTAATGAGACTGTTTCTGCATGACAAGACTTAGTATTAGCAATGCTACAGCCTAGTGCTCTTTTGAATTTTTGGTTTTAGGGTACATTCCCAAAGTGGGTGTCACTTCGAGTCCCTGACGGATTCTTGTCTTCGACTAGGCCGAGTACTAGGACACACTATAGAAAGGAGGCTAAATTTTGAAAGTCATTTGGATTATGTGAGTGGATGGAAGACTTCTGTCTAATAGAAGCTCCCAGGACGACAAAGCTAGCTGCTAAGAACATGACAGTGTTGTGACCGGAATAACGGTGCCTTTTTTTGAATTTGTGGGTGTGGGTGGTTGTGCCTTTGTTGAAAGGCTGCCTACGTATTCACGTGTAGTGAAATCAAACCAAGCCGTAGTTCAGTGGATTGGAAGATATATATGTTATGGGGCCTAGTTTATTAGGGCTTTGTGTGTAACTAGCCATAACGATGGTGTAGGCTAGGTGAGTTCCCAATGATGTCTTGATCAACGGGCTAGAACAGTTAGGATGTTGATCCTGTGACTGTGAGCGTTCTCCGGGGTAGCCTCCAGAGGTGGTGTGAACTATTTGGGCATGTTCTATGTTGACCGCAGGTTGAGTTCCCGTGTTTTGGGGCTGGTAACTGGTTTGGATGTTTTTGGAAATGTGGTGCCAGGCAATAAGTGGCTTTGATGTTTCGAAATCTGGAGCTCCATTTTGTGGAGCTAAGGCTTCGAGGGTAAGGTATTGTAATATGGTAGGAAAGGGGGAAGTCGAGTAAAAATGACTCGAACTTCGATTGGGCAGGTTTGATGATGCGGGATCTGGTTTCCATGTCTGGCCTTAATGGTTAGGGTGTATCCTATGGAGCTAGAATCCTCAAAATTCCGGGCTGTCTCTTAGCCTAGGTCTCGGGAAGGTCTTGAGGGTTGTAATGTGGGAAGGCTAAGTGTGGTGTTAGCTGACCAGCTTGATTGTCTCTCCCCTATTTGATGGTATAGACATCAATAATTTTTGAATTGACCGTACCCTGGTCAAGGGACTTTCACTGAGCTGACCGTTGACCACGGTCATGGGTATTTGAATTTTGTGTGTTTTTTTTGTTTGTTTTTTGGGTTGACCTCTTAGCCCCGGTCGTGGGATTCTTCATTTGAGTTGACCGTGCCCCGGTCAAGGGATTGACCGTATCTGGTCGAGGGATATTTGGGAGTTCTTTTTTGATCATGGCCAGCTCTTTTGTTTTGGGCCTTTTGCTTCTTTTTTTTTCCTTGGACTTTAGATTTTTTTGTCCAACTCTTTTTTTCTTTTTTTCTTTTTTTTTTCTTCACAGTAATCCCCTCCTATGGTGTTGTGGGTGGATATGGGGGTGGGCCCATCGGTTGGATTAGGCTTGTGGAGCTAAACCTTTGTAAGGTGTAAGCCTAGTTGGTGTTTATGTGAGTGCAACTCGGATGGAGTACTCTACGGTAAGCATGGTGATTTGGATCTCGGTATTGTCATCATAATTCCGAGCAGGCTTAGTGGGAGCATCGTCCCGGGTTGGGTATTTTTGGCATCAAGCCTATAGAGTCATGATGCTTCTTTTCTTTTGCTTCTGGTCAGACTAAATGCCTAAGGTAGGGATTGGTTAGTCTGATTGGAGGGGTGTTTATTGTGGGAAATGGGCTTGCCTCCCGTCTTGAACCCAAACTAGGAGACTGCCTAGATTTGCCATAGAATTCGATAGCGCTCCTACTAGGGGTAGTTTCGTGGCTTTCTATACCAGACATGGAACAGGTAAAGGAAAACATGGGTCTCAGTTCATGTAGTCATTATAGATGTGCCTATAATAGTCACGTGCATGTGCTCACAGTGTATGATGGTGTTCATCATGTTCTCGGAAACACATAAGGGAAGCATATATGAGAGATTGAAAAAGCTGATTTTATTGGAATGCGAAAAGAGGACAGAATACAGTTGACTCTGACTCTGACTTTGAAATGAGGATGTAGGATATCCTAGACTCGGACTCAGACTTAGACTCGAATCGAATCCGGACTTTCGGATACTTGGTTGGTCGTTTCTTTTTGGTAAGGTCCTTGATTGGAGGAAACGACAGGTGCCACGACTCGCCTAAACTCGACTTTGCGCGAATGCAAGAGAGGGAGTCAAACTAGACATGGCCCGGGGTGACGGGTCGACAAAGACTCTTGGACCGGGATACTCGAACGTTGACCTAAATGAGGTAACAACTCTGGCTTGGACTCGATTGTGAGACTCAAGCTGCACGAGGGTAAGTCCGAAAATGGGGCGACCGTATTTGACCGCGTCACGTGTTCGGACCAACCGCGGCGACCTTAACCTAGGTGACTCGAGTATTCGTAGCATGTGTACGACTCAAAGAAAGCATCATAAGGATGTCGGTGTAGGATGAACGTAAGGTACCCCTTAAGGTGACCGTGGTCGAATGCTCGGGTGGAGGACAATCCCCAAGTGAGACTAAAGACTCTGATAGGACTCAGATGGTGCGGCATCTAAATGACTCGAAAGTGATAGACGTGAGACACCACGTGTAGGACATGACCCTCAGAGCAACCGTGATTGATCGCTCTCCTAAAGGGTAGCCCCCGAGTGAGATTGTAGGTTTTGCTAAGACTCGAGTGTCGGACGAGTGACCCTTAGATGTAAAGATCACGAACCTTTAGCTACAGGGCTATGCCTTGTAAAAGGTTGACTCGGCCTCGAGGAAAGGCAGACGGGTAAGGGAAGAAACTTGCGATGTAAGATCGGCAGAGTTTCGACGCTAGAGACCCTTGACTTGACTTGAATAAGGATAGACCCTGTGATTAGGGTAGACTCTTAAGTTAAAGGATTTGAATTGGGATGACTCGACTAACGGATCGAAAGACAGGCAAAATTCCCCTAGGAAAGGTCGTGGGGACCGTCCTGTCGGTGGGAAAAATTGCGTGGGACTTTCTAGTTAGGACTCGAGTGTATGGATGAACCTTCCATTTACGAGTGTATGACTCGTATTGGTCGGTTGTGCCTTTAGGATAAGGCGGACTAGGATGGGGAAGAAACCCGTGATGTAGGATCGACGGAGTTTCGACGCTATAGACCTTCGACATATTATGAAAAGACCCGACACACGGATAACGGTAGATCCTATAATAAGGAAGGTTTTTGAAAAGATGATTGAATTTTGAAAATTGAGAGGACGGTCCTGAAACTGGTAGTGGGCCAATAGGACCGGGCATTTTGAAATGTTAGAATGTTTGCGAGTAAATTCGCGTTTTGAAAAATTGGGAGACGGTCCCGTCTTTTGAAATTGGCAACATGCAGACAGGACCGGTTTTTTGAAAAGTTGAATTTTTGAAAATTTGAAAATTTGAATATCGAAAATAAATTTCCGAAAATTTGAAAATTGAAAATGAAATCCCGAAGATTTGAGAATCGAAAATGACATCTCGGAGATTTGAGAATCGAGAATGGAATCTCGAGGATTTGAAAATCGCGAATGGCATCACGAAGATTTGAATATTGAAATTGAATTTTGAAAATTCGAAAATCGAATGGGGATCGGAAATTCAAATTGAAATGGATAGCATGCCGGCTAAAAAAAGGCTTGTTTTGAGTCAAATCGTAAGTCTAATTTTCGGCAGCATTCCGAGTTTTTTGAAATTGGATATTTTGAAAAGATGAGTCCCGAAACGGACAGTATTTCGGGTTTTTCAAAATTTGGTGTTTTTGGAAAGATGCATTTTTTGAAATGATGATTTTTGATAAAATGACACGGAAACCAAGTAGCATGTAGTCAAACAAGCATTATAACGACGCTTATGTATGCATTACGCTAAGTCTCGGTCGGTCGAAATAGGGTCTATACCAACAACTATGGCTCTCTCGTAAATCAGGACGGACTCCCTAAGCCGAGTTGGTCTTAGGACATGCCGCAAAACCCATACGAGTTCGGCCATAGAAGTCTTTAGCGCACCCATGTAGGAATGCACCGCGGTATAGTGGGACGTCGGTCACAAGTAACCGGCCCGGGAAAAAATGGGTTATGCATGAATCATTAAACTAATGCGCGCACACTAATATTCGAACGATTTCTCTTCGAGTCTCACCCTAGGAACCCCGATGACATGTGGTACATCAGGTATCCCCAGCGGAGTCGCCAAATTGTGGACATGACGTAGGTCCACCCCGACGCGGCCACGCGCGGGTTTGGGTAGGCGAATGAATCTCGTGGTAAGATTGTTCTCGGGTTCGAAATTTAAGTCAAAATGGAGTCGCCACCGAATTTTGTGGTTATTCAGAACCATTCGAGCCCACTCTATGTCGTCATGGGTTATACACAAAGTAAGCTCACTTCGATTTCAGAGTTCATGGGGCTCGTCCCTTTGCATTGCTACATCGATACCGTATACACCGGCTTTCGTATATAAAATGACTCTCGTACGCCAATGGTTTCGGACATCCGGAAACCAAGGTTCTGAGTAAGGGGTGAGGGTACGTGTTAGGAAGCCCACTAAGGACACCTAACCCCGCCCGCACAATGGCGGCCTCTACTAAGACATCGTTCGTGTTCGTGTACGCGCGCTAGTAAAACGATTAAATGATATGCAAACAGCGTTTTCGGGCTAAGCATGTGAATTATTGGTTTGCTACGTCATTTAATGCATCTAACTATGGTCGAAGTTGTTTAGCATGTGATGTTCATTTAAATAAATAAATGGCAAACATCGAAAATAGAAAACTCGTAAATAAATTACCAATTACACGGGCGGAATACAACCCGGAATTCACAATACAACGAGCAATAAAATAGAATAATTGAATAGGAAGTGGTAGACGTTAACTAGAAACGGACCCGTATATAATAAATATAAACTAGACCGTAAGTTGTGCAAACGGACGAACTTCGATTAAATACACATTATATGGTGTATTAAACAAAGGACGGAGGTTCGAGACCTAGGTGTGGTGCTAACCCGATCTCGAACCTCGATGCCTTGTCCCGACTTATCACCTCGAGAAATGGAGTCTAAATTAATTATGTGTCGGATACGACTAAAGAGTCGTCGACATAAAATTAATAGTGCGAGACCGTCGATCAAAGTCGTTCTACGTGTCGTGAAATGCATGGGTTTTGAAAAGAGGAGGGTCACGTGATTGAGTATGCACGTGTCGACTAAAAGTCGTAAAAAAATGACGAGACTCGAATGTTGCATTAGAGCTCTCGGTTTTCTGGGCTACAGGACCCACTCGATCGAGTCATGGTCTGACTCGGTCGAGTGTGTCTTTAACGTAGCTACTGTCCAGATTTTTGGGTGCTACTCGATCGAGTGGCCTACGTACTCGGTCGAGTAGCCCCTGTACGAGTGATAACTCGTTTCATTTTATTTTCCAAAATCGATGGTCGGCTAAATTAAATACAAATATTGCACGATTGAATTTAATTCGGCTTCCGGTGCTATAATCGTGTATGCATGCGATTATAACACCGTTATCGGATTTTTATGAAAACGTTATCGTTTAAATTAGAAATTTTGAATTAGTGACGAAATTGCATCCCTCTACGTCACGACATCGAAACCAATCCTTTCGGATTATGTGATGTCGGTTTTCGTGTCAACGGGTTCCGCACTAATCTTGGAAATGGGATCAAATACGTTCAACTATGACCGATCACGATCACATCACGTCCTTGAGCACATTGGGGCGGCGCTCCTCGAAAGGGCGCCACCTCCGTCGTTACTCGTAAAGGAATTAGATGGACTTTAGGCAATCGTCATAGTCAAACGTATTCGAAACCGAGATTTTGATATTAGTATGTATATATACACGGTATAATAATGTTAGATGTTAGAATACGGAATTAAAGTGTTAGTATACAAAAATGGAAGTTAGTGTTAGAATACATAAATAAAATGTTAGTATACAAGAATAAATAAAAAGTTAGTATGCACAAAATTAAAGGTTAGTGTTAGCGGTTAGCAATAATAATAATAATAATAATAATAATAATAATACTATACATATATATATATATATATATATATATATATATATATATATAATCGAAAAAAGGGAAAGGAGAAAAAGAAATGGGGTTTGATGACACCCTCAACCTACATGCTTAAATGGCCTCGGAAACGAACTCGTAGTAGCGGCGTGTGCGCGGGAGTGTCGAGATATGTAGGGTGAGTTAGGGTGTGTTTGGTTAGGGAGAGGATGCTCTCGGGTCTTTGGCGAGTTTTGATCTCGAGTTTTGATTGTATGTGTATGTGTATGTGTAATGGATGATTCGTCGGTTTTTGTGTGTATTGCTTAGGGTTGCTAAGGGCTTGTAATGTAGTGTAGTATGGTAGGATTAGGGTAGAAATGTAGACTAAGAATGCATGGAAAAAAGCTTGTGAAATGAATGGGGTTAAGGGGGTATTTATAGGCTTTACCCCCCGACCTAGGGTCACTCGATCGAGTGGCCCTAGTGCACTTGATCGAGTGCCCTTCAAAACGGGCCTGATCTGCTGAATGACGCTCCACTCGACCGAGTGGGTCTATCCACTCGATCGAGTGGATCAAGAGGATCGGGATATTTAAGGAAGGTGTTGACCTTGTTTGATTTGATTGATTTTTGAATTCTGATTTTGTGCGCCAGTTTTCGAGAATGAATTTGGCTGATTTGTGAGACGGTTTCGTCTTTGACCGAGTTTTGACCCGGTCGCCAAAAGACGGGATTTATTTTTGGTGTCGGTTTTGGCCCAAATTAGTCTCATTTTATTGGGAACGACCCACTGGGCCTGGATTTGAGGTCGATTTTGAGAGATTTGCACTCCGCTAAATGCCCACGTCGGATACTATTGATTCCGAGTCCGTATTCGAGCGTATTAAGTCACGTTTACGTCCGATCATCATCGGGTGTTTTGTCGGGAACTGCTATAGACACTAGCAGGCAAAATGCGGGTGTTTACACTAGCTCAGGACTCCATTTGCAAGCTTCGCGAATAATAGTATTACCCTCGCGAGCAAGATCACGCCCTTCATTACGAGCTTGTACACATGCTTCTAGGGCTACTCGATTCACTACAGCACCCGGTGCATTACCCCAAGGGTGTCCTAGGGTTCCTCTACCAAACTTTAGTACGGAATCATCTCCAAAGATCTCGGTTAGAGCGGGCATATGCCAAACGTGAATACTTCCCGAAGCAACGGGCAGAACACCTGGTGTAGAAACCCGGTATTCTTTCAGGAGCAGTATGGGCAAATGAGGCGTGGGGCTCATATTAGAATTGGGACCCAAAGGAAACTTGGGCGTTCATTACTTGGACTGTATTTGCAATTTATTTACATATTAGAACAAATAAAAATTTTCAGGGTGCAAATTCTGCAATTGTAGCTTTTATAGGATTTCTTATAATTTGGATCAGCTATTTTGGAGTCAATCTCTTAGGAATAGAGCTACATAGTTATGGTTCATTCACATTAACACTAAATTTAATAACATAACACTAAATTCTAAATTGAATTGAAGAAAAAACTTTACAAATACAAACATAAGACAAAGTGTTTTTTTATCAACTTACAAACAGGTGAGAACCATTTTAATGGTTGCCATGAGTCTTTCTTCATTTTTTGTGGAAACAAAAAAATAATACCTACAGTGGAAGAGAGGGACTAATCAGTTATTTTGTTCAGTGCCCCAAACATTCCAATATTAGCATTGATGGTACGTAAATGTAACTCGTTGTTCAAACGACTATTCAGAGTTCCTAAAGCTCCTTGTAAAGCTTGTTGGAAAACCTGTTGTCGGACTTGATTATCTTTTGACTTACTCTTCTTCTTTGGACACATTTGGCATGGGGCTAGAACCTTGTTCAGAGATGTTTTTGCTGGTATTGACCCCGATTTAGATGCTCAGGTAGAATTTGGAGCATTCCAAAAACTTGAAGATCCTACTACAAAAAGACAAGGAGTCTAATAGAAGATTTTTCCTATATTTTTTTGTGATTTGACATAGGATACTAAATAAATCAAAATTTGTATCTATTTTTCATGATATTATGCACGGATCAGATATATCATGACGAATTCTTCAGAAAAAAGTGTGTTTTCCACAACGGAATTTGATAAGTGAGATTTCGAACAAGTGTTTACATAATCTTCTTCTGTCCGAAGAAATGATTCATCGAAATAATGAGTCGCCATTGATATGGACACATTTGGGATCACCAAATGTTCGGGAGTTCTTCTATTCAAGCCTTTTTCTTCTTCTTGTTACTAGATATCTTGTTCGTACACATCTTCTCTTTGTTTTCCGAGTCTCTAGTGAGTTACAGACGGAGTTCGAAAAGGTCAAATCTTTGATGACTCAATCATGTATGATGAAGTTGCGAAAACTTCTGGATAGGTATCCTACATCGGAATCGAATTTCTTCTGGTTAAAGAATCTCTTTCTGGTTGCTCTGGAACAATTAGGAGATTCCCTAGAAGAAATACGGGGTTCTGCTTCTGGTGGCAACATGCCATTGGGTGGTGGAACTTTTTGGACATAGTCCAAACTACTCTAAACTTCGTAGCTTTGGGTGTCTTTGCTACCCATGGCTACGACCCTACACCAAACACAAACTTGAACCCAAGTCCAAACCATGTGTGTTTATAGGTTACTCCCCGACTCAGAGTGCCTATTATTGTCTCGACACCACCACCTCGCGCATATACACGTCGCGCCATGTTCGGTTTGTAGAAGACTCTTTCCCATTCTCTACCCTCACCACGGCTTCCTCTGACCAGCGGCCTCCACCTTCGCTGACTGGTGTGCCGTACCCCTCACCATTCTCACCCCGACCTCCCCTGTTCCCCCGGCCTCACCCGATTCCCCTCCCCTGCGCGTCTACTCCAAACGCCCCCGACCTCCACCTGAACCGACGCCCAACCAGGGCAGTCCACCCACAAACCCTGTCGACCCGCCCACGACCCAGGTTGACTAGGACCGATCCCCTGTCGACCAGCCCACTTCCCTTGTCGAACAGCCTCGTCCCCCCGAGTCTGCCGACACAGCTACTCTGACCACCGAGTCTGCCACAACCTCCACCCGCCCCACTACCCGGCTTATGAACCAAATCCGGGTTCCCAACCCTAAGTACGCTGCCATCATTCACTCCTCCACCACTTCTTCCGCACCTGTTACCCTTAAGGCCGCCATATCTGACCCTCAATGGCGTGCCGCCATGGATGCTGAATACTCAGCTCTTCTCACCAATAACACCTGGACACTTGTCCCACCTCACCCGTCTCAGAATATTGTCGGATGTCGTTGGGTTTTCCGTATTAAATATAAACCCGATAACACTATTGACAAATATAAGGCTCGTCTTATTGCTAAGGGGTTCCACCAACGCCCGGGGATAGATTACTCGGAAACATTCAGTCCAGTTGTTAAGCCTGTAACTGTCCGTCTGCTTCTCTCTCTTGCTCTTGCTCGTGGCTGGTCCCTCCGACAACTTGACATCAATAATGCCTTTCTCCAAGGTACGTTAACTGAAACAGTTTATATGTCTCAGCCTCCTGGTTTTGTTGATTCTGATAATCCCACCCATGTCTGTCGTCCAACTCGTGCTATATATGGTCTAAAACAAGCCCCTCGGGCTTGGTACACTGAACTCAAAAATTATCTTATCTCTTATGGTTTTTCTCAGTCACAATCTCACGCATCACTCTTCCTCCTCCACAATTCGTCTCATCCAATTTATTTACTTGTCTACATAGATGACATTATTGTCACTGGTCCCAACTCCCCCTCCCTCGAGTCTTTTCTAACTACCTTCTCCCGTCTCTTTTCCTTAAAGGATCTCGGTTTCCCGTCATATTTTCTGGGTGTTGAAGTCACCCCCACATCTACCGGTCTCTAGCTCACTCAAACTAAATACATACATGACATACTCACCCGTGCTGCTATGCTAGACTGCAAGCCCGCTACTTCCCCTATGTCCGTGTATCCCCCCTTCTCCCCACCACTGGCTCCCCTATCTCCCAACCCTCTGATTATCGTACATTAATTGGTAGTCTACAATACTTATCTCTCACCCGCCCTGATATTGCCTTTAGTGTCAATCAATTAGCTCAATTTATCCAGGATCCCCAGGAGTACCATTGGCAGGCCTTGAAACGACTTCTTCGTTATCTCAAGGGTACTCTCCAGGTTGGTATGCTTTCTTGCCCCCCATTTGCATGAAACAAAAATAGATGAATAGTCATTCGATGAAAATAAATTTCATTCCTATCATAATCATAATTAAAGGATATAAATTCAATCATTAGGATTATTAACTAAATAATGAGTGAATATTATATTGTTTTCCGTTTTGTAAAAATCCATGGTATCAGTTCATTCAGTGGATATGATAGACGTTTATACTTTTTAAACGGAAAGGTCAGAGTTTCCCATGCTGTAACATCATTAACATCAAAAGAAAAAGCAATGCAAAAGGTTGAAAATTATTATGTAGGATGCGAACGAATTAAATTCAATTAATCATAATTTTCAGAATGCATATACTATTTAGATAACAATAACATGGATTATTTACCTCTTCGTCAATAAGAACCATATCGGTACAAATCACGAATTCTTTTTTCTTAATGCTTTCCACGTCCCACAATCTGGAAACACGGACTTTGATTTTCTAATCGCTCCTTTTCGAGTTTAACTCATTAATAAATTAATGCGGCCTAAAATATAATGACATCATATCGTTATTACAATTTTAAAATACTACGTTATGACTCAGTAAATCATGTATCTAAGGACACTTGTCATCATTCAGTATATGAAGTAAAAGGCCGTCTTGTGTCTCAAGGCAAATTAAGGAGAAGTAATACTAAGAAATAGTTACCATACCGTGCCAATATTAGGATGAGCATAAACACCTCCAGGAGGATATAATAATAATAATAATAATATTCACTAGAGGAGACGTACCCTCGGTCACAGCAGCGATTGAGGTGCTTAACAAGTTTGCTAAAGTGTCTGGATTGCAAGTCAATAAAGACAAGACATACATCTTTTTCGGAGGAGTTCTGCCAGTCGTTCAACAGGAAATTATGAGGGTATCTGGGTTCTCGCAAGGAACTTTTCCTTGTCGTTATTTGGGGTTGCCTCTGAATGACGTTAATAATCGATTTGTTCATTATAATGGTCTAATCTGTGCTATTCAGCAGGTTTTATGTAATTGGTCTTCGAGTAGTCTCACTTATGCGGGAAGGGTGCAGGTCATTAATTCCATTCATTTTGGTATCTTGAATTATTGGTGTTCTAATGCAATTTTGCCAGGTAATGTACGGGATAAACTCATCCAATGCTGTCGTAATTACTTCTGGACAGAAGGAGCGGAGATCAGGGGTACTTATTACAAGAGTTGGGCGAGTATGTGTACTCCATGGGAGGAAGGGGGTTTCAATATAAAAGACTTATTTGCTTGGAACAAAGCCCTTGTAAGTCATTAGATTTGGAAAATTTTGAATAATGAAGGAGGAGTTTGGGGGAATTGGGTTAGATACTACATTCTAGGGGGGAAATCTTTTTGGGAACTGAAGCAGCAAGATCGATATACTGCATCTTTCAATAGTGTGCTCAAAATTAGGGATGAAATTCGGGCTGTTGAGGGCGGAGCAGAAGAAGCAGCAGCTCGTGTAAAGAGTTGGCATGATGTTCAAGGTTATTATGTTAGAAAGGCGTATGATTGGTTCAGGGAAAAACATGATGCATAGAGATGGTTGAAGTTACTTCAAGGATCGTCTATTATTCCTAAGCAAGGTCTCATTGCATCTATGGCGGTACAAGGGCAATTGGCAACAGTTGACAAAATGAAGAAGCGTGGGATCTACATTACAAACCGTTGTGTGCTTTGTAAAAATGGGAATGAATCTCATATGCATCTTTTTTTTAATTGTAACTATGTGCAGGCAGTCTGGGGAAAGGTAAAGAGTTGGGTCGGGATAACAGGTCGATCTCGAGACTTGGGTAAGGAGTTGCGTTGGGCTGCAACGCGCAAAAGGAGATCTCATTAAAAGTGCGCGTGGTACAGAAGTGTCCTGGCTGCTACTGTCTATCACGTTTGGGTTGAACGGAATGTCAGGATTTTTGTAGGAGTGGAGCGGCCTAGTAATACATTAGTAAATCAAATTAAATTCGAGGTCTTTGCAAGACTTAAAGATAGAATAAGTAGGATCGGTATTCATATGATGAGTTAGGGGAAGTTGAATGTCTAGGGGTTTTATCTTTTTGTAAGACTAGTCTCTTTTTTGCCCTATATGGATGAATAAGAGTCATAACTTTTCTTGCAAAAAAATAAAAAATAAAATAATAATAATAATAATAATAATAATAATAATAATGTAATAGTGGAAAATAGACAAATCTGGTACGTATGTGGGTTTGACATTGACATTGTGGTTATTGAGAATTACGTACTTGGATGAATGATTTTTTGTGACAAATTCAACCAGTATTTATATATTATTATTTTCCATATGTTTGAGAAAATAATTAAGGCAACCCTTCCATATACTATTATTTATTATATATTATTACGTAGTATAGTATATTTCTATAGAATTATATATATATATATATATATATATATATATATATATATATATATATAGAGAGAGAGAGAGAGAGAGAGAGAGGCGGGGGGGGGGATCAAGCGAGTTACTAACTCTCCAACTCTCCCTTAGTGTTGATCCTCTCCATCCATTCATCCTAAGATGGATGGTGGATGGATGGGGTTCAATTAAAAAAAATAATAAACTGACACAGCAGTAGTGGAGAGAGGGAAACATCCCCTCACCCAAATCAATCCCTTCATTACTTCCCTCATTTACTTCCCTCATTTACTTCCCAATCCCCTCATTTTCAATTCATTTCTCAACTAAATTCATATCTCTCTAACAAAACTCCAACAAGTAATCACCATTAATAACTCCGACCATACTCCGACCATACTCCGTCAACTACTCTGATCATATTGCGTTACTTTGATCATCATACGAAGGTATGTTCATCTTCATCTTCATCATCTTCATCTTCATCTTCATGCTTCTTTTTCTTCATCATCTTCATCTTCATCTTCATCTTCATGCTTCTTTTTATTTTTCATATCTTTTTTTTATATTTATAAAATTATTCATCTTTATTATCCACAAAAAAAAGAACAACTTCATCTTTAAGATGAAGTTTGAAGATGAAGTTGTTCTTTTTTTGTGGGATGAATGGAGAACAAGTCATTTAGTGCGTAATGTTTTCGCAGAATTGCAAAGTCACACTCATTATGTTGTATAGTCACACTCGTTATGTTGTAGAATCACGCAGTTGTACACTCATTGTAGTCACATATTCAGTTGTATAGTCACACTCATTATGCTGTATAGTCACACTCTTTATGTTGTAGAATCACTCAGCTGTAAAATACCTTCACAATCATTTCATCTTCATGATTGTTTTACTTTTCATAACTTTTTTTTTTGTATTTATAAAATTATTCATCTTCATTATCCAAAAAAAATGAAGATTAAATATGGATTAAAATCAAGGTTGAATATGAATGAATGAAGGTTGAATATTTAATGAATGTTATAATTTAGTTGTATAGTCACAAAGATTATGTTGTATAGTCACACAGTTGAAGTTGTATAGTCATACTCGTTATGTTGTAGAATCACGGTCATTATATTGTAGGATCACACCGTTTATGTTGTACAGTCACATAGTTAAAGTTGTATAGTCACAATCATTATGCTGTACAATCATGCAATTGTACAGTCATTGTAGTCACATATTCAGTTGTACGTGTGATTTAGATTGATTGTGTGTTTTGTTGCAGCGAAATGATTGATGGAAAGAGAAATGTTGGTAAAAGGGGCGGTGGGAAGAAGAAGGTCGTGGAAGATACAACGATCGACCACATAATTGGACAATGTATTGTTGCGAAGATTAAAATGAAGGTTGAATATGAATGAATGAAGGTTGAATATTTAATGAATATCTAAATAATTTGTTTTGAATCGTATGTATAATCATCTTTCTAATTATGAATATGACTTTGCTAATGATGATTGAAGAATAATTGACTGTATGACTTTTATTTTCCATTTTACGGTTTCAGTTTTGTAGTTACACACTTTAGGTTGTATAGTCACACTCATTATATTGTATAGTCACACTCATTATATTGCAGAATCACACAAATTCTTGCAATGATTAGTGTCTGTAATCATCTTTGCTAATGATGATTGAAGTATAAATAAGTACAAGTATAATTTATGTTGTATAGTCACACAGTTTATGTTGTATAGTCACACAGTTAAAGTTGTATAGTCACACTCATTATGCTGTACAATCATGCAGTTGTAAAGTCATTGTATTGTAGAATCACACAAATTCTTGCAGTGATTAGTGTATGTAATCATCTTTGCTAATGATGATTGAAGTATAAATAAGTACGAGTATAATTTAGTTGTATAGTCACAGAGATTATGTTATATAGTCACACAGGTGGAAGGATAAGTGATTTTTTTATCTTCCCAAACACCAACTCTGTGACTATACAATATAAAGCGTGTGACTTTGCATCATAACTACTGCGACTGTGTGGCTTCAAAGGTGTGATTGTACATCATTCTGTGACTTCACAACAAAATATAACGAGTGCGACTATGTATCTTCAAACGGGTGACTGTATAAACAACTCTGTATGACTGTACAACCAACTCTGTATGACTATTCAAATGTTAATTTTTTTTCTTCCCAAACACCAAGTCTAAAACATCATTTACACATAGTACGTTCATCCTAAAGCAAATATTTTATCTCACATAAACACACAAGAGCTTAACGATGGTCTCCGGTACGTGCGCAACAATACATTGTCCAATTACGTGGTCGGTCGTTGTATCTTCCACGACCTTCTTCTTCCCACCGCCTCTTTTACCAACATTCCTCTTTCCACCAACTATTTCGCTACAACAAAACACACAATCAATCTAAATCACACAACACAGCTGAATATGTGACTACAATGACTCTACAACTGCATGATTGTACAGCATAATGAGTGTGACTGTACAACTTTAACTGTGTGACTATACAACATAAACGGTGTGATCCTACAACATAATGACTGTGATCCTACAACATAACGAGTATGACTATACAACTTCAACTGTGTGACTATACAACATAATCTCTGTGACTATACAACTAAATTATACTCATACTTATTTATACTTCAATAATCATTAGCAAAGATGATTACATACACTAATCACTACAAGAATTTGTGTGATTCTACAATATAATGAGTGTGACTATACAATATAATGAGTGTGACTATACAACCTAAAGTGTGTGACTACAAAACTGAAACCGTAAAATGAAAAATAAAAGCCATACAGTCAATTATTCTTCAATCATCATTAGCAAAGTCACATTCATAATTAGAAAGATGATTATACATACGAATCAGAGCAAATTATTTAAACATTCATTAAATATTCAACTTTCTTTCATCCATATTCAACCTTCATTTTTTTTGTGAATAATGAAAATAAATAATATTATAAATACCAAAAAAAAGAAGGAATGAAAAATAAAACAAGCATGAGGATGAAGATGATTAATTGTTTTAAAGATGTTCTAAAAAGATAAAAACAAATACCTGAAAATCATCGAGGTTCGGAAGTAGGGATTTGACGAACGTGGAAACTTGAACGTAGATAAAAAAAATACCTGAAAAAAGTCACACACTTTAAGTTGTATAGTCACACACTTTAAGTTGTACAGTCACACTCAGTATGTTGCATAGTCACACTCATTATGTTGTAGAATCACGCAGCTGTAGAATACCTTGGGATTAGGGTATCATGCGTTTAACCATCTTCATTTTCATGCTTGTTTTATTTTTCATATCTTTTTTTTTGTATTTATAAAATTATTCATCTTCACTATCCACAAAAAAAATGAAAGTTGAATATATATGGATGAATGAACGACTATGACTTTACAAAAATGAAAATATCTAAACATTCATTAAATATTTAACATCCATTCATCCATATTCAACCTTCATTTTTTTTGGATAATGAAGATGAATAATTTTATAAATACAAAAAAAAAGTATGAAAAATAAAACAAGCATGAAGATGAAGATGAATCAACGAATGATACCTTAATCTCAAGGTATTCTACAGCTGCGTGATTCTACAACATAGCGAGTGTGACTATACAGCATAATGAGTATGACTATACAACTGAATATGTGACTACAATGAGTGTACAGCTGCGTGATTTACAACATAATGAGTGTGACTATACAGCATAATGAGTGTGACTTTGCAATTCTGCAAAAACATTACGCACTAAATGACTTGTTCATCTTCATCTTCAAACTTCATCTTAAACATGAAGTTGTTATTTTTTTTTTTAGATAATGAAAATGAATAATTTTATAAATACCAAAAAATAAAAATATGAAAAATAAAAAGAAGTTTGAAGAAGATGAAGATGATCGAAGATGAAGAAGAAGCTAAAAAAAATGAAGATGATCAAAGTTTATGCATAAACATACCTTGATATAATTATCCGTCATGTTGTGTTAAAAATGAGCATGATGATGAAGATGAAGATGATGAAGATGAAGATGAACATATCTTTGTATGATGATAGAAGTTACTACGGAGTATGTTGGGTTAAAAACGCAGTATGGTCGGAGTAGTTGACGGAATATGGTCGGAGTAGTTGACGGAATATGGTCGGGGTTATACAAATGAATGGATCTTGAAGATGGTGATGCTTTTTTTTGTTTGATAGATGAAGAGGAAGATGAAGATGAGAGAGTATCAAGTGGTAAGGAGTGATCAAGACTAGTGGCAAGAAGTGAGAATTTGATTGAGTGAAGAGTTGCTTTTTGCTTTTCTCCTTTTCTCTCTCCACTGCTGCTGTGTCAGTTACTGACATTTACTCTTTTTTTTTTTCACTTCCCACTTTTCACCAAACTCCCTTGATCCCTTTTCTATATATATATATATATATATATATATATATATATATATATATATATATATATATATATATATATATATATATATATATATATATATATATATATATATATATATATATATATTATATATATTTATATTATTATTATTATTATTACTATTATTATTATATAGTAATATAGTAATAGTAATATAAATATAGAATCATCACGTGGGATTATCCTAAAATATTTATGATGTGATATATATATATATATATATATATATATATATATATATAGAGAGAGAGAGAGAGAGAGAGAGATAGATAAGTTCTAATGAGTCCCTATATAAGTGTTGAGTCCCTAAGTCCTCATCCCATCCGTTGGATGGGATGAGGATGGATGGACAAGATGCATCCTAATAATTTGTATTCAAAAAAAAAAGAAAAAAAAGGAAGATTTAGTATCCTAAAATAACTTCCAAAATTATAGGAAACAATAACTCCCATAATCACAATCATTCCTCATTCATTCATTCACGTTCATTCACAGGTTCATCAAAACCTTAAAAAAAAAAACGCTCTCATCGATCATCACGTTCATTCATTCAATCAAATCTGTGCTCGAAATTCCGTTACTATGAATTCAATGATCGCGACACCTTCATTAACGGTTGATAAACAATTCATCGAGTATAACAATGGTGAGTTTCGATATTGCTTTCATGTTTTGCGTCAATTTTTATTCATTATCTTGATTAATTTGCGTCAATTTGTGTTCATGTTTTGCGTCAATTTTCATGTTGATATTGTTTTCATGGTCGTGTCATTCATGTTTTGCGTCAATTTTCATGTTGATATTATTGTTTTCATGGTCGTGTTATTCATCATAGATTCATATGCAAATCGTAGAACACACAAACGGTGAGTATATATGTTTTGTAATTTATACTGGAATCACCATGGAAGTCATTAAGATGCTACTCAATTATTAGTTTTTACGTTTACAATATATTGAGTTATTGTAGTTCATATACTGCGTTACTTTAGTGTAGAGCATCTGTTACTTTAATGTCTACCATCTGTTACTTTATATGGCGTGTTACTTTAATACACTCCAGTTGTTACTTTAGTGTTTTTCATCTGTTATTGTAGTGCATTGTAGTGTCCTAAGAATTTAGGAAACTGCCATATTAAAAAAAATAATAAAAGAAAAAGATATTGTTTCCTATAATAATGGGACGTGATTGCCACCAAAATAGGAAACAATATCAAAGAGTAACGCCATATAAAAAAAGAAAAAAAAATACTACTTCCTATAATTATGGGACGTGATGACTTCAAAATAGGAAACAATATCAAAGAGTAAGATACTGCGTCATACTCTCATTTTTTATCATTATATGAATTTTTTGCACTAACCTATATCTGGTGTTATTTTAATGAACATTATCTGTTACTTTAATTCACACTATCTGTTACTTTAATGTCTGAGCTCTGTTACTTTATACCTGGTGTATAAGCATCCTCTGTTAATTTAATTCAATGTTACTTCAATGCACTTCATTTGTTACTTTAATTCTTGTTATCTGTTACTTTAATCCATATTTCAAGTTTTGATTATTTTTTTTGCCACGTTTATTGGCACTGTTATTGTTTTTTCAGTAGACGCAAAAGCACATGAATAATGAAGGGATGTATGTGAAAATTTCTCCATACATAAGGCAGATCTTCAAAGATGTAGATGAGAAGAAGAAGAAGGAAACGTCATGTAAATCATTGTCTGACGATAAAGAAGAATCAGGAGAAGAAGATGATGATGATGAAGAAGAAGCACAATTCTGAGTAGGACAATATATTGTTAGAGTAACACAGTAACACAGTTTATGATTATAATTTGATTTCAAATATCTAGTTCTTATAGTTACAGGTGTGAAACATTGGAATTATAATGAAATTTTTTATAATTTTTCTTTTGGAGTATCCTTAATAGAAACATACATTATTCTTTTGGTTGATTGAAAGTCTTATTTTTGCAAAAGATTATTATGCAACATAATAGATTTTATGAGTTAAAGTAACGCAGTTTATGAATTAGAGTAACAAAATGTATGAGTCAGGGCTGTCTCAAAGTCAAGGGAGACCTGGAGCGAAACTAAAATATGAGACCCTTTTTATTAGCGGTCGTATATCAAAATTTTATTACGCAAACCAGTATGTAATTTTCGAAGTATATATTTTTTGCCAATTTTGAATAAAGTCAAATTGTCCGCAAACTGAAAATTGCGATAAAATTAGAAAAAATAAGATTAGTTGCTTTGATTTAAAAGGTACTCAATACTGCTTAATTATCAATTTAAAATAAGCTCGTAAATTCAAGACAAAATTCAAATAATTAATTTACGATCATTAATGAAGTACTCCGTATTATTTTAATAACGATGTATATTATGAAAAAGATGATAAAGAACTCTTTATCTATTAAATTATCAATACATTAAAAAAATTAAATAAAAACAAAAAAAATTGACAAGAGCTAAACTCTCTAGAAAATGGGAGTGTACAAAGTAAAAAATTAAAGAAAGGTTCAAAAATTTCATTACGATATAATTTTTTTATTCCTGAGAAAGAAATAATACAAAATTTCTATAAGTTAAAACAAAACTGAAGGGAATTTGAAAAAAGAAGGAAGTTGAAGGATATTTAATGCGGGATGAATTTGAGTTATAAATGTGCGTGCATAAGGAATCGAACCCGTGAAGTGATGGTAGGAAGTCAAAAAGCCTACCACTCCTGCAACTGTAATTCTATGCATAATAAATACAACGTTTAGTATATATTAGTCAAAACTATCCAGTTCAGATTTGAGGCCCAACAAAATTGAGGCCCGGTTCATTTGCGCCTGCAGCGCCCCCCTTGAGACGGGCCTGGTATGAGTTATAGTAATAGTTTTTGCAAGAGAATATTATACAACGTAACAAATTTTATGAGTTAAATTAACACAGTCGTTCATGAATTAAAGTAACACGTTATATGAGTTAAAGTAACGCAGTTCATGAATTAGAGTAACACATTGTATGAGTTAGAATAATAGTTTTTGCAAGAGAATATTATACAACGTAACAGATTTTATGAGTTAAAGTAACACAGTTCATGAATTAAAGTAACACGTTATATGAGTTAAAGTAAGATAGTTTATGGATTATGGCAGTAACATAGTAACATACGTACAATGGCAGTAGGAAAATGATATTTTTTGGTGAAGATGAAAAAAACTTAATTTTGAAGAAAGTTGTTGTGTGAGAGAAAGAACAGTTAAAAAGATTAATAAAAGAGAGAAAATATTTGCATTGAGATAATTAAGGAGGAGAGAGATAATTGATATATTTACCTAGATTTGTTAGTTATTTCCTTAATTATGAAAACAAATCTTAACCATCAATCTAACATTAAATCAAGGGCTAATAAGATGGGGACTCACGGACTCGACATATATAAGTGTACTCACCTGATCCCACTTCTATATATATATATAGAGAGAGAGAGAGATAGGTTCACATAAGGCCAACAACTCTTATAAGTTCATAAGTTCCAGTGTTAAAGTTACACAAAAAGTGCTTAAAGTTACACGAGATGAATGTTAAAGTTGCACTTTATCACTTGAAGTGATAACAGTGCTGAATGTTATAGTTACATATCAATCTTGAACAAATGCAACTTCAACGTATGTCAACTGTAACTTTAATATAGACTTAATTGCATGTGGTGAACTTATTTGATCCCTTCTCTCTCTCTCTCTCTCTCTCTCTCTCTCTCTCTCTCTCTCTATATATATATATATATATATATATATATATATATAGTAAGGCTCTTATGAGTCCTCTATATATGAGTCACTAAGTCCTCATCTCATTCATTGAATGCGATGAGAATCGATGGACAAGATACATCCTAATATTTGCATTAAAAAAAAAAAAAAAAGATACTGTTTCCTAAAATAACTCCCATAATTTTAGGTAACAATAACATAACATTCACTCATTCATCCATTCATTCACATTCATAAAAAACCTAAAAAAAAAACTGCTTCTAATATCACGTTCTTTCATTCATTCATTCATTCATTCATTCATTCAAATTTGTGCTCGAAATCCCGTTACTATGGATTCAATGATCGCGATATCTTCAGCAATTATTGATAATCAATTCATCGACTATAACAATGGTGAGTTTCGTTATTACTTTCATGTTTTGCGTCAATTTTTATTCATCATCTCGACTAATTTGCGTCAATTTATTTTCATGTTTTTCGTCGATTTTCATGTCGATATTGCTTTCATGGTCATTTCATTCATCATAGATTCATATATGCATGGTTCATTGCTATCTTGTTAGTATAGATTCCAAATTTTTATATTTTTTAAAAGGTGGAATTTTATTCATTTGATTATTCATAGATTCATATCAATGGTCCATTACTCTCGTGTTATTGTTTTGTTTATTCTTTAGGTTTTTCTTAAACTTCACTGATACTATTGTTTTGTTTTCTAATGAAGCAGACACGGTGTTGAAGTAACATACGTTCTGAGTTACAGTAACACCTAATTTTAATTAGAGTAATACAAAAATGTAACACAAAAAGGTCTAAGCATTATATGAATTTTACGCACGAACATATATGGAGTCATTGTAATGCACATACTGTGTTGCTTTGATATACACAATCTGTTATTTTAATGGTTAACCCCTGTTATTTTAATACACATAATGTTAACTGAATCTCGTGTTACTTTAACGCACTTCATCTGTTACTTTAGTTCTTTTCATCTGTTACTGTAATGCATTGGAGTAACAAAAAGGATTTAGAATACCGCCATATAAAAAAATAAAAAATAAAAAAGAAAGATATTGCTTCCTATAATTATGGGACGTGATTGATTTCAAAATAGTAAACAATATCAAAGAATATCACCCTCATTCAAAGAAAGATATTGCGTCATACTCTCATTTATGATCAATATATGAATTTTTTGCACTAACCTATACCTGGTGTTATTTTAACGAACATTATCTGTTACTTTAATTCACACTATCTGTTACTTTAATGTCTGACCTCTGTTACTTTAATTTATAACTGATGTATAAGCATTCTCTGTTAATTGAATCCAGTGTTACTTCAATGCACTTTATCTGTTAGTTTAATTATTGTCATCTGTTACTTTAATCCATATTTCAAGTTCTGATTGTTTTTTTCGCACGTTTATTGGCACTGTTATTATTTTTTAGTACACGCAAAAACACATGAAAGGTGTAGAGATGTGGGTGAGAGTTTCCTCCATACATAGGGCAGATCTTCAAGGACATGGATGAGTAAGTAAACTTCTATAAAATCTACGCATTGGCTTGTGGATGTGAGGAGGTACACAACGAAAAGATGGCGCGGTGGTTAGATTAAATCAAAGCTTCTGACGATGAAGATGATGAAGAAGAAGAGGACGAGGAGGATGAAGAAGTATAATTCTAAGTAGGATAGTATATTGTTAGAGTAACATACATTATTCGTTAGAGTAACATACTTAATGAGTTACAGTAACACATATTATGAGTAACAGGTGTGAAATATTGGAATTGTAATGAAGTTGATTCAGTTGGAACTTCTGTACCAATTTATTGATGTAAAAAGAGTTAGAATAACACACATTATGCGTTACAGTAACATACCTAATGAGTTACAGTAACACAATTTATGAGTATAATTTGATTACCAATATCAAGTTCTTAGATTAACAAGTGTGAAAAATTGGAATTATAATGGAGTTTTATAATTTTTTGTTTTGGAGTATCCTTAATAGAAACATACATTTTGCAACATACTGTTTTTATAAGACACTATTATGTAACGTAATAGATTGTATGAGTTAAAGTAAAACACAATTCATGAATTAGAGTAACACATTGTATGAGTTAGAGTAACATGACAGTAGCGAAATGATGATTTTCTTTGGTGAAAATGAAGATGAAACGACACACTTGTTGTGTGATAGAAAGATGCAGTTAAAAATTTGTTGGGAGAAAGAATATTTGCATTAAGATAATTAAAGAGGAGAGAGAAAAAATAAAATATTTACCAAGATTTAGTTAGTTATTTCCTTAATTGACAAAACAATCTTAACCATTAATCTATCACTAATTTAAGGGTTGAGATGAGGACTCACGGACTCAATTTGATAAATGGACTCACTTGATCCTTCCTCTCTCTCTCTCTCTCTCTCTATATATATATATATATATATATAAGTGGGATCAGGTGAGTACACTTATATATGTCGAGTCCGTGAGTCCCCATCTTATTAGCCCTTGATTTAATGTTAGATTGATGGTTAAGATTTGTTTTCATAATTAAGGAAATAACTAACAAATCTAGGTAAATATATCAATTATCTCTCTCCTCCTTAATTATCTCAATGCAAATATTTTCTCTCTCTTATTAATCTTTTTAACTGTTCTTTCTCTCACACAACAACTTTCTTCAAAATTAAGTTTTTTTCATCTTCACCAAAAAATATCATTTTCCTACTGCCATTGTACGTATGTTACTATGTTACTGTCATAATCCATAAACTATGTTACTTTAACTCATATAACGTGTTACTTTAATTCATGAACTGTGTTACTTTAACTCATAAAATCTGTTACGTTGTATAATATTCTCTTGCAAAAACTATTATTCTAACTCATACAATGTGTTACTCTAATTCATGAACTGCGTTACTTTAACTCATATAACGTGTTACTTTAATTCATGAACGACTGTGTTAATTTAACTCATAAAATTTGTTACGTTGTATAATATTCTCTTGCAAAAACTATTACTATAACTCATACATTTTGTTACTCTAATTCATAAACTACGTTACTTTAACTCATAAAATCTATTATATTGCATAATAATCTTTTGCAAAAATAAGACTTTCAATCAACCAAAAGAATAATGTATGTTTCTATTAAGGATACTCCAAAAGAAAAATTATAAAAAATTCCATTATAATTCCAATGTTTCACACCTGTAACTATAAGAACTAGATATTTGAAATCAAATTATAATCATAAACTGTGTTACTGTGTTACTCTAACAATATATTGTCCTACTCAGAATTGTGCTTCTTCTTCATCATCATCTTCTTCTCCTGATTCTTCTTTATCGTCAGACGATGATTTACATGACGTTTCCTTCTTCTTCTTCTCATCTACATCTTTGAAGATCTGCCCTATGTATGGAGAAATTTTCACATACATCCCTTCATCATTCATGTGCTTTTGCCTCTACTGAAAAAACAATAACAGTGCCAATAAACGTGGCAAAAAAAATAATCAAAACTTGAAATATGGATTAAAGTAACAGATAACAAGAATTAAAGTAACAAATGAAGTGCATTGAAGTAACATTGAATTAAATTAACAGATGATGCTTATACACCAAGTATAAGTAACAGAGTTCAGACATTAAAGTAACAGATAGTGTGAATTAAAGTAACAGATAATGTTCATTAAAATAACACCAGATATAGGTTAGTGCAAAAAATTCATATAATGATAAAAAATGAGTATGACGCAGTATCTTACTCTTTGATATTGTTTCCTATTTTGAAGTCATCACGTCCCATAATTATAGGAAGTAGTATTTTTTTTTCTTTTTTTTATATGGCGTTACTCTTTGATATTGTTTCCTATTTTGGTGGCAATCACGTCCATTATTATAGGAAACAATATCTTTTTCTTTTATTATTTTTTTTAATATGGCAGTTTCCTAAATTCTTAGGACACTACAATGCACTACAATAACAGATGAAAAACACTAAAGTAACAACTGGAGTGTATTAAAGTAACACGACATATAAAGTAACAGATGGTAGACATTAAAGTAACAAATGCTCTACACTAAAGTAACGCAGTATATGAACTACAATAACTCAATATATTGTAAACGTAAAAACTAATAATTGAGTAGCATCTTAATGACTTCCATGGTGATTCCAGTATAAATTACAAAACATATATACTCACCGTTTGTGTGTTCTACGATTTGCATATGAATCTATGATGAATAACACGACCATGAAAACAATATCAACATGAAAATTGACGCAAAACATGAATGACACGACCATGAAAACAATATCAACATGAAAATTGACGCAAAACATGAACACAAATTGACGCAAATTAATCAAGATAATGAATAAAAATTGACGCAAAACATGAAAGCAATATCGAAACTCACCATTGTTATACTCGATGAATTGTTTATCAACCGTTAATGAAGGTGTCGCGATCATTGAATTCATAGTAACGGAATTTCGAGCACAGATTTGATTGAATGAATGAACGTGATGATCGATGGGAGCGTTTTTTTTTTAAGGTTTTGATGAACCTGTGAATGAACGTGAATGAATGAATGAATGAGGAATGATTGTGATTATGGGAGTTATTGTTTCCTATAATCATGGGAGTTATTTTAGGATACTAAATCTTTTTTTTTTGTTTTTTTTTTTAAATACAAAATATTAGGATGCATCTTGTCCATCCACTTAGGGACTCAACACTTATATAGGGACTCATTAGAATCAATCAATCTATCTATATATATATATATATGTATATATATATATATATATATATATATATATATATATATATATATATATAGAGAGAGAGAGAGAGAGAGAGAGAGAGAGAGAGAGAGAGAGAGAGAGAGAGAGAGAGAGAGAGAGAGAGAGGATCAAGTGAGTTTTTTTTTTTTGAGTTCATGAGTCCCATTTAGAGCCATTGATATATGCTGACCCGTTGTGATCCATTTGAAACTCAGCCTAAACTTTAGTTTTCACTTTTTAATTAGAACAAACAAAACAAACACAAATTGACACATTAGTTGATCATAATCAGGTGACCTGATAACAACTCAACTTAATTTTATACGGAATATTTGCTCTGTTCCAATAGGTTCTTTATGTTTGTTAAGTAGGAATCACTAATAATTTGGATTGGAAATGTGATTTACATGACGAATAAGTCTTATGATAGATTGTCGCACACTAAACTAATTTTTCAATATACTCGTACTTGAAAATCATGTGCTTTTGAGTTCTTCATCAAAAGCGGCTCTTGAGTTCTTCATCCAAAGCACTCACTGCCCCTGAAATTTTAAAATTAGACAAATCTTAAAATTAGCACAATTTATTTGTATGGTTGATAAAAATTATTGATAATCAATATCCTTGAACAATCATAGAAAAAAAAATATATACTATACATTGTCAAACGCATACTCAAATTGCAACTCATCAAGGAGTTTAATTGATGATTATAAGTTACAAAGAGTAATGCATGGGAACACGACTCAGGCGGTCGATAATGCAACTAATCTAAGATATTTTTTCATATTGATATCTGTATCAAAACCGTATTTTTGTATTTTCCATAAATTTATAATATGTTTAGATTTTATAGATCTTGGTCATTATAATTTTTAAATTGTACTGCCGTTTTAACGTTTAACGTGATGAAAAATTTCACTTTCGTAGTTAAGTTGTAACAATTGATCGAGTACTTAAGTACGGAGTACGATTTAAAAATAATGCAGAGTAATATTTTAAGACGGTTTACTAAAACATGATAAGAAAGGTGTTATTTTAAAAAACAACTCTTAAACGATAAAGATGATTTCTAAATAAGATGAGTAGCATCACTACATCAACTTAAACACGTAGGAGTAGTAACATATTCCCTCCGTCTTTAAAAGATTTTCTCACTTCGCTATTATAGAAGTTTATATATATGAGGAGTATTTAATGAAACGTGACAATCTTAGTCGACGAATTTAGTATAATCTAAATAAAATCATTATTAAGAAACAACAAATGCTTAAAATGTCATTCCGTCAACACGCGTCATCTTTAGTGCGCTGGATATTAGAAATCAGGCATAACTGAAACCCTAATCCTTTTACTTCTTTCCTCACAAATACAGTAGCATTTAACAAATATCTGTAACAATCGACACAATATTGAGTGTTAGTACATTGAAGATGACATATTTTTGTAAACGCAAATTGATAATCAAATCTACTTATACTTATTCGTTTTTTGGTTTCATTACTTAGTCTCCAATGCATTTGTTATTTTTAATATATAACATTAAATGAAGGTGAAGATTACTTCTCCCTTAAACAACCTTATCAATTCTATAAGCTATTACTAAATAGAGCTTTGTGATTGAGACATCTCACTATGCTTAGTGTCTTCTTTTATATAAAGAAGATACGGAATATTAATGAAAGAAGAAAACTCAATGATATTATCACGATAAATTAAAATACGTACTCTTTATTACCATACTTAGACAACATTTAACAAATTATTTACTAGTTAACTTATAATAAGTGAATAAGTCACTCCAAAAAAAAATAAAAAAATTGAAAATTGAAATTGAAAAAATTGAAATCAACCTATTCCTCCTCCTAATATATCATCTTTATTCCCTCCTCCTAATATATCATCTTTATTCCTCGCTTATCATCCTCCTCATCTCTCATCTTCCTCGAAAAAATTGAAAGTTTCATGGTGTTCGAAAGTCGAAACTCTGAAGATTTTTCATGGGAGTCAAGGTAATAGTATTTGTTCCGGATTGATTTTTGTTGTTTTAATGCTTGATTGAACAATTTCGATTTCAAAATTCAGTTCGTTGGTGATGGTGAATTAGTTCGCGAACGAACTAATTCGTAAATCGGGGAACTAGTTCGGAAATCGTGCCGGCGAACTGCGAATCTGGTAACACTGCTAAGATCTCTACCTAATACATGTTCCTGCTGAGTTCGAGTCGGATTTTGTGTTCCAAAGGATGGAGTTGTAGGATGTAAGCTGTAACTCGATGTTTGTTGTTTTTGGTAAACCAAATGGGGAAGAAGTAATCACCATTTTGATCTACACCCATGTCTGACTCTGAATGTGTTTTGTTCGGCCTGTAGTTTGTCAATTTTATGTGAATTAGGCTTGTGTCGTCTTTGTTAATCTTATGCTCTTCTACCATATTTATGACATTTGTTTTGGTTTCGAAGTATTATTTGCACCTTTAAATTGTATGGCTGTGAATGTCTGTCTTTAAGGAGTCGATGGGGTCAAAATTCCGTTTTCTCTTGAACTTTGCCTTTTCTTGAACTTTCATCTACAATGATATCAAGTTTTGCTTGGGAAGATTTATGAATTATTCTCACAATCTTCTAATCCCAGTTTAGATTAATGTTGTCTTAGTTTTTTCAAAATGCCTGTGTGTTTCCGTGCCATCTCCACACAAGAAGCATCTACTGTCCACCACCATTTGCATATGAGCTAATCTGTCTTCAGTAAGTAGCCGTACGTTGCAAATTAGCCAAGCTATGAACTCATATTTAGGTATCCTCAATCTTGTCCAAGCCAAATTACACCAAGGCACCCTTTGTCCATGGTTGTGTATCCAATTATATCCCTCTGCTACAGTATACTCTCTTCCTGTGCTGATCAAAAAAGGGAAACAATTATTGGTATAGAATAGATCCTTAACCCAGCAGATCTTACGCCAAGACCAACTCGAGTTAAGAGTACCCCACCTCTTTGTACCTTTAAATGTGAGGCGTAACATCAAGTCCCTTTTATGCATTGTAGAAATTTTGGGTATGTTGAACTCGTCGTTGAGGATAATTGTTACTTGTATATCTTAACAGTGAGCTCTACCAATTGTTTGAATTGGTTGTCTCTTCTTATTTTCAATTTTAGTTTATCTTTGGGGCAGACTAATTTATTGAAATGCTTCCACTCGGGGTGAAGAACACATGTTTTAAGATGATGAACATGTCATGTCGTGACTGTCGTCTCTTTAAGTGTTGATGTGGACTTTGGATGGTTTTTTTGGCACTGAATTCGTTTCTTTTCTTATAGCTTGCGGATAGCTGAGACTTGAGTGTGATTACCAACTCAGTTAGATGTTTTAATCTTTGCTCTGTGGTTTATCAAATCAGGGTTGTGACAGTAAAAAAGAACTTTATGGCAAATTACTATGATCTAGATGATATCCTTGCGGAAGAAGAGGTACAACTTGTCTTCGTCTTCTTTAAGCTTTTATTGGATCAAATTCTGAATGCTAATTATCTTTTGTAATGGGTATGCTTACAGTTCATTCCAGTGGTTTTTCAGAAGGCAGCGACTGGGGTTGGGCCCCTTGATCCGAGTTCTGAGACAAATAATGTAACTTTTCGTAACACGCTAAACTTAAAAGCAAAACACACGTTGAGAGGAAAGGCCAAAAGGGTTAGCGAAGGAGAGGCCAAAAGAGCTAGACCCAAGATTATAACAACTTTTTCTTTTTCTTTTTCTAGGTTGAACAAGGAGCAAAAGTGGAGCTGCCCTTTTGGCTTGCACATGAATTACATACTAGACAAACAGTCATTATGAGCGTTCCACAGTGCTTCAATCAAACGTACTATCTCCAAAGTTCCATCATTACTTTGTTCCTATTAATTCATATATGGACTTTTTCTGATGAAATTCTTGGCAAAAGGATTCCGATTTAAAAATACTCATGGGACCTTCACACGACAACCTTGTCAATATTCATTTTTCAGTGGTGGTCTCTCTGATATAGTGCTCATTATACTGATTGTTTCTTAAACCAGGACAAGGAAGGAAATCCAGGCTGATCCTGGATCTGTTGATCTACGAAACCGGTGCCAATACTTCTACGAATTAGGATGCAAGATAGCGCCTGTGTAAACTTCTACTTTATGTATGGTTATTTTTTTACTCTTGTCTACTTCCATTACTAAGATCCGATATTACAATTCTCCTCCGAGTAAAGATTTAAATTGGTCTATTGGCTGAAATGGAGCACTCCGTATTATTTTCTGCCTATACTGTTAGCAGGTACAGTAAATTGGCCCACCACTAATTTGATTCTTATATCTCCTAGGGTCGGTGACAAAACGATTGCACCGTTTCTTTTGTATGCATTTACAAACAGGTATAAGGAAGTACTCAGCAAATCCCACACTGCATCTTTCACAGCCTCGTCGAAACCCCTTACTCTGCTTACTAAAGAAGAAACTCACTGTGAGTTTCCCCTTCTTTCCTCTCCTAAGTACAACATGATCGATGGCTCTCAAGTTACAATACCAAAGGCCTTTAATGTTTGACCAACCCATTCAGCATGTAATATTGTAATCTAATCACTAATACAAGACTTACTGAGACATGAATGGAGATGGAGTATATCATTTGCTTACTATTTCATTTCACAATGTTGTTTCAGTGTGCGAGGCAGCTCAATCCTCTATGTTAGCCTTCAAGAAGTGGCGAATCGGAGGCTCTAGATTTGAGATACCTTCCATTCTTGGGAAGAAGAGAAAACCTACAGAATAGTTGGTTTCCTTTGTCAGTCTTATTTCTACTGTTTTCATATTTAATTATTTTTTACTTGATGATCGGTCTCACAGTGTCACTAAACATCATTTCATCATTGTAATAGAAGTCGAAGACTGTAATACTTCTTGCATTAATATGGAAACTATAGCTTAGTAATCAAAAGTCCATTTGATGGTTGTTGAGCTCGATCATGAATGGTATTGTCTTAGCAAACCTGACCTTTCGGCTTTCAGGATCAGTATTCGCTTAGCTTAAATCCTTTCCTCTCTAGGCAGGGTCCGACAATATCCCGTTCACTGTCAAAAGTGTGGCTGGCAAGTGGTAACTCAGCTGAACCTTTAAAAAAATTGTACGTAAAAGAAAACATCATTGAGCATGTTGTAGCTTTGGTAAGCTTAATACAGAGAGGCTAAATATAAAAAAATAACCGCTAGGAGGGCTTGAACCTCTGACCTTGTGGTTAACAGCCACACGCTCTAACCAACTGAGCTATTCCAGCTTCTTATTAAATAAATTGGTTAATAAATAAATAAAAATGTTGTATCGACTCGACCTAGAAACCACTTTATAGTAACATTATTGAGTGAGTCAAAGTAATTTTGATGAAAGTCTTGAGATTTTTGGTAGTCTCGTCTCGGGGAAGGTTAAGATTTTTGGTAGACTTGAGAAGATTATTGGTAGTCTTGAGATGAGTCTTGTCTCAAGACTCGTGTGAGGTTTACCAATAATGTACCAAACTCTTAAGTTGAGTCTTTGAGTCTTGAATTTTAAAGACTCAACTTAAGTCTTTTGTGGGGTCATGACTCATGTTGCATATTTCTCGAAATATTATCAAATAAACGATTTGTATTTATACAATTTTTTTTATTTTCTATTACTTTTAAAGTCTCACGTCTTTGTTTAATTGTCCATCTATTCCTAATTATTTTTCCGTTTCGGTCATTTGTGTATCTTTTATATTATTTGTGAGAAAATTTGTAATCAAATGTAAATAAAGGAACATTAATCCTTCTTTTTGTTGTTCGACTCCTAATAAAATTATTAAATACGAAATACATATTTAACTAATAAGACACATAATTATCCAATTTAAAGTACAGAGTAATTACCTAATTAAATACTTAAGGAACTAATTTCACTTAATTAACTAATTAAAAACTTATTTAATAAATAAAAATACAATTTTACTTAATTCACTAATTAACTGAGTTAACGTAATTAAACACTTAGTTAACAAATAAAAATGCAAGTAAGTAATTAGACGTAATTAGCTAATTAAACACGAAATTAACTATTTTAATATGGTCGTTATTTTGAAAAGGAAAAAAAACGGATGATCGTCCGGCCACCGACATTTTTTTTTTTGCAAAATAACAAATACAAGTACATTTTGGTTTTATGGGAATCGTAAGTCAATAACATAAATCGATACACGTAAGACCACGTATGAAAAAATAATTATTAAAATATCGTAAATTAATATAAGTATGGTATATTTAAAATATCGTAAATCATCCCGATCTATAATATGAACGAAGCCTAACAGATTGTCTACTCATCTTTTTGTATATCACACAAAACCAACAACAATAACATAAAACACGTTAAATTTTTTAATTAAACTAAATGGTAAAGTAATTAGTAATTAGTACCAAACAAGTAAATTGTACGGAGTAATTGTTTAACCACAAACTAAACCAAATTGATTAATTTTTTTTTTTACTAAAAGAGGGTAAGGTGAGTCTAAACAAAGTCTGACTAAGGTGAGTCTGAACAATAAATAAATAATACTAAAAGTTAGTGGAAAGGGTGACAGAATCTTAAGACTTTGGAAAGTTTGTGAGATAATGTTACTCTTATTTCAGCCTCCAGGAAAACCACCTCTACCTACTACGGAGTACCTATTAATCTATTATGTTCAAATATGATCACTCTATCAAGTACTCCGGAGTATGTGTTGTTCTAAATTTCTAATTCATTGTTGTACTTAGATGTATCAACAAGGGATGACAATAAATTAGTCAACAAGTTATATTATATTTCCTCCGATTGTCTATTTTCTTCATTTTTTTTAGTGGAAAATAAGGATGCTTCTAGGGTAAGTGCCTCATGAACTCCGTTAGCTAGGTGCAGGTCTTTCCCCCTCCTAGTAGTCAGTGTGTTCTTTCGAGGTAAACGGAACCTGCCTTTTTAGTTTGAGTTAAGGGTTCTAGGGTATTATATTAGTCTCTCCGTTCGAATCCAAGGGTTAAATTTGCCTTTTCACACTTGTCAAGACACATTTTACACCGTTAATATCCTTCGTTTTACATTAACAAAAATTATATAAATTCAATATTTTTAATCTATGCATAAAAACGAATCAAACAAGATCCCACGGACTATATTTTTTCTTATAGATTGTCGTGAATATTAACGATTCTCTTGAGTTGTGAATATTGTCCAAAAGGGAAGCGTATCCTTTGGATTTGAACGGAGGAAGTATTAATTTAAATGGGAAAAGTGGAATGAAAAAGTAGGAGAGAAATATTATATTAATTAAATGAAAAAAGATTGATCGAAAAATATGAAAGAAAAAAAAAGTATAAAGTGGGTGAAGTTTTTTTCTTTATATGGAAAGAGGAAAGAAAATAGGCAACGTAGTGGTAGAAATATTATTTGATAAAAAAATCTTGAAATTGTCTTATAAAGACAAATTCAAAATATCCGATATTTGGACTAATGAAGAGTTAATCTCGTTCATACCAATCCGAATATGACAAAACTCGAATCTCATTTGCTTGGGTATCGACCCAACTCAAAGCTCATTTACGTTGTTACTAACCATACTTAAACCTTGCAGCAACATGAAATATTTATTGCCGATTAAAACTAGTAAATGAGTTCAACTTGAATTGAACAAAAATTGGAAATAAAGGCCATATATAAATGATTTACTATAATCCAATATAATAAAGTGATCAACTAGTAATTTTCCCTTTCTCATTGAAGTCTTGATGAGTAAATTCAATATCACCAACACCAGAATACATTCCATTACTTATGGATATATTTTTGAATTAATGCATTTTATATTGGATATATTTTTACTTTTGTTAGTGACAAAGTTTTTTTTATTTTACTGGTGAGATCCATCATATTCGTGTATATCTAGGACATTTTGGACACCAAATAATAAAACGACGCCGTATGTGTTGTTGTGGACATGACGTACGTCCACCCTGACGCGGCCACGTGCGGGTTTGGGTAGGCGAATGAATCTCGTGGTAAGATTGATCTCGGGTTGAAATTTAAGTCAAAGTTGGAGTCGCCACCGAATTTTATGGGAATTCGGACCCGTTCGAGCCCACTCTATGTCCTCGTGGACCGTACACAAAGTACGACCCATTTCGATTTCAGAGTTTATGGGGCTCGTCCCTTTGCATTGCGATACCGATACCGTCTCTACCGGTTATCGTGTATAGAATGAATCTCGTGCGCCAACGGTTTCGGACATCCGGAAACCGAGGTTCTGAGTAAGGGGTGAGGGTACGTGTTGGGAAGCCCACTAAGGACACCCAACCCCGCCCGCACTTAGCGGCCTCTACTAAGACATCGTTCGTGTTCGTGTACGCGCGCTAGTAAATTGATTAAATGATATGCAACCAATATTTTAGCTAAGCATGTGAATTACGTGTGAGCTACGTCATTTTAATGCATCTAAATTATTGTCAGAGTTGTTTAGCAAGTGATGCTCATTTAAGACAATAAATGGCAAACATCAAAAATAGAAAACTCGTAAATAAATTACAAATTACACGGGCGGAATACAACCCGGAATTTACAATACAACGAGTGATAAAATAAAATAATCGAATCAGGAGACGGTAAATATTAACTATAAACGGACCCGTAAATAGTAAATATAAATTAGACCATAAATTGAATAAATGGACAAACTTCGATTAAATACACATTATATTGTGTATTAAACGGAAGACGGAGATTTTAATACGCGTTCGCGTATGGGACCAAAGCGTGGTGCTAGCTCGATCCCGGATCTCGATGCCTTGTCCCGACTTATCACATTAAAAGATTGGCGTCTTGATTGGTCATGCATCGGATACGACTAAAGAGTCGTCACTACAAGAGAATTGCAATTTAGCTACTAATTTAGCAACTGCCTAAAATTCAGTCGCTAAATTTATAAATTAGCTACTACTTTTGAGACATAAATATATTAGTCTCAATTTTAGAGATCAAAATATAGTGGTAGCTAATTACGTCGCTATTATGGAGACTAAATAAAGACGATAGCAAATTTGGTATCTAATTTAAGTTTTTAGATACGGAAAAACGTCAGTAGCCAAAGTCGTCTCTATATATATCGACATAAAATTGCGAATAATGTATTTAGTTTTTATATAGAAAACCAAAGTAAATTCGTAAATAAGTGTAGTAGTTATTATAGAAACGAAACCAAGTGAGTAGCAATTTTAGTATCTAATTTAAATTCTTAGCTACGGAAATAAATTGGTAGCTAAATTTAGTTGCCGTTGTTGCTATCATGTACTCCTTCCGTATCTATATGTTCGTCCACTTTTAATATAATACTACACCCATATATTAAACTTTGTGAACGAACATATAGATACGGAGGAGTATTTTTTATATTTCTTATGATATTTTTTTTTATTTTTTTTTTACTGTCACCAAAAAAAATGATATTTTTTTTATATTTTTTAATATATGTATATTATTATTGGAGTATTACAAATTTCTTACAATCCACATTTTAATGATTAATTTTACCTTTAAGTATACATTCATTGCCCAAATAAGCATAAATCTTCAAGTGGCCCAATGGTTTGAATGTTGGTCAAGTGTTTGAAGGTTATGGGTTCGATTCCTCTTATGAACATAAATCATCAATTTCTATACAAGAGACGGTGGTGTGGTGCGTGGACCTACATGGTAGCTTTACGTGTTGTGTTCGATATTCAATGTGGTATGGTGGGCTAGCTAGGGTGATGGGCGGGGTAGGGAGGGGTGTATGACGTGTATATCTTGTTTTTTTCGCGGCCATTTTAGATACCAAAAAATTGCGTCGCTAATTTTGCTACAACTGAATCGGTCTCTAGGTTCGTCCCTAAATTAGCTACTATACAATCTACGGTCGCTAATGTAGCTACTCGAATTTTCGTCTTTATTATTGTCTCAAACTTTGCTACCACGCTTTCGTTGCTAAATTGGTAGCTAATGTTGGTCGCTAATTCAGTATCTAAATTAGCGACAAGGCATTTAGCTACTAATGAAATTTAGTCGTAAATTCGGTCTCTAAGCTAATTAGCTACTGAATATTGAAGATTTGCTACTAAAACCTCCGACTCTAAAGTGACTTTACCTTGTAGTGCGTCGACGCAAAATTAATCATGTAAGACATTAATCAAAGTCGTGAAAGTAGAATAAAATGCATGTGTTTTGAAAAAAGGGATCGCGTGATTGACTTTGCACGCGACGACTAAGTCGTAAAAAAAAAAGACGAGGCTCGGATGATGAAAGAAGCACTCGACTTGCTTGGACAAAGGAATCCACTCGACCGAGTCATGGCAAAGACTCGATCGAGTGAGCCTTTGAAGGACCTACTGCCCGGTTCTTGGGGTACTACTCGATCGAGTGGCGAATGGCACTCGGTCGAGTGCCCCCTTTACGAGTCATGGCTCGTTTCGAAAAAGGTGGCAGTTTCGTTTTTATTTATTCAAAATCCATGGTTGACCGAGTTATGTAAAAATATTGCATGATTTAAACTTAACTCGGTTTTCGGTACTATAATCGTGTACTATACGATTATAAGACCGACATCGGAATTTTATAAAAAGATGTTATAAAATTGTTTTGAATCGGATTAGGACGAAATTAATTCCCTCCGCGTTACGACATCTATAATAATCCTTACGGATTATGTGATAATCGGAATTGGTTTGGTCATTTGCCTCCTGATCAATAGGTCATGAGCTCGAGCCTTGTTAATGACATTTCATTTGTTAAATTATTTTGTAACTTTTCAAAAGATAAATGTGTAGATAAAGGGATTCGAACCCGAGTCACTTGTATAAAATATTGTCAATGCAACCAACTTTACCACCTTCTACTTCATGCTACATATCATTGGAAGATTTGTATTATATCTAAACTATTTTTCAAAACTTTCAAGTATTATAAAGAAAATAATAGCGTAAAATATGGATTAATTTATAGAGAAAATAATAGCGTAAAATGTGGATTAATTTATAGAGAAAATAATAGCGTAAAATGTGGAGTACTTTATAAACTTAAAAAGTGTCGGAATTTTTTTTTGTGCCCCCCTAGGGGGAAAATCCTAGGTCCGCCACTGCGTACGACCACGATCGCGTTACGCTCTTAAGTGCTTGGGGCGGCGCTCCTCGAAAGGGTGCCACCTACGTCGCGACTTGTAAAGGGATTAAACGGACTTGGAGCGGTGGTCGTAGTCAAACGTGTTTGATCCGAAATTTTATTATTATATAAATATACACGGTATTAATTGTTAATGACGATAATAAACAATAATAAAAAATGTTAGTAAACGAAAATTAAAATGGTTAGTAACGAAATAAAAATGTTAGTATCATTATTATCGATTAATTAGTATACGTATATATATATATATATATATATATATATATAAATATATAAAACAATAAAAAGAAGAAGGGAGAAAAGGATGTCGGGATTGAATTACACCCTCAACCTACATGCTTAAAATGGCCTCGGAAACGGACTCGTAATAGCGACGGGAGCGCGGGAGTGTCGAGATATGTAGGGTGAGTTATGGTGTGTGTCTTTGACGAGTTTTGATCTCGAAATGTGTGTATGTGATGATGATTGAAAGATGGTAAAGTGTAGAGATTGATAAGTTGGCTGAGAATGTGTTGCTTAGGGTTGTGTAGAAGGGTTGGAAAAAGTTGTGAAATGGTTTAGGGTGACGGGGTATTTATAGAAGAAATACCCCGGTTTAGGGTCACTCGATCGAGTGGAGCGTGTGCACTCGATCGAGTGCCCGGTTCGAGTCCGGTTCGGCCGGTTCATGGCCTTACTCGACCGAGTGGGTGTGAACCACTCGATCGAGTGGGTCGGGAAGGAGGAAGTGTAAATAGGGAATGATTGTTGACCATTTTTGAATGGATCTTGGTTGCTGGACTAGCTTCTAGAAGTGAACTTGACTGTTTTTTGTGTCGGATTCGTCTTTGACCGGGTTTTTGACCCGGTCGCCAAAAGACGGTTTTATTTTCGGTGTCGGTTTTGACCCAAATTAGTCTCACTTTATTGGAAACGACCCACTGGGCCTGAATTGAGGTCGGTTTTGAGAGATTTGTACTCCGCTAAATGCCCACGTCGGATATTATTGATTCCGAGTCCGTATTCGAGCGTATTAAGTCACGTTTACGTCCGATCATCATCGGGTGTTTTGTCGGGAACTGCTATGGACACTAGCAGGCAAAATGCGGGTGTCTACAGTTGTCATCTTACGTGGCCCAAATAGCTTTGTACGCTTTGCAGTTTTTGCTAGTAAAATATCTCCAACGCTAGATATTTTAATAAGGACATCCACCACTCTCACTCACCAATCCGTGACATAATTCCAATTTCCCACGCGCTTCACAATTCCTAATCTATCCTCAATTTATTCCTACCAAACCCATGGAAGACGGAGATCGCGGGAGAAAAAGAAACGGCGAAGGTGGAGATGACGGAGATCCGACAGCGTGGAACGCGTTCGCGGCGAGCTTCAGCCAGGTGCAGGCGGTGCTGGACCGAAACCAGGTATTGATGCAGCAGGCGAACCATAATCATCAGACTAGGATGCCCGATAATATGGTGAAGAATGTGGCGATTATCAACGAGTTGAACGAGAATATTTCCAAAGTCGCTTCCATTTATATGGATTTGTCCGAGAATAACAATCTAAAGTTGATTTTTTTTCGTACTTACATCATGGTTGGTAGTCCTGTTAGTGCTGTTCTTTCTCCTCCTCCTTCTCCTCCTCCTCCTGTTGTCTCTACTGCTGTTGTTCATAATCCTTTCATAGCCGACATGTCCAGATTAGAACTTTTTTTACGGAAAAAAAATTATCGTATGTGGTCGGATAAAATGGAATTTTTCTTGAGTCAATTAGGGGTTGTTTATGCTCTTACTAAGTCTGAGGCTCCAGCAAATTCGGGTAGAGTTTTTGAGAAGGATAATATTACATGTAGGGGGAGGTTACTGCATTATATGACGTCTTCTTTGTACTTGATTTACAGTAAATTTAAGAAGGCTACTGAAATTTGGGATGCTCTCAAAACCAAGTATGGTTTTGATGATTATGGTATGTTTGTTGTGTGACAGAAATGAAGGAAAAGGCAGATTATATAGTGGAGCAAGAGCAAGGGTTCAGTGTACAACAACAAATGCACACGGGAAACTTTCAGTAATCAGTCTCGGGAAGTAACACAGTCAGTCTCGGGACGAGCAAAATATTGACTGAGTTCAAAGAAGAAAAATGATGCTTCTGGAATAAAAACAAATAATCTGACCACTAAAAAATATCCGCAAGCGGTGCGCGCGTGTGTGGTGTACATAGCCTCCACTTGTACACATCTAGTAAGGCATTTTAGTGGGTCATATATAAACAAGTCAATGAAGCATTAAATGTTTCATGTGGGATAGTTAACACCAAAATGTGCTTCTTTTGAAGCATTTAACTCTAACAATCCCCCACATGATTCAAAAGAAGAAAAAGAATGGAGAAATCATTGACAAATGGAGACTTAGTGTTTAGATGTTCAGTGTCTTGTGGACTTTAACTGACACCCAGTGCGTACAAAAACCTAGAACCATCATTTAGAGGTGGATCGAAGCCTTTAACCTCCTAATGATCTTGGTAAAAAGTTAGTTGCGCACTTATCGTTCTCAAATCAGGGCTAGTATTCGCACCATCCATGAACTCATCATGAACGCCAACTGTATATCGTAAGTATTTTACTTGGACTTCCCAAGTGCTCTCCAAATGAATCCTGGTAATTGATGAATGCCTCTAGAGATCCTAAAGCCTAAGGATCTCTTGGGGTTTAGAGCAATAATCCCCCACATTCACATAGGTAAATTCATCAGGTTTGACTGTCACAAACCATCCGTTTAGGACTATGAATTTATTAAGAGCCGAAGCTCAACCTTAAAACACAAGACAGTAAATCTCAAAATAAAACATATGTCACGTAAAACAGTTACAAAAGGAAATGGTTGTGACATTATGACTCGAGTTCACTGTGACTTCGTTTGATCGCATTTGACCTTAGCTGAGCTAAGTTGGGTATCAATCACAATTTACTCCTTTACAGGCTTTAAACCCATTTCCCGTGCTGTCTCCAGCACCATCTTTCTACCAAGGCCTTTGGTGAAAGGATCCTCTATGTTCCTCTCGGATATTACAAACTCAATTGAGATTACATTTTCTCTGATCAAATTCCTCACTATTCCATGCCTTAGGCGTATGTGTCTCCTTTTCCCATTGTATGTTTGACTGTGAGCTACCCCAATTGCAGCTTGATTGTCACAATGCGTGGAGACTGATGGAGTCGGCTTCCCCCACAATGGAATGTCATCTAGCAGACTCCTAAGCCACTCTGCTTCCTGTCCTGCCAATTCTAGAGCAATAAATTCAGATTCCATTATTATCGATTTGGCAATGCAAGTTTGTTTAGATGATTTCCATTAAATAGCACCATTAGCAAGTGTAAACACATAACCACTAGTAAATAAGATATCAGGAGAATCGGCTATCGAATTAGCATCAATATAACCTTCTAGAACAGCAGGTGTTCTCTCAAAATGTAAACCCCAATCCATAGTACCCCTTAAGTATCTCAACAAACGAATAAGGGCCGTCCAATGGTCTTGTCCAGGGTTGTGAGTGTACCTACTTAGTCTGCTTACTGCGTAGGCAATATCGGGTATGGTATAATTCATAAGGTACATGACACTACCAATAATCTTGGCATATTCCTCTTGACCCACACTGTTCCCGAGGTTTTTAGCCAGATCTATACTAGAGTCATAGGGTGAGGACAGGGGTGAACTGTCAAACTGGTTGAACTTTCTCAGAATTTTTTCCGTGTAGTGAGCTTGACTCAAACATAATCCTGTTTTTGTTCTAGTGATTTTCACCCCAATAATAACATCGGCCTCCCCTAAGTCTTTCATGTCAAAACACGAATTTAGAAAATTCTTGGTAGCGTTTACCACATGCATGTTGGTTCCAAATATGAGCATATCATCCACATACAAACATATTATCACACAACCAGAATCATCATATTTATAATACACACATGCATCAGAATCGTTTACCGTGAAACCATTAGATCTGATAGTTTGGTCAAATTTGTCATACCATTGCTTAGCTGCCTGTTTCAGACCGTACAAGGACCTGATGAGCTTGCATACCTTATTCTCTTGACCAGGAGCCAAAAAACCTTCTGGTTGTTTCATGTAGATCTCTTCATCAAGATCGCCATTTAGAAATGCAGTCTTTACATCCATCTGATGAATGACTAAATCATGTATAGAGGCAAGTGCAATTAGAGCTCTAATGGTAGACACTTTAGTGACAGGTGAGTAAGTATCAAAGAAATCCAAACCTTTCGTTTGACGATTACCACATACAACAAGTTTGGCCTTAAATTTATCAACTGAGCCATCGGGTTTGAGTTTCTTTTTAAACACCCACTTATTACTTAGGGGTTTACAACCCCTAGGTAAATCTGTTAACACCCAAGTGTTGTTACTCATAATAGACTCTATCTCACTATTAATGGCTTGAAGATAAAAAGTGGAATCAATGGAACTCATAGCCTCTTTATAAGTTCTAGGATCTGTTTCGAGCATAAAAACATTTACAACATACTCATCAACTAAACTCGTTTCGGCAAGAAAAGCGGTCACGAAATCTGGACCAAAACTGGTTTCGGTCCTGGAGCGTTTGCTCCTTCGAGGCTCCTCGGGAACTACTGCAGGAGGAAAAGGATGCGCTGTAACAACAGATGCCAAAGAGTTAGTTTTCATAGGAAAAATATGCTCAAAAAATTCTGCATCTCTAAATTCCTTTATGGCCCCAAAACCGGACGAATCTTTAAGAATAAAGCGATAAGCGGCACTATTCATGGCATGCCCGATAAAAATTCCGTCTACGGTTTTAGCTCCAATTTTGTTCCTTTGAAACGTTGGAATCCCGATCTTCGCCAGGCACCCCCACACTTTGAGGTATTTGAGATTGGGCTTGTTTCCTTTCCACAGCTCATAACGAGTCTTACCTGTTTTCTTATGAGGTACACGATTCAGAACATTACATGCATAAAGAATTGCTTCACCCCACATATTAGAAGGCATTCCAGAACTCAACAACATTGCATTCATCATATTCTTAAGAGATCGGTTTTTGCGTTCGGCAACACCGTTTTGTTGGGGTGAATAGGGGCAGTCCTTTCATGTATAATCCCATGGGTCCCGTCGTATTCACCTCCCCGGTCAGATCTTACTCGTTTTATTTTAAGGTCTAATTGATTTTCAACCTCGGCTTTAAAATCTATAAACTTACCTTCGGCCTCATCCTTGGTTGTTAATAAATAGACCCTAGTGTATCGAGAAAAATCATCCACAAAGGTGATATAATAATGTTTCCCACGCCTACTTGTGGTGTTTTTAAAGTCAGCTAAGTTCGAATGAATCAGCTCAAGAAGCGTAGTAGAACGTTCCACACATTTATTAAAGGGTGTTGTAGCATGCTTAGCTTCGACACATATTTCACATTTATCAAAGTTTGTGTCGCTAAAGTCAGGAATAAGATCATGTTTTTTCATGTTTTTAATGGAGGTCACATTCACATGCCCTAGTCTAGCATGCCATAAAGAAACAGACTCAACAATATAAACAGAAGCGGACGAATTCTTATTAATAATTTCTATGTCTAATACAAATAATCCACCATTACAAAAGCCTTTACCAACAAAATTTCAATTTCTAGTGAGCACAAGTTTATCTGATTCAAAAGATAGTTTGATACCTGCTTTGTTTAATAAGGCTCCAGAAATAAGATTTCTTCGAATATCAGGAACATGTAGCACGTTATTCAGTTCAAGAGTCTTACCGGAAGTGAGCTTCAAAGTGAGTCTTACCGGAAGTGAGCTTCAGGAAGATAATGACCCTTAGCATCCGGATATAGCTCCCCTCAATCAATATTATGAAACGTCCTATCAATCCTAATGAAAACTCTTATGCCCTCCTCATGTTTATTATTCCAAGTAAAGAAAGAACCATCAGTAGACAACTCTTCAAGATCATAATCCACCATAGTTTCTTTAAAATGCTTAACTTCTACCAAAGTAATATCACTCCCAATTCTATCTCTCACATCAAACACATTATTAAAATCTGAGTAACCCATAGGCTACTTCTGTCAGCCGGTTTATTAAAACCATACACAATAGTAATAAAGTAGTGTCTCTTCAACATTTTATCTTCTACCTCTACTAGAATGGTTTGAGCAGTTGTATCCAAAACATTAAGTCCAAACAACTGAGGCTGCCAAAGCAACCAAATACTAATACCATCATGTTTATAGTTATTAGTAACAATAAACCAGTCACCACAAACATTATTGCTAACTTTACTCCAATTACTACTCTTCACCATAGTTTCGAGAAGACTAAATAAACTGATAAGTGTAGTTTGTAGTGCCTATTTTACTGTGTTTTGGTCCCATTTTCCTCGTGGAATCGCTCCTTGGGAGTGGTTTATGGGCTACTTATGCTTTCTTTAGTTCGTTTCAGGTTCCCGAGACCATTTGTGAAGAGTTGGAGCAAATCCGACTCGATACATACACTTTTTGGAGCCAACGAAGTGAAGGAACGATCACTCGATGCCTTGGATTCGACCCCGAGACCTAGGGACCCAATCCCGAGCCTCTTAGACTCGATCCCGAGCCCCGATAATCGGTGAGAAGCCCATGAGAACCAAGGAGGGACCAAAAAGTTCATATTGGAGGCCTACAAAACTCATCCCCGACGGGAATGGCCTCATCCCGTCCGGGATGAGGTGCACAATTGCGTAGCTGCTGTGATGGGTCCATCCCGACCGGGATGACCCACTGGTAGCCCGCTTTTGCTTCTTTCTTCTCCTTATTCATTGTAACCCTATATATACCCTTCCTCTTGTATGTTCATCATAAGTTAAACATTAGACACTAAACCCTAGCATATTTTAGCATAGATTAGCATAGATTAGGGTAGATTAGTTCTTAGTTAATCGTTAATCTTAGTTTAATCCTTGTATTAAGGGAATTCTTCAAGATCTCCACCAAGATTGACAACCTTGGGTGATTGTTTTGGGTTTTTCTTATTAATGCAAGTTTCAATCTTTCATCCTCTTGTTAGTAGGTATAATCTTCTTATTCCTTCTTCTTAATCTTGTTTATTCATCCAAGTTTTAATCTTTATTCATTGTATTGTTCATAGTTCATAGTTTTCACTAGTTTCACTATGTTTGTTCTGATTGTTATGTTGATTCTTCTTGTTAGTGTTAGTTTTAGCACAGATATGTTAGAGTAGATTCTTGCTAGGGTTATTAGGGTGATTGGTTGTGATTGTAGTTGATTAGGGTGAGATGGGTGGTACTAGATGTTGTTTTTGTTGTTTCCCATTAACCTTGCACTCCACATGTTCGATGAAATGCTTGTGAGACTAGAGACGATCAATCCTTGTTTTTCTTGTATCTTCTCTTGTATGTGTGTGTTTGTTTGGTTTGTTTGCTCGCCTCATTACCTAGCGAGAGCCCGATGAGGACGACCCCTAGGCCGATTACGTAGCGAGAGCCCGATCGGCGTTACCTAGGCCACGAAAGCATGCTAGTGACCCCGTTTTTCCCCTTCTTGTCTTCTTTGCATCCATGAACCCGACCTAACCCTAGTTTTCATTCTTATCGTTATCTTAGCTTCCATTAGTCGTTAGTCTTTGGTTTTGTCTCCCCTTTTCATGTTTTAGACCTTAGCCTAGTACCTAGCCAACCCCCTAGATTAGCTCGTCTCGAACCTAGTCCAAGACCGTAGCACCCATTAGTCCGAACGCATTTCCGTCCCTGTGGATTCGACCCGACTTGCCCTAGATACCCTAGTTAGGTTAGTTGGTTATTATTTGACGGCGGGATCCGCGACAAATCCCTCCCATCAAATTGGCGCCGTTGCCGGGGACGGCGTAGTTTGGACTTTTGTTTGCTTAGTTTTGGACTTTGTTCTTGATCTTTGTGTTCTCCTCTCCTTGTGTATCTCCGTTTTACTTCTTGCGTGCTATTCTCTCTTCCTAGTGCCCCAAAAGCACTAGGATACTAACGTTTTCTCAAGTGCTTCTAGTTCATCCTAGGTATCAAGGCAACGTTATGGAAATGGCACGTCCTAGCTTCCATCAATCGTCACGGGACAACTATGGGGCGAATTACCAAAACCCACAACTTTACCAACCATACCAATCTCATCAACCATCTTATGAACCCTCTTCATATGGTTACCATGAAAGTTGTTAAGGATCATTCCAACATCCTAACAACTACCAAACACCCTCACATAACCCACAACCAAAAATCCCCGACTTTGAGACTTGTCAAATGTTGGTCCAAATGCAAAAGAGTCAACAAGAGGCGATAATGCTATTGCAAAAGGGTCAACATAAGATGATGATTTTAATGCAAAAGAGTCAACAAGTGTTGATGACTCAAATACAAGGGGTCAAAGAGGAGCTCAAGGCCCAAATAGAGGTGCAAGATGCTCGCATCAATGCACTCATGGCTCATATCACGATGTCGGCCACTCGAGCTCCACGACTTGTTGAGGAAGGTTCATTTGGGCAAGAAGGTCGGGTGTCTCCACAAGAAAGTCAACCCGATCATGAAGCCACGAATGAAGAAGAGAGGGTCAATCAAGAGATCATTGTTGAGTGTTGCTTGGATGGTGAAGATATGGGAAGAATGGAGGAAGTTGAAGCTTCAAGGGTCGACAATGAGGAAGGATTTGAACATGATTCTCAAGGTAACTCTTGGGGAGCCAATGTATTGGCTATCAAATTGGATTTGTATGATTTTCTTCGTGATGAACCGGATCTAGGCAATCCAAAGCCAAGTGAAGACATACCTCCTCTAGGCCATATTGACAAGGTGAGTGAAAAGGAGCGTAATATTTGGGAAAAAAGAGGTAGATGCCTTGGAACTTGCCTTGTATGGGAAATTGGAGGAGCCAATTGCCTCCAATGAAGAAAACTTGATGCCTTCTCCTCCTCTATCGCACTCGATTTCTAGTCCCTTGTCTTGTGAGACTGTTGATGAAGAGTATCCTTGTCGGACGGTGGAAAAGAGTTGTACTCTCGACCCCGTAGAAGAAGCGACATCCCTAGGGTGTGATCTCCCACATTATAACACCGAGCATGACTCTAGACCACTATACCTACCGGATGGTCATAAGAGTTGTTGCTATCATGGTTCGGAAGACCCGGAAGATCACGAGAACCCCGAGCATAATGAAGATGATCGCTTCTTGCCTCCGACTTGGAAGCTCTTGAAAGTGGCTAGGCTCGGCCATGTGAGCTTAAATAAAGATGTTGCTAGGGCATTTGACTTACTCCTTCGAGCTCTTGATGGCTATGGAGGTGTAGTTGGTGAGAGTAGCTTAGTGTAAATATCTTTTCCCTTTTTTTTTGTGCTTGTATTTGTGTTTATGTTTGTTGGGTATTTTGGTTTTTAGGATTGTTAGTTTTTGTGAAATCCTTGTACTTTGGTATTTTGATGAGCGATGTGAGGGAGGGATTTTGATGAATGCTTTGAGCTTGTCTGTTAGGTGTGAAGTGATGATGAATCCTAGAGAGGAATGGTTGTGGTTAGAGTTTGGATTTTGAGTTAGGGAGTCGGTTTTTGAAGCTTTGGATGAGCTTTTGGGGTTGTGGAAAGTTGGAAGACTCTTCCCGGCCGGGAGGAGAGCATCCCGACCGGGAAGGAGCCATCCCGATCGGGATGAGGGTGCAAGAATTTGAGCTTTCTGGAGCATGATCCCGACCGGGATGGGAGCGTCCCGACCGGGAAGGACATGTCATCCCGACCGGGACCATCCATCCCGACTGGGATGGTCCCCTGCTTCCCTTTTTGCCTCTTCTTTGTCTTGTGAGCCCACCCAACCACTTTATACCCCCTCCCAACCTCCCAACCTATCCTTGCACATACCATATGACCCATGTACCTCATTTACATACCCTCACCTCATTTTCTCTTCACTTTACACCGAGATTCACATCAAATCCTACCCCCTCATACCTTTACTACCTCAACCATGCGATACTTTCAAGCTTGAGGAGGGATGACAATGATGATGAAGACAAGCAAAGTGCCTATAGTGATCATTGAGACGATGGAGCGAGTGAGTTGCTAACCGATGGGTACGACAACTATCCTTTCTTTTCCGTCTTTTATTGCTTGTTTTCCCTTATTTGTCCCCTTCCCCTTATACGCTTTTGTGTCATGGTGGCCCTCGGGGCCTTGGTAGCTATTGCTCCCGACTCTCGATGACGTGACTACATCGAGAGTCATTTCAAAATCCAAATTTACAAGTTTTTCACCCTTTTTTGTAGGATTTAGTCGGATTTAGACGGAATACGAGCTAGGTGACTTGATTACACCTAGTCCTCCCCTTCCATTTCCTTTTATTTCCTTCTTTTTATTTCTTCCCCAATCCATATTTTTTCTCGTCTCGGCCCATGGTGACTTAATTACACCCCGGCCGGACACATTCTACCCTTTCTTCACTTTTATCTTTGATTATTAGCTTTATTTTCGTATTTTCTTTTCTTTTCTTTTGTGTCTCCACACACTACGATCGAGCATGAGGACATTGCTCGGTTTAAGTGTGGGGGAGCGATATTCTAGTATAGTTAGTTTTATTTTTATAGTTTTTCGAAAAATCTTTAAAAAACCATAAAAAATTTGAATTTTTTTTCACAAAAATCAAAAATATTTTCTTTTGTGTGTTTTCCTTTTGTGTCGTTTTGTCGTATATTTGTTTTGTGTGCGTGTTTTGCCTCCCATTTTTCCTTATAGGTCGCTCAAATCACCGATAGCTTTGGAGAGCTTTCAAGATATCCAGTAACATCTTTTCATCCCTTTCTCTTCTTTATTTCTTGTGAAGTTTGGAGGAGGTTTGTGATGTTGTATGCTCGGGTGGAGCTTGGTAAAGTTTGTGGTTGTTTTGGTGACTTGTTTGGAAGTTCGGGGTGGTGTTTGTTCTCTTTATGTGTTTCTTGTGTTTTGTTGCTTTTGTCTCTTTTTCTTTCGTTTTCGTTGAGTCTTTGTTTTGTGTTGTGTAGTGTGTCATGTGTGTAAACGGTTTTCGAAAACCCGGTTTTGAGGCTAGTGTGCAAGTGTTTACTTTCCCTTTCTAGTGGTATAAATCGAGTCTTGGACTTTAGTCTAGTAGAATGACCCTAAATCAATGATTTCGTTGGTCCTTTACCCTGAGTCCATCTAGCTTACTAGGGATTTACTGCGGGATTTGCATTTTGACCATTATGACCTCCCACGGTACGGTGTGAAAAGGCCTTGGTTGCCGAGTCCCGTCCCTTAGGTGACCGTGTTTGGGATTGTTTGACTAGTCCAAGTTCTCCCTTTTTTGTGAGTATGAAGGGAAGACGTCATCCCGACATACCCATTACCCTACCTCCTACAGATATCCACACAATAAAATTGCAAAGTGTTGAAATCTCTCTTTCTTGTTGCAAAAAGAAATGCCCACAATTCAAATCAAGCCAAAAGGGCAAAGAAAAGAAAAAGAAAGAAAAAAAGAAAGAAAGAAAAGATTGAAGAAAAAGAAAAGGCACAAAAAGCCAAAAGAAAATAGAAAAGAAGAAAAAAAATGGCATGGCAACAAGCAAAGCAAAAATGCAAAAGAAAGAAAAAATGCCAAAAGAAAACCGTGTCACAAAAAAGAGTCCCCACATCTCAAAAATAAGCCTTTTACCGACTATTACCGTGAAGAGCCTACCAAAGGACCGAGTCTCTAGGAATGATGATAGCGGTAATGGTCGGTCTTCCCTCATTTTGCATTCATAATATCCACCTTTTTACTTAGATTAGTTAAGCGGTTTTGGGCATGGGACGACCCTCTTGGCTCATCGCTAAAGGGGCGGGGTCTCACTTACCTACAGTGTCGACTAACACCGTGGTTCATCACTTCCCATCCCGCCTATCGTCCCGTAGTACGTTCTTAGAAAGTTAGGAGGACCTAGGTAAGTTACCAACGTTTTTTATTGCTTTGTCGTCATACTATTAGGGTTTAGTTCATTTCGGTTTGTATTGCTAGCTTGGGAACGTTGTCACTTTCCTTGAGTCCTAAAACCGGTGCTTCTTTCACCGCTTGTTTGAGGGAAGCGGTATTTGTTTTTCTTTGGGTGCAACCTTGTGTTTGTTTGTTTGTTTATTTGTGTGCTTGTTTGTTTTTTGTGTCTTGTGTCCGGTTGCATCCGCAGTTTTGTCGCAAGACCCCACTTGCCTTGCGGAGTACGCTTTTCCTCTAAGTGTACTCGCGTGACTTGAAAGGGCGTAGGGTGCGCTAATACCCACTCGGCTAGTTTAGTAGTTAGTATGTGCTTACTCGAGGGCGAGTAAAGGTTAAGTGTGGGGGAGTTGATAAGGGTAGTTTGTAGTGCCTATTTTTACTGTGTTTTGGTCCCATTTTCCTTGTGGAATCGCTCCTTGGGAGCGGTTTATGGGCTACTTATGCTTCCTTTAGTTCGTTTCAGGTTCCCGAGACCATTTGTGAAGAGTTGGAGCAAATCTGACTCGATACATACACTTTTTGGAGCCAACGAAGTGAGGGAACGATCACTCGATGCCTTGGATTCGACCCCGAGACATTGGGACCCAATCCCGAGCCTCTTAGACTCGATACCGAGCCCCGAGAATCGGTGAGAAGCCCATGAGAACCAAGGAGGGACCAAAAAGTTCATATTGGAGGCCTACAAGATTCATCCCCGACGGGAATGGCCTCATCCCGTCCGGGATGAGGTGCACAATTGCGTAGCTGCTGTGATGGGTCCATCCCGAACGGGATGAGTTCATCCCAACCGGGACCACCACATCCCGACCGGGATGACCCATTGGCAGCCCGCTTTTTCTACTTTTCTTCTCCTTATTCATTGTAACCCTATATATACCCTTCCTCTTGTATGTTCATCATAAGTTAAACATTAGACACTAAACCCTAGCATATTTTAGCATAGATTAGCATAGATTAGGGTAGATTAGTTCTTAGTTAATCGTTAATCTTAGTTTAATCCTTGTATTAAGGGAATTCTTCAAGATCTCCACCAAGATTGACAACCTTGGGTGATTGTTTTGGGTTTTTCTTATTAATGCAAGTTTCAATCTTTCATCCTCTTGTTAGTAGGTATAATCTTCTTATTCCTTCTTCTTAATCTTGTTTATTCATCCAAGTTTTAATCTTTATTCATTGTATTGTTCATAGTTCATAGTTTTCACTAGTTTCACTATGTTTGTTCTGATTGTTATGTTGATTCTTCTTGTTAGTGTTAGTTTTAGCACAAATATGTTAGAGTAGATTCTTGCTAGGGTTATTAGGGTGATTGGTTGTGATTGTAGTTGATTAGGGTGAGATGGGTGGTACTAGATGTTGTTTTTGTTGTTTCCCATTAACCTTGCACTCCACATGTTCGATGAAATGCTTGTGAGACTAGAGACGATCAATCCTTGTTTTTCTTGTATCTTCTCTTGTATGTGTGTGTTTGTTTGGTTTGTTTGCTCGCCTCATTACGTAGCGAGAGCCCGATGAGGACGACCCCTAGGCCGATTACGTAGCGAGAGCCCGATCGGCGTTACCTAGGCCACGAAAGCATGCTAGTGACCCCGTTTTTCCCCTTCTTGTCTTCTTTGCATCCATGAACCCGACCTAACCCTAGTTTTCATTCTTATCGTTATCTTAGCTTCCATTAGTCGTTAGTCTTTGGTTTTGTCTCCCCTTTTCATGTTTTAGACCTTAGCCTAGTACCTAGCCAACCCCCTAGATTAGCTCGTCTCGAACCTAGTCCAAGACCGTAGCACCCATTAGTCCGAACACATTTCCGTCCCTGTGGATTCGACCCGACTTGCCCTAGCTACCCTAGTTAGGTTATGTTCCGGTCACGAAAACAATCAACCCGATTACGAGTTCGGGTTTTAGTACTTGAATGTTGCTTGATTGAGTTAACGGCTCTCTCCTTCTTCCTACTCCTTGGGTCGGACTTTTCCCGGCGAAGCTGGCCTGCTCCCTGCACAATGAACGCACAGGGCCCCGGAGGTTGTCCGAGGGAACCCTCTCCGATGCCTAAGTTAGTCCGTGGAATGCCTTGATGAACCTAGCTCATGAGGAACTAGGCGGCGTTTTTTAGGAGTAAGAGTCTAGAGAGAGAAAATCCAACCCCCTCTAAGTGGGAAATGGGTGGGTATTTATACTTTCCCACAAGAGAGAGAGAGGAGGAGAGGGAAAAGAGCGGGAGAATGGGTGGACGTGAGGACGACACGTGGCCTCTCCTCATCCACCCACTTTCCATTACCTGAGGCGGAATGACGGATGGGCCCTCGGTTTCCCCTGCTCGTACTGGGGGTTTGGGCGCCCTGGAAGCCAGCACACAGGGGATTTGGTGGCCCTGCTCGGCTGACAGCAAGACCCTGCCGAGCAGGCGCAAGCCTTGGAGTGCTTTCCGGTGGTCTTTTGCAGGGCGAGCCTGCTGGGCAATCCTCAATTCACCCTGGGGGCGAATTATTCCAGGGTGCCACAGGTGGGCGACCCGTGGCCCTTAGTCAACTCCCATCAATTGGCCCACGCTGGCCAGAGGGAGGCAGGGTCTTCCTCTTGGCAGGCGTCTTCTCGCGATGGAGTGCAGTTGACTTTTGGACTCCCTTGTCTTTAATGCGTTGCTTGTTCCCGAGGTTGGAGGCCCAAGCGCATTGGTTATGACAAGGAAGGTTGGAATGTTCTTCTGGCAATGATTACTTCTTGCAAAGCGGGTTCTCGGGTAACGCGCAGTTCCTGTGATTGGTCGCTTCCCCTTACAGGGTGGTTTCAATGCCATTAATGCACAGCCTTAGTTCCTTGTATAAATTCTGTTCCTCTTGCCATTCTTCATAATTCATCTTTAGCTTTATTATTCCCCAAAGAAAACATGTCATGGATTACAAAAGTTCTCCTTCATCGCGGGGCCCGGGTGGTGACCCGCCGCTGGAAAGGAGGTTGGAGGCTAAGGTATCACAGGATGTCCTTCTGTGCCCTTCGCCGTAGCCGGCAATTCAGCACCCGACTTCGTAGGAAACTTGGAAGGAAGGCGCGTGTCAGGGCAGGTAAGCGTCCCAAGAGGGCTTCGCCGGCTGCTTCTAAGTTCAAGCGTTGCCCCCAGGGTGGGGGCTGCTTCGACAGGGGATGCCATGAATGCTTCCCCTGGCTGCATCCTGAGCAGTTTGACCCCAACTGTTCGAAGCTAACCTCTTCTCCAGAATCAGTTCCTTCCTCTCCCCTAATGAAGGTCGGCTGTGGTTCTTGCGATAATGCTCGGACAGTCCCCTATGGCAGGGATTGGGACGTTAGCAGCTGTGACTCCGGAGACAGCAACGGCCAGGGCTACTCTTCTGGCCGGAATGAGGACGACGAGTCTGCGGACTCCTTTAAAGACTCAGATGACTGGGATTGGGGTTCCGACGCAGGGGGTATAATAGTCCTGGGGATTACTCCCCAGGTTTTGACGATGACTAGCCTTGCCTTTGTCAGGCAGGCAGGTTGAGCCAGGCTTCCTGGTTCTTTTTGTAACTCGGCTAGGCTTTGTAACTTGCCCATTTCTTGGGCTTATTCTAATGAAAAAAAGATCAGGCGGTTCATTATTATTGTTTGTTTGCATTTTTTATTTATTTATTTATTTATTTATTTATTATCACTTGAATGGAGGGAGAATGACATCAGTGAGAGGGTGAATCTTCCTGACGCCTATTTGCCTTCTCAAGGCTCTTCTTGGGAAGTGGAGGTTGGTTGTTAGAATCGTGGCACGTGGGGGGTAACTTGTGGGGAGAGCTTTGCAGAGAGAGGTGACCCTTCGACTGCTCAGAACTATATAAGCCCATTCTCCTTCCCCTAATTCCCTTTTTAGCACTTTCGAAACTCAAACCTCTGCTTCTTCCTCACTCTCTTTGCTTGCTGAGAACTCTTTCAAGATTTCGAAGGACGCCTAACTTCGGATCTTTTCGGCGACAGTCATCTTTCTAGGTTAGAATCTTGATTCCAACTCTTCGTTTTTCTTCCTTTTTTTCTCATATTCCTTCGCGAAATAGAATGTCTCGCGCTCGCGCTCTTACTTTTAGTCCGTCGTCCGGAGGGACGGAGGGTAGGAGAGAGGGGAGATCCGACCTAGCCTCTTCCTCTGGGGTCAGACCCGGCGGGGGAAACCGCCCCGAGGAAAATGGGGGTGCCAACTCACCCGAACCCGCTCCTTTTGACGTTGTCGACTCCGACGACGGCGCATTGGAGATAGACCCTACTACCATAGCCGGCCTTGCTCCCAGGGAGAAAGGAAAAAAGTATTTCTTGGATAAACACAAATACCTGGTTCCCTTGAGAACCTACCCTGAAACCAAGAATCGAGACCTGATTCTGGAGAGCAACGCTGCCGGGGAGATTGAGAAATTTTATCACTTTGGGGAGGGATACACCGTCATAATTCCCTGGGAGAGAGACACGGTGTGCTGCCCTCCTGACGGCTGTGTGGCAGTTTACCACAAGAGCCTGGAATTCGGCCTACGATTCCCTCTACACCCCTTTTTGGAGGAGGTTTTTAGGAGGATGAACGTGGCCATTGCTCAGCTGACTGCCTCGGCAATCAGGACCTTGGTGGCCTACACCTGGACTTGCCTTTTTCATGGGGAAGGGCCCTCCATTGATGCCCTGTGCACCATGACTTGGCTTCAAATGGTGTCTTCATCAAGGGGGGATGACTCCCCTGGGTACTGGTCTATTTTGAAGTCGAAGAAATATGCTCTGGTCTGGCCGGCTTTGAACAGCCTGAAAGACTGGAAGGACAATTTTCTGTACGTCCATAGCGCTTCAGGGTGGCGGATCCCTAGGCACTTTAGGAATCACGTGCATACCCGTATGGAAACCCATGAAGAATACCATCCGGGCGTCGGGGGAAAAGATCTGAAGGTGAAGCTGAGCCGAGCAGACGAGAGCTTGGTTGAGAAGTTTAAGGTTACTGAGGGGCCTCCCCCTAATGAGCCTGCTTTCTGGCTTCCCCACGCAGATCTCATCACCACTAATGAATATCTGACCCCGCTGGGCCTGATTCCCGGCCTTGAAGGTAGTTTAGGGGCTTCAATTGGCTTGATTTCTCTCGAGGTCTCCATCCCTGTTTCCTTAACTGGCTTTTTACCCGTCTTGCAGGTGCTGCTTCTCGTCTTTGGACAAGGAAGCAGGTGAGGAGGCTAGGCCTGTCTGAGGAATTCGTTGTTGCTCAAAAGTGCCCCTCTCTTCCCTCCAACTTCAAGAAAGGAGAGAAGAACTTAATGAGGTTTGTGAAGGAGTTCGCCTCTGGCAGACGACTCCCCTTCCCTCCACGGCTAAAGCCGGCGGCTCCTTCCCCCAATGCTCAGGGCGGGGAGGCTGAGGTTACTTCTGTGGCGACCCCTTCCCATGCTCACCGGCAGGGTGATTCTCCTGCCGGGACTCACATTTCGCAGGGGTCCCACCCTGCGGACTCTGAGCAGACTGGGGAGAGTGCTCCCTTGGTCCACAGGAGAAAGAGGAATAGGGAGACTCCAGGGGCTGTGCCTATGGTTGACTTGGAGGCTGAAGTGGAGACCCCCGAGGCGAAGCGCCCTGCTCACGACGTCCCGGGCACTTCTCTTTTGGAGGAAAATGTAGAGTTCCATTGTACCGCAGGCGACAGTGTTGATGTGTCAGGCCTGCTCTCGGACTCTGGTACTGTCTTGGCGGACCGCCTTATCAAGTCTATAACCACTACCTCCAACCAGGTGATCCAATATATACAGCGCACTTCCAAGGTGCTGCAGGCCTCTGCCGAGCTGGCGGCCCTCAGCCGCCTAAGTGATGAGGAGCTGACTGTCACCCCTGGGGCCCCTCCTCCTGATCGCCTAGCCATGGTTGAAAGGGATGTGACCCTGATCACTGGCTTGAGGGACAAGCTGACAAAGCAGGAGAGCGAGTTGGAGGAAGCGAAAAGGCAGGCCATTTAGTGGAAACTCCAAGGGGAGAAGGCTGTAAGGGAGGCGTCCAAGCTGGAGGTGGAACTGCAGGAGAGCCGCCTGGCAGTGGAGCGTGCTACAACGTCCCTGGCCGAGATGGAGCATTTCAAGAAGAAGGCAGCTGATTTGGAGGAGGAACTATCCAAGGTCAACTCAGATTTCAAACAGGCTCAGACCGGGTGGCAAGATGAGAAAGATGCCATCCTGAAGGAAGCTGAAGCTGCCACGGACTTGAGCTTTGAAAATGGGGCTACTTCCTCCTTGGAGCTTGTTATGGAGGTAATCAAGGAAATGTTTCCTGTCTTTGATGAGGATGCATTTCGAAACCTCTATGCTGCCAAGAATGAAGCTCTGGCGGCCGGAGCCCCTAAGGAGCCTGCTGGTCCCAGCCATGATGTGCCTGATGCCTAGGCTTTTCTTTGACAATAACTCTTGTGCTGAGCCTTAGTATGGCCAGCTTGTCTGTAATGTTCTGACCTTTTCGGATTTTATCTTGGGTTTTGTTTAAACCATATTACTCTTTCCTGAATTGATTTTCGAATGTTTGCCCTTTATTTCTGCTTTCTTTGCTTTCCATAGAGTATGGCCTGCCCCCTACCTGCCCAGAGGTAAGCATGGTGACAATTTGCGTTTTTTATACAAGGTTGGGGGGCCTGACCCCAGTCCTTGTTCATTTGGTCTATCCCTGGCTTTTGATCAAAGTACAGGGGGCCCGCCCCCTGCCTGCCCAGAGGTAAGCAGGGTGACAATTTGCGTTTTTTATACAAGGTTGGGGGGCCTGCCCCCAGTCCTTGTTCACTTGGCCTGTCCCTGGCTTTTGATCAAAGTCCAGAGGACCTGCCCCCTGCCTGCCCAGAGGCTAGCAGGGAGGCGTTGCGTTTTTTATACAAGGTTGGGGGGCCTGCCCCCAGTCCTTGTTCAGTTGGCCTGTCCCTGGCTTTTGATCTAAGTCCAGAGGGCCTGCCCCCTACCTGCCCAGAGGCTAGCAGGGAGGCGCTGCGTTTTTTATACAAGGTTGGGGGGGCCTGCCCCCAGTCCTTGTTCATTTGGCCTGTCCCTGGCTTTTGATCAAAGTCCAGAGGGCCTGCTTAGAGGCTAGCCGGGGGGCGTTGCGTTTTTTATACAAGGTTGGGGGGGCCTGCCCCCAGTCCTTGTTCATTTGGCCTGTCCCTGGCTTTTGATCAAAGTCCAGAGGGCCTGCCACCTGCCTGCCCAGAGGCTAGCAAGGGGGCGTTGCGTTTTTTATACAAGGTTGGGGGGCCTGCCCCCAGTCCTTATTTATTTGGCCTGTCCCTGACTTTCGATCAAAGTCCAGGGGGCCTGCCCCCTGCCTGCCCAGAGGCTAGCAGGGAGGCGTTGAATTTTTTGTTGGGGGGGAGATTTTCCTTAGTTCTGGCAATAGGGGGCCTCCCCCTATTGCCCCCTGCTCGTTTGTGTGTGAAAACGCAAGTTTGAACAGGCAACGAGTATAGACTGAAGTTCTTTCATTTCTTTGTAGAATTTATCACAATGGTGGTCGGAGCCGTCGACATTCTTTGACCGTTCTCCGCCAATTTTCCAGGAAACAAAAACTATTTTAAAATCTTGCTAGACATAATACTTCTTCAGGGTGTCTGCGTTCCAGTGAGCACTCAACTCCTGGCCCTCAAGATTGGCGATTTTATACGTGCCTGGCCCTAAGATTTGAGTTACTTGGTATGGACCCTCCCAGTTAGCGCTGAGTTTGCCGTGCTCTTTCGATTTTCCCACAGCTTGTGTTTTTTTGAGGACTAGATCACCTATTTGAAAATTTCGCTGATGCACCCTCTTATTGTACGCCTTCCTCATTCGTTGCTGGTAGGCGACGATATTGGTACTGGCTTCCTCCCTCACCTCACTGACCAGATCTAAGGCCTCAGCCATTGCTACTTCATTCTCAGCCTGGTTGTACTGTAGGGAACGCAGGGAAGGGATCCTGGCCTCGATCGGTAATAGAGCCTCTGCACCATATACCAGGCCAAATGGCGTCTGGCCTGTAGATTCTTTTCGGGTGGTCCGGATCGACCAGAGTATGCTGGGGAGCTCGTCGGCCCACCTGCCTTTGAGGTTATCTACCATTTTCTTAAGGCCATTCAAGATCTGTTTGTTGGCTGCCTCTTCCTGTCCGTTGGTTTGAGGGTGGCAGACGGCGGAGTAAGCAACTGCGACGCCGTGGCCTTCCAGCCAGATTCTCAAGGGGTCGTTATCGAATTGTCTTCCATGATCAAACACTAGCATTTTTGGCAGGCCGAATCTAGTGATAATGTTCCGCCATATCACCTTCCTGACTGCAGGCTCGGTGATGTTAGGCACTGCCTCAGCTTCCACCCATTTGGTAAAGTAGTCGATAGCTACGATCAAGAATTTTCTCCCCCCAGTGGCCACCGCAAAAGGTCCTAGTATGTCCATCCCCCACTGAGCGAAGGGGATGGGGGACAGGATTGGCCTGAGCTCTTGGGCCGGGGTATGGATGGATGGGGCGAAAAGTTGGCATTTCCTGCACTTTTGAGTCAAGTCTTTGGCGTCGGCCAGCAGGGTCGGCCAGTAGTATCCGGCTCTCAAGGCCTTGTGTGCCAGCGACTTTCCTCCTATGTGATGGCCACATATGCCAGAGTGGATGTCATCCAATACCTCTGCCGCCTGCTCTGCCCCCAGGCACCTGAGCAGGGGGGACGAGAAAGATTTCTTGTACAAGTCCTCTCCCATAATGATGAACCATGCAGCCCTTGCCGGCATTTTTCTTTTTTGTACGGGGTCAGTTGGTAAAATTCCGTGTTTCTTGAACAGGATGATGGGGGTCCTCCAATCTCCAGGGCCTGCCTCCTCCACCGCGCCGATGGTTTGGCAGGGGACAGTAGATTTTTCCTGGATGACATCTACCCATACTGACCTCCTTATATCCTGCAGGCTGGAACTAGCCAGTTTTGACAGGGCATCTGCCCGATTGTTCTGGGATCGGGGGACCTGTCTGACTTCATATGATTTCAGGCCTGATAATTCCCTCTTCACCATTTCCAGGTACGCGGCCATCGTCTGGTCCCTAGCCTCATATTCTCCATTGATTTGGTTGGCGATGAGCTGGGAATCTGTTGCCAGGACAATTCGCTCCGCGCCTGCGGCTTTGGCTAGTTTGATGCCCGCGAGCACTGCTTCGTACTCAGCTTCATTGTTTGACGCGGGGAAGACAAATCTGAGTGCATGCTCAAAGTCGGTCCCCTCTGGGCTGGTCAATACTACTCCGGCTCCTGCTCCATTAGCCGTGGAGGACCCATCGGTATATACTATCCATTCGCCGGGGGTTGGGCTATCCTCCTCAGAGTGGGAACATTCTGCTAGAAAGTCGGCCAGGGCTTGGGCTTTGATGGCTGTTCTCGATTGGTATGTTATCCCCAGTCCACTCAACTCAATAGCCCATTTTAGCAGCCTGCCTGACTTTTCAAATTTTTCCAGCACCTTCTCTAGGGGTTGGTCCGTCAATACTACGACAGGGTGTGCGTCGAAGTATGGCCTCAATTTTCTGGCTGCTATAACAACCGCGTAGGCTGCTTTTTCGACCATAGGATAATTTTTCTCTGCTGCCCCCAGGGCATGACTTACGAAATATATGGGCTGTTGAGCACTTGCTTCCTCCCTCAGGATGACTGCGCTGACTGTCACATTGGTTACAGCGATGTAGAGGAAGAGTTTTTCCCCTGCCACTGGCCTCGCCAGGGTGGGGAGTTTCTTTAAATGTTCCTTCAGCTGCCCGAATGCTTCTTTTTGCTCATCCTCCCACTTGAATTGCTTGTTGCCTTTCAGTATTTTGAAGAATGGGGTTGACTTGTCTGCTGACCTGGCGATGAAACGTGCCAGGGCGGCCATGCGGCCTGTCAGACGTTGGATGTCCCTGATGGTCTTGGGTTCAGGAAGGTCCAGAACAGCCTGAACTTTTTCGGGGTTAGCGTCTATCCCCCGAGAGCTGACCAGAAAACCCAAGAATTTTCCAGAACGCACCCCAAATGTACACTTCTTCGGATTGAGTTTCATTTGGTAGGCGCGCAGGGAGGAGAAGGTCTCCCGCAGGTCTGCCAGGTGCTCCTTGTCCCCTTTGCTCTTCACAATGGCGTCATCGACATAGGCTTCTATGTTCCTGCCTTTTTGACTCTCGAACACCTTGTCGACCAGGCGTTGGTACGTGGCTCCTGCGTTTTTCAGCCCGAATGGCATCATTTTGTACATGTAGGTGCCTGAACTAGTGATGAATGCGCACTTAACTCTGACCGGCTGCCATAAGTACACCTGATGATACCCTGAGAAGGCATCCAAGAAGCTTAGCATAGTATACCCACTGGTAGCGTCCACCAGTTGGTCGATCCTGGGGAGTGGGTAGCAATCTTTCGGGCAGGCTTTGTTGAGGTTCGTAAAGTCCACGCACATTCTCCATGCGCCTGACGATTTTTTGACCATGACTACATTCGCCAGCCACTCAGGGTAGTCACAAACTTCTATAAAGTCTGCCTTCAAAAGTTTTTCAATTTCTTCCTTGATTGCCAAATCTTTTTCTGCGGACATGTTCCGCTTTTTCTGCTTCACAGGGCGGGCGTCCGCGCTTACGTTTAGCTTGTGAACGATACACGCTGGATCGACCCCTGGCATCTCATCCGCCGAGTAGGTGAATACATCCTTGTTTTCTTTCAGCAGCTCGATCAGTTCAGCCTGGTAGGACTCTTCCAGGTCGGCCCCTATAAGGACTTGCCTCCCTGGCTCCAGGTCCACCAGCATGCTCTCTCCCCCAGGTTCCAGGTGGTTTGACGCCTGATTACCGGCTGGAATCTCGCCTTCCCTGCTGGGGGAACTGTCGGCTTTTCTCTTTCCTTTTCTTTCACTTTCGTGAGTTTGTAGGGCCACGGAGTAGCACTGTCTGGCCGACTCCTGGTCCCCATGCACTTTACCTTCAAGGCCAAAATCTGTAACATAGGCTATAGTGAGGGCCCTAATTGATATGGCCGCCTCAACCTCGTCCAGGGTGGCCGTGCCGATTAGGGCGTTGTAGGCAGACCTTGCATCCACCACAACGAATGATGCCCTGACATTTCTGGCAGTAGCCCCCTCCCCGAATGTTACAGGTAGGTCTATGATCCCCATGGGCAATACGCCGGCTCCGCTGAACCCATATAATGATCCAGGGGCGGGTCGTAGGTGCCTTTTCTCCAGGCCCATTTTGTCGAAGGCGTCTTTGTACAGCAAGTTCGTGTAGGCACCGGTATCCACCATGCACCTCCGAACAATGTGGTTGCTGATTACCAAGGATAGCACCAAGGGATCGCTGTGGGGGTACACCACCCGCCCTGCATCCTCGGGGGTGATGCTCAGCGTTACTCCTTTCGGGCTTCCTGCTCTTTCAGCGTAGCAGATTTGAATCTTCAGCTCACGAATTTGCCTTTTCTGACCCCTTCGGCTGACTTGGCCTTCCGCATCCCCTGATATCACATGGATTACCAGGCGGTTCTGTACTGAGCCTTCGGGCTTTTCAAGCGCTTCTTTCTGAGATTTATTCCTGGCTGCGTAGTTGGCCAACCAGCCATTCCTGATCAGCTTCTCAATTTCATCTTTCAGGTGGCGACATTCTTCGGTGGTGTGGCCTACGCATTCGTGGAAAGTGCAGAATTTCTTGGGGTCCCCTTTTGGACTGCGCGGTTTGCTCGGGCGATTCCATTTAGCAGTCTCCTTTTCCAGCTCGAAGATTTCCGCCCTGGATTTGTTGAGGGTTGTGTAACTGTCGAACCTGGGCTGGTAGACAGTGCGCTCCTTTTTAGGGGTATCCCCTTCCTCAGTTCTATGCCTTCCGGATTCGTTTCTACCGCGTCCACCCTGCGGTCCCCCCTGCTGCCTGGTAGGGCCTGCGGGGGTCTCCGGCAGGCTGTGGAACTCTTCCTGCAGCATAAACCCCTCTGCAATCTTTCTGGCTTTGGCCAGGGTTTCCGGCTGGGCCCTGATCATTTGGTTTTTCATTTCGCCGGGGAGCAGGGAGTTGGTTAGTGCATACGCTGCTGTTGGGTCGTCAATTTCTTTCACCTGCTGGAATGATAGGTCGAATCTCTTTAGATATTCCCTGACAGTTTCGCCCTTCTTTTGCATGAGGGTCATCAGGTCGAAACGGGTGAGACGCCGTCGTTTGTTTCCAGCATACTGGTCCAGGAACATCTCTGCCAGCTCAACGAAGAAAGAGATTGACCCTTGCGGAAGGTCCCTGAACCAACCCTGGGCTAGGCCCACCAGGGTGGTGGGCAAGATCTTGCACCAGACTGCGTCGTCGGCGTCGTACATGCCCATGTGGCTTTCGTATGCAGCCAGGTGATCTTCCGGATCTGTAGTTCCGTCGAACTTTACAGTCGGCATCTTAATCTTCGGGATAGGATATGCCTGAACCTCAGGGTGAAGCGGGGTCTTGGTTGGCCTGCCCACCATTTTTTATCTGCTCGCGCCTGAGTAGTGACCGTAGTCGTCCCTTCTGTCAGGGGTCGGTCTCCTACTTTCAGGGGAGCGGTGCCTTGGTGGGCGCCTACTTATCGCCTCATCGTCCTGGGAAGGGGAGTGATACCGTGAGCGCTTTTTCTGGGCAGGCTCAAGGTTATCACCCTGACGGTGCCTGGGCCTCATAGGCTGACCGTTGTTGAGCCTGGATTGCAGGCTTTGGGATAGCCCTGGGGCAGGCCGCAATCCCTCAACCGGTGTCAGCCTGGAGAATACATCTTGTTTCTCTCCCAAGCGTTTGGACACTGGCTCCTTGTGCTTCATGCGATTTCTCAGGTCCTGGGATAGGCCTCCTCTTTCACGAGCGGCCGTGGATTCTGTAGTATGAATGGAGAATGCTTCCTCAGGACCAGCTACCTCCTGCTGTGCAGGCGGCTCCTGGCGGGCCTCTGAGATTCGCCTTTGCACTTGTGCATATGCCTGAGCTGTCTTCCTAGCCTTTTTCTGAACGTTTCTGACGGCGGTTCGCTTTGTGCCCCCGGTTCCTTCTCCACTTTCAAAGTGGAGCAACCTGGGGGTCGTGGCGACCCTGCCTACCAGATCGTCCGGGGTGAATTCCTGATCCAGCATAGCTGAGAAGAACGCTGCAGTCTGTACCATCTGAGCATGGGTGAGGTTCAGAACTTGCCTCGGATGGCTCCCCTGCCCTGCCATGGCAGCTGCCCCCTGACCCAGTGCCCCCTGGAGACTGGCTCACCCCACGCCTGGAATCGTGGCGGCAGGTGTTACTTCTGGTGGCATGCCATATTGGGGGGCTTTGGGCGGGTTTGCCACCGAGCTGGTGTCGAAAATTTCAGGCATGTTCGATTGTGAGTGGTTAATTTGTTAATTTCGTGTTTTGGAATGGTTGATTTTGTGGGTAATTTCGTGGGTACAACCTAGATCTTCCCCACAGACGGCGCCAAATTGTTCCGGTCACGGAAACAATCAACCCGATTACGAGTTCGGGTTTTAGTACTTGAATGTTGCTTGATTGAGTTAACGGCTCTCTCCTTCTTCCTACTCCTTGGGTCGGACTTTTCCCGGCGAAGCTGGCCTGCTCCCTGCACAATGAACGTACAGGGCCCCGGAGGTTGTCCGAGGGAACCCTCTCCGATGCCTAAGTTAGTCCGTGGAATGCCTTGATGAACCTAGCTCGTGAGGAACTAGGCGGCGTTTTTTAGGAGTAAGAGTCTAGAGAGAGAAAATCCAACCCCCTCTAAGTGGGAAATGGGTGGGTATTTATACTTTTCCACAAGAGAGAGAGGAGGAGAGGGAAAAGAGCGGGAGAATGGGTGGACGTGAGGACGACACGTGGCCTCTCCTCATCCACCCACTTTCCATTACCTGAGGCGGAATGACGGATGGGCCCTCGGTTTCCCCTGCTCGTACTGGGGGTTTGGGCGCCCTGGAAGCCAGCACGCAGGGGATTTGGTGGCCCTGCTCGGCTGACAGCAAGACCCTGCCGAGCAGGCGCAAGCCTTGGAGTGCTTTCCGGTGGTCTTTTGCAGGGCGAGCCTGCTGGGCAATCCTCAATTCACCCTGGTGGCAAATTATTCCAGGGTGCCACAGGTGGGTGACCCGTGGCCCTTAGTCAACTCCCATCAGGTTAGTTGGTTATTATTTGACGGCGGGATCCGCGACAAATCCCTCCCATCATAAACCAACCTTATTATTAGCCAAGAACCATTTAATTTCTTGTTGCTTTGTTGGGTTATTTAGTCCTCTAATATTCCAGAATCCTACATTAACCATATTCAGGTGGACGAGTGTCAGTACCCTCACCCTTTTTTCCAGATTTAGACCTCAAAAGTGCTTGCAAGAAAGATACGGGTTCTGGATTATAAACCTTCTCCCCCTCTTTCCGTTGAACCCTTGTTATAATTCTGTGAGAAGACTCAGGCGGATCTGGAGGAGCATGAGGAGTAATTAACCCGTTCTCCACTCCATTCAGCATACCACCAGGCTTCAACACACCACCAGGTTTCTCAATCTCCTTTTGTTCCACTGCAACATATGTTTTTCCCCTGGCGCCTGCTTTTTCTTCTGTACAATATCCTTCTGTTTCCTGCACTTCTTCGCAAAATGCCCAATTCCTTTGCAACTTGAACATTCAACTGGAAGCCAGTCATAAGATGATAAGCTAGTCGTATACCTATAAAAAATAACCAACTACGGTCTAACTAAAAATATAGCTAGGGAAGTCGAGATCGATTTCACAGGGAGACAAATAAATCCTACTTGCAGTTAAAGTCTATCTAATTAACAATCAGGGTTTTTTTTATGTTTGTGTTAACTAAACTAAAGTAGTGAAGGAAACAGAATTAAAAGAGAAGAAATAACTAAAATAAAATAAGACGAATAAAGATGAATAAATATATGGAGAGAAAACTAGGATTGTCGGTTCACTACGAATCTCATATGGTCACGGTCTAAGTCACAGGTCTGTCGCAGATATTGGTCTAAAGGGTAGTGAAAAGGTCCTTCCGGTCGCTATTCACCCTAGCATGCGTCTAAAGGCTTCCGATCTTATTAGGGCAAACTAATGTGTTGTAGAAGGTCTAACTTTTACCAGGCTTCCGATCTTAGGTTCAAGTTTACCGAATTCAATTAATCAATCATGCACATTAACTGACTAATCGCGATTATATGCTACAATTGACAACTCAGACGCAATATCATTGACAGATCTATAAATTATTTAGTGACCACATTCAATTCGCAGATCCTCTAAATCCTAGCGAGGGAAATTAGCTACTCATAATTAAATTAAGAACGACAAGATTAATAAAAGAATTTACTAGATTAAACATGATGAATAAAAATTACGACAAGCATAAAACAAAGACTAAGAGCAATCAAGACAAAGAAGAGGGAAGAAAGATTAGATTAAATTACCGAGGGGAATAAAGGCGATTCGAATCTGAAAGTCTTACAATAACTGAGTTTTAAAGGAAGAGAGTTAAACTAAGGGGTTGTTTGGTTCGATGCTTAGGTATGGAATGGATTGGATTCGGAACCAATAGTGGTATTGGATTCTAAATCCGTACTTTATGAAATTTGTTTGGTTCATTTTATTTTTAAGAAAGAAGGGATGGATTTAGAATCCATAGGAGAAGGGTGGGGATGGAATTCCCATGGATATGGATGGAGTTGGAATCCATTAGGTATCCAACTCCATTCCTAAACACTCCAACCAAACATTGGAATGGAGTAAATTCATTCCAATCCATACCCAAGTAGCCAACCAAACACCCCCTAAAAGTAATCTAAGGAGAATAAGGAGAAGAGATAAAATTCTAAGGAGGAATAAAAGTAGAGAAGTGAAAGTAGTGTCAAACTAAGGTGGATGAAAAGCCCTATTTATACAATTTAGAATAGGTTAAAACTGATTAGGAAATAACTTGCTGAATACGAAACTTGTCTGCGGCCCAAGAAATAGTCGGCCGACTATCGCCATGGTCGGCCGACTATTCCAATAGTCGGTCGACTATTCTGTCCACTTCAGCGATCAGCTCTTCCAGCTTCGTTTTGCCTCGGTTTTGATTCGTTTTAGCTCTTTTGTCTTCCGTTCCTGCAAAAGAACAATATACACCACAAAGTAGCCAATTCGAGGCAAAATAATAGTTTTCACTATTCAATAAACACGAGAATGCGCGTAATAAGAGCATAAAAAGTGTATATAAAATACGCGCATCAAATCTCCCCAAACTAAACCCTTGCTTGTCCTCAAGCAAGCACAAAACGGTGAACTCAAACCTAATGGAATGTATATAACTCATAGCGGAATATGCTCCAACATTACCCAAACTAATGCGCAACGATTAAAATCAATGTAAACAACCACATAAAACAAGCTTGACCAATGGCAACAATACTGAACCTTCAACCTTGCAAGACTCGTCTATGTCGGACTCTCACGGATCGCTCATCACACAAAAGGGGGTGATATTGTGAGTTTATGTAAAAACGGAAAGACAAAGCACTCACCTACACTGCGACCTACAAGAACATGCATGCAATCTAACATGAAATCAATCTCTAATAACCGTACATACGCATTCTATCGGGTAAAGACAAGTGCCAAGGACTTACATATGGTAAATAAAGTGAGGTTAATCGGGTAAGAAGGGGCAAAACGATATGGATATGAGGAGGTAAAAGTCAAGCTAGTATTCCTTACACCCATCAATAATAAATATTCCGTTCTCACCAAACTCCAGTCGAAGAAATTAGGCATAGCAAAAGCGCCTTATAAAAATCGCTTCCCACTAATAACTATGAAATTAGAGAGATCAATTTCTTTCTCATAGCAAAAACACATTCTTCTTCTAGTTTCACTTCATTTTTTCTTTATTCTTCTTTCCTTTCTTTTTTTCCATTCAATTTTTTTCTTTCATTGGATTTTTTTCTTTTCATTTTTCTTTTTCTCAATTCCCTTTTTTTTTCAATCGTCATGGTACCAAAATTAACCCGAAAAAAACAATTTCGTCCAACTAATCTACTAGCTTGACTAGGGTAGGCAATATATGGCATGTAGTTAATAAACGGGTCAAACAGGTCAATTTGGCTATATGAGGCTCATGGGAATTAATTAAAAGAAAGGATTTGCCTTTTTCGCACATGTCAAAACCACGAGTCAAAAACGTACAGGTACTTAAGAGACGAATGACATGCTTATGCAGTTTGATATTACATGTCTTATAAGGAGTACTACTCTCAACCTAAAGGAAACTGATCATGAATGTCATCAGTTTAAGGCTCTAATTTCTTACAAATCTGAGTAGTTTGCCAACAATGAGTCAAGTTTATTCGTTCAGTACTGTTAACCAAAGATGCAAGAATGCCGCATGTAATTATATACAAAAACTCTAACGGCGCACTAGCATAAGCAACTAACGAAGACATAAAGGCAATATCATCATCGCTATATAGCATTCCGACTCAACTAAGACTCGACTAAATGCAAAAACTTATTTTTGTGATTTTTTTTAAATGCATGCGGAAATGCAAGAAATATGCAGATGGATGAAAACAGACAGAAGCATAACCTCCCCAAACCAAATCACACAATGCCCTCATTGTGTACATCAAACAATAAGAGACAATAATAAATACGGGGAAGGAATGCAAAACAATGGAAATGCAAAAAGAAAAAGAAAAAAAACTACTTACAAGATGTATATACAAGCGGAGACCTCCCCAAACCGTCCTAATCGGAGCTTTCATCACCGTTCTCCTCCTGACTACCACTTCCATTATCGTCATCTCCCTCCTCGTCATCTCTCTCTTCATTCCCGTCATTGTTACCATAGCCTCCCTCGGGATAGGTGTAGTAAGTCGGGTGCCAAGCTGTAGGAGGGATCAGGCCGACCTGCACTCCATTGTTGTAACATGGAAAGTCGGAAAGTGTCTGATTTAGTTGTACCGTGGCTATCCGGTGGCACAACTCATTAAACATTCCAGGGACCGCCGCTTGGTCGAAGACCGTAGGTGTAACATATGGCAGAGGAGGCACGAAGTGGGCAAGATATGCAGGCACATTAGAATAATCAGTATATGGAAATGCATAAGGAGGCTGTGGTGGGTCCGAAGGTCCAGCCGCAAAAGATGGTGTGTGTGATGCACGGCTAGTCGATCGGCCACCCCTTTGAGATTGTCGAGGAGGTCGGGACGGTCCACCCGTCTCAGGTGCGAAGTGTGTGGGGGTCTGAAGATCCCTCCTAAGTGGTAGCAAATAGGAGGGATACGGTGGAGGGTCCCTTTCAGGACCAAAGGGGAGATGGGGGAAGGGGGTAAGAGGTGGTAAATTGTAAGGAAGGATAACCGAGTCATACTTTGCTATGCGCCAACGCAAATCTGGACCTAGCCAATGAAGACTTCTAAGGACAGAAAAGTTCAAAAGACGACTCTGGAGTTGCGTGGCAGGTGGAAGATCGTGTCCTATAGGTTCCTTCCCGTACGGAAAGTCTGGAAATAGCCTATGACCGATGTGGGAAACGAGACCCCCATAATGAATGACAGCTATAAGCCCATTTCCGATATGTTGGAAATGGTGAGCAACAAGGGCGACCACATTCATGACATATGGCCGCTCGCTATCGATGTTAAGATAGCCTGCTAGACTCTCTAACTCATCAGCATTAATGTTATTAGGCTCTGTACGTCCGTAAATGGTGCACCCTATCAAACGAAGCCAATATCGGATGGCCGGGTGATGGACTTCGTTACCCCGCTTACGACCCGTATTACGATTAGTAATGCAAGACCAGATTTCATTGGCTAGACGGCGAGGGGGATGTATTGAGTCCCCTTCGCTAGTGACACCCAAAAGCTGACCAAACTCGCGAAGGGTCCTAGAAAAACTCGTATTAAAAAGTCTAAAAAATATGCATGGTGTGTCCCAATTCATGTCACTAAAAAAATTGAAACTACTAAAAAACTCTAGAGTCAGACCCATATATGTGAATTCAAGCATATAGATAAGGTCACTCATACCAGTACCATTCAGTAAGTCAATAACAGGCTGATAAATGCCCAACCTGCCCAAGACCTCACGGTCTAAAAACCGTGTTGGGGTTACCTTAAGAGCTGCCAACCGGACAAAGCGCTCCCTCTGATCCTCCGAGGTAAACCGAATGTCAGGGTATTCCGGTATGCTCAGCTCGGAAAATAGAACGAGATCTTGAGTCGGCGCTGACTCCCGGCTAATGTCGACCCGACGCCTTGTGCTTCCCCGACGTTGTCTTTTTGCATCCATTTCGACCTGAAATAGCAAAAATCGGACTAGTGTACTTCTCACACAAAAACCCCCAAATCAATTGAAATCAAAACCCTAATTTCATAACTGAAATTTGGGTAAAAACATGATAATGTGAAAGAAATCAATTAATTTGGGTAAGGAAATTGAGTAATAGCATAAATCTGATACAAAACTAAACCAAGAACTGAAATTCAAGCCTGAAAACGACCCCTGAAAAATCGCGACAGAGACCCAGAATGTCGCCTGAAAGTCACCCGACCAAAAACAATAGTCGTCCGACCAAAATAATAGTCGCCCGACTATCGTAATAGTCGTCCGACTATTTCGATGGTCGGCGAAAACTCCGGCGGACAGCACTATACACAGACGGGCATAAATACAAGGAGAACAACTTCAAGCTACGAAAAACACAAGGAAACTGATTTGGCAGGAAAGTAGTAGCAACTTCAATAAAGACAAGAAAAATAGCAAGGATGAAGAGATTAAAGAAAATAGTGATGGAGAGAAGAAGATGGGTAGAGGTTGAGGATGAAGATTTGAATGAAGAGGATGAAGGTTAGGGATGGAGGTAGGTGGGAGAAGTGAGAGAGACAATAGGGTTTAGGAGTTAATTGGTTTTCAAAATAATAAATTGAAGTAGAGTAAAGAGAAAAAAAAATAAGACTTATGCAACGGAAATAATCAGCCAAGGTGCGCAGATTTGCCAGAATTGTCGACCGACTAAACTAATAGTCGTCCGACAATTAGAATATTCGGCCGACTATTAAAAATAGTCGGTCGACTATTGTTGCCCCATACCAGTTTCCGTCAGCAGCCAGTTCTCTGCAACACTCAATTCAAACCTTTAGACCCTCGTTCTCACCCTCACAAAATCTATAATGCAGAAAATCAAATATGCTCTAACTAACTAAATGCAGGTACAAATGGTTTAAAACCCGGGTTGCCTCCTGGTCAGCGCTGGTTTAAGGTCCCGCACGACCGTAGTCACCTTGCTCAGTTGGTGACTGTTTCGAGGTACAAAACCTCGACTTCTTCTCCTGTCTCACCTCTCTCGTGGCAGTGCTTTATTTGGTGACCATTGACCTTAAAGCGATTTCCTGTGGAAGAGTTTTCCAGCTCGACCGACCCGAATTTAGAAACCGAAATTACCGTATAGGGGCCGGACCATCTGGATTTTAATTTTCCTGGAAAAAGACGAAGATGCGAATTAAACAATAATACCTTTTCGCCCGCTTTAAACTCCCTTGGAATGATACGCTTATCGTGCCACCTTTTTGTCTTTTCTTTGTAGATACGGGCACTATTTTAGGCATTCATCCTGAACTCCTCAAACTCATCTAGCTGTAAAAGTCGATTTTCGCCACACAATTTTGGGTCAAAATTCAGCTCTTTAACGGCCCACCAAGCTTTATGCTCCAACTCTACGGGTAAGTGACAAGACTTCTCATAAATCAACCGATAAGGCGATGTACCAATCGGTGTCTTATAGGCGGTCCTATACGCCCATAGAGTGTCATCTAGTTTCAGGCTCCAATCTATTCTTGACTTTGAGACAATCTTTGCCAAAATGTCCTTAAGCTCCCGGTTGGAAACTTCGACCTGTCCACTAGTTTGGGGGTGATACCCCAAACCTCTGCGATGCATAACACCATATTTAGACAATAAGGCAATAAGTTGTTTTTCTTTAAAGTGCATACCTCCATCACTAATGACGACTCGGGGGACGCCAAAACGTGGAAATATAATCTTCTTGAAAAGTTGGATGACGGTCTTAGCGTCACAATGGACCGATGCAACGGCTTCTACCCACTTAGATACCTAGTCCAAAGCTACTAAAATGTACTTATTACCTCGACTTGTCGGGAAGGGACCTTGATAGTCGATGCCCCAAACATCGAAAATTTCTACCTCCAAAATACCGACCTGAGGCATCTTATGCCTCCGGGAGATATTTCCCGTCCTCTGACAAGCATCACATCCTGAAACAAATGACTTGGCATCAGAAAACAAAGATGACCAATAAAAACCTGATTCAAGTACCTTAGCCACGGTCCTAGCGGGACCGTGGTGACCACCATAAGACGAGGAATGACAGGCTTCCAAGATGGCATTGGTTTCCCGTTGCGGTATGCTTCGCCTAAAAAGTCTGTCGACACACTCCTTGAAAAGATATGGATCGTCCCAAAAATATTGCCGAACATCATGTAGGAACCGCTTCTTTTGTTGATATGACAAATCAGGAGGCATTATTTTACCTACAAGAAAATTAGCATAGTCAGCATACCACGGAGTATCCATTATACCAATAGCCATCAAAATATCATCAGGAAAAGAATCATCTATCGGTAAAGTATCGCCTCCGTCCTGCAATGGAAATCTAGAAAGGTGGTCCGCCACAGAATTTTCAACGCCCTTCTTATCCTCTATCTCCAGGTCGAATTCCTGAAGTAGAAGGATCCATCGTAGCAATCTCGCTTTGGCTTCCTGCTTCGCGAGAAGGTACTTCAAAGCCGCATGGTCCGTATAAATTGTGACTTTCGACCATATTAAATAAGATCGAAATTTCTCTAATGCATAGACCACAGCTAGAAGCTCCTTCTCCATCGTAGTATACTTCACCTGAGCCTCATCCAGAGTTCGGCTCGCATAATAGATGACATTCACTGCCTTTTCCTTCCTTTGACCCAGCACCGCTCCGACCGCATAATCACTAGCATCGCACATAACTTCAAACGGTAATTCCCAATCCGGGCCTGGATAATAGGTGCTGTGACCAAAGCTTGCTTCAGCCTGTTAAAAGCAGATAAACATTCATCAGAAAAAAATGAATGGGGCATCCTTAAGGAGCAATTGTGTAAGTGGTTTAGCAATTTTAGGGAAATCTTTGATAAACCGGCGATAAAATCCGGCCCCCTTCACGTTAACGGGAGGAGGCAATTGCTCGGCCACTTGCACCTTTGCTTTGTCTACTTGGATGCCTCGATCTGAAACTAAGTGCCCAAGGACAACTCCCTCGTTGACCATAAAATGGCACTTCTCCCAATTCAGCACTAGATTGACCTCAATACATCGCTGCATCACTTTATCAAGGTTAATTAAACAATCAGTGAAACTACTACCGTAGACACTGAAATCATCCATAAATACCTCCATAATAGACTCGATATACTCGGAAAATATCCCCATCATACACCTTTGAAAGGTGGCAGGGGCATTACACAACCCGAAAGGCATCCTGCGATAGGCAAAAACACCATGGCCTGGGGACAAGTAAAGGTAGTCTTTTCCTGATCATCAGGATGGATCGGGATCTGAAAGAACCCTGAATAGCCATCTAAATAACAGAAAAACTTATGTGAGGCTAACCTTTCTACCATTTGATCGATAAACGGAAGAGGGAAGTGATCTTTTTTTTTGTGGCGGCATTTAATTGTCAATAGTCAATGCACATCCGCCATCCCGTTACAATTCTAGTAGGTATTAATTCATTTTTATCGGGTCATCCCGCCTTTCTTCGGGACGACCTGAACAGGACTCACCCATTTAGAGTGACGGACAAAATAAATTATACTTGCATCTAACAACTTCATCACTTCTTTCATTACCACTTCCTGCATTTTCGGGTTCAACTAACGTTGACCCTGTCTAACAGGTCGGCGATCCTCTTCAAGTTGAATTCGATGCATGCAAATATCGGGGCTAATTCCCTTAAGGTCATCTAGACTGTAACCTAATGCATTCTTGTTCTTTTTAAGAACGACCAACAAAGCAGAAAGTTGGTTCTCATCTAATTTATTACTTACGATGACGGGAAAAGACTCAGAATCGTCTAGATCATACTTAAGATGAGACGGAAGAGGTTTCAGGTCGGGTTTGGTTACCTCTACAGCATAAGAAGTATCTACCAACCTATTTACCACTTCTCCGTCGATGCTCGTCAGTTTCTGTATCTCCTAAAATATCCCACACAGCATCATCGTTAGTCTTATTATCTGCACAAGTGTCTAAACATGTCAGAACCTCGAGCGGGTCCCTACTCAGGGAACCCGTACAAACATCAAGAATAACTTCATCAAGAATATCTAGTGCATAACAAGTATCCTCGATCATAGGCTTAGCTAATGTGTTAGCCAAGTTAAAGGTCACTTTATCGTCCCCCACCTCTAGAGTCAAGCGTCCGTGCTTGACATCTATAATAGCCCCTGCAGTATGTAGAAATGGCCTACCTAAAACTATAGGAATCTGGGTATCCTCAGCCATATCTAAAACAATGAAATCGATATGTATAAAGAATTTACCTATCCTAACAGGGACATCCTCTAAGACTCCTAGGGGACGTTTGACTGACCTATCTGCCATCTGAAGAGTCACACTTGTGACTTTAAGCTGACCCATATTCAGTTTCTCGTAAACTGAATAGGGCATGACACTGACACTTGCACCCAAATCACATAAAGCTTTATCGATTACATGGGTGCCTATGGTGCATGGTATGGAAAAACTACTCGGGTCTTTCAGTTTGGGTGGAGACTTACTTTGAATTAGAGCACTACACTTAGCAGTAAAAGCAATAGTCTCATGTTCATTAAAGTTCCTCTTACGGGTCAGAATATCTTTCATAAATTTTCCATAAGAGGGTACCTGGGTAATTAATTCCGTGAAGGGAACGGTTACCTGGAGATTTTTGACGACCTCCATAAACTTACTGAACTGGTTCTCGACCTTCTTATTCTTCAACCGGCTAGGAAAAGGAACTTGAATTTTGACCTGTTCAGCAGCTTTATTTGTAAAACACCCGTTTCCACTTTAGCATCAGACGTCTTATCAGCAGCGACCCTCTCGGATCTGGATCTTGTCTCTGGAATAGTCGATCGACTATTTTTAATAGTCGATCGACTATCAGGGATAGTCGGTCGACTATTTTCCTCCTCACATGCAGTTTATGTTAATCTGTCAATGATAGTCGGTCGACTATCTGAAATAGTCGATCGACTATTATTGACCAGTTCGTCATTCACAGCAGTTTCAGCAGTTTTTAACGATACATCATCATTTATTACATCCTCAATTACATCATCCACAATAACAGAATTATCATAACTAGGCATCTTGGGCTCGTCATAAGTAAGGTCGCTACGAAGCTGAATCGCGTTGGCCGTATCGTGCGGTTTTTCCGGCTGTGACGGTAGTGTGTCTGGTTGCCTAACAGAGTGATTTGTGGCAAGCTGCGCTACCTGCGTCTCCAACATCTTGATCTGTGCATCTTTGGATTGGTCACTTTTCTGCATCTGGATCATAAGAGATTGCATCATACTCTTCAATCCCTGATATTCGCTAGCAACTGGAGTCGGAGTCACAGGCGGTGGAGGAAGAATAGCAAGAGGTTGAGTCGGCGGTGGAAGAGCTAGAGGCTTTTGGAATCCTTTTTGTTGTCCGCGATGAGGCGGAACATACGCTTGTTGCTTCGGCTAAGGAACTGGGTTCAATACATTTTGACTCGTCCAACTGAAGTTCGGATGCTCCCTAGTCCTCTCATTATAGTAATTATAATAGGGATTACCTTGATTGAAATGTTAAAAAGCTAGAACTTGTTCCATCCCGGTCATACATTCCCCCGCGCTATGGCCTTCGGTACCACATCGCTCACACATTGCCTCTTGTTTGATCATAGCATGGACAGTTTGCTGATTCGATTCGTTTCTATGAGGCAGATTCTGAATTTTATCGAGACGGGCATGAAGATGATCGAATTGAGCCATAATCTCACTGGTTTCCGCTGCGGCTACCCGAACACTACCCCTTGGATTTCCATATTCGACTCGATGCGTGGTCATCTCCTCGATCAATTTCCAACCCTTGTCATCATCAACATTGTTTTGGAAACGTCCGTTAGCTGCACCATCAAGAATAGCACGATTATCATCAAATAAACCGTTATAAAATTGATTACATAAGAACCATGGCTCGAATCCGTGGTGAGGAATAGAACGGACTAGATCCTTAAATCTAGTTCATGTTTCGTTTAGATCTTCCAACGGTCCTTGCTTAAAACTGGTTATTTGACTTCGTATCTGATTTGTGCCCTGAGGAGGGTAGTAATGCTTATAGAAAGCAAGCGACAACGAGTAGGGCTGTGCAACCGGGCCGACCCGGTCCGACCCGGACCGGACCCGGTTGGACCCGGATCCGGAATCGTCAAATTTCATGACCCTGGACCTGGACCGGAAACCAAAATATTGACCCTGGTCCGGTCCGGAAAAATACCGGGTCCGACCCGGACCGGACCGGTTGGCCCGGAATTTTCAATTTTTTTTGGAATTCCAGTCCAAAATTTCGGCCAGGTTTGGACCGGAAAACCCGGAATTTTTAAGAAATAAGCATAATTCCGGGTTTTCCGGTCCAAACCGGTCCGGACCGAAAAAAACCGGGTCAAGACCAGACTGGACCGGAACCCGGAATCGCCCAAAATGATGGCCCGGAGACCGGACCGGGATTTTTTATTCCGGGTCCGGTCCGGTAGATTCCGGTCCGGTCCGGTCCATTTTTCCGGTCCGACCCGGATTTTGCACACCCCTACCAACGAGTTCCAGTCATTAATATTGGCTCCTTCTTTATCCAAATCTCGATACCATCTACGGGCTGGACCTGCAAGAGAAAATGGAAATAAGGCCTCCATTACTTGTTCCTGTGTTACCCCGGGAGCAATTGGAATCGAACAACAATAATCAGTGAATATTTCCATATGCTGTCCGGGGTCTTCGTCTTTCTTGCCCGAGAAGGTATTTCGCTCCACTAAATTGATATAAGCGGGACGAATCTCGAAAGAGCCGGTGGTAGGAGTCAGTAGCTTCCATCCTTTCGGGATGTTAGCCTGAGTCGGCTCGGAGTGAGTGGAAAGCTTCGGCGGCATGATCGGAACTGGAGATATCTGACTCGGTGTCTGACTTGGTGCTTGAGTCGTCCTCTTCGTGGGACGAATATTCCGCTTCCAGGTTAGTGGAAACAGGGTCAAGCGGATTAGATTTTTCCGCTTGACGTACTTCCGTCCAAAAACTCCATCTAGCTCGTAAAGTCTTATCGAGTTCGGGATCAAAAGGATGAATCTCGGACCTATTAAACCTGGGCATACACAGAACTAAGAAGGAAAATATGAGAACCGTCTCAAGGAACGAAAGTTCCCTGAGACAAAAGATAAACTAAAACGACAAGTAAAATTAACCGTCTTCCCGGCAACGGCGCCAAAATTTGATAAGCTAGTCGTATACCTATAAAAAATAACCAACTACGATCTAACTAAAAATATAGCTAGGGAAGTCATGATCGATTTCACAGGGAGACAAATAAATCCTACTTGCAGTTAAAGTCTATCTAAGTAACAATCAGGGGTTTTTTTTATGTTTGTGTTAACTAAACTAAAGTAGTGAAGGAAAGAGAATTAAAAGAGAAGAAATAACTAAAATAAAATAAGACGAATAAAGATGAATAAATATATGGAGAGAAAACTAGGATTGTCGGTTCACTACGAATCTCTTATGGTCACGGTCTAAGTCACAGGTCTGTCGCAGATATTGGTCTAAGGGGTAGTGAAAAGGTCCTTTCGGTCCGCTATTCACCCTAGCATGCGTCTAAAGGCTTCTGATCTTATTAGGGCAAACTAATGTGTTGTAGCAGGTCTAACTTTTACCAGGCTTCCGATCTTAGGTTCAAGTTTACCGAATTTAATTAATCAATCATGCGCATTAACTGACTAATCGCTATTATATGCTACAATTGACAACTCAGACGCAATATCATTGACGGATCTATAAATTATTTAGTGACCACATTCAATTCGCAGATCCCCTAAATCCTAGCGAGGGAAATTAGCTACTCATAATTACATTAAGAACGATGACAAGATTAATAAAAGAATTTACTAGATTAAACATGATGAATAAAAATTACGACAAGCATAAAACAAAGACTAAGAGCAATCAAGAACGAAGAAGAGGGAAGAAAGATTAGATTAAATTACCGAGAGGAATAAAGGCGATTCGAATCTGAAAGTCTTACAATAACCGAGTTTTAAAGGAAGAGAGTTAAACTAAAAGTAATCTAAGGAGAATAAGGAGAAGAGATAAAATTCTGAGGAATAAAAGTAGAGAAGTGAAAGTAGTGTCAAACTAAGGTGGCTGAAAAGCCCTATTTATACAATTTAGAATAGGTTAAAACTGATTAGGAAATAACTTGCTGAATACGAAACTTGTCTGCGGCCCAAGAAATAGTCAGCCGACTATTTTATTAGTCGGTCGACTATCGCCATGGTCGGTCGACTATTCTGTCCACTTCAGCGATCAGCTCTTCCAGCTTCGTTTTGCCTCGGTTTTGGTTCGTTTTAGCTTCTTTGTCTTCCGTTCCTGCAAAAGGACAATACACACCACAAAGTAGCTAATTCGGGGCAAAATAATAGTTTTCACTATTCAATAAACACGGGAATGCGCGTAATAAGAGCATAAAAAGTGTATATAAAATACGCGCATCATAAGACACCCGAACTTGTTGCTCAACACCATTCTCATCCAGAAATCGAAGTTTATCAGGGAAGACTTGATTCAATTCCACCTCCACCAAAACCTTAGCAAAACTAAGAAAAGTCTTTGTAGCTATAACCTCATCACACCGGATGAACTTGCCTACTGTCCAGAGATCTTAGCAATAGTACTCTGCCCCCCAAAATTTCAGATCAAGACCATGAATCTTAATCCAAATAGGCAGAGTTTTGCACTCCTCTTTCACTAGTTGAGCCTCCTTCGTCCATTCTTTTAGTATGAGGGGTTTGTTATCAAACATCAAGAATCCATTCGCCAAAGCCTTCTCCTTATCTTCCTGATTCTTAAATCTGATTCGAAACACACCATTCTCCAGGACAGAAATCTTATCCACCGCTAATGCCTTCCACACTCGATGTATGAACCCTGATAGAACAGCCCATGGCGGGTTAGTTCCAATAACATACCCATAAATCGCAGTCGACCAAAAATCCACCTCCTCCGCAACATCCTCCACAGTAAGTCGTAGAAGTTCTTTCCGACTTCCTCCAAATACTTTAATTTAGCCCAAGGACGTTCCACCAGATCCTCATCTTCATCCTCAAGCTCATCCTCCATATCCTTCTCCAGATTAAATGGAGAGAGATCAGATCCGAAATTTCATCTGAATCTCCATTATTAAGTTTTAGTGAGTTTTTTTGTTGCTGAATTTTTTCACGTAAAGATTTGATTGATGGCGAAGAATTATTCCTAGGATCAATCTTCATGGATCTTGCCATGGCTGCTGGTTGACTATAGGTCACGTAGGGTTTCACCTTAACTAACTTTAATATTTCAAATCGTATTATTACAACTTGATAAATAGCATGTTAAATATTACCTAGGTTAGTACCCGTGCAAAGTTGCACGGGTATTAAGTAAAATAATTATGTAAATAATCTTATTTGAATGTTCAATCTCTAACATGAATAATTTACAACATTAAAAAAATTATAAGCTTAAAACAAACATGAAGAAAAGACATGAAAATCAATATATAAATGTTTAGACATGTATTCGGTACAATGTTAATATCGGTATCTCGCAATACAACCATTCATCAAGTAACTTAGTTTTAACTTATATTTATTTTAAGTTCAAATCTACTCCTGAAGTACAGAAAATATGAGAATCGTACCACAAAATATTTCAATAAAGTATGATGATGACTGAAAAAAGACCTCTAAATGGAACCTCGTGATAATCAAAGTTTTAACTTTTAATTTATATGTGAAATAATATAGTAACTGATAGTATAAATGAGTCATAATTCGGGTTTGAATCAACTGAAGTCACACTTGGATTTTTATAAACAAGTACACTTGCAATGGATTTGTCTACAATGCCCGTTTGGAAAAACTATACCAACTCAATAAGGTTCCAAACTCTATTTATAAAAAATTGCTTTAAATGGATTGTCATGTAAATCCATCCCGATCAAACTTGCATTCAGTATATAAAATGTTTAAACTCATGTATATTTGTTTAAATATTAAAAACATGCATACTATGGACATTTCAGACTATGTTTAGCCTATGTTCGACTATTAGATATAAATAATATGAACTGTAATTAATATAATATTTCTTATCGTCAACATGTTTATACCTATAATGTTTTCAAATGGGATGTTTTATTCTATTCAAATAATTGATATTATCATCATTCTCCACTCGTATCTTTATAATATAAAAATTTAAATAATTGGTATTAGTACTACTATCAAAATATCTCATTAATATGAAAATTATGACTAATATTGTACTAGTATAGATCTCGCGCAATAATGCACGGTAAATTTAGTATTTTATATTTAGAGATTACTTATAAATATCTAATCGATAAGTTATTAATTTTTCAATTTTTAATCTTTACATTTTGATCTAAGAAAATTATTTAAAATTTCAAAGATGATAAATATAATCGAGTAATCTTACCCAATGTATTTTTTTGATGAACAATTTTTTTTTCTCACAAATTCCCTAATGAGACTTCTCGTATAAAGACGGTATGCTTTTTTTAGTTTTTGGCATATTATAGTTGTGTCTCGGACCAAGCTCGGGTAAGACGGTCTCAACACTTAGTTTCGATACTTGTGAGATTTATATCTTGTTACATTATCATAAATATCTAAGTATGTTTTTTAATAGCCCATCACAATTATTTTCTTTGATTACATAAATATTTACCTTGAATTGAATTTGGATATTATAATTATATGATGAGATTTTATTTACTTTGAATAGAAAGTGGATATTGTAATTATTATAAGATGGGATTTTAATATTAATTTGTTTCGTTTGGAAGGAAAACATCTCTTGAAAGGTTGACACCTTGTCCTATTTCCTAGTATTGTTATCCTCTTAGTATGTAGTAAGAGAATTTTCGGGAATTAATACTATATTGCGTATATATGGAACTCCAATTACGATATAAAGCTATATATGGCATATATATATATATATATATATATATATATATATATATATATATATATATATATATATTATATATAAAATTAGATATAATATTTTAGAGAACTCCAATCTCCAAGTGTGAGTATTTACATATATATGGCATAATATTACACGACATAATATTTACGTGGATGCTTGAATATATAAAGTTAGTAGTGTCTGAATATATTTACTTTAGTATAATATCGGGCTTGGTAGTTCATATGCTGTCAGATTAGCCCACTCTGTAGTTAGTGTGCTACCAGATTAGAGTGAAGGCCCATTTTGTGGGTGTCAATAGGTGAGCGGAAATTTTTTTAATGAGAGGCTGTCACGTGTCATTTTTCTTAGCTTTTCCTATCCTTTTAGTAGAAAGATGATTGGATTTAGTAGAAGGATGATTGGATTAATGGTTATTAATCCTCTTACTACTAAGAGGATAGGAGGTGATGAGGTGTCAAAACCTCATTAAATATTTTCCCTTCAAATACTATCATTTAAATAAGGAAACAAATAAAACATTAAACTCAAATAGTTATAAACTTATAATATCTAAATTCAAGACAAAATAAATATTGATGTAAAAATCAGGAAAAAAAAAAAATCAATAAGACAAATAAATAATATTATTATGTATGGGTTATTAAAAAAAAAGACATTTATGAGACATTTTTTTAAAACCAAATATAAGTGTTACAAACTATCGAGATCATATATGACATAAACAAATACAATATAATATTTGATGATGAAAAAATATATGGAGTATAAATGTTTTCAATTTTTGATTTTAATATATAAATAAAAAAATTTAATCTGATAATATTTGGAGTATTATGTTATCTTTAAATTTGTTTAAAAAAGTTTTAACTAATCTAAATATATAAAAAAATATATATCCGAGAGACTTTGTTTCATGATAAGAAACAAAATTTTTAATTAATTAACTTATGATACGAAAATTAAGGCTTTCGTATGTGCAATGTAGTGGAAGACTTTTTTGGAAGGTTTTATTTTGTGAAACGAAGGGATATTTACTCGACCTAGACCTATAGGACGAATAATGGTGAGAACAATTAAGACCTATTAATTGTTACCCGAGTTAATGTTTGATACGCATCAAACAATAACAAAGTTTGGATCGAAACTCGTCGAACCGTTAAACACAATTGCAACGCAAAGGTTCAAAATTCTTATTCATAAAACTTCTTTCTCAATAACGAATACAAATACTCATATTTATACTACTAGAATAAAATCATTCTTAGTATGGAAATTATACTCTAACATAATATAATTCCTAAATATCATTAGAAAATAAACTAATTAGATACTTATTCCAAATATATTCGTAAATATGGAAAAATAATGACTATCAAAAATTCATATTAATGATTTCCTAAATAATAATTAGATACTTATTATTTTCGTATCATCCCCTCCTCCTTTGAGGAGAATTGTCCTCAATTCTTGTAACTTTAATCCGCCGGGATCGAAAACGAAAATCACCAACATCAAACCCGAATGTATACTCAAACCAACCTCGAAGCTAACCTTTATCTCGGTTCTTCTTCTTGATCTTAGAACCCTCTTGTGTCATCCACCCCACCACCCTCCGTGCACAAGTGTATACACCTTTTCGAGAGCCTTATTATGGAACAAGTAACAAGCTTGACTTTGAAACCCAATAGGATCAACCGTGCGTTTGTTTGGCTTAGGAGTTAGATTAAACCCAAAACCATAATCAAGTGTAAAACATGGCTCCTTGACATCAATAACAATAGCTTTCTCATCTCCATACTCATCAAAAATTGGTGGCAATGTCGGATCCAAACCCAAACTTTCCTCGTAAGTGTTTTCCAACGAAAAAATCTCCGACATTTTTTTTCGACTTTTTTTTCCCGTGAACAGTACACGGTAAACAGTACTTTTTTTTTTGCAAAATTCCGAACTTCAACAAACAACCACAAGACAATCAAAACCGATTAACCCTCAAACTGTCTTGCTCGAGTTTAACCTTTGAATTCCCATCGCAACCAGAAATTCAACCAATAAATTGGTCTTGACACGCCTTAGGACCGTCTCGATTTTAAGAAAAATCAAGATCCGAAGCTCTGATACCATATGATACGAAAATTACGCTCTGATACCACTTATGATGCGAAAATTAAGGCTTTCGTATGTGCAATGTAGCGGAAGACTTTTTTGGAAGGTTTTATTTTGTGAAACGAAGGGATATTTACTCGACCTAGACCTATAGGACGAATAATGGTGAGAACAATTAAGACCTATTAATTGTTACCCGAGTTAATGTTTGATACGCGTCAAACAATAACAAAGTTTGGATCGAAACTCGTCGAACCGTTAAACACAATTGCAACGCAAAGGTTCAAAATTCTTATTCATAAAACTTCTTTCTCAATAACGAATACAAATACTCATATTTATACTACTAGAATAAAATAATTCTTAGTATGGAAATTATACTCTAACATAATATAATTCCTAAATATCACTAGAAAATAAACTAATTAGATACTTATTCCAAATATATTCGTAAATATGGAAAAATACTAACTATCGAAAATTCATATTAATGATTTCCTAAATAATTAATTAGATACTTATTATTTTCGTATCAATTAATCAGGTTAAAAATTATAAAATACTATCATTAGCTTTATAAAAAAAACATATTTAAATGAAATTACTTGATTATCTTTGAAACTTTAAATTATTTTCTAAAATTAAAAGGTAAAACTTAAAAATGTGAAAACTAAAATGTTGCCAATTAGATACGGAATACTAAATAAATGATACAGTAACTAAATAAAAAATTCTAGATATATCGCGCATTAGTGCGTAGGATCTACACTAGTATATTATGAATTACATTAGATCAATATTAGATTATAGAGTACTAGTTTAAAACCCGTGCCGATGCACGGGTATATTTAAGTGACTTACATTAACCATCATATGTTATACAATGGTATGTATGGGGGTTATAATCGTTTTTTACGTAATAACATGCTTAAATTTTCATTATACTTACTTGTTTAATTAGAAGTTAAGTATGGATTGTTAGCTTTAAATTAATAACTACATTTTAAGTTTACCTTTAATTTTTGTTAACGCATAGTTACATGGGTAAGTTGTTAAGACGACATTTTAGTTCACGATTAATTGCTCTTACATAGCATAATATACGCCATACTCTATATAATGATACGTAATAGTTGAAAAATAATGTAAACATAGACAATGTCACGACTTATTGCTCATTTATTATTATTATTATTGAAGACAGTAGTAACGTAACGATATGGTCCTATCAATATAATGATTGTTCAGAGAAAAATATTTATTGGATCTATACGTTACGAAAGACTTTTTTGTACACCACATTATCCGTATTGTGGTGTACAACGACACATATTAGAATTTTTAATCCATTTTTGCTAGTGACCATAGATAAGGCGACATATAGCTGGTCAAGACTAAAAACCGGTCATGGAAGTTACAAACCACCGTGTGAAAGAGTTCAACTGAGCAACTCTTCGGCAATTGATTCTTGGTGACTTGGAAGATGAGTCAACGTTAATAATGAGGACCTGCACACATTCTCTGAACTATTGTAATAGCAGGTGAAAACATATTTCAATAGGTTGATATGTAAATTAATAGATTATATAAATTAATAGATTAGAAGTAGATCTTTTCATAAATTCACGAACTTCTGGGATCTCAGCATCAACTATAACTCTTGAGCAAATAGTATTAGAAAGCTTTGAATTTACATGTATGATTACATTAGAGTTAGTAAACTGACGTGTGGCAATGGATAACCACATTTCTCGTTTAATTGGTTGATATGTAAATGAATAGATTATATAAATTAATAGATTAGAAGTAGATCTTTTCAGAAATTCACGAACTTCTGGGATCTCAGCATCAACTATAACTCTTGAGCAAATAGTATTAGAAAGCTTTGAATCTACATGTATGATTACATTAGAGTTAGTAAACTGACGTGTGGCAATGGATAACCACATTTCTCGTTTAATTGGACGTCTTCCATCTTACATTTCCCATGTGACAATGGATAATCCTCTCTTTTAAAGGCCCTAAGCCTTGCCTTGTACGGGGTGAGACTCACTATTTATTGAGTACTTATTGTATAACTATGGGATTTGGATGTCGGGAACCTAACAGTATTACAATTTACCTACTTCCTCTGTCATTTTAAATAATAATCTATAAGCATCCAAAAAGTTAACAAATAGTAATCAACTATAAATTGCAGTAAAAGAATTATTAATGATAGTTCGTAAATTAATTTAAGCATTTATATATTTTTATGTACAAAATAATTAGACAATTGTATTTACTAAGTCCAATGATATGTTACTCCGTATTTTAAATTTACACTATATAAATACCTTGGAATGATTTAAACTTGACACAACGGATGATAACAACATGACAATGTGCAGCCCCTCTTGAACTTTGAAATGACCTTGTCCATTTTGATGACCAAATTATCCCACAAAGAACATATTAATGTGTTACTCCTATAGGTGAACAGTTGTTATTATCCATCGTACGTAATAATACTAAAATGCATATAAATCTAAAATATATGCCATACAATACTTACTCATTGTCAATCAATGATAATCTAGTTTGGTTTTACCATTCTTTGTTTTCAATTTACCATTGCCATTAATGACACCAATGACATATGTACGCATATTGATTAATAAATAAATATTAGTTGCATGAAAAACATGAATTTAGTGAACCAAACCTATTAAAGAAAAAATGAAATAAAATATGAAAGCAAACCAACTAAAAAGTTCGTATCGAGTCGGCCATGTAATATTTCATTAAATGATGTAAAGTTGAGGCGCCGTTCCGGAATGATAGTACCATCAATGGTACTGAAAATAGTTCTTGCTGTGAAAACTATTTTGTAGGCATGTTTGGTGACCCGATATTCGCCGTTATTTTCACTACCGCAAAAATTTGTAAGTCGACGGACCTCACCTTCCGCCACCATAGAGTTGTATTTCCACATGAGTCTTTTTTGGATCGTAGCTTATATTTTACCCCCCCCCCCCCTATAATATACATGTGCAATAATATAAGTATTGATCATGAAACTAATATCTAGTGTGAGTTAACGGATTAAATATTATTAATAGTACAATGGTAATACCTCGGAATCCATGATTATAAAGTTCAAGTTATTAACGTCTCCATTAATTTGGAAAGTTTGTTCATATACATAGATGATTCGTCCCCTTATCCACCATGTCTCCTTCTCTGCCGTTATTGAGTTGATTTTATCGTAGTTGTTGATTGACGCCATGGTGGATACAAAATATTACTTCGTACTCCATACTAATCTATTCTTTAACGGTAGATGAAAAGGTTGTGTTGGCTTGTGTAGCAATTAAATATTTAAATAGGGATGCTTTTCGTTAGTTGTGTGAAATCATAATGTGTGAATTGATATTATATATGCTGGATATCATAATGTGTGAACTGATACGGAGTATTAGGGAAAATTGTATGCATTTTTTAGAATTAATATTATATGCAACATTTATGGAATATTGTATGTTTGGTATAAATTGGCTAGTTGACCTTGTTTATTTTAATTAGGTTTTGTACGTAAATTATATGGAGTAATTTAGAAAGAAAATTTTATCATTTACAAATTATAGCATGATTGCCTAGTTGATCATATTTAAATTATTTTGGTTATAGTATTTAGTTAGGTGAGTTATACCATATCTTAAATGAAACATAATGGATTGTTGTTAGGGAATATTGATTTGAAAAGGTTGTGTTGGGCTGTGTAGCAAGTAAATCGTAAGAGTGAATTGTTATTGGGCTTTTGTCAAAAAGTAATGTATAATGCATGTATGTGGAAGTAGGCGGGAAAAAAAGTTGAGTTGGTTTGTGTTTTATTATAGGATATAGATATAGATAGATATATTAGATTAATATGGAAAGTGTGGTTTGGCGCCAAAATGTCCATGCTATGGTTTTCTGTATTATAGATTAGTATAGATACAAATGTGTAAAAATTAATTATTTGTTTATTATTAAACGTAGTGTAAATAATGACATTTTTTTAATATAATATGTAAGGTTTAAAGTATTTATTTAATATTAAAATAATGACTAAAATGAAAATGGTAAGCTTGGACTTGAACGTCCGAAAAACGAATATGGGTAGCTTGGACTTGAACGGAGAAGTATAAGTTTATAAATCTTAATGATTATATCGTTACGAAGCTTATAATACTTATACAGCCTAGTTGTTTACAATGTCGTACAATTGTAAATATTAATAATGTAGTATTTGAATTATTTGCATTTAATTTGTATATAATTTTATTGGAATTACTATTATTAATTGTTTCCATAAATATGATTGAACATTTGGAGGGAAAATTTTCATATGGAGTTATTCTTTTAGTGGATAGGGGATTAGGTGACCTGACGTAGCAGGTTATAAAGTCACTTATACTACTCTTGATTAAACTCCAATAATACGTATTATTATCAGATTTATTGAAATTTGCATTATTTTGGGAAGACACCTTGTAGTTGGTTGTTATTAAATAGTAATACTTTCAAATTTCAACGATAAACCAAAAGTCTTATTCTCATACAAGAATATGTTATCGCCTTGTCGGTAAGAAACATATTGTTATTATAAACGATAAGTCTTAATTTCAAGAAAGTTAAAAGGCAAAAAATTGTCTTATAATGAAACACAAATTTTCTTTGAGACGATTTCACAATAATTTTAACTGTGAGACATCTCGTATAAAGAACGATGATATTTTACTTCATAGTGGTCAATGTATTCTACTATTACCTATCATACAATATTTTTACGTAAGACCGTCTTATGGGAGACTAAGTGTGAAACAAAATTAAAAACGTCGAACCTAAACCAGACTCAAAAAGTAATGAGTAGATTATACGACCAATTTTATGAGCTTTAATGTAAAGTTTATTCAACTAAATCACATAAATGTTTTGCTCACAAACTTATAACTTGGCTCAAAAACTTGTACTCCCTCCATTCGTATTCAAAGGTTACGCTTTCCTTTTTCACAAGAATTAAGAAAGTAGTAAAATAATCATCCTTCTACTAAAAGGATAGGAATTCTTCCAAAAAATAACACGTGGCTGCCTCCCATGACAAATTTTCCCGCCCACCATATATGCAAGCAATTCGCGTATAATATATTTAGGATATTAGGATATAATTTAGGATATATTCAATTCACGTAAGTAGGCTGCATGATTGCAATTAGAATATATTTAGGATATATTCACATGTAATATATTATATTTATAATATGTACGTCTTAATGTAATAAGCTAAGTCTTAATGTAATCTGCAATCAGAATACATTTAGGATAATTGCATGCGGGTAATAATAGTAAATGATTCCTAAAATACTTGCATGATTGCTTACATGTGTATGTGGACTGCATTATTGCTTACAAAGATATTAAAATGGAATATCAAAATATTAATCATTCCTAATTGTTGACCAGCCGAGACTATCAAAATGGAATATTCTAAAAATACTAAAAATACTAATCATTCCTTTCACACATGCAAAGATAACTTTCACACAGTAATCATTTTTTTTCACATAATTCTGCTACAATTATACAATTATGTATATAAACGCAATATTTTCATATAGTTATATATAACCCAAGGATCAATTAGAGAGGTTTGATGGTTGTTACACTACAAGAAATAACTCATACAGCTACTAACCACGCGCGACTGAAAAAATCATTCGTTAATTTAGCGACTGAAAGTACAACGCGCGACCGATATTAGTCGCTGGACCAGGAGACGGTTTTTTAAAAAATTAATTATCCTTAGCGACCGAAATCAGTCGCTAAAATAATGGACGCGCGACCGATTTCGGTCGCTAAATTAGTGAACTAGCGACAGATTTCTGTCGCTAAATCTGAGACCTAGCGACAAAAATCAGTCGCTAAAGAAAAGGACGCGCAACAGATATCTGTCGCTAAGGCTACTGAATTTTTTTTAAGTAAACGAACAACCCCCCTCCCCCGAGCCATTGTCTCACTTCGCTCTCTCTCTCTCTAAAAACGCTCCCCCCTCTCTCTAAGACTCGGCTCCCTCCTCCATTCTTCTTCATTCCCTATTCAATTCTCTCATTTTCCTTAAGGTATGTTTATCTATCTATATTTAGTTTCAATTATTTGTTAATTTCTGTTTTTATAGATACAAATAAATTAGTTATTGGGTTGGATAGTTTTTTAGTTGTCGGAATATTTAGTGTAGTTAGAATGTTAATCGCTCAATAGGTTCCCCAATTTGAAATAGGTAGATTGTTAGTATAAAATTAGGGTTTATGATTGAGTATTTGAATGAATTGGGTTGTTTTGATGTGTTAGGAAATTGGAAGTGGAAATACAATTATGTCGATTTAGTGATGTAATTATGGATGGATTAGGTGCAAATAGTAGTATGTTTAGGTGAATTGAGAATTTTACGAAATATGTGAGTAGTGTGTGAGATTAGGTGCAAATAGTAGTATGTTTAGGTGAATTGAGATTTTGAAGACGATGAAGGTGGTGAGTAGGAGGAAGGTGCTTCTAGTGATATGGTCGAGGAGGAGGAGGACACCAATGATTTAGAAGTCAATGACGAGGAGGAGTAAGAGGATGTCGTTGGTTCGAGTAGGCAAGTGGAAGATGACAACGACAATGACGATGATTTTTAGTAGGATATAGTTTTAGTAAGTTATATTATTTGTACATAGTAATCTGCATTACATATTTTGGGCAAATTATTTCAATATTATGATGTCAATTTCTAACTTTCTACTATTATATGTCTTCAGATATGACGTTGGGCAGCAGGCTGCGGTATGGTAGTTCGAGCAGCAACAGCAACAGGGATCAGTAGCAGCAGGAGGACCAACAAGAGAACCGGCGAGAGGAGGATCACCAAGTGGAGAACGAGGAGGAGGTGAACAACAATGAGCAACCAGAACAACCGCAACAGGATCAAGGGCTTCGATATACCGACGATGGGCGCCTAATTATTAGCCCGGAGAGCACATGGTGAGACGTTGTATTTCCTTTTTTTGTGAGACATCATCTTATTTCACTCTTTGGTGTAGGTTTCGTACTCGTGCGATGGTGACTGGTGTGAAGGATAGTTTCATGAAGGAATTGACTACTTACTGCACGAGTTGGACCAAGATGCCTCTGTGGCAACGGGAGAAGTGGTTTGCCAACTTCAAGGTACACCAATTTCTGATTTTTAATAATTATCTGTTACTGTTTACAGATTACTAATACAATGACAACAAACGATCTTGCAGTTGAAACACTTTTACAACGAGGGTCTCGAGGTGGCCGTGAGAGACAGATACATGGATGTCGCGGTCGACAGACACAGAGACATGATGTATAAGATGGCGAGCGATGAAAAGTTACAGAAACACCTTAAAGGTTCGATTACTCAATTAGTGTTAGTACTTGAATAGAAAGTTGTATATATCTTCAAAACACTTATTGATCTCAAAGTGTATAAATTGTAGGTGATGCCATCCAACAGTTCAAAACAGCCCGCTCCGACCCGTCGAAAAAAGTCCACTACGGTGAGGGGACCCAGAGGCGGGGAGCGGACCGCATCCACTACGGTGGGTCGCAGTCGATGCACCAGCGGGCCATGAATGTTAGTATTTCCTTATCTTTGATTTTTATTTTGGATTCTTATTTAATGTTTTCATTATAAATATAAATGAGAAATCTACATGTACTGTCAAGGCAAAAATTATCATTGGCCATAAAGTTATAAATGGGTGAACGGGTTATCGAGGCAAAAATTATCTCCGGAAGAAACATTGGCCACAAAGTTATCATTGCTAGAATGACATTAAGCCCATCTGATACTACTCAAATTCACGTCAAACTACGTCGAAAGCTATTCCCAATGATAGTCTCTTTCGCAATGACTATCAACAAGTGTCAAGGTCAGTCATACATACATATATATATATATATATATATATAGTGAAGATCAAGTGAGTCCCTTTTTCTTTTTTGAGTCCATGAGTCCTATTCTTAGCCATTGATCTAAACAAGATGAATGGTTGAGATTGCATATGCTAATTAAGATAGCAACTACCAAATTTTGGAAAAAAAAAAATCCTCTTCCTCCCTAGATTAGCGCCAACTGCAACCTTCTCTCTCATCTCATTTATTTATTTTGCATTCAAACGCTCGCTTAAGAAAACCCTTCATCTTCATCTCTTCTCTCATCTCACTCAATTTTTTCGCTCAACTCAAGCACAGCCTTACACTCAAACGCTCAACTCAAACTCAATCGCTCAACTTCAACTTCAACTTCAACTTCAACTTTTGCGCTCAACTCAGGCATACCCGAGCACTCAATCCTTCAACTCGCACTCAATCCTTCAACTCAACTCAATCGCTCGCTCAACTCTAGGATTCTCGAGCACTCGCTCAACTGAACTCTGTCGCTCAACTCAATTCAATCGTTGTCCTCAACTCGAGCAAGGTTATTATTTTACTGAAGATCTAGGTTTTGTTTACATCTGTGTTATATTTCATTACCTCTTTCGCTAATTATTGATTCATTAATTTTGCTGCGTCTGTGCCATATAATTAATTTTTTTCACTGAAGACTGTTTTGCTATCTGGGTTTTCACCTGTTTCGTGTAATTGAATTCAACTACAGACGAACATATATCGAATGTTACTTTAATGCACATACGCTGTTACTGTAATAAACTTGATGTGTTACTGTAAGGGGTGCTTCGTTACTGTGTTTGATGTACGGTGTTATTTCAAAGACAACCATGTGTTACTGTAATGCATAAGAGGTGTTACTTTAACTCTCATCTTCGTGATACTTTGAATCCTTGTAAACCCTCAATTGTGTACATTTGTTACTCTAATCTGCTTCTTATGTTACTCCACACTTCTATTGGCAGACAGGAACACTGTGCGATCGTAATTGTTGAAAAACGTAGCCAAGTATGAGAACACTAGACAAAAAATCATCGACGGTCCCAAGAGCAAGCCAACAAAGGGCCGAAAAAAATAGCGTGTTTACTTAATCATGTCATCTCTTTTGTAACTACGATTTAATGGTCTCTATTCTTTAGTTACCTGTCTAATTACATTGGTATTTTGACTATCACCAATACGTTGAAGCTGTGAAACTCTGTTACAATGACCAGCTGCACCTGTTACTCTAATTCACTGTTGGTGTTACTATGGGGATTATTGAAATTAACACAATTTTCTTTGGTCTCACAATCTGTGTGTTACACCGAAGCACTGTGTGTGTTACTTTAATGAACAAATTATGTTACTTTAAGTGATTAATGCCGTTAGTACAATGATATTGCAATCACCAATATTGGTACTCTTTCAATGAATGAACAACACTGCTGTCCTCAGTTACTACAATGCATTTTTTCTGTTACTGTAACAAATTAATAGTGTTACTTCAACGCACATGAGATGTTACTCTAACCAAAAATACATTTATTAAATAAATATAGTGTTAATTGCAAAAATGTGTACAACATTAGTTTTTCGTGTAAACCAGAAAAAAAGAAAAAATTATTGTAATGTCAAAGAACACGAGTATTATCAAAACACTTGTTCATCCTCGTCTTCCTCTGTGTCTTCTTCAGTACGGAGTGAAATCCTCACCCATATCTCTGCACCATTCCGGTGCATTCGGCTCTTTACCAATGCTTCCTGCCAAAAATTAAGAAAAGTCAGGCCTATGGGCATAAGTGTTACTGTAACTCCTAAATTGCGTTACTTTAACTCTAAAAAGATGTTACTTCAACATCAGCGCCAAAAACCCTTTTTTAGTGTTACATTTTTGTGTTACTCTAATTAAAATTAGGTATTACTGTAATTCACTACTTGTGTTACTTCAATGCCATGTATGCTTCAACATAAAGCAAAACAATAATATCGGTGAAACAATAATATCAATGAACCATAATATTAATCCATAATTAATCAAAGGAATTAAATTCCACCTTTTCCAGTGTTTTCTTGTGCGTTCGCATCTCTGGCGCAACTACCTGCACAAAATCAAACAACGTTACATCAATGCAAATAATGTGTTATTGTAATTCATAAGTGGTGTTACCCTAACGTGTACAATACGTTACTCTAGCATATCATAAAACCCTTTTCCTGAACGTTCATTTGTATTACTGTAATTGCAATTAAGTGTTACTTTAACTCAGAAGGCATGTTACTTCAACGACGAATCTGCGTTAACTGAAATCAAAAAAATAGAATCAATGGATATCAGGGAAAATCTTAATAAAAAGCATAAAGACCTGTAATCTATAGAGATCGAGATATCAAAATACCATTGATACGAAACTGTGATATCAAAACGCAATGACATCAAAAAAACGCAAATTGATACGAAACTGTGATACGAAATGACAATGAAAGCACTATAAACATGAAGATCGACGTAAAAAAAAACGCAATTCGACGCGATAAAACATTGATATGAAAACGCAAATTGAAAGCAATATGACTATTGAAATCCATGAAGAAAAAACGAATAAAAACGTGAATGAAACACTGAAACTCACCATTGTTATACTCGATTAGTTGCTTATCAACCGTTGAAGACGATGATGCGGTCATTGAATCCATTGTAGCAGAATTTCGAGTTCAAAATCGATGAATGAGCGTGAATGAATCAGAGTTTTTTTTTTTTTTTTTAGGTGTGAATGAACGTGGAATGAAAATTGAACGTGAATGATAGGAAGTTATTGTTTCCTAAATTCTTGTGAGTTATTTTAGGAACGTAAATCTTCCTTCTTTTTTTTTTTAATGGATGCATCTTGTCCATCCATTCTCATCCCATCCAATGGATGGGATGAGGACTTAGGGACTCACAAAGAGTAAAGGACTCATAAGAGCCTTACAATACATATATATATATATATATATATATATATATATATATATATATATAGAGGAGGGTTCTTATGAGTCCTTCTATATATTTGAGTCCCTAAGTCCTTCTACCATTCATTGGATGATAATACAATGGATGGATGAGATGGATTGAGATTTTATATTTAAAAAACAAGATATTGTTTCCTAATTTGAAGGAGTGTAACATCCAACAAAATAGGAAACACAATCAATATTTCAATAATTTTATGTAAGGCATATTTATTAGAGTAACACGTTTGTAACATTGAAGTAACACAAAGTATCTATTAGAATAACACGTTTGTAACGTAGTAACACAAAGTATCTATTAGAGTAACACGTTTCTAACGTTGGAGTAACACAAAGTATCTATTAGAGTAACACGTTTGTAACGTAGTAACACAAAGTATCTATTAAAGTAACACGCTTCTAACGTTGGAGTAACACAAAATATCTATTGGAGTAACACGTTAGTAACGTTGGAGTAACATTATTATTCATATGTTGTGTTAATAATTATGTTTAGTGTTGGAGGCATATAACTCTGAAATCAATTTAAGCATATTTGCATGATATTCGTTAGAGTAACAACAAACTTTAACCAGAGTAACAGTTCTATACAATAAGAGTAACACAAAATAAATTAAGGAGATGAGAAGATATGCAGTAAATTATTATTTTTAGATCTATATAATAACAATTTAATTTTTTTAAATGAAAATCTTAATTGTGAAGGAATATGTGTGTGAGAGATGATAATTATTTTTTTATAGAAGAGATATTAAATGATGAGTAAATTAAGGAGAGAGATATTTATCAAATATAGTTACTTGCTTTAATTAGTCAAACAAATCACAACCATCAATCTCTTTCTAATCCAAGAAATGTGGTGAGGACTCACGGACTCAATTTTAAAAGGTGGACTCACTTGATCCTTCTTCTATATATATATATATATATATATATATATATATATATATATATATATATATATATATATATATATATATATAAAGGTAGGGTGAAAGAGGGTCACCTTATCTTAATCCACAAGTTGGTGTAAAAAACCTTAAAGAAACTCCATTACACGGTGGAACACAATTCATAATAAGATCAATAAGGTGACTTGGAAATCCAAAGCTAATCAAAGTACTCTTCAAAAAATTCCATCCTATCGTAAGCCTTACTCATATCGGCTTTGAACGCAATATCTCTTTTTTTTTGGTGAAAATGTAAGTATATTCAATAATGAGATCCAATTTACTACTCTAGTACTTCATGTACTCCTCTTGTTCAACTAAGAATAGTATCTAAATACTTTCCATGTTTACAATGAGCTTGATTCCTTAATCCCCTAGCTTTCACACTGATCGCACATTTCAATTCCTTGTATATGACTCCTGGACAATTGACTGACTGATGTAATCTACTATGATTACGAGCCTGCCACACACAATACCATATTCCTATTATAGCAGCTGACACAATCTGTTTAAACAACAAGGATTTATGTCTAAAAGATCTCCACCATTCTCCAGAGTTCATTGTCGGTATGGTAATGCCAACCCACGAACTAATCAATCGAAAACATCTCTTGGTAAATGGGCAGTCCTCACACAGGTGTTTATGCGATTCCTCCATATATGCACACAGATAGCATTTCCTGTCCAATACCATCAGCATTCTTGCTAGTCTGTCATTCGTCAGTAAACGTCCGTGGCTAATAAGCCAAGCTATGTATCCATGTTTCGCAAGACTAAGTCTGTTCCAGACCATCTTGGACCAAGTGACCTTCTGATGCACTCCTTTCAGCCAGTTATAGCCAACCTGCACAGTATAATCCTCGCCTTGCTCCAACAAATGAGGGAAACAGTTGTTCATGAAAAAAATTGACTTAATCCACCACAATTTCCTCCAAGTCCAACTGGAATGAACGCAATATCTCCTATCTTCCCAATTGTGTCTATTCAATTTGTGTAAACATTCATCAACGATCAAGATATTATCCAATATAGACCTCTTCGGCACAAACGCATTTTGAAAATCTCCTATAATCCACTTCATAAGATTCTCATGCGATTAGCAATGCACTTCATAATAATCTTCATAATAACGTTACATAAACTTATAGGTCGATGATGCTCCACCTTCTCAAAACATTCCACCTTAGGAATAAGAGTAATAAATGTTTGATTCATTTCCTTCACCATGAAACCCTAATTAAGACATGCACGCACTGCTTCCGTAATATCCTTTTTTAATAAATTTCCAGCATTTCTTAAAGAATTTCGCCGGTATTCTGTCATGACCCGGAGATCTAAGATCTCCTAATTGGAAAATCATCGTCCTGACTTCCTTGACAGAAAAATCCTTTGCTAATTTATCTCTGTCGTCCTCATTTACACTATCATTCAGGGGCGCGAAGAAATCACGATGTTGTTGAAAATAGTCCTCAAATTCCTGATTTTGCTCGTTAACTCTGAAGATACTTGTAAAGAAATCCTTATAAGTTCCACTTATTAAATTAAGGCTAAATTACAAAATACCACCTAGTATTTGTCGTATTTTACAAATTACCACCACGTATTTGTTTTTTTACAAATTACCACCTACATTCCTCCGTATATTTACAAACTCCCACCGTATATCATTTCCGAGTCTCATTTACTTAATTTCCGTCTCATTAAGTGAACACATTTTAGAATACCAAAAATACCCTTATATATTTGTCCATCTAAACACTCATTTTACCGCTGATTATCACAAAAAAACATTCATCATCCTCGTTAATCACATCACACCACACCACCATCATCAACAATATCCCTTCTTCAACTCTTGAACCTTTACTACCCTCAATAATGACGGCAACTAAATCCTCTCTAATTTCCCCACCTCCCTCCATCTCTCCTCAAAACCCCACATTCCCCAACCTCGTCTCCACCTTCGCACCATTATCCCCCAATTCACCTCAAAAGTCAAAACCCCACCCTCTCCACCTCCCTCGCCTCTAAACCCTAACCCCGCTCCGCGCCCTCGGAATCGAGAAAGAGACGCCAGAGAATGAGCCCCGCCGACCTTCCTCTGTAACTCCGACGGCGGCTCCGACGCCTCAGTTAGGGGGAGGTTCGAGAAGATGATACAGGAGGTGCAGGATTCACTCTGCTGCCACAGACAGCGGCGGGAAGCTTAAGGAGGACGCGTGGACGAGGCCGGGTGGCGGTGGTGGAATTAGTAGGGTTTTGCAAGACGGTGTTGTCTTTGAGAAGGCCGGTGCTAATGTCAGTGTTGTTTACAAGGTTATGCCGCCCAAGTGTATCGGGCCGCCAAGGGTGATGTGGATTAGAATTAGACTTGAATATGGAGTTATTGGGGATGGTTGTTGATGATGATGATGATGATGATGATGGTGTGATGTGATTAATGAGGATGATGAATGATTTCTTGTGTTAATTAGTGGTAAAATGAGGGTTTAGATGGATAAATATAAGGGTATTTCTGGTATTGTAAAATATGTTCACTTAATAAGTCGGAAATTAAGTTAAATGAGACTCGGAAATGATATACGGTGGGAGTTTGTAAATATACGAAGGAATGTAGGTGGTAATTTGTAAAAAAACAAATACATGGTGGTAATTTGTAAAATACGACAAATACTAGGTGGTATTTTGTAATTTAGTCTTAAATTAATATCCTGCGTCCAAGTCTCGTGTTGTTGTTCGATACTCCAAATGTAATTGCGACACCTTTCTCTAACATTGTTAGAAAAATATCTTGTACATGCATCTCCTTCTGCGGTCGATTTTAGCCCTTTGCTTCTAATATAAAGTTGCGACTTTAGTAAAATCCTTTACCCTTGCATGAGTTCTCTCATATTCAACTTCACTACCTCCCTTAAATATATTCTCTAATTCTTGTGTTAAATCAGAATCGAATCATCTCACTGCTTACCCCATTCTTTTCCTCATAACCTTATAACCTTTAGATCCCCTGACCTCCGTCTTCCATGTATTCTTAATCACCTCAATACTTTCCTCTATATTTAGACTCGAGGCTTCAAGTTTATAAGAGCAACCACAATGGAAGAACTCCTTATAAAGTTCTTCCTATGCCATCTCATCTCTTATGTTTAAGAAATTTATGTCCCAATGGAAGAACTTTATTAGGTAATTTTTAAGAATTTAAAGTTCTTAGGTAATTTTTTTTATACTAATTTTAATTTAACAAAATTATTTGATTGGTCACGTTTTCTTGTTTTTAGCAAGAAATTGGTTCTTAAAATCAAACCAAGTTTGTCAAAATAAGAACAAACTTTATCCTACAATGGACAAACTTTTTAAAATAAAGTTCTTTTGACAAAGTCTAGGGGAAGAATTACCATTGTGAATGCTCTAAGGTCTTGTACGCTTATATTCTGTAGAAGCCTATGGGTTAAGAACAGGTGGATGTCAGCCAAAAAGGCAAGACTGTCTGTCACTACTCAGCAAAGCATTCAGCAACTCAAAATAAAGAGGCAAGTGGAACACCCCAAAACACAAAGACAGAGACACAACCCCAACCCAAACTTGTATACTTGCTTGTTGTATTGACCACCCTATCCTTTTCAAGTAAATCACCAACCTTTTCACTATTTCTTCAAAAAGCTGTCCTTTTACTCACAAAACAAACCCCCCCCATCATATCCCCACTTTTTACACTCACTCACTCACTTTACACTCTCTCATGGCTTCCACTAACCCATTCCCACAGAAACAGACAGAAGAAGAAGAAGAAGGAGAAGTTGAAGAAGGAGAAGCAGAAGAGAAGAAGAGAGAAGCAGTAGGAGGGAGTTTTGCAGTGGCCTACTTGGGAGTCAGCTTCGCCGTCTTCCTGTCCCTCTTCCCCTCCCTCCACTCCCGCAACCGTCACCTCCTCCTCCGCCTCCGCAAGGCCGAGGACGAGCTCTCCGACCTCCGCTCCCGCCGCCAGGAGGACTCCAAGGCCAACGCCAGGGTCGTCGAGATTTTCGCCACCCACCGCAACTCCTGGCAGCAGGAGGAGCGCCGCCTCCTCCGCCGCCTCGACGACTCCTCCGACGAGATCTCCCGCCTCCGCTCCCGCCTCTCCGACGCCGACGCCCGCGAGTCCCACCTCCTCTCCGACCTCGACGACCTCCGCCGCGACCTCCAGGACCGCGACCACCTCCTCGACTTCATGTCCCGCCACCAGCCCGACGCCGCCAATCTCCCCGCCCCCTTCGATACCGATTTCATCTCTTCCGCTTCCAAATTCTGGCCTGATACGCCTAATTTGTGGCAGGTATTGCTCATTAATTTGAAATTAATTAATTAAAGGATTCTCTACGCGGTATTTTCACTTTTCTATATGGTACCCTACCTTTCTATGTCTACGTATGGTACCCTTGAAATTTATTATTAATTTAACTAGCGTCCCGAATGTTATTTTTAGCTTAGAATTAAGACTTCAATATCATTTAACTTAGATAATTAACAAGTAATTGAGCTTAAGTGTTATCATTTGATTTGACAATATAATGTCAAAAATATAATCTGTTTAGATTCGGAGTATAACTGCAAACACGTACAAAATTGTTAATTTAAGTTCAATTATCGGTTAACTAGGTAGGTTAAATGACATTTGACTTTTAATTTTGAACATAAGAAGATAATTTGTTGCCAAAACTTGACGGGAAAACAAGTTTAGGGGTACAAATAAAGATAATAATAAAGTTTAGGGATATCAAAGAAACTTTTAGTAAAGTATAAGGATAATATATATATATATATATATGTAAAAATTGTACGGAGTAGGGTACAAGGTAGAAAAGTAAAAAGTTTAGGGGTACCAGGTAAAAAATCCCATTAATTAATTAATTAGCGTTAAAAAGTGTGTTGGTGAATGGTGAGAGTTGTGAATTTGTCATTAAGGAAAAAGGATTGCCTTTTGTGGGTTATACTTTGTAGTCGTTACCCATTCCCTCCTCCATCCTAAACACACTTCTCATTTACTTGCTCTCGCTTTTTCGAGACCATACTTTGATCGTGTTTTATGGTCCACCTACATTATTATTACTCCAATTATTTTGTTGAAATGATAGGTTTGTACTTCCTCCTACCATCTAACTTGGATATTCATTTAGGTGGGTATAAAATAATCAAATGATAACATGTTAGACGGCTAGAGTAAGTAAAAGATCTTACGAGAATAAATGATACGGAGTAACAAATACAGAGTATAATTATGTGAACAGTATGTCTAAAATTGTAGAGTATACGGAGTACTTTTTAGGGAATTAATAGCCAAAGTTCATTAACTTTTGACCTATAAAAGTAATTGGAAATACAGTGGTATGGAGGGAGTACTATTTATGACTTAACAAGACACATGGTTAACTTGTTTACTGTCTTTGGGTCAATTATGAAGGCAATTGAAAATGACATTCCACGATTGGAGTCCCGCTTTCGTGTGCGTGTATGTGTGTCCCACTCTATTTATCCTATTGCGCATATAAAATACGCAACAAATATACTTATTAACTTACTTGGTGATGTGTCAGAAAGTGTATGGAGTGGGACGATGGGAACATTAGCGAATTATTAGGAAGTTGAGCCGTTTGTGTCGTTAAGTAATGTAGAACAATGAGATCCGATTGTGGAAAGTGGGATGTACAGCTTGTCTTGTAGGGAGTCTTGTGTGGTGTATTTTGTGAGTTGGGGATTTCAAATGGAGGTGGGTCTTCATGATCAAATGCAACTGAACCATGCATCCTAGCATTCATTACCCATCTGTATTTGAGCTACAATTGTGTGGTGCTCACCACATCTTTGTATCTTTTTTTGAAACTGAAAATAGTGTAATAACTTGTCTTTATTGTGCCTTATCTTCTTCCTCATTGTGTATTGTCATTGCATCATATAGCAACTTGACAAATCCCTATCACAAGTTATTTCGGATTTTAAACTAACTCATCGTAGATTGCTATTTGTCGACAGTTGAAAGGCACTCACACTATCGATAACTCATCTTCATCGTATCATCTCCAGTCTAGTCTGGTACAGTGGTACCGTTGTTGAGGGATTGGCCATGTTTTATTCAGAATTCCTCTTTGTACACAGAAATAAATTTTGTCTGATTGAAGAAAATTTTGAATGGAAAAGTTGTTTGTGTGTTCGGTGTTCCATGTGGACAAAAAAAATGGAATAACAAGGATATTAATGATCATTTGAACAGTGTTATAGGAGTCTTAGCTAGACCATCGTACAAGACTTGATATTAGCTAGCCATGGAACATCCTATTTCGTCCTTGTTGCTTAGGGGGGCTTGATGTCATGACGACAGTTTAACTTCTACTCCGTATAATGTTTAGTCTCATATCCGTGTTCATATAATGTGAATGGAGCCGTGGGTTGTAATGAATAAAGATGTGTGCAGTCGGCTGACTATTGATTTGCTTGATATTAGAACAATCTTACATCAGGTGCTTCTAACTATTACAGGACGTGCAGTATGATACTGTTGATACCCTGCAGCATGCAAAAGATTATGTAGTGAGGTAAAACCTCTGTTCTTTGCCTCTTAGCTCATAAGATGAGAGAAAGAAGCAGATGGAATGTTTTAACTTTTATGTTATTCAATCATCTAAGGAAACAGACAAATTTTCTTCCATTTTTAGGAGGGAGTCCCCGTGGAAGGTGGACGGTGAGTCAACTGGTGTTCCTTCTAAGCTAAAGTTACTTGAAGAAGAGCTACTGAACTTGGAGAAGGTTGGGAAAAACAATCTGGTGAAGGTAGCATCATTGATGAGAAAGCAGGCAAAGCGATACCAAGACCTTGCTGGAAAGATAGACGACCTTTGTAAGAGGATGGTATGTGGTTCATATACCATAATTTCATTATTAGATGTTAGATTAGCACTTGGTATAGAAACTTTAATGCTGCCTTATATGCGACGATCTCACTGTGTGACCAACCCAAAGTGTCGTATATTCCTCGTTAAATTCTAGGGAGTTTGTCTAATTTGTCTCCTATAAGTTTTTACGAGTGCTTCTCATATGAGTATGTCTTCAAACCTTGATCTGAGTGTCAGTTCCTTGAATAGAAGTCTAAAGTCTAAACTGAGAAAGCCATATTCCTATTATCTGTGAACTCTGGAGCATTAGTAGACCCTTCTAAATTTATGTCTTATTCCACTTCTTGCAGGTTTCATGATTTCAAATATTTATGGAAATGAGTTGAATTTACTCCTTTTTTTTTTTTTTTTTTTTTTTAAAAAAAGAAGATTATTTTCTTGATGGGGAATCCATATGGACCACCATATAGTTGAAGCAAAAATAATTCCCTTAAAACCCTTAAATCTGAACCTCAGTTTTAAGAATCTAATTCTTGTTCCCATGTTTATCATCACATTTTGAGGACCATGGTAATGACATACACACAACCTTGTCGGAGACAGTTCTATATATTCGTATATGTGACCAATCCAATTACTCTTATGATTAAATGAGAAATATGCGAGGATATGGGTTCTCACACTGTCACAGGTGAGACTTTTTCATAAAAAAAATCCTGTGTATGTGTGCAGAATATGATTTGTACAACTTTTGGTTTCTGCAGCAAGCTAGCGATCCGAGTGAACCTGCACTAAGCTCTGAGTTTCGATCACAAAGGCAGACAGAGTTTCTGCTCGAAGCTTTCCAGCTCCAACAACGTGCTACAGAAACTGGAAAAAAGCTGCAGGCATTACAAACTGAGATACACAGTCATTCACTTGGTGATGACATCGACGTCAAACTTGCAGCGAGACACTCATTGGACAGCATCCGTGCGAACTTCAAAGAAGTCCAAAGGAACTTGGAAGTGTGGCTGGCTAGAATTATGGGAGATCTCGAAGGGATCCTAGCTAGAGACAGTGCTAGTCGTGGTAGAGATTATTACTTTCCTCGATATCCGTGTGTAAATGGTTTCAACTAACTCCTACCTCCAACAACATATTGGTAATCATATTTTGCTGATCCTTAGACTTAGAAGCTGGTATCTTGATGTCATGTAAAGATGGAAGTGCTCAATGTTTATAATGGATTAGGCAGACATTTACCCTGACCCCCCCTTGAATATATGGATTGATGGAGGAGATTGCCAAAAGAAGATGGTTATGCTGGTTAAACTTTTGTTGTACTTACAGTCTTGAACATTGGCACTCGAATGAAAGCCGACAACCCAATTAACAACTAGTGTTGTACCATTAATGATCCGTCTTCTCGTCTTTGGATGTCATATTTTGTCATTCAACTTTACGCTTCAGTATGCAGTGTTTTAGTGAGGAAATTCCTTCTGAAAAAGAAGGCCAAATTGTAATAAGGTTCTTTGTTGATAAAAAGTTGTTCTATAGTCTCCTTTCTGGCCTCGGACACTATCTCTAAACTGGCCTTTCTTTTCTTCTCCACTAACTTAAGTCCTAACCTACCAATCTTTCCCCATTGATTCTTGCAACAACAAAATTGAGAATGAGTATGGTGACAACTGACAATCATCATCCTCAATCAATTCATTACTCGTTTGTTTGAAATATGATTGAAAAAAGGCGCTTCGATTTTGTAAAGTTGCTCTATTGCAACCTGTTCATGCAATTGTTAACAAAATTGTCCGATTGGTAATATGGAAACAGCAAAAAAAAAAAAAAAAAAAAAAAAAAAACTCAAATGGGAACAATATCAGTTGAAAGCTGCCCACATTGGTTATATGGAGTATATGAATATGACTTCATAATCTAAGGTTCGAAGTAGCACAAATTTCAGCGAGTACAGTTCTACAACATTGTTTGATTAAAGCATTGAAATCACAAAACATGATAAACTGAAAGGAACACAACAATCCTCCAAGCTCCAGCTACAATTGGATACAATTGCTTAAACATCAAGCAATACCATTTGCCTCCAACAATTGCTTGGCCTTTGTGATGTACTCAGTCATGGAATCATCTTTTGATTTACCTATTCACAAAACAAGATATTGCTTTGAGATGTCGAGGAATGCACGGCCAAAATGAATTCCTCTGTATAATAGTTACCTGGCCTCTCAAATTACTTAGTCTAATTAACATAAGATGTAAAATATTTTGGTGGCCAGTTCATAAGTATGCTAATGTACCTTCATAACCCTTCCAGGAATCCCACTTTGCACGTCCCTTTGGATCGAACATGCCAGGGCGAGCTGTGCACATATTTCCATAGAAGCAAACGAATCAAGTAATAACCAGGAAGAGAGAGGGGGGAAACAAATATAGTGACCATAGAGACAACTGTACAGGGAAAACACACTAACCGGTATCTACATTTCCGACAGTGGCTTGCTTGAATAAACCATACAGGATGAGCAAGTCCTCATTAGTCGCGGTGGTTATTTTTCTAACCTTTTCAGCATGTTGCTCAAACTCCTCCTGTTGAATAATTTGCAGACAATTTGAGCAATCTATAACACAATGCAGTAATCCAAACATGGGAACAGCACAAGTCAACCAAACCATCCACAATATGAACTTGCTCTCATGTGTCATCCGACAAAGGTGAATGCTTCGAGCAAGAAACAGTCATTTCTCCAAGCGAGCCCCAAATCTATTGAATTTGGCTGCTTATCATACAAAGGATGCTTGCTCAAAGAAGAGTGTATAAACCCCAACCCAAAGAGTCAAAACCTAATACATCAACAATGAACCCCTAATCCCTTATGTGGATGGGAGGATTTGGGGAAAACGATCCCAAAGTAAAATCTTTTACAAGAAAGATTTGGAAGGAAAACGGTATAGCTCCAAGACGACTTTGTGGATTAAGGATCATGAAAAAAAGGAAGGTATTAGAATCGTAGAGACATATTATTCCATTATTTCAAATCAAATCAATTCAATGCAAAGATGACATCTTTTAGTTGGACATCAACTTAAAATACCTATACAAATCAGCCATTTTCCAGAAAAAGAGCATGTCATCTTATTAACCTAGATTATTCGTCCTATTGTTAAAACGGATCAAATATTGGTTGTTAGGTAATAAGAATGCTTTTGTATTTTTCTATCTAAACGAGTAAATCCTTTTGACTCGCCGTATCACAAACAAGAATTTGTGTCATGTCATCTCAATAATCGAAAACCTAAAGGCAAAACTTGCTTAATGAATCTTCATAATAATCATGAAGTTTGATGGATAGATCCAAGTAAAAGTTAGCAACTTTTTACAACCCATCAAATTAATAGTAAATGACATCTAATTGACGTAGTAATTCCCCAGATCTAGTCAGTGATCAAGATGAACATAGTAATTTCCTTTGATAGACTCTATCTAATGCAAGAATTGCTTGCAGATCAGATTGACATAGCATCAGAAGTAATGTGAGATTAATTAAAATTGGTAGAGTAGTAGGATCAACTGAGTTAATTGCAATATTGACATTCGACAAAAGAAAGCAAGAAGAAGTAGAGGATGAATGAAAGAAGAGGAAAGGGGCGGTAAACCTGAAGACTCATTGTTTGTTGTTGGAAAAAGGAAAACAAGTAGCTTCACACACTTTGATACGTTGATCTGCTGCCCTCAATTGTGGTGTTTTGCAGGAGAAGAATGCTTATGAGTTTCTCGTGCTATGATTTGCGTAAATGTGTGGGATTTATACTGCGGAGTACTTCGAGGAAGAGTTTTGGTGGGTGGGTATCAAATACAAATATGGGTCCTCTCCATTACATTTCCTCTCCATTACTTATCAACGGTATAAATATTATCTCGAAATGATGTAACCGTCCTACCATTAAGTAAGGGATGGTGATGAGTGAGAGAAATACTATATTAAAATGGGATATTAGAGGTAATGGATTATCCATTACTTTTACCCATCAAATACTCGTATCAATTCTTTGAGACTCGAGACTTTGAGAGGGGTGGACCTGGACCCTTTAATTTAATGGTATCCGTATCTTCTTCATGCCTTACATTTTCTTTTATTGAAGTCGAATCTTTTCTTACTTCTCTTTGACTTCCTATCATTGACACATATTTTTTTGTGGTTGAGTTTGAAATTTTATTCATTTTCCATTTTAGGATATAAATATGTGGTTCACATTTACCCACTTATCTCTTTCTTTCTCCATTTTCTTAGTCACTCCCCTCATTTCCTCATTTTTCAACCAAGTAGTAAATGTGTCAATCTTAGAAACTCGGAGGGAGTATTTCTTTTTGGGATGTTCAATTCCAAACTCGGAGGGAATATGATACATGTCAACCACTTCCACTATAAAATACTTAGTCGATCGAACATTCGAACAGTAGCACATGTTCAACGACTGTTAGTTTCCAAATGGCTGGTCAATAACACCGTCGACTAATTGAACTACGTATGTTTTAGTCGATCGACCAGAACCACATTTAGGCTTAAGTATTGAAGTAGTAATTTTTGTCGATTGAAAACACCAATTGAACTTTTTTTCCAAATGGGCTGTGTATTTAAGTATAATGGGCCGGGAATACAGATCCTTAAGTGAGTAAGCCATGGAGTTAGATGTATAGAAAGATTGTATCAAATTATGGGTAGAAATTTAAGAAATTTGGGCCGGGAAAACCAATCTTCTAGTGAATTATTAGGGCTAGTTTACTAAGTGGGCCACGATTTTAAATGTATAGGAAGATTGTACCAAATTATGGGTAGAACTTTACGTAAAATGGGCCGAGAATACCAATCCTTAAGTTGCATGTTAGTACTTATTTACCAAGTGGACCATTAAGTTAGATGTATAGAAAGATTGAATCGAGTTATGGGTAGAAAATATACGCCGCAAAGATTGGATCGCTTTAGTCGAATACAAAATACGCAACAATTAATTGGGCATATATTTGATCGGACGAAGCGAATACGAACGTAACCTCTTTTGAGCCAAGCGATACAAGTCGGATCGACCAGTTTGGGTCAGTCATAAATAGGCGTACCTTCAATATCATCAAATGAACGAGGCAAGATATGCGTTTATTTACTTACAATATAGAGTATAGAAAATAAACCGTCGCACATCAAGGTGGTTGCTACTAATCATCGTCCTCGGTGAACTCGGACCCGCTCCGCTGCTCTTCATCACCAACAACATCCTCATCAATAGTGGGAGTGTCGTAGCCACTCTCGGAATACAGTCTAGGATATACGTTTTGCAATCAACTGTAAGGCTGATATGTCTTTATGGGCACATTGGTTGTTGAATTGGGCATGGTTTGTGTTCAGAAGAGTGTATGTTGACCTTAAACTTAGATATCGCATAGTGTAAGTCGCGTCAGGTTGAACCGGACATGGTTTGTGTCCAGGAGGGGTGTGCACTACTTAAACTAGGATCTCGCTGTACGCAGTCCTGTTATGGTTGAGCTGCCTAGTTAGAGACTGGAGTCTGTTATGTGTTAAGACTACAGTTCTCAAAGCTAGTTTTTAGTATTATCCTAGTGAAAGTCTAGCCTTGTGCACATTGATCGAATTTCGTTAACGCCATTTTGATTATTATTATTATTATTATTATTATTGATTTGTTTTGACTTGCAGGTTGGCAAGTGCTTTAAGTTTCTCTGAAAACTTATCTTTATTATACCGTTTTAATCTTTTTCCATTTTAAATATTTTGATATAGTAATAATATTATTTTCCATATGATATAATATGGTTGGGAGAACGTCCGAGTTACTCCCCACTGATGTGGTTGTAACATGACAGGTATTTGCTGCTGAGTTTTAAGTGTGAGCTAGCGAGTAGCGGGGATCATAGTCTTTCTTCATTCATGTAATTTATGGATTTGTATAATCCTGTTTGGAGAATTTTCTTTTTAGCCCTTTTTGTAAAAAGAGGCATTTGTATTGACTTACCATTTCTTTTAATAAGATATAGTTTGTCAGTGTGTTTTAATTCCAAATCTACAGTGTTACGGCCACTGTATTTCGTTAGAATTTCTAGGGGATTACATTCGGAGGGTGTCGGAACCCAAAGATATCGATGTACATTTATCATCTAACATCTTTTTAGCGGCACTCAACAGATGAAACTTGAATGCTCAGAAAATCCTTTGCCATTGCGGACATCACCGGAATAGTTTTACTTTGATCTCGCCACCAAATAAATCGTAAGATCTAGATTATGGACATCTTCCTCGGTAAACGCCCGCATATAATGGTAGCTAGTGTACATATGGTACTCAGCTAAGCCGGAGAGTACAAGGGCCTTAAGTTTGTTCATTCCTCTTCTTGAACCATCTATGTCCGCTACTACTACCAGTTGCATGATTGAGAAGAAGTAAGGACGAGTGTTGGTACCGTAAATAAACTCGTGATGGCTAAATAATCTAAAAAAAGTCTGATCTAATCTCGGTTTTATATTCCACTGATCTACATCGAATTCTCTATATGTTCCTTAATTATAATTAATTACACCATCAAATTTTCACCTAGGGTCTAAAATAACTGTATATACGAAGATGGGAGGAATATCAGACTAATATTTGAGCCACTTGATCTCCATTTCGGGTAGAAGCCCTTTGCAAAAAATTTGTCCTCGATATTTGTGGACATGACAAAGGTCCACCCCGACGCGGCCACGCGCGGGTTTGGGGGGCGAAATGTTTCCCATGTGAGATAGTTATCGGGTTGAAATTTAAGTCGAAGTTGGAGTCGCCACCGAACTTTGTGGGAGTTCGGGCCTGTTCGAACACACTCTATATCTTAGTGGGCCATGCACAAAGTATGACCTATTCGGATGTCAGAGTTTATTGGGCTCGTCCCTTTGCATTTGATACCGATACCGACATTATCGGATACCGTGTATTGAATGACTCTCGTGTGTCAATGGATTCGGACATCCGGAAACCGAGGTTCTGAGTAAGGGGTGAAGGTACGTGTTGGGAAGCCCACAAAGGACACCCAACCCCGCCCGCACTTAGCGGCCTCTACTAAGATATCGTTCGGTTTTTTAATACGCGCGCTAGTAATCCGGTAAAATGTTATGCAGACAACGTTTTACAAGATATAAATATCGAATGGGTTGCTACGTCATTTTAATGCATCTTGATTCACGTCAAAGTGATTTAGCATGCGATGTTCATTTAAGGCAATAAATGGCAAACATCGAAAATAGAAAACTTGTAAATAAATTACAAATTACACGGGCGGAATACAACCCGGGATTCACAATACAACGAGCGATAATATAATAATCGAACTAGAAAACGGTAAATATTAACTATAAAAGGACCCGTAAATAGTAAATATAAGCTAGACCGTAAATTGAATAAATGGACGAACTTCGATTAAATACACATTATATTGTGTATTAAACGGAGGACGGAGACTTTAATACGCGTTCGCGTATGGGACCGAAACGTGGTGCTAGCTCGATCCCGAGTCTCGATGCCTTGTCCTGACTTATCATATTGAAAGATTGGTGTCTAGACTAGTCATGCATCGGATACGACTAAGGAGTCGTCGACACAAGACTAGTCGTATAAGTGTAGACACCCACATTTTGACTGCCAGGTGTCTATAGCAGTTTCCGACAAACACCCGATGATGATCGGACGCAAACGTGCTTTAATATACTCGAAAACGGGCTCAAAATCATTGGCATTTGGCTTGGGCTTTTTACGGAGTACATATCTCACAAAACTAACCTCAAAATCAGGCCCAGTGGGTCGTTTCGAGTCAAATAAGACTAATTTGGGTCGAATCCGGCACCAGGGGCAAAACCGTCTTTTAGCGACCGAGTCAAAACCCGGTCAAAGATATTCTCGAGACACCGGGACCAGTCGTGACACCTCACGTGGCTGATTCGAGCTCAAACACTACAAAAAATCAGCTTCACAAAATATTAAACAAATCCGTTTAAGGATGGAATTCGATCTCAAGTAGGAATTCTATCCGGATACCGAATCAAACACTCGACCGAGCATCAAAATACTCGGCCGAGCAGCCTATTTTCAGCCGAGTTCCTTGCTTCTTCACCAAGTAAACGGAATTCTCGTTCTTCTCAGCCTCTTACGTTTCCTATACAAAGCGGTAGTTCCTATCCAACTACCTCTCCTATCCAAGGTCGGCAACTTCCCTATATATAGACCCCTTGCACAACACATCTAAGATGACCAATCAATCATCAATCATCAACTTTTTATCACACATCTACGATTCAGAAATATACACTTAGCATCGAGAAACCGATAGTATATCCGAGATCCGACGAAACCGGCCACCTCTTACCCTTTACACGTCCAAACCAAAAAACCACCATAACTCACCGACATTAACTCGACGCTCCCGTGCCTAAGCCACATTCCGACGAGCCCCGTTCCGAGTACACAAAGCATGTAGGTTGAGGGTGTAAAGTCAAACCCGTTTCTCTCCTTTCTCTTCCTCTTCCTCTCGTCTTTTCCCTTTTTTTGCGTCGTCGGTCGATTTCTTTTTACGGGTCATCATCGTATTTTTTATTATTTCTAATATCGATACTACAAAACTATTTTTATAAAACAAACGTTCTTAAAAATACGATATCGATTCTCTATAATCGAATATTGTATCAAAAGAACTAAATTAATCTCGTTGATGCTAAAAAATCGTTACATAATTTTCTTAAAACAAAATACAACGATTTTAACGCGGAGAGAGTCAAACATCGTTTTTTTAGTTTAATTTTTAAAACGATTTACAAAAACCTTTTTTTTACCTTTTCTAAAAAAATCATTCCGAGTATTTAATATCGATTTCATAGTCGAATATTGAATATAACGAATATCGCAAAATTAAGTCGAGTATAAATTATGCAATATTTATACGCGATTTAATAAAGCTAAAATTTTCCGAAAATCAATTTCGAAAACAGCCCGGGACGCGAGTCGCGTGCGTCCCGGGCGAGGCACGCGGTTCCCTGAAAACGCGACACAAAAATCGATTTAGCTCTATTTTTTATTATTCTTCGAAAATCGTTTTTTAGACAAAACAGCGGGTTTTAGGCATATTTCAGATCTCGATATTTTTTCCTTGACCTCGGTCAACACGTGTTAATCCATCACGTGTCATAAAACTTTTCGAAATCATGCATATTATCGTATTCATATTTTTTATTCAATCGTTACTAACACGTTTGTTCATCTTTTTAGCAATTTCCTTTTATCGTATGTTTTATTATACTAAAACGAATCTCACATGCTAAATTCAACTTTGACGTTAATTTTCATGTATTAAACCGACTTAGCAACCCATTCAATTCCTCGCATGCTTAGGAAAACAATGTTTGCATATCATTCATCGTATTACTAACGCGCGTATTCAAAAATCAAGCGATATCCTAGTAGAGGCCGCTAATGTGCGGGCGGGGTTGGGTGTTCTTTGTGAACTTCCCAACACGTACCCTCACCCCTTACTCAGAACCTCGGTTTCCGGATGTCCGAAACCATTGGCAACGAGAGTCATTCAATACACGGTATCCGATCAAGTCGGTATCGGTATCAAATGCAAAGGGACGAACCCGATAAACTCTGACATCAGACATGGGCCGTATTTTGTACACGACCCACTACGACATAAAGTGGGTTCGAACGGGCCCGAACTCCCACAAAGTTCGGTGGCGACTCCAAATTCGATTTAAATTTCAATTCGATCCATTCTCATATGGAGATTCATTCGCCTCCCCAAACCCGCGCGTGGCCGCGTCGGGGTGGACCTATGTCATGTCCACAATTTGGCGACTCCGCTTGGGATTAACTGATGTGTGACTTACCATCGGCATCCTCAGGGTGAGACTCGAATAGAAATCGTTTGACTAGTACAATACGCGTTTTAGTTTTACGGTTCATGCATAACCCCATATTTTCCCGGGACGGTACTGGTGACCGACGTCCCACTATACTATCGATGTAGTCCAAATTGGATATGTCGAAGGTGTCCATTAGCCGATTCGTATGGGTTTTACGGCATGTTCTAAGCTCAACTCGACTTAGGAAGTCTGCCCCGATTCTTGATAGGCTATGTACACTGGTATAGACCCTTACAGACTGACCGAGACTTAGTATACAGCATACATGGCGTCGTTATACTGTTTCCATGACTACGTGCTACCTGATTTACAAGTCTTTTTCAAAAACCGTCATTTTCAAAATTGTATCCTTTTCAAAATATCCAATTTCAAAATCCCGGACATATACCGAATTTAGGATCTACGATTTTACTCAAAATAGCCTATTTTTAGCCGGTATTATGCCCATTTCAAAACTCGAAAATATTTTCGAACTTTTTCAAACCCGTCATCCGGCCCACCTTTTCCGTTTTTTTTTTCGAAAAAGGCTGGATTTTTCTCCCCGAATTTCTTCGGGCTTTCAAAAATCGCATTTCAAAAAAATTCCTTTTCTTAGGACTTCCCTTATTTAGCAGTGTCGGGTCGTGTCGTAAGTCGTCGAAGTCTCTAGCGTCGAAACTCCGTCGATCTTATATCACGGATTTCCTCCCTATCCCAGTCCGCCTTATTTGACTAAGGTAAGGCCCACCTACGTAGGACATACTCCTACGAAGGTTGGCCCGTCTACACAATCTAGTCCAAAGTCTGGGGAACGTCTCACGTAAACCTCCTTTCAAACAGGGCCCAACCCACACAGCTGGATCCTAAAGGAGACCCACCTTTCACGAGTCGCCCGTCTAAGTGTCTTTTTCGAGTCAACCTTTTACAAGGCATAGCCCTATAACAAAAGGTTCGTGACCCTTACGTCTAAGGGTCACTCGTCCGACACTCGAGTCTTAACCAAATTTTCGATCCCACTTGGGGGCTACCCTTCATCAGAGCGGTCAATCACGGTTGCTCTAAGGGTCATGTCTTACACGTGTCTCACGTACCCCACTTTCGAGCCACTTAGATGTCACACCATCTGAGTCCTAACAGAGTCTTTAGTCTCACTTGGGGGCTATCCTCCATCCGAGCAATCGACCACGGCCACCCTAGAGGGGTACCCTACGTTCATCCTACACCGGCGTCCTTATGATGCCTTCTTCGAGTCGTACCTATGCTACGAACACTCGAGTCACCTAGGGTTAGGTCACCATAGTTGGTCCGAGCACGCGGTACGGTCAAACACGGTCCCCCCATTTTTTGGACTCACCCTCATGATCGAGTCCAAGTCATGGTCGTTACCTTGTCCAGGTCAACGTTCGAGTATCCTGATCCAAGAATCCTAGTCATTCCAGTCACCCCAGGTCGCATCTAGTTTGACTCCCTCTCTCGCATTTGCGCAAAACCGAGTTTAGGTGAGTCGTGGCACCTGTCGAAGACCTTACCAAAAAAAAAACAACCAACCGAGCATCCGAGTCCAGATCTGATTTGAGTCTAAGTCTGAGTCCGAGTCTAGGATACCCTACATCCTCATTTCCAAATCAGAGTCAGAGTCTTTTGCATTCTGTCCTCTTTTTCAAAATTCAATAAAATCAGCTTTTCTATTGCTCCTATATACTTTCCTTATGTGTTTCCGAGAACATGATGAACACCGTCATACACTGTGAGCACATGCACGTGACTATTACAGGCACATCTATAATGACTATAGGAAATCGAGACCCGTGTTTTCCTTTACCTGTTCCATGTCTGACATAGGAAGCCACAACACTACACTTAACAGGAGCGGTGTCGAATCCTATGACAAATCTAGGTAGTCTCCTAGTTTGGGTTCAAGACGGGAGGCAAGCCCATTTCCCACAATAAACACCCATCCAATAAGACTACCAATCCCTACCTTAGGTGTTAGTCTGACCAACAGGAAAAACAAAAAAGCTGGACAATAAAATAATCAAAAGTCCAAGGAAAAAAGCAAAAGGCCAAAACAAAAAAGCAGGCCATCATCAAAAAAGGGCATCCACGACCATAACGGTCAGCACAAATGAAGATCCCATGACCGGGGCTAAGAGGTCAACCAACAAAAAATATTCAAATGCCCATGACCGTGGTCAACGGTCCACTCAAGATCAATACTCATACCATCCAATAAGGGAGAAACAATCAAGTTGGTCAACTAACACCACATCTAACCTTCCCACATTACAACCTTCAAGACCTTCCCGAGACCCAGCCTAGAGACAGCCCGAAATTTTGAAGATTCAAGCTCCATAGGATACCCCTAACCATTAGGGCCAGACATGGAAACCAGATCCCGCATTATCAAAACCTATCCCGATCAAAGTTCGAGCCATTTTACTCGACTTCCCCTCGACATAACAAAATTCACAATCACCATACAAAGACCCGAGATCAAAACTCGTCAAAGACCCGAGATCAAAACTCATCAAAGACCCGAGATCAAAACTCGTCAAAGACCCGAGAGGAAAACTCGTCAAATCCCTTACGGCCTTACCTAATCATACACAATCCCGAGAGCAAAACTCGTCAAATCCCCGAGAGCAAAACTCGTTAAAATCCCCGAGAGCAAAACTCGTTAAAATCCCCGAGAGCAAAACTCGTTAAAATCCCGTCCCAATTCCTCTCATCCAAACCAGTTACCAACCCTAAGCACGGGAACTCAACTTGCGGTCGGCATAGAACATGCCCAAGTAGTTCACACCACCTCTGGGGCTATCCCGGAGAACGCTCATAGTCACAGGATCAATATCCTAACCATTCTCGCCCTTTGATCAAGACATCATTGGGAATGCACCTAGCCTACACCATTGCTATGGCTAGTTACACACAAAGTCCTATTAGACTAGGCACCATAATATATCTTTCAACACTGAACTACGGCATGGTTTGATTTCACTACACGTGAATACGTAGGCAGCCTTTCAACAGAGGCACAACCACCCACATTGACACACATTCAAAAAGCGACATCATTCTGGTCACGACACCATCATGTTCTCAACAGCTAGCTTTGTCGTCCTGGGGGGCTTCTCTTAGGCAGAAAACCTCCATCCACTCACCAAATCCAGATAAATTCAAAAAAATCTAGTCTCTTTTCTGTAGTGTGTCCTAGTACTCGGCTCAGTCGAAGACAAGAATCTATCAGGACTCGGAGCAATACCCACTTTGGAAATGTACCCTAAAATCAATCAAGAAGAGCACTAGACTACAACAGTCTCATTACAGACTATCGCAATTCTCCCATACCACATCCTTCCCATTCCGAGGATTCGACCATGTTGCCACTCGCCTAGGCTACGGAATAGCGCAACTTAAGAGTCTTGTTAGGTGGCCCACCCCCCTACCGAGTCACGGTCCAACCCCTCGAGAGTCCAGTCGTGTCTGTCAACTCGTCTGGTCACGTCCAGAGTCGAGTCTGTCGGTATACCTCTCTCTTCAAATTCTCATTTTTAAAATCTGCAAAACTTAGCCATTTGAGAAAATCCTTTTCGACAAGGTCAAATTTCGGTCTATTTAAATTGCAAATTTCTTTTCTACCCATTTCAGTTTTGAAAACCTATTTCCTAGCACGTAAGATGTTTTCGGGACTTCGATTTCAAAACTAAGCAAAAATCATTTTTATTCCCCAGTGCGAGTCATATTTGTTTCACCTACATGTTGCATGCAAAATTTTATGTAACTTATACAGGTACAATTCAAGACCGTGCAACCAACTCCCCAACGATATTTAACGGGATGAGCCCGTATATGGGCACACCTAAGACTTATACGACAAGTCCAATTCCCCACGGAGTTATCATCATCAGCTCAGGTATTATTTCCAACTTATGACTGGCGAGCCCTTTTAAGCAAGTCTACTGGACTTTAAACAACCCGACCGGAAGCTGCCAGGTTTTAATCTCTGATTAACCTGGTAGCTACTCTGACTTTCGCCCTGTCCAAGTCTCAGTCAGAGTGGGGGCTCTGTAGACACCCACATTTTGACTGCCAGGTGTCTATAGCAGTTTCCGACAAACACCCGATGATGATCGGACGCAAACGTGCTTTAATATACTCGAAAACGGGCTCAAAATCATTGGCATTTGGCTTGGGATTTTTACGGAGTACAAATCTCACAAAACCAACCTCAAAATCAGGCCTAGTGGGTCATTTCGAGTCAAATAAGACTAATTTGGGTCGAATCCGGAACCAGGGGCAAAATCGTCTTTTAGCGACCGGGTCAAACCCGGTCAAAGATGGCTGATAATTACCAGGACTGGCCCGACAAAATACCTTTTGCCCTATGGGGATACCGAACGTCAATTCGCACCGCAACCGGGGCGACGCCGTATTACCTAACCTATGGGATGGAGGCAGTCTAGCCAGTCGAGTTAGAGGTACCATCCCTCAGAATTCTGCTAGAAAGCCAAGTGCCCGAAGCTGACTGGGTCCGAGCACGGTATGACTCGTTGGTTCTACTAGACGAACGACGATCTCGTGCCCTCAATAATATCCAAATCTACCAGAAGAGGATCCAACGGGCCTTCAACAAGAGAGTAAGGCCCAGAAACATTAAAGAAGGGGATCTAGTCCTTAAGTCTGTTCGAGCTTTGCTACCAGTTGACCCAAGGGGAAAGTTCAAACCCAATTGGGCTGGGCCATATCTGGTAAAGAAGATCCTATCAGGAGGAGCAGTGATACTGACGGACCTAGACGGGAATGAGTTCGTCAACCCGACCAACCTGGACCAACTGAAGCGTTACTACCCTTAGCCATTTCTCAATGTCATTAGCAAAATTCATCAAAAACATTTTTTTCAAAAAAAAAGCAAGTCAATGAGCTAGAATTACTTATCCTATTGTCGCAAACATCTTGAACCAATAGTCTTGGTGTAATTCGAGATTGCAAATTTACTAAGCCTGAACTACGTTTGGTTTGATTTTGCTAATCGCGGATACGTAGGCAACCCCTCAAAAGGGCACAACCAACGCAATCGAGAAAAGACAGGAGCGGTTTAATAATAAACTTCTTTTATTAATTCAAAGAAACCCCCCCCCCCCCCGATAAACTCGGGAAATTACAAAATGCAGGAATCCAAAAAAAAAAAAATAATACAAAAAAGAAGCACACGACAAAAATAGTAATAATACTTAAATAATAATAAAAGCTAAAGGTCTCGGCATTTAGGGCATCTTGCCCTTCCCCTTGTCCTTGGCCTCCTTAGCCGTCCACTGGCGACGACGCGGAGGGGAGCGTTCCCGAATCACCACGGGAACCTCTCTAGCTCGGGCTCGTTTGTTTGAGCCCGAATCCTCTATCACTTCAATAGGCCCAAGTCGGGCCCTCACGGGCTCAGGGAGCCGGTCACGCGGACCTAGTCGGTCCCGGGCCGCCAGCCTTGGCCCAAGGCGTCTCTCCAAATCAGTCTAGGGACTTGGCTGCCCCCGTGTGCTGCTAGAACCGACCTCCTTAGATCGAGTCTTAGTTTGTGACTTAATACCCGATTCTCCTCGGACTAAAGCATCAGGAGTATCTCCCTCATCGAAGAAATCCCTGTTATCCTTCGCCGTCTCTCGGCGAACTAGTTCGAAGGCTTCATCAACCTTCAAGGCCTTGCGAGCTTCCTCGGACTCCTCGGAAGTCCATTTCTGGTAAGCCCGTGAAACCCAAGCGGATTGGCAAGGGCTGGGTACAGTCCATGTAGGACGAGTGAACCATCTTTGCAACCAGGTGTCGCACATAGCGTCCGTCAATTGGAGCGAGATGCTAATAATGGCTTCAGTCTCAGGGATGCGCTGAGACAAACCGAACTGCCTCAGGAGACGGTCCGGGTAAATATGAACTGTCCAGTCTAGGGACAGAATCATCAGGTAGCGAGCCTGGTCTCTCTTGGCCAATCCACTCAACTTCGAAAGGAACCACCAAGCGACGGTCCACCTAATCAAAGGACCCTCGTGGAACACCAGCTCTTCATCCCAGTAAGCTCGGTTTATTTGGTGACTCGAGCTTATCCGTCGCCTTCTGGAGCTAATCTGACTGCTCCGGTAATTGAGAACGCTCGGAGGGGGCTCTATAATCGATAGCCGTTCCGACAACCATATCGGAAAAATATATACAAGCTTCGTAAGCAACAGAGTGGTCCGCTACAGCCAACTCGATCGAGTACAGCGGTTGACTCGGTCGAGTAAGCCCTCCAAAAATAGGCAGTAGCTCGACAAAGATGTCACTCGATCGAGTGACAGGTCCACTCGATCGAGTGACTTACGGACTTCAGGGATTTCGCGTGAAAAAAAAAAAAACGCGAGATGTATACCTGCAAGAGACGGGTACTTCCCGTCAGCCGTCGGTTCGGGTCAAGTTGCCTAGCATCCAGACCCATAATGATTTCCCCGGTGGCTAGCCAGGCAGGGCTATGACCAGTCTCCATCTGGTCAACCACACCGTTCAACCCGATCTGGCCCATGCATGAGTCGAGCTCCATCAACCCTTCAAAGGCGTAACAGTGCAGCATGCAAAAGGCGAATGCCCTACGCCTGAAAGTAGGGTTGGCCCTCACATCCCGACTGTTCATGAACTTGTCAGCCAGGTCGAATAGGGAAACAGTATTTCCCCGCACCATCCGATTTGTCTCAGCATGAGACAAACCCAAGAACTCCCTCAGCCTCCTTCTTGGATCCGGGTAGAACGGAGGGGTAGCAGGCTGAACAGCAGGGCTCCAACCACCTATAGCTGCGATTTCCTCAGGAAGAGGGCATATCTCTCCCCGCGGGAATGCAAAGATGTGATGGGTAGTATCCCAAAACGTCAGACAAGCGTCCAAGAAATGTGAGTCAATTATCAGACGCTGGAGAGGGAATAGGCTGACGATTCCCATCTGGGTCAGCCGAACCTTTTCCTCGTCCCGAAAGTGCTGGGACCAAGCGAGCAGCATGGCGGTCAAGTGATCGATACCCATGACAGAAATTCCTAGTTTTCTTGAAAGTCTAAAAGATTTTGAGAAAAGAAGGAGAGTTTTTGTCAGAATGCAGAAGTTGAAGCAGAGATTCCTATATTTATAATAGGAAAACCTAACTGAAACCCACTATAACCCTAATTGTCATTCCTCCTCAACAAACCTGGGCCCTATGCGCGCGCAGACCTGATTTCAAACAAAGAACCCGGAATAGGAGTCAAGCCATCCCGAGCTTTCCTAAGAATTTCTAAAAATTTTCTGTGAAAAAAAATTGTGATAAAATTCTTTTCAAAAATTGTGGCATTTTCAAAAATTCGGTATCTTGTCTCCCCAGCGCGAGTCAGTGTTTTGCCTATGTGTTACATACAAGTTGTTTATGTGTCAGCATACAGGTACACCCCAGACTTCAAAAGCAAGTCTTCGCGCAGCCATTTCATTCCCCAATATAAGTCGATGTTTCCCCCGGAATGCTACGTCCAAGATGTGATGTGTCGACATACGGGTACACCTGCACCCCCAAAAGGCAAGTCTTACTCCCAACAGAGCTATCATCATTAGGACAGGTATGACCCTCTGCTTATGGCTGGCGAGCCCTTCACGCGAGTCTACTGGACTATAAACGACCCGACCGGAAGACTGCCAGGTCATAATTTGCGATTGGCCTGGTAGCTACTCTGACTTTCGCCTTGTCCAAGCCTCAGTCAGAGTGGGGGCTCTGTAGACACCCGCATTTTGACTGCCAGGTGTCTATGGTAGTCTCCGAAAAACCCCCGATGATGATCGGACGCAAACATGACTTAGTATACTCGAATTTGGGCTCAGACTCAATAATATCCGACATGGACTTTTAGCGAAGTAAAAATCTCACAAAACAGACCTCAAATCCAGGCCCAGTGGGTCATTCCGAGCAAAATAAGACTAATTTGGGCCAAAATCGACACCAAAAATAGATCTCATCTTTTGGCGACCGGGTCAAAACCGGTCAAAGACGAACCCGTCACGCAAATCAGCCAAATTCACTCCTCGAAACTGGCGCCCAAATCAAAATTCAAAATAAAACAAAAGTCAACTTCTTCCTAAAATAGCTCGCTCCTCTTGATCCACTCGATCGAGTGGATTGACCCACTCGGTCGAGTGGAGCATCTTAAACCGGGTTTGGCCCGTTTGCAAGGGCACTCGATCGAGTGCACTAGGGCCACTCGATCGAGTGACCCTAGGTCGTGGGGTAAAATCTATAAATACCCCACAAACCCCTCTCATTTTCAAGGTTGGATGAATGCACATTTGCCCTACATTTTCACCCTAGCATCCTATACTACACTACACTACACTACAAACCCTTAGCAACCCTAAGCAATACTACACAAAAACCGAGTCTACATCCTTCGTAAAACCGATACACACACACACACACACCATAACTCGCGTACATCCTCGATACTCTGGCGTCCCGTCGTTATTTCCGAGGTCCTTACTAAGCATGTATGTTGAGGGTGTCGTAAACCCCATCTCTACCTTTTTCCTACTTCGGTTTTTATGTACATTTTCGCATTTTCATATTGTAATCATGTTAATCTAGTAACACTAACACTAACACTTTCATATTCGCATCTTTCTTTTTTGTATCATCTTTTTATTCCTAACATTATTATACCGCGTGTGTGTGTGTATATATATATATAGATCTAGGATCCTTTGAGGCAGCCCAACTCGCCGCACCCATTGAGGCACAATCTCAACCATTAGATTAAAATCAAGTTAAAGGCTAAGATTAAAACAAAAACTCATACATAAAAATAAATTCCCCAATATTTTTCCCGGGAAAAAAAATCGATATTTTTCGAAAAAAAAAAAAAAAATTTCCGGAAAAAATTTTTTTTCGGAATATTTTTTTCCAAAAAAAAATCCGAAATTTTTTTTCCAAAAAAAAAAAAAAAATTCCGAAAATTTAAAATAAAATTGGTGTACATAATAACTGTTTTAAGGTATATAACAATTCTATTATATCAAATAATTAAGTACATATGTCAATTATTTCAGTGTATATATGTTGATTAATTGGTGTACATAGTAACCATTTGAGTGTATATATAACACTAACTATTTTACTGTATATATATTTAGTTCTTAAGTGTGTATATATATGTAGTGAGTTTAATAGCGTATATAATGAGTTTTTTAGTGTATATAACAATTATTTTGATGTATGTTCCATTGTTGATTAACTGATGTACATATTAATTATTTGGGTATATATAACAATTATTTTACTGTATATATTGAGTTCTTAAATGTATATATGCAGTTGGTTTAATAGCGTATATAATGAGTTTTTTTAGTGTATATAACAGTTATTTTGATGTATGTTCCATTGTTGATTAATTGATATACATAATAACTATTTGAGTGTATATAACATTTTTTTATTTAAGTGTATATATAACATTTTGTTTACTGTATATATTGAGTTTTTAAGTGTGTGTGTATATAGTGAGTTTAATAACGTATATAATGAATTTTTTTAGTGTATATAACACTTATTTGGATGTATGTCCCATCTTAATCTAATGGTTTAGATTGTGCCTCAATGGGTGTAAGGAGTTACCTTGCCTCACCGGAACCCACCTATATATATATATATATATATATATATGCACTAGTATTAAAATTCGATTTCATATACGTTTGACTATGATGATCGCCTAAAGTCCGTCTAATTCCTTTACAAGTAACGACGGAGGTGGCGCCCTTTCGAGGAGCGCCGGCCCAATGTGCTCAAGGACATGATGCGATCGTGATCGGTCATAGTTGAACGTATTTGATTCCATTTCCAAGATTAATGCGAGATCCTTTGAGGCGAAAACCGACATCACATGATCTGTTAGGATTAGTACCGATGTCGTGACGCGGAGGACCACAATCTCGTCACTAATCAAACATTTTCAAAATCTCATAACATCATTTTCATAAATTCCGATAACGGTATTATAATCGCATGCATACACGATTATAGCACCGGAAGCCGAATTAAATGCAAATCGTACAATATTTGTATTTAATTTGGCCAACCATCGATTTTGGACAATAAAACGAAACGATTTATCACTCGTACATGGGCTACTCGACCGAGTACGTAGGCTACTCGATCGAGTAGCACCCAAAAAACTGGGCAGTAGCTACTTAAAAGACACACTCGACCGAGTCAGACCACGACTCGATCGAGTGGGTCCTGTAACCCAGAAAACCGAGAGCTTTGACACACTTTTTTGAGCCTCGTCTTTTTACGACTTTAGTCATCACGTGTAAAGACAATCACGTGACCCTCCTTTCTTCAAAACCCATGCATATCACGACACTTAAAACGACTTTGATCGACGGTCTCACACTATTAATTTTGTGTCGACGACTCTTTAGTCGTATCCGACACATAATTAATTTAGACTCCATTTCTCGAGATGATAAGTCGGAAGAAGGGATCGAGGTTCGAGATCGGGTTAGCACCACGCCTAGGTCTCGAACCTCCGTCCTTTGATTAATACGCAATATAATGCGTAATTGATTAAGGTTCGTCCGTCTAACTAATTCACGATCTAGTGTACTGTAGACACCCACATTTTGACCGCCAGGTGTCTATAGCAGTTTCCGACAAACACCCGATGATGATCGGACGCAAACGTGCTTCAAATACTCAGAAACGGGCTCAAAATCATTGGCATTTGGCTTGGGCTCATTATGGAGTACATATCTCACAAAACCAACCTCAAAATCAGGCACAGTGGGTCGTTTCGAGTCAAATAAGACTAATTTGGGTCGATTCCGGCACCAGGGGTAAAACCGTCTTTTAGCGACCGAGTCAAAACCCGGTCAAAGATATTCCCGAGCACGTGGGTCAGCCGTGACACCTCACACAGCTGATTCGTATTCCAATCCTACAAAAATCAGCTACATAAAATATTAAACAAATCCGTTTAAGGATGGAATTCGATCTCAAGTAGGAATCCTATCCGAAAACCGATTCAGACACCCGACCGAGTGCAAATACTCGGCCGAACAGCATATTCCAGCCGTGTTCCCTTTCTTCCTTGACAAGAAAGCGGAATTCTCATGCCTTACAGCTTCCTATATTTCCTATCTCTAGCTGTAGTTCAAACTCTCCTAGCCAAGGTCGGGAATTCCCTATAAATAGCCCCTTGCACACACACTTTTACACAATCAATTAACATTCAGAAATCATACATTCATTATCGATCAAATATTCATCAACAACGAATATTCATACACATCCATTATTATTCATTCACATCGATTACACACCCATAAAAATTCCTTACACTTACATCGAGAAACCGATATTACACCAAAAAACCGAAGGAAAACCGGCCCATACCCGACACCCTTCACGACCAAACCGAGCCACCATAACTCACCGACATCTACTCGACGCTCTTGTGCCCAAGCCACGTCCCGACGAGCCCCGATCCGAGTAAACAGAAGCATGTAGGTTGAGGGTGTAACAAAACCCGATTTCTCTTCTTCTTCTCTCTTCCTCCTCGTCCGTCTTATTTTTTATGGGTCGGTCGTCGTTTATTTTATTTTCTAATATCGATATTATTAAAAAACTATTTTCATATAACAACATTCTTAAAAATATGATATCGATTCTCTATAATCGAATATTGTATCGAAAAGAATTAAATTAAATCTCGACGATATTAAAAATCGTTACATCTTTTTTTCGTTCAAACTTCTTTTTACAAAACCTTTTTTTAATTCATTCCGAATACTTGATATCGATTCCATAATCGAATATCGGGTACGACGAATATCGAAAACATAAATCGAGTACAAATTAATTCATATTTTGTACGCGATTTATCAAAATTAGCAATTTCGAACAAAAAATAAAAAACCGGACAGACCCGCACGCGAGTCGCGCCATGCCCAGGCGACTCGCGCACGGGTCTGAAATCCGAGACGTTTTTTTTTAGCTTTTTCGTTCGTTTTATTTTATTCTTCTACGAAACGATTTTAAAACTTATTCCTTTTCTAAAACTATTCGGAATGTTTGATATTAATTTCGTAGTTAATTATCAAATATAACGAATATCGAAAATATTGAATCGAGTACGAATTATACGATATTCATACGCGATTTAATAAAAACATAGAGTTTTCGAAAACCGTCTTCAAAAACAGACCGACACGCGACTCGCCGGCATCCCGGGCGAGCCGCGCGGTCGGCTGCCACGACGCATCTTTCTCGTTTTTTTATTATTATTTTTCGAACTTCGTTTTTTATACAAAACAGAGTTTTAGCAATATTTTTCAGATTTTGATTAATATTTATTTATTTTCTCGATCTCGTTTATTTATTTGCTATATTATTTACAAATCGATACTAACTCGTTTGTTTATCTTGTAGCAAATTCATCTTTTATTTCATCTTTTGTTTTATTATACTAAAACGAATCTCACATGCTAAAACAACTTTGACGTTAATTTTAGTTGCATTAAACCGACTTAGCAACCCGTTCAATTCCTCGCATGTTTAGGAAAACAATGTTTGCATATCATTCATCGTATTACTAACGCGCGTATTAAAACATCATTCGATATCCTAGTAGAGGCCGCTAATGTGCGGGCGGGGTTGGGTGTTCTTAGTGAACTTCCCAACACGTACCCTCACCCCTTACTCAGAACCGTGGTTTCCGGATGTCCGAAACCATTGGCAACGAGAGTCATTCAATATACGATTAACCGCTCAAGTCGGCATCTATATCGATATGCAAAGGGACGAGCCCAATAAACTCTGACATCGGAAATGGGCCGTATTTTGTATACGGCCCACTACGACATAGAGTGGGCTCGAACGGTTCCGAATAACCATAAAATTCGGTGGCGACTCCAACTTCGATTTAAATTTCCATTTGACCATCTCATGGAGATTCATTCGCCTCCCCAAACCCGCGCGTGGCCGCGTCGGGGTGGACCTATGTCATGTCCACATGTACGTTTGTTATGTACGGGTCTATGTCGAGTCGTGTATTTATTTATCGCTCTTCTTATTTTATTCTACTTTTTTATTGATCGTTGTATTGTGAATTCCGGGTTGTATTTCCGCCCGTGTAACTTGTACAATTTATTTACGAGCTTTATTTATTTACTTGCTTATCGCTTTATGAATGAACCTCGCATGCTAAACAACCTCGACCATAGTTAGATGCATTAAATGACGTAGCAAACCAATAATTCACATGTTTAGCCCGAAAACGCTGTTTGCATATCATTTAGTCGTTTTACTAGCGCGTGCACACGAACACGAACGATGTCTTAGTAGAGGCCGCCATTGTGCGGGCGGGGTTGGGTGTCCTTAGTGGGCTTCCCAACACGTACCCTCACCCCTTACTCAGAACCTTGGTTTCCGGATGTCCGAAACCATTGGCGCACGAGAGTCATTTTATATACGAAAGCCGGTGTAAACGGTATCGATATAATAATGCAAAGGGATGAGCCCCATAAACTCTGAAATCAAAGTGGGCCGTACTTTGTGTATAGTCCACGACGACATAGAGTGGGCTCGAATGGTTCCGAATAACCACAAAATTCGGTGGCGACTCCATTTTGACTTAAATTTTGAACCCGAGAACAATCTTACCACGAGATTCATTCGCCTACCCAAACCCGCGCGTGGCCGCGTCGGGGTGGACCTACGTCATGTCCACAATTTGGCGACTCCGCTGGGGATAGCTGATGTACCACATGTCATCGGGGTTCCCAGGGTGAGACTCGAAGAGAAATCGTTCGAATATTAGTGTGGGCGCATTAGTTTAATGATTCATGCATAACCCAAATTTGCCCGGGCCGGTTACTTGTGACCGACGTCCCACTATACCGCGGTGCATTCCTACATGGGTGCGCTAAAGACATCGATGGTGGAACTCGTATGGGTTTTGCGGCATGTCCTAAGACCAACTCGGTTTAGGGAGTCCCTCCTGATTTACGAGAAAGCCATCGTTGTTGGTATAGACCCTATTTTGACCGACCGAGACTTAGCGTAATGCATACATAAGCGTCGTTATAATGCTTGTTTGACTACGTGCTGCTTGGTTTCCGTGTCATTTTTTTTCAAAAAACCATCATTTCAAAAAATGCATCTTTCCAAAATACCCAATTTCGAAAAACCCAAAATACTGTCCATTTCGGGACCCATCTTTCCAAAATACCCAATTTTGAAAAACCCGAAATGCTGCCCATTTCAAGACCCATCTTTTCAAAATATCCAATTTTCAAAACTCGAAATGCCGCCGAAATTTAGGATCAATGATTTGACTCAAAATATCATTTTCTTTAGTCGGCATGCTGTCCGTTTTAACTCTTGGATTTCCGACACCGTCTCGATTTTCTGAATTTTTTCAAAATTCTAATCTCGGTTCTCGAAATTCCATTTTCAATTTTCGAACTCTCGGAAATTCACCCATTACATATTCAAATTTTCAACTTCAGACTCTCCAACTGTCCTAAAATGAATCTTCCCTATTATAGGACCTACCGTCTATCCGTGTGTCGGGTTTTCGCATAGTATGTAGAAGGTTTATAGCGTCGAAACTCCGTCGATCTTACATCACGAGTTTCCCCCCCTTTCCCGAGTCCGCCTTATATGTCAAGGCACGACCAACCCGCGTAGGGCATACCCCTACAAAGGAAAGTCCGTCCATACACTCGAGTCAAAAGTCTGGGGAATAATCTCACGTGGACCTTCCTTCGAACGGGACTAGGCCCACAAGGCCAAAGTCCTAAGGAAGTCATGCCACCTACGAGTCTTCCGTCTAGGTGTCTTTCTCGAGTCTTTTTCACTCAGTCCTTTTCTTTTGGGTCGCTCGGGATGTACTTGTTTTGATTCCAAGATCTGGGTTCAGTTTCTGATTACACGGTGTTCTTACAGACAGGCCGCCGGCAACCAGACACACCCGCAAGATGGAAGCTGCTTTGAACAAGACACACCCGCAAGATGGAAGCTGCTTTGAACAGTCTGAAAACCTCTGTGGACGCCATGGTCGTCAAGCAGACCGACATCGAAGCCCAACTGACTGAAATGAGGGTTGGTCAAGTGACTATTGTTGCTCGCATGGCTGCAGTGGAGCAAAGGACTCCAAATACCCAGACCAATGGGTCTCTGACTGAGCTATTAAGTACGATTCACCGACTGGAGGAACAAGTGCACTTAGCTGGGAGTAACAACATTCATCGGGAAAACAGTCGTGAGTATGCCCTGGTGAACGACAAGCTACCTCCGAACCTGAACCTCACGGGCCTACCGATGTTCGAGGGAACCGAAGACCCGTTACTACATGTACGGGCCTTCAAAGAGTTTATGGTCATCAAGGGAGTGGATTCATCCATGTTCAAAAACCTTTTTGCAGCGTCTCTTGAGAAGCACCCACGGGCCTGGTACTACAGGCTAGACCCGAAGAAATACCCTACTTGGGATGATGTGGCCACCGAGTTCGCTCGGAATTATGCTGACAACACCGAGATCCAAACCACAATGCGATCTCTGGAGGTTATGGCCCAAGAGCCGAAAGAAGGTTTTACCAAATACCCTTCAACGCTGGAGGGCTTCCCAACACGTACCCTCACCCCTTACTCAGAACCTTGGTTTCCGGATGTCCGAAACCATTGGCGCACGAGAGTCATTTTATATACGAAAGCCAGTGTAAACGGTATCGATATAATAATGCAAAGGGACGAGCCTCATAAACTCTGAAATCGAAGTGGGCCGTACTTTGTGTATAGTCCACGACGACATAGAGTGGGCTCGAATGGTTCCGAATAACCACAAAATTCGGTGGCGACTCCATTTTGACTTAAATTTCGAACCCGAGAACAATCTTACCACGAGATTCATTCGCCTACCCAAACCCGCGCGTGGCCGCGTCGGGGTGGATCTACGTCATGTCCACACACTAAATATAAATATTGTCCAATTTATATTAGTGTAAATTTCGATGGCTCGTCCTACTCGACATTCGGTTATAGAACCTTTATCTAGTAGTTAAAGCGAAATTTGCAAAATCGAGTTTGATCGGACTAGAACAAATATTGATTCCCTCCGCGTCATAATGTCGTAATCAATCCTTTCGGATCGTGTGACAATTAATTCGACGTCAACGGGTTTCGTCCTAATACGATTTGTCGATGATTCTTTTAGAATAATATTTTGAAGGGAATGTGGTCGGACATATTTAACGACGAATCTCCACGATCTATTACGCCCTTAAGTGTTTAGGGCGGCGCACCTCGAAGGGCGCCACCTCCAATACGACTTGTAAAGGGATTAAATAGACTTTAGGCGGAATTTGTAATTAAACACATTCGACCCGAAAATTCGACCGTCGTTGCAAACTTAAGTCCTCGGCAAATATCGTAATTTGGCCTTAAGGCCTACGATCATTAATTTAGCCTCAACGGACGTTGCTCGGATCGTTTTGAAAATAGTTTTGTTGGTAAGTATACGCGGTATTGATATTATAACGAAATATAAATAACGGTAATTAAATGTTAGTTTGTTAGATTGGTTAGTATGCGAATAATGAAAATGTTAGATGGTAGTTGACATAAAATAAAATGTTAGTATACATAAAATTAAAAGTTAGTAACGGAATTAAAATGTTAGTGTTAGTATAATTAATATAAATAATATGTATATAGAAAAAAGACGAAAAAGAAGGGAGAAGAAGGAATGTCGGGATTGAATGTTACACCCTCAACCTACGTGCTTTTGCTTCTCGAAATAGGGCTCGTCAAATGGTGGCAAAGTCACGGGAGCGTCGAGATATGTAAGAGAGTTATGGTGTGTATGGTTTGTAGAGATAGATTTTAACGAGTTTTGTTCTCGGTCTTTGACGAATTTTGATCTCGGGATTGGATGTATGTATGTATATATGTCGGTATATGGGTTGATGCAAATGATGGCTTGAAAATGTGTAGGTTTGAAGGTGGTAGAAGGTGAAAAAGAGTTGTAAATGTGATGGGTGAAAAGTGGTGAAAAAGAGTTGTGTAATGTGTTGGGGTGACGGGGTATTTATAGGAAAAATACCTCGGTTTAGGGTCACTCGATCGAGTGGTGCGGGAGTACTCGATCGAGTGCTCATTTTGAGTCCGGTTTGGTCGGTTTGTTGGTTTACTCGACCGAGTGGGTGTGAATCACTCGACCGAGTGGGTCAAAACAGAAGGAGTGTAAATAGGGAATGATTTGTTGACTTTTTTGAAGGTGATTTGGTTGTTGGGACTTGATTCATTTTGTGTATTTGGACATAGTGCGAGGCTGGTTCGTCTCGGGATTCGACTTTGACCGGGTTTTGACTCGGTCGCTAAAAGACGGTTTTATTTCCGGTGACGGTTTTGACCCAAATTAGTCTCATTTTATTGGAAACGGCCCATTGGGCCTGAATTTGAGGTCGGTTTTGTGAGATTTGTACTCCGCTAAAAGCCTATGCCAGACATTACTGATTCCGAGCCCATATTCGAGCACGTTAAAGCATGTTTGCGTCCGATCATCATCGGGTGTTTTTTGGAAACTGCTATAGACCCTAGCGGCCAAACACGGGTGTCTACAATATTTTTCAAAATTTTTAGCGATTGTAATAAGTTGACCAATGAAATAAGGGGAAGTAGGTCTATATATGCTTAGAAAGCGCAAAGGTTGCCTCACTAAAAGCAGTGAGAAGATCAACATACATTTCCATTTTAGTCCAATCATCATAAAACAAAGGTTGTTCAGGAACACACAGTTGCAAAAAATGGTCAGAGTCTACTTATATGCTAGACAAACCGTCAAGATTGTATACATAGAGTTCCACCTAGTATTATTTTCTAAGGAGAAATTTTGATACCTTAAACCATTTTGTTTATAAAAGTTGCGCCACTCTTGACGCCTACATGCTACTTGGTCGTGTTCAAGTGCATATATAACAATATGTTTAAATTTATAGCACTACAACAAAAATTGGAATAAGTAACGCAAGATAGATAACTGTTGAGCTAATTGTTCATTTTCTATATGTAAAGAGAACACCTTTCTAAGGCAACTGTTATTTATTAACACAATAGAGAACGCCTTTTTAAGACAACAGTTATATGGATAAACAATAGATAACGCCTTTGTAAATAACTGTTACTTTGAGAGAAAAAAGAGAACACCTCTAAATGTATTTGTTTTCCAACCTTTTTTTGTTGAAGATACCCCGCACCAAATTTTAACCAAAAACAAAGAATAAAAATCAACCATACATAAACAACGACAACCATAGATTTGTGCTTTAATCCTATGGCCATTCTATTAGCCATGTCATCAATCCATAAGGTCCACTAGCATTTTTTCTTCACAAATTTTTTTACAGACTAAAGGCATAAGCAAGTCACAACTACCCACTAAATTCCTTTCAATACACTCCATCATCAACCTCAAATCTAATCCCCGGAAATAGAACCACGTACATGCCAGTATGCCACCACATCCCTCCTTAGCGTCATCATCTCCATCATCGAACACCACCATAAATGTTGCTTAAATACTACCTTCTCTTCCCTTCTGTCTTCCGTATATCAAAATGACAAACGAACCCAACATAAACATTACAAAGCTTGACAACAATAAATCCAATCACTAAAAATCATCAACATCGACGAACTCATCAGATCTAATGTTTAGTATCATTACCTGTGTCTTGGAGTCTGATTCATATGGTTCGATATTTAATTTATTGGGGTTGTTGTTGGTCAGTAAGAGACGTCTGCGGCGGCATGACGGGTACGTGGGGGCATTGGCAAGGTTTCTTTAAATGATTCGTAAGTTTTATTAAATTGTTGTGTCTAGTTCAATTTTTATTAATTATTTTGAGAAATTAGCATTTCTAAACCACTACTTTAGTTATGGTGAAGGAATGACTGTAAAAATGGTGTAACTATGTAATTGATATAGTTTTATTTTAATTTTTGATATTAGAAATTCTATTTGTAAGATATTTAGATTTAGGTGTGTTAATGATAATATTTCTTTGTCATTAGGTCGTACTTTGAGATCCAGCCTAAAAAGTCCAGGATGATGGTGGCGCTGTTGAAGGAGGAATCACAGTTTGAGAGTTAGAATTCGATGAAGGGGTGTACTGTCTATCTGAATTTAATTACTTGGGTAATTATTTAGGAGTTTCTTAATAAATAATTGATGGAGTTTCTCGGGTATTATTCGGGAGAACAGTAAAGGGAAGTAGTTCATTCTATGTAATTAGTATAATTGATCTTCTATCTGTATAATGTGTAATGGTAGGAGTATATAAATTTATTTTATAATTTGTATAAACATTACACCGTATATTGTTATGAAGAATACTAGAAGTAGTATTTTACTGGTATTTGTGTGAAATTTGTAGTGTAGTATTTTTTAATCCGCATAACAAAGCATAATTTTTTTTTAAAAAAAAGAAAAGAGCTAGAGAACAGTCATCTATCTTCACTGTTCTCTATAGTCAGGCCCGTCAAATGGTTACAAGAGGCCCTGTTCTAAAGTTTAAAATGAGGCCCCGCTTAAAAAAAAGTCTTATTAAAAATAATGTATCGTATTCTTGTGTATTTAAGTTCAAACAAACAACTTAAATATACTCCATTCAAGTATCTATTTATTTTTAAAAATATTTAGTGTAGGTTTTTTTCTCGATGCGGTCACATTTTGTTTGTTATTTAACCTACTGCACTTTTTTTTCAAACATTCTAAATTACTACACCAATCACATTTAAGATTAAGTGTATAAAGTACAAGTAAGGAGACACGATGTTTTCAAGTACCAAACGGTACTACCTTCTTTCATATAATAAGTCGTTTTATGATTAAATTTTTTCACGTCATTTAACCATTTCTCATGGTTCCACATTTTTCAATAACACTAATCAGTAATCACCACGAAAAAATGATAAGTCAAGTCGTATGATTGGTTAAAAAAATTATGTTTTCAAAGATAATTAATTGTAGTACATAAATACATAATTAACAAGAGACCACATTTATTTGTTTAAAAAGAGAGAGAATTCATTAATACTCCGTGAATTGTGATAGATTTAATTAACGAGAAAATAAAAGGTAGAGTATTAATTAATGCATGACTGAAAATAAAAGGAAGCCAAAAAGGAGGGCACAAGGGTTCGATCCCAGGTAGTTTTGTTAGAAAGACCAACATCACACCACTAGACCAAGAGCCAATCACTGATTATATCTGTACAGACTTTGTATATTATGAGGCCATTTTCCTTTATGGGCCCCGGTTCTTAGAACCGGGTGAACACCCTAATCAACGGGCCTGTCTATAGTATAGGAAAACAAACCTGTGATCAAAGATAGGCGTTGTCTATAATATGACATAAGAGAACGCCTATTAAAAGCAGGTGTTATCTATAGTAAAGGAAAAGATAACAACTTTCTCACTAAGGCGTTCTCTATCCTTACACTTATAGAACACACCCTTCAAATGTTCTTTATACAATAGAGAACGCTGAGTTTTAAAACGGTTCAAAGGCGTTATCTAAAGCTTTTTAACAGTTCTCTAAGCCCATTTATGTAGTAGTGCAACATGCTTTCTCCCCCAGGTTCCAGGTGGTTTGGCGCCTGATTACCGGCTGGAATCTCGCCTTCTCTGCTGGGGGAACTGTCGGCTTTTCTTTTCCCTTTTCTTTCGCTCTCGTGAGTCTGCAGGGCCACGGAGTAGCACTGTCTGGCCGACTCTTGGTCTCCGCGTACTTTCCCTTCTAGGCCGAAATCAGTAACATAGGCTATAGTGAGAGCCCTGATTGATATGGCCGCTTCAATTTCGTCCAGGGTGACTTTGCCGATCAGGGCGTTGTAAGCAGACTTCGCATCCACTACAACGAATGATGCTCTGATATTTCTGGCAGCAGCTCCCTCCCCAAATGTTACAGGCAGGTCTATGATCCCTACGGGCAATACGCCTGCTCCGCTGAACCCATATAATGACCCGGGGGCGGGTCGTAGGTGCCTTTTCTCCAGACCCATTTTGTCGAAGGCGTCTTTGTACAGCAAATTCGTGTAGGCACCGGTATCCACCATGCATCTCCGAACAATGTGGTTGCTAATTACCAAGGATAGCACCAGGGGATTGCTGTGAGGGTACACCACCCGCCCTGCATCTTCGGGGGTGATGCTCAGCGTTACTCCTTTTGGGCTTCCTGCTCTTTCAGCGTAGCAGATTTGGTTCCTTAGCTCACGAATTTGCCTTTTCTGCCCCCTCCGGCTGATTAGACCTTCTGCATCCCCTGATACCACATGGATTACCAGGCGGTTCTGTACCGAGCCTTCGGGCTTTTCAGGCGTCTCTTTCTGAGATTTATTCCTTGCTGCGTAGCTGGCCAACCAGCCATTCCTGATCAACTTCTCAATCTCGTCTTTCAGGTGGCGACATTCCTCGGTGGTGTGGCCTACACAGTCGTGGAAAGTGCAGAATTTCTTGGGATCTCCTTTTGGACTGCGTGGTTTGCTCGGGCGATTCCATTTAGCGGTTTCTTTTTCCAGCTCGAAGATTTCTGCCCTGGATTTGTTAAGGGCTGTGTAACTGTCGAACCTGGGCTGGTACATAGTGCGCTCCTTTTTAGGGGTATCCCCTTCCTCAGTTCTATGCCTTCCGAGTTCGTTTCTCCCGCGTCCACCCTGCGGTCCCCCCTGCTGCCTTGCAAGGCCGGCGGGGGTCTCCGGCAGGCTGTGGAACTCTTCCTGCAGCATAAACCCCTCTGCAATCTTTCTGGCTTTGGCCAGGGTTTCAGGTTGGGCCCTGATCATTTGGTTTTTCATTTCGCCGGGTAGCAGGGAGTTGGTTAGTGCATATGCTGCTGTCGGGTCGCCAATTTCCTTCACCTGCTGGAACGATAGGTCGAACCTCTTTAGATATTCCCTGACAGTTTCGCCCTTCTTTTGCCTGAGGGTCATCAGGTCAAAGCGGGTGAGACGCCGTCGTTTGTTTCCAGCATACTGGTCCAAGAACATCTCTGCCAGCTCAATGAAGAAAGAGATTGACCCTGCGGGAGGTCCCTGAACCAACCTTGGGCTAGGCCTACCAAGGTGGTGGGGAAGATTTTACACCAGACTGCGTCGTCGGCGTCGTACATGCCCATGTGGCTTTCGTACCCAGCCAGGTGATCTTCCGGGTCTGTAGTTCCGTCGAACTTTACAGTTGGCATCTTAATTTTCAGGATAGGGTACGCCTGGACCTCAGGGTGAAGCGGGGTCTTAGTTGGCCTGCCCACCATTTTTGACCTGCTCGCGTCTGGGTAGCGACCGTAGTCATCCCTTCTGTCAGGGGTCGGTCGCCTGCTCTCAGGGGAGCGGTGCCTCGGTGGGGGCCTCGGCCTGCTAATTGCCTCATCGTCTTGGGAAGGGGAGTGATACCGCAAGCGCTTTTTCTGGGCAGGCTCGAGGTTATCACCCTGACGATGCCTGGGTCTCATGGGTTGGCCGTTGTTGAGCCTGGATTGCAGGCTCTGAGATAGCCCGGGGGCAGGCCGCAATCCCTCAACCGGTGTCAGCCTGGAGAATACATCTTGTTTCTCTCCCAAGCGTTTGGACACTGGCTCCTTGTGCCTCATGCGATCCCTCAGGCCCTGGGATAGGCCTCCTCTTTCACGAGCGGCCGTGGACTCTGTAGTATGAATAGAGAACGCGCCCTCAGGACCAGCTACCTCCTGCGGTGCAGGGGGCGCCTGACGGGCTTCTGAGATTCGCCTTTGCACTTGTGCATAAGCCTGAGCTGTCTTCCTAGCCTTTTTCTGAGCGTTTCTGACGGCGCTTCGCTTTGTGCCCCCGGTTCCTTCTCCACTTTCAAAGTGGAGCAATCTGGGGGTCATAGCGACCCTGCCTATCAGGTCGTCAGGGGTGAATTCCTGGTCCAGCATGGCTGAGAAGAAAGCCGCAGTTTGTACCATCTGGGCAGGGGTGAGGTTCAAGACTTGCCTCGGCTGGCCCCCTTGCCCAGCTATGGCAGCTGCCCCTTGGCCCGGTGCCCCTTGCAGACTGGCTCGCCCCACACCTGGAATTGTGGCGGCATGTGTCACCTCCGGCGGCATGCCATACCGGGGGGCTTTGGGTGGGTTCGCCACTGAGCTAGTGTCGAAAATTTCAGGCATGTTCGATTGTGGGTGGTTAATTTTGCGTTTCAGAATGGTTGATTTTTGTGGGTAATCTCGTGAGCACAACCTAGATCTTCCCCACAGACGGCGCCAAATTGTTCCGGTCAAGGAATCAGTTAACCCGACTATGAATTCGGGTTCTCAGTATTCGGATATTGCTTGCTTAATTTCCTTTGATCCCTCCTTTCCCTTCTCCTATGATCGGACCTCCCCGGCGGATCGAGCCTGCTCCCTGCACAAGTAGCGCACAGGGCCTCGGAGGTCGTCCGAGGGAACCCTCTCCGATGCCTAAGTCAGTCCGTGAATGCCTTGATGAACCTAGCTCGTGAGGAACTAGGCGGCGTTTTTTAGGAGTAAGAGTCTAGAGAGAGAAAATCCAACCCTCTCTAAGTGGGAAATGGATGAGTATTTATACCTTCCCACAAGAGAGGGGATTGGAGGGAAAAAAGAGCGGGAGAATGGGTGGATGCCAGGATTACACGTGGGCCCGTTTCATCCACTCATTCCCTTTTACCTTAGGCAGAAAGACGAAGGGGCCCCTGGCAATCCCTGCCCTGCTTGGGAGGGTGATCGCCTGGGGGCAGGTGGTTAAGAGGAGTCTACTGGCCCCTCCCAGCTGGTCGCCTTACCCTGCTGGGCGGGCGACCTTCTTGGAGACACATTCACAGAGGAAAGTCCTGGTGTCTTACCTCGACGGCCTGCTGGACAGACCCTTCGGTTCCCGGGTTGGGTATTTGCGGGGCCTGCCAGGCGGGCGACCCGGCGCAGGCTCTTCAACCCTCATCAGACTCTATAGTCAAAGATCGGATCTAAAGGTATCAATCATCAAATCATGTTAAGCATAATACCATTGAAACCGAGTAATTACGATATTACAACGTGGAGGAGTTATCTCGTCTTAACAACATTCAAAACGATTTTCTAAACAACTTTTTCAAAATCCGCTCTAAATATTCGATATTGATTCCATAATCAAGCATCAGATATTACGAGCATTAATATTTAATTCGAGTATAAATTGTATCGTATTCTACGCGACTTAATCAAATTATCGATTTTCAAAACCGAAAGCGATTTTTAGAGTCAAAATCAAACCGGACAGCAGTCCATACAGGGGGCACTCGATCGAGTGGCACCCCAAAAAACGAACCAGAAACTTTTTTCGCGACCACTCGATCGAGTCCCTCAATGACTCGATCGAGTGGCCCCCGGTATAGCAAAACAGCGAGTTTTTAGCATGTCTCGAGTCCCGATAAAATTATTTTAACGACTTCGGTCGTCATGTGCCAAGCCTATCACATTTTTGTCTTTTCAAAACCATGCATTATTCCATATTCGCACCTTCTAACTCGTTTGCTCCTTTATCGCGATTGTTGTATTGTATTGTTGGTTGTATTGTATTTCCGGGTGGTATGCCGCTCGTATATTGTAATCTGTTGTCGTTTCTTTTTCCGTTGTTTATTTTATTGTACTAAAATGAACATCGCATGCTAAAACAACTTTGACGTTAGTTTAGATGCATTTAAACGACGTAGTTGAACCATAATTCACATGCTTAGTTAAAACGCCTTGTTTGCATATCATTCAACCGTCAAACTAACACGCGTACACGAACAACGAACGATATCTTAGTAAAGACCGCTAAGTGCGGGCGGGGTTGGGTGTTCTTTGTGAACTTCCCAACACGCACCCTCACCCCTTACTCAGAACCGTGGTTTCCGGATGTCCGAAACCATTAGCATACGAGAGTCATTCAATACACGATTACCGATAATGTCGGTATCGGTATCGCAATGCAAAGGGACGAACCACATAAACTCTGAAATCGGAATGGGCCGTACTCTGTGCACGACCCACCACGATATAGAGTGGGTTCGAACGGGTCCGAATTCCCACAAAATTCGGTGGCGACTCCAACTTCGATTTTAATTTCAATCCGAGATCCATCTCACATGAGATTCATTCGCCGCCCCAAACCCGCGCGTGGCCGCGTCGGGGGGGACCTATGTCATGTCCACAATAATGCATCACCATATTATAATATTCGATGAGGGAATTTTTTTATTTGAGTTTATAATCTTATGAACTTTTTTTATGACTCGAAATATTATTGATTGATACTTCGTATCTAAGAACGAATAATTGCTATTATTTACATAGGATTTTGAGAAAGTTTGGGATAATTTTTAATTTTTGGTTGATATGTAAGAACGAATGATTGCTCTTATTAACATAGAATTTATCACCTCATCATAATTTTTTGATGTAGGATAATTTTTACTTAAGTTTATAATCTTATGAGCTTTTTTAAAAGTCAAATAATAGATTGTTAGTTGATATCTATGAACGAATGATTATTTTTATTTATATAGAATTTCATCACCTCATCATAATTTTTCGATGTGGTTGGGATAATTTTTTCTTACGTTTATAACATTACGAAGTTTTTTAAGATCAAAAGATTGTTGATTGATACAGTAACTAAGAAGGAATTATAGCTTTTATTTATATAGAATTTCATCACTTCATCCTAATACCCATGTAGGATTATTTTTTTCCCTACACAAATTTCTATATATTCTTTATTTAAATTTAAAAAATATATTAAAACTATAATAATTATTTATACTCCGCAATACTTATTCAAAAAATTCAAAATTTAATTTTATATTTTTTTAGGGTAAATAAACCAATATTAAAACAATTATCAAACATAAGTGACTAAGCGTTTCACGGTATCTTGCTTTGTCCAATTTTTGTTGTCTTATGAGGTGATAATCGTCGGTTTATATGGTGATAATTTTTTATTCTTAACTGGGGTAGGATTGTTTTTTGCTATACAAATTCCTATATTCTTTATTTAAATTTTAAAAAAAAATCGAGTCTGAGGTTGAGTAGGATTTTTCTTTCGTATACAAAATTTTATATTCTTTATTAAATCTAAAAAATATATTAAAAAATTTGGACCAATCAAATCGCTCAAAAAGTTCCTGCTTAATTAATATATATTGATTGATTATATTAATAATCTAAATTAGTATCCTACAAAAATATTTTATTTTAATCATATATCATTTAGTTCGTTTTAAATAAACAAAAACTTATAAATTACGTTTTCTATGGTAAATAAATTTATTTTATTTTGAAACTTTTATAAAACACTTATAAGTATTAAAGTGATTCCACGTCAAATTTTAACTACGACTTAATTTATATATTCTTTTAGAAACTTTTATATTTTGCAGAAACTTTAAATTTTAAAATAAAACTTTGAATTTTGAAATAATATTTTGTTATACTTTAGTTTTATTTTAATATAAAACCTCTTTTAAAGAAATCTATTTCAAAAAAATGTTATACGATATTTGTGATATAATTTTTCGGATGACACTTGAGGATTAAAGTATAACGTTGTCACACCGAAAGTAAGAATTTGAGGATTTGACTGTTTCAAATGACTCTGACCAATTATTAGGTCACCAAATAAAACAGTACTTGTTCACGGGCGACATTTATATAAGGTTTACGATACCAGTCTGGGACGAATAGCTTGTGTTGGATTCTACTGTATGTGGTGTTTCGACTGCACTTGTAACGAAAAGCAGACTCGGAGGCTGCGGTCCGAGAGTCAACCTAGTGTTTAAGGTAGTCGTCGTCCTACGGTAGGGAGAGCTGCGATTCAAGAGTCTACGCAGGGTATGTGCGCATGTATAGACAAGTACTTGATCAATGTTACCACCTAGGTAGCAGGGGCAGAACAGGATTCTGAAAACTGCGGGGACCCTCTTGGTGATGCAGAGAATGTAATCATCGACTTTCATTTCGCCAGAGCCCCGTCTGAATAAACGTATAATATAATAGAAGTTCGGGCCCAATTGAGCTTCATGGGTGAGATGTAAACCTCATAGATCGGTTCGGTCTACGAGTCGGTAACACGGTTACTTCTATTGGTGATATGGAAGCCAATAGGGTGTAGCGGTGATACTAGGAGCCACGACTCGTGTGTTTATTCTCTGTTTACGTGAAAAAAGAAATTATTTTAAAATCAAATGGCTGCCAATGTCGCATCTTCTAAACTTCACCGTTTTTATCACCTCACGTGTTGGTTAATTGAATTAAAGGAAACTATTTGGTAAGTGATATCCTTTAATATTTTTGTAAGCATATTGTTGGTTATTCACAAGATTTTCTTATGTGTATGAGGTGATGTTAGATGAACGGTTTGGTTGATGTTCCGGTCAGCGTTCCTGTTTTATTTTTTACAGGTTTAGATGTTGGGGGAATCGAGTGAGAGATTTTAATAATATGTTTAGTATAAAAATATAATCTATTTTGTACGGGTGAATCAAGACTATGTAATTAATAGTCGTTTATTGTAAAGATCCGTAGCGATCCGGATTTACTTACACTTTGATATAATTTTAATTAAATGACTTAGATAACTTTCCGCATTATCTATTAATTTAAGTCATCGAAAATCCGAGTTGTTACACCCGACCTGGAAGAATATGCTGTCACGATATAACCCGAACCTGATATGACCCGATCCGCCTTAACTACTCGACCCGATTGACCCAATTGCCACCTCATGTGCTATTCAATATTGTATTATTACACTTTGGAAAATTGTTCTAAAATTTCATGTGTTTCTGCAACCTTGTTGATCACAGTAACCATTGTCACTGTAACGTTTTTATAGTAACATTAGTACGGTAATATTGTTACCGTAACATTGGAATACCATTTTTAACTATTACATATGTGTTGCTAATTAATATTATTAATCATGATATCAAAAGCAATCAAATTTACTTCTTTTCACTTGCTTTTTGTTTTTAAAATGAATTAAAATTGGAACTTCGATATTTCTTTTATGTTACGTTGCTGAATAAGTAATGTTTCAATTGTTGTAACATCGTTACTCTAATGAGTAAATGATGTTTCTTTAACATTGTTACCTTAAATTTCTTACAATAATATTTCCCTCTACATTTTAGAATTACTTAGTGAGTTCGAGAGCACACAATAAGTCTCAACTCTAAGAATCAGACAGTGATACCCTCTCGTGGATGTAACGAGACGAAAAATAGTTTGATTGTTGGATTAGAGACACAATGGCTTTTCCTTATATAAGGTTCGAGACCACACAATAAAATACTCAACTACATTAGAGTATGTGGGACTCGAACCCACATCTTTACCCAACTCCTCGTCACCATCTCTACCATGACCAAATCCATTTTCTATCTCGTTCACAAGCCCAAACCCATTAACGCAACACTCTAACCTGTATTCTATAACCCAAAACACCCACCATTTCCCCAAGTTAAGGTCAACTAGATGAAAGCCTGTGCGCTGCACGGGTTAATTGGCTAATTATATTGATGAAGTACATTCGTTAAATAAGAAACTTAACCAATCTATATCATTACGATAAATAAGATGATCACATAATATTAATAATCAAACTTAATTTTAGCTAATTTTATAGTCTTAAAAGCTCATTTTAAAACTAGATCTTATTAATAATCAAACCTTGGGTTACTCGATCGAGTGCCTTTGTTGACTCGATCGAGTGGCCCAATGAAGAGATAGTAGCGGGCCTGTAGAAGGCCCACTCGATCGAGTGCCCCTGCTGACTCGATCGAGTGGATGAGGCGGGCCAGATATTTTGAAGATTTTGTGTTTGGGTTGGATTCTTGATATTTGCATGGTTGTTTTGTGTTCTTGGAAACGGCTTTGACCGGGGTTTGACCCGGTCGCTAAAAGTCGGTTTTATTTCCGGTGTCGGTTTTGACCCAAATTAGTCTTATTTGACTGGAAACGACCCGCTGGGCCTGAATTTGAGGTTGGTTTTGTGAGATTTTTACTCCGCTAAAAGCCCAAGCCAGAAACTAACAATTTTGAGCCCATATCCGAGCACGTAGAAGCCCATTCGCGTCCGATCATCATCGGGTGTTTTTTGGAAACTACTATAGACACCTAGCAGCCAAATGTGGGTGTCTACAGTACTCTGGACAGTTTTTGAGGTTAGTTGCATGTCTGTAGTTTGTGGTCATTTTGAACAACTATAACATAATTTTATTTTGAGTTACATCCATTTAATAGCTCCAAGTTACGCTGTTAAGGTACAGTAAAAACTATACAGACTGTATCCCAACCTCTATACACCCGTACAAATCAAATATGATTTTGGTAAAATAGTATAACGACAAAGAACAAAACGCAAATACAATACAGTACACAGTAGAAAAATGTACAACTGCCTTCCACCTGGGCCATGCCTACATTAGTGTTCAAGGAACACGAACATAAGAAGAGCCTAAATCAACAAGATGTTTTCCTCGGAAAACGTACACAATATATGCCTAGCCATCCGCGCGCTGAATTTGTTCTACCCGCAGAAAACCCCTATGAAGGCTACCAGGATTGCTATCCCGTTTTGTCCACTCCTGAAACACATATTCGAAATCTTACAATGGCCAGAACCTGTCTACCACGTGCTGAGCGAATCCAAGAATAGTGCTTATGTCACGGTTAGCACAACATTTGGTTCAATTGTGTTAACATATGTTGGTGGACGGGCTGAAACAGTTTCAGAGTCGTGTGATATGGCTGCAAAAAAAAGATGTGGATAACATTGTCAAAATGTTTGGTGTAATAGTAGAGGACTTCACCTTCGATAAGCAAAACCGTTTGGAGCGCTGCAGCCGATTACACCATCTTAGGCGTACTGAACTAGAGGATATCGTCCGAGGAAGAAGCAGGGTCACACTTGAAGAGTACATACCTGATGAACCTCCCAATGTCAAGCATGTATTCATTGATTACATTCCTCTACTAAGGAAGATTTGCAAAACTATTCGAATACAGGCCACACCGTTGGAGACTGTCAAGCACTGTATCGGTCGTTATACATCTTGGATCACAATCCAATCTCCATCGCATGGTGCACCCAAAGAAATCTTTATTGGATCAGTGTGTTGTACCCTTGCGCACACCAATAGTGAGCTGGCTAAGAAGGTCATAATGTATTTGATACCTGCACACAATCTGGCGAGTAAAATAAATATAAACGGTGCAATAATGAAAGAACGATATTGAATCTAATCTAGAGATTATGGAGTGGAAAGAAATATACCATCAATAAAGGAAGGGCAATAATAAGGAAGATTGCATTAAGAAATAAGATGAAACTTGATGAAAAGGATAAAGGATTTGTCACTAATCCTTTGATAATCTCCAAGAATCTTCAATAAAAACTTGAATTCTTACAAAACTTGAATGTAAATCTAGATAAATGATGAAAAAATTGATGAAAACTATGAAGAACTCTAGCTTTCTATCTAAGCTAATGAAAATGATCTAATGGATGCTAATAGAGTGGTTCTAGTGATAATGAATGGATAATGTGCAACTAACTAGGGTATCCATATATATAGTAAAGCCTTAATGGATCCTTAAAATCAAGCCCAAATCCAACTTTTTGCTCCATTAGTGAGACTTTCACCCTTTGAGTCTTCATATGGTGAAACTTCACCCTACGAAATCTGCCGAGCACGAGCCAATACCGCCGGGTGAAACTTCACCCGGTGGTTTCACCCGGTGGACTTTCTTCCATATTTGCGTTTATGGACATCTTTATCGTCGGGCGAAACTTCACCCGATGGGTGAAAGTTTCGCCCGATCATTTCGCCCGGTGGAGAAGCTTTTCTGAAGATATCCGGGGAGGTGAATTTGTCATCGGGCGAAACTTCGCCCGGTCATTTATCATCGGGTGAAACTTCACCCGATGGTTTCCTAACCTCTTTTATTGTCTCATTCTTCGTTGTTTGATTGGATGACTTTGAACTTTAAATTTTCTGTGTTGCTCTACGGACGGTTGTAGACACCCACATTTTGACCGCCAGGTGTCAATAGTAGTTCCAGCCAAACACCCGATGATGATCGGACGCAAACATGCTTTAATGGACTCGGATATAGGCTCGAAATCATGGACATTTGGTTTAGGCTTATTACGGAGTACAAATCTTACAAAACCAACCTCAAATCCAGGCCCAGTAGGTCATTTCGAGTCAAATAAGACTAATTTGGGTCGAATCCGGCACCAGGGGCAAAACCGTCTTTTAGCGACCGGGTCAAACCCGGTCAAAGATATTTTTTCCCGAGATACACGGACCAGCCGTGACACCTCATCAGTTCGGCTAGGCTTAGATACTACAAAATATCAGCCTCGAAAATATTAAACAAATCCATTCGATGATAGAATTCGATCTCAAGTAGGAATTTCTATCCGAAAACCAAATCAATTTACCGACCGAGTTTCAAACACTCGGCCAAAACAGCCCATTTCAGCCGAGACATGGCTTTTTCACCAAGAAACGGGACTCTCGTTCCCTTCAAACTCCTACGTTTCCTATCCAAACCGATGTTTCTTGTCACCTAAGCAAGAATACTTCTCCTAGCTCCAATCAAGAACCTCACCTATAAATAGGACCCTCCGGTCACACATTAATCATGGATCAATTATTCACATCTACAATTACACATCAACTATTCCCATCGATCATACACATTATTCAGCTACGACATACATCCAAAAATAGCATCGAAGTACCGACACCATATCCCGACAAACCCGACCCCAAAAACTGGCCAAAAACCCGTCAATTTGCACGCCCAAACCGACACCTTAACTCATCCACATCATCTCGACGATCCCGTGTTTAAGCCACTTTCCGACGAGCCTTATTCCGAGAAAACAAAGCATGTAGGTTGAGGGTGTAAATCAAACCCGATTCTCTCCTTTTCTCTTCCTCTTTCTCGTCTTTTTTCTCTTTTTCGCGTCGTGTCGTCGGTCTTTTTTTTTAATATGGGTCGTGGTCGTTTTTTTTCTAATAAACGATATTTCGAAAATATTTTCATAAAACATTTTCTAAAAAAATCATTCTAACTATTCGATATCGATTTCATAATCGAATATCGAATACGACGAATATCGAAAATATAAATCGAGTATAAGTTAATCCATATTTATACGCGATTTATCAAAATTAACAACTTTTCGAAAATAAACGAGCCGGGACAGCAGCCCACGCGAGTCGCGCCCCACCCAGGCGACTCGCGCGGGGGACCTGAAATTCGCGGCCCTTTTTTTGTATTTTCGCTACTTTTTTTAACATCGTTTCTTTTAATTCTACAAAACGATTTTCTCAAAACCTTTTCTTTTCATCTTTTCTAAAATTATTCCGAATATTTGATATCGATTTCATAATCGAATATCGAATATAACGAATATCGCTAAATTAAATCGAGTACGAATTATGCAATATTCATGCACGGTTTAATAAACTATCGATTTTTCAAAAAATCAATCCCGAGGCAGCCTATCACGCGACCCGCCGGCGTCCCAGGCGAGTAGCGCGACCCTCGGGAAGAGCGACACAGTTTTGTTCTTTTTTTAATTTTTTTCGACCGCCGTTTCTTACATAAAACAGCGATTTTCGCGACATATTTTCAGATTTCGATAAATACTTTTTCGACCTCGGTCAACACGTGTTAATCCATCATGTGTCATAAACCTTTTTCAAAATCATGCATATTATCGTATTTACATCTTTATTCGATTTATGAACCGTTACTAACTTGTTTGCTCGTGTTTGTAGCGATTTATTTTTCCTCTTTTGTTTTATTAGACTAAAACGAATTTCACATGCTAAATATAACTTTGACGTTATTAGTTTAAGATGCATTAAACGACTTAGCAACCCATTTAATTTTTCTCACATGCTTAGGGAAAATAATGTTTGCATATCATTCAACCGTCGAACTAACGCGTGTACACCAAAAACGAACGATATCTTAGTAAAGGCCGCTAAGTGCGGGCGGGGTTGGGTGTTCGCAGTGAACTTCCCAACACGTACCCTCACCTCTTACTCAGAACCATGGTTTCCGGATGTCCGAATCAATTGGCAACGAGAGTCATTCAATACACGATATCCGATAATGTCGGTATCGGTATCATAATGCAAAGGGACGAACCCAATAAGCTCTGACATCGAAAATGGGACGTATTTTGTATACGGCCCACTACGACATAGAGTGGGTTCGAACGGGCCCGAACTCCCACAAAGTTCGGTGGCGACTCCTACTTCGATTTAAATTTCAATTTGACCATCTCATATGGAGATTCATTTGCCGCCCCAAACCCGCGCGTGACCGCGTCGGGGTGGACTTATGTCCCGTCCACAATTTGGCGACTCCACTGGGGATCAACTGATGAGTCACTTACCATCGGCATCCTCAGGTTGAGACTCGAAAAGAAATCGTTCGAATAGTAATGTACACGTTTTAGTTCGATGGTTCATGCATAACCCAATTCTTTCCCGGGCCGTTTACTTGTGACCGACGTCCCACTATACCACGGTGCGTTCCTAAATGGGCGCACTAAAGACTTCGATGGCGGAACTCGCATGGGTTTTACGGCAGGTTCTAAGACCAACTCGGCTTAGGAAGACCGTCCTGATTTGCGAGAAAGCTATCGTCGTTGGTATAGACCCTATTCGACCGACCGAGACTTAGACTAAGAGCATACATGGTGTCATTATACTGTTTCCATGACTACGTGCTACTTGATTTTCTTCGGTCCTCTTTTTTTAATAAAACCATCATTTTATTGTTTAACACCCGAAAGACCATCTCTAACACATAAGTTTAAAACATGATTAGCACATCGAACATGCAACAATTTACCATCTAACAATTTACTTCGTACAACTTAGCGTGATATTTTGGATACTATTGTAGAACCGAGACTAAAATTGAGATTGCGATCATTGAGATCGTGAATATGGTATGGTTGTATTATCATGATTTTGTATTGGTATCAGAATTGTCTACCGCATGCTCAACTATTACTTCAATTTAATGAACTGTTTGATTATTATTCCTTACTCACCGTGACTGACCTCGTTCTTCATGTCACCTTGTCACCCAATTTCCTGGGGTCCTGTGATGATCTAATTGATATTTTCGATAAATTGGGGAACAATATATAATGCAGGTTACATACAGGGGCGGACCCAGGCCCAGGCTAGTTGGGCTATAGCCCAATAATATTTCTGAGGAAAAATTTATTATATATTACAGTGTTGTAAAGTATCAAAGTTTAGTAAGTGCCTCAGTGGTTTTGTGCTTTGGTATTGCTTCAGCAACTTGGAGCTCGAATCCTGCTTGGCTCTATTTTTTTGGAAATTAAAATCTTCATTTTCTAGTACTAGTTAGGCCCCTTATTTAGCACAACTATTCTCATTCTCCTCCACTATTTCTTATTTTACATAGTCAAGTTTTTATTATTTACTCAAACTTTTTCTTAATTTTCTAGTACTTAGTACTAGGTAGGCCCCCTATTTAGCACAACTATTCTCATTCTCCTCCACTATTTCTTATTTTACATAGTCAAGTTTTTATTATTTACTCAAACTTTTTTTTTATAGAAATTAATTTCTGAAGAATAGTACTCTCCATCTAATCTAGAACGATGCGATAAATATTTTTAAATTTTACTAGTTCCTGATAACAATTTTATTTTCGTCTCATTATTTTTACGTTATTAAGAATGATTTTGTCAAAATTGTCTCACAAAGTCAAGTGAAGTGATAGTTCGCTAATAATTAGAATAATGTTGACAAAATTATACTCCGTAACACACTGGAGTACTTATCAAATTTAGCTAAAAAATCACGAAAATGATGTAAAATACGGAGTGCTATATTTTGAACAATATGATAGTACATATATGCATAGTTACCGACTTATCATTATTCCAATGTAATAGAATGTGCACCGCTCGAACAAAGGTGTGAAAATAAAAATTAGCCCAACATATATTCAAATCCTGGGTCCGCCCCTGGTTACATATGTCGTGATGTGTTTGGATGTTGTAATGTACGAGATTAGAGTGAACACAGTTATGAGCCTGGACGTAGTATGAGTGAATGCGTAGGAATACGAAGCCCTCATTCGAAACTGCACTAGTCCCTTGCATTGTCCCACCGAATCCTGGCCCAAAACGTTATCGGTTGTAATTTGAGTTTTCGGACCAAATATAATAATTCCTATGACTCGCTCAAACAATATATACAAAGTCGGTCTAGTTGTCAAGGAATATTCCAATTTGTTTCTTTGGTGGAACCCACATTAATGAGCAATGGCCAATGGGTAATAAAGAGTGATTAGTTGTATTATTGACGCATGTTTTGAGAGAGTCTTTACTTTAATCATTGTCCAATTTAATTAACATTGATGACTTATATTGATGTCAATTTGTGTTACTCATGTGTCACCTTGTTAGTGGTTGTAATCTTGTAGATAAGTATATCTATGTTTGTTTCATTGTATCAATGTGAAAGTTTAATCAAGTTTGTTGAGCAACTCCTTTATCTATTCAATTAATAAACTTTGCACAGATCCACTTATATTTTACTCCCTATTTTTTTTGGTTGTGGAAAGGCATGCCTAGCCTGTGATGTGATGCTGCTTATATCACTTGTGTTGTGTCCATGTATGTTTGATGTAGCAAGTTGACGTGATGACTCCAGACTCCAGCGTCGTCCTACCAATAGAGTGAATGACACTGACCTCACATCAAGTACGAAAGTGTTTGTTATAATATAGGGAGTAGATAGAAGATGTCGTCAAAGTACCATGTACATACATTCCTTTTTAAATCATCACTTCTATATTTGGAAATATGGTAACATAACCTACTACTCTTTTGAGAGTGAGTTGAGGTAATTTAGCACTCCCATCTTTTTACCCCTCCATTGATAGAACCAACTAAATAGTTTACTTGTCGTTGCTCGATCTTTTTTCCAGGGCTTAAGATGTCGATAATGTAATTGAAGAGACAAAGTTGGTCTCATCACTCTCGTGTAAATACCGTCTCTTGCGGATGTATAGCATGAGACTTACATATATAATTACATTAGATAAGACCAAAGACCAAAGAGATGGTTTGTACCTACATGTTTTGTTTTAAACCATAACTCAGAAAATACTCACCCACGTGCCCAGGGGCGGACCTAGGGGGCCCGGGGGGTCCCGGGCCACCCCGACAATTTTTGAAACAAATAGATTTAAACCATTTGCAATATCAGTTTGATGGGTGTTGATGAGTTGGTTTGATCATTTGCCCCCTGATCAATAGGTCAAGAGTTCGAGCCTTGTTAATGACATTTCATTTGTGGCTTAATTTATAAGCTTAAAAAATGTCGAAATTTTTTTTTGTGCCCCCTAGGGGGAAAATCCTAGATCCGCCACTGCACGTGCCACGGCTGTTATGATGTTATCCATCATTGAAGTCTTGGGTACGACGTGCATGCATGCATGCAATGCTATATGCTGAAACAAAGTTTGGTTTTGGTGATGTCAACACATTCTCGTGAAATACCGTTTTACTAGATTGTACTCCCTCCGATTCTTTGGATTCGCAACGTTTACTATTTGCACAAATAATAAGGTTGTGAGTGGAGATGGTGGGTCTCAGCAATAAAGTAAAAAGCTAACACAAACAAAAACTTACCTATTATAGAAATGTTGCAAACCTAATGAATTTGCCAAATATGGAATATGTTGCGAATCTAAAGAATCGGAGGGAGTATGAGATAACTAATTAAACTATTAGAAACTTACTAATGTAATTATCTCGTGAAAGATCTCACACTAGCACTAATAATGTGATACCGTCTTTTGAGAATTGGTGTGGCTTGATGTCGAAAAAAATAATGTGTCTGTCATTTAAATGTCACTACTCTGTATAAGATATACTATCTACATTTACTTGTGACTATTTTACCGTGCTTCACCGACATGTTATTGTCATGAGACAACCTAGGTAGCACGTACACTTCTCCGTCCTAATCAACGTGTCCGTGTCGGACACTGTGTCAAACACCTCCACACGTCGAACACACGACAATACCTGTTGGACACCTGCAAAACTGTGTCGATTTTTTTAAAAATTTATTTGGACACGTTTCGGACATGTTCATGATATTTGGAGGCGTGTTGGGCACAGTTCGTAGTATTTGGAGACTCGTCGGACAAACCTACCTTTGTTTATGGATTTCCGAACTTAATAAATGACAATATTTTAGATTTATTATGGTTACTACGTGATGTTATAAACGTTTATAATAAGACTAATAACATATAATTATATTATTGTAGTACAATTATTTGAATTTTTAATATTTGATTTTTAACTATGAGTATATAGGACTTTAATTTTTTTTTTATTTTATAATAGTTGCAATAGTTTAAGTAACTAAGCACATATTTTAAATATAAAAATCTTTGAATTCTTTTTGTTTAAATATGTGTATTGATTTATTTTTTCTACCGTGCCCGTGTCTATAAAATTTAGAACATCGTGTCACGTGTTGGATACCTCTCTGTGTCTGTGTCGGTGCTACCTAGGGTGAGAGTTGATCCGAAAATAATAAGGGGCCGTTTTGTTGGGGGTGTTCGTTTTCGATCCCGGCGGATTGAAGTTACAAGAATTGAGGGCAATTCTTTTCAAAGGAGGAGGGGATGACCCGAAAATAATAAGTATCTAATTATTTATTTAGAAAATCTTTAGTATGGATTTTCGATAGTCAGTCGTTTTCCATATTTACGAATATATTTGCAATAAATATCTAATTAGTTTATTTTCTAATGATATTTAGGAATTATATTATGTTATAGTATAATTTTCATACTAAGAATTACGGAGTAGTTTATTTTAGTAGTATAAATAAGGGATTAAGGTTGTATTTTTTTATTGACGGTTTATATTAAAAACTCGAAGCCTTTACGTTGCAATTGCTTTCTCGGATCGACATGCCTCATTCCAAACTCAGGTTAGTGTTTGACGCGATCAAACTCTAATTTCGATTGCTATTCAATAGGTCTTGAATATCAATCACCCATTATTCGAGTTATAGGTCTAACTTCGAGCAAATATCTGTTCTCTTACATGTGGTTATTGTTGTTATTCTTTGTATCGTTACGGTGGCTTCATCGTCACGATTAATTGTCACGTTGCTATATATAGTTGCTGCCTATTACTCTCATTGTTGTTCGTGGGTCCAGATCACCATCATTCTTGGGAATTTGGTTCAATTATTAAATAAATTCACGTTTAGGCCTTGCCAATTCATTTGTTAGAGATTTTTGTACTATTGTTTGCTTCCGCATGTACGAAAGTTCGTAATTTTTGTATCAAGAGTTAAGATAAAGATTTAAAAAATAAAAAAATAAAAAGGAAAAGACTCCACTATCTATACGACTATATGTATGCATAATTGGCTTTTTTTTTATAGAAAATAAAAAAGTTCTGAAGGAAGTACTTCCTTAGTTCCTATTTTTATCTCACTTTCTGGTTGAATTGATTTTGATATTTGTTCTCCTTTTTATTTATGGAAAAACTTTTTCAAATAATTTATATCTTACTCTCACTACTTTTCTTATTATACTCTGTATTTACCCCTCATAAATTAATACTCCGTATAATATTCATCTCTCATACATACTTTTCGAATCCACATTTTCTTATTTAATTAATATAATATTCACCCCTCTTATTTTTCAATACACTATCACTTTTATTACTTAATATAATATACTCTCTTCTTATTTTCCACCCTAAAAGTAAATGGGACATAGGAAGTAAAGAACATAAAGTGAACTTGGCCGATCGAGCTCCGTGTGTATATATATATATATATATATATATATATATATATATATATATATATATATATATATATATATATATATATATATATATATATATATATATATATATAGCCTACTTATTCTTCAGCTAGCAGCAGGTCTTCATTCCGTCTCAGTTCTCAAATCTTAAACTCAACCTACCTACGTACCCAAACACTGAAGTTTTTTTAAACGTCCATCGTCCCTTCTTTGCTCTTTCAGTAAGTGTAGTACTCTACGTACCCTTCTACTCCTACTTTCGTACGATTAATTATTTCTTTCAGTTACGACTATCTTGTAAGGAGTATATTCGAACCTGAGACCTACTGTCCCAGAGCACCTAGTACTAACCACTGGGCTAAGACATCTCTTGTGTGATAACGTTAATTAGGAGAAGAATTTGTTGGAGTCGTGTAATAAATTCTTATCATGTCATAGTAGCAAGTTGAATAGGAGTAGGTTTTTAAAATCAAGGCCTAAAGCTCACAAAGGTCGTAAATATCTCTAAATAACTACGGAGTAATAACTAAAGTTTAAGGCGGCATTGTCAAAACTAAGCTAGGACTCACAAAATTCATTTGCTAGATTGGTATGTTTTCTAATCTAGCCAGGACTCACAAAATTCATTTAATTTGAGGGCTAACGTCTTGAATTGTTTGTTTGTTTGTAATGAAAAAAACGTACTCTTCGTAATGTGGATGTATGTTAACTACATATATACTGTGTACATAATAAGATCGAGTAGGATTTACTGATTTACATACACATCAGATAAGATCAGATCAGATCAGAAGAAGCTGGGATGGAATTAGGGTGCACAAGTGTATCGGGCGTCAAAGAAAGAGGTGATCACCAAGTTGGAGTTGGAGCAGTAACTAATGGCACTCATCATCCCATTGTGATTGTGGCAACCACTGAAGAGGTCTGATCTTCTGTTTCACTTAATTAGTATCAGATCACATGATGATCATATGCTGCTTTTATATCTTACTCCATCCATCCGTTTTCTTCATTTGTTTGTCTTTTATATTCACTATGAGAAGTATTTTTAATAAAAAAACAAACAAATGAACGACACAGAGAGAGTACATTACATGGTACGTATGTTATACTCCGTATGTATGTACCAACTCGATCTCTAGGAGAGTAGTAGTCTAGTTGTTTTACAACAAAGTTTGGTTAGGCCTTGCTTCCAACCATCTACTCCTCCTGTCGCTCAATTTTATACGTCTACAATTAAAACAATGTTAGTTAGTACTCGTATATGTTTTACAATAATAGGGGTATATATAGAACGAAAGAGATTTTTTTGAGTGATACAAATCATACGATATTATCAATATATTAACTTAAATAGTAGATTGTCCATGAGACACTATAGTCTTACTCAAACCCGTCGATTAACCTTTAGGGATCGTTTGGTTCGCACAAAGGTATCGGTATGAAATGAGGAATCATACCAGGGTGGTATATGTTTGAAACTTCATTCCTAATATCTTGTGTTTGGTTCATTTTTGGTATGAGTAATCTCCGGGAAAAAAATGTTTGTAATTTAAAGAAAAAAATGTTTTTAATTAAAAAATCAATTATAATTGTGATAAAATATTATTATTTTTTACACATTTTTACTTGATTAAACAATAATGTTTTGAGTTTTTTGTCAAAAGGCACCTAACATTTATGCCTTCTGTAAAAAAGGCACCTTAAGTTTTTTTTTTTTTGCCCAAAAGCACCTTAAGTTTTCATTTTTTTGTTTAAAGGCACCAAAGTCCCAATTCCGTTTAAAAAAAGTTAGATTTAACGGTTGTTTCATTTTTATTACTCTTAATCCCTTCATTCTTTGCTCAAACTCAATTAATTCATTCATCCCCTTTATTCATTCCTCATAATCCTCAATTCTTTCTTCAAGAATTTTTTTATCCCTCTACTTAATTTAACCTCACATTTATGAAATGGATCATTTGTGTATCAAGTAGGTCAACTTTATCTATATAGAAGAAAACTACTTGCTTACTTATCAACCTTCTCTCAGACTACTAGCCAAACATGGACAGAGGAAGATATGTAAAGGTAATGAGGAAATCAAGCCCCGGTAGGCAAATTAGGATACTGATTATACTATACAGTCATGCTATAATCAAGTCCATTTGCTTATATATATATATATATATATATATATATATATATATATATATATATATATATATATATATATATATATATATAGAAAAAGGATCAATGGAGTTTGGGTAAAAGTGGGAAGTTGGGAAGTTGTATTTATGGCCCTTGATCTTGGGTTGAATGGATGGCTTAGATGGATGATGTGTAAAAAAAAAAAAAAAAAGGGAAAGGAGACAGCAAACTGACAAGCAGCAGTGGAGAGAGGAAGCAACCCTCCCCTCAATCACACTTCGCAGCAGTGGAGAGAGGGGAGCATCCTCTATTCAATCAAACTCTCCCTTCTTCATTACTTCCCTCCTCTCCTTTTCAATTCATTTCCCTAATTCAATTCATCTCTCCCTAACAAAACTCCGATCCATCAAATAAGCCCCGTTAATAACTCCGACCATACTCCGTCAACAACTCCGATCATACTCCGTTTTTAACACAACATGACGGATAATTATACCAAGGTATGTTTATGCATAACCTTTGATCATCTTCATTTTTTTTAGCTTCTTCTTCATCCTCATCTTCATCTTCGATCATCTTCATCTTCTTCAAACTTCTTTTTATTTTTCATATCTTTTTTTTTTTGGTATTTATAAAATTATTCATCTTCATCATCTAAAAAAAAGAACAACTTCATCTTTAAGATGAAGTTTGAAGATGAAGTTGTTCTTTTTTTGTGGGATGAATGGAGCTTGAAGATGAAGATGAACAAGTCATTTAGTGCGTAATGTTTTTGCAGAATTGCAAAGTCACACTCATTATGCTGTACAGTTACACTCATTATGTTGTAGAATCACGCAGATGTACAATCATTGTAGTCACATATTCAGTTGTATAGTCATACTCATTATGCTGTACAGTCACACTCGCTATGTTGTAGAATCACGCAGCTGTAGAATACCTTGGGATTAAGGTATCATTCGTTGAATCATCTTCATCTTCATGCTTGTTTTATTTTTTATACTTTTTTTTTTGTATTTATAAAATTATTCATCTTCATTATCCAAAAAAATGAGTGTTGAATATTTGATATTTATGTGTTTACTTTGTCCATGAAACACTGGATTTTTTTGACAATGCAATGACTGATTTATTATCACAAAATATCGTTGTTGGACTCTTCTAAGCTTGCTTGAGCTCCTCCAACATTCTATGCAGCCAAATTGCATGACATGCTCCACTTGTAACGGCCATGTATTCTGCTTCTGCAGTTGATAAAGCAACAATCTGTTGTTTCTTGGATGACCAAGAAATAATTTCATCTCCAAGATAGAAAACATACCCCGATGTGCTTTTACAAGTGTCAAGATCACCTGCCCAATCACTATCGGTGTATCCGACCAAATCTAATGTACTCGAGTAAGTGTACAAGATCCCATGGTCTCGAGTACTATTCACATACCGCATAATTCTCTTTGCTGCTTGCAAATGAGATTGTCTTGGTTTCTCTATGTACCGACTTATTAAACCAACTCCATAAACAATGTCGGGTCTCATAGAAGTCAAATATCGGAGACTATCAACAATACTCTTCAAATAAGTTGGATTTACCAATTCTCCAGATTCTTCTTTCTTTATTTAAATTCTCTCTGCCACCGATGTTCTAATAATTGTGGCTGCATCCAGTTTGAATTTCTTCAAAATATCTGTGGTATATTTTTATTGCAACATATATATACCTTCCTTAATTTGTCGTATTTCAATACCGAGAAAATAGGACATCAATCCTGAATCTGTCATCTTAAAATGCTTCCTCATAGCCTTCCTGAATTCCTCAATCATGTTTTTACTGTTTTCAGTAAATATCAAATCATCGGCATATAAACACAATATTAATATTTCACCGTTGTTTTTTGTCTTGATATATAAGATTTGCTCATATGGACATTTTTGAAAACCATCTTGTAGCTAATATGAATCAATGCGAGAATACCATGCACGAGATGCTTGTTTCAAACCATATAAAGCCTTCTTGAGTCGATAGACTTTATTTTCATCACCTTTCTTTATAAAACCAGGAGGTTGGTTTCTTCTAAAATATTCTTCCATTCAAAAATGCAGATTTAACGTCCATTTGATGAATCTGCCATTCATTCTTCGCAGCGAGTGATAAAATCATCCTGACAGTTTCCATTCTAGAAACTAGGGCAAACACTTCAAAATAATCAATACCAGGCTTCTGCTTATAGCCTTTTATCACCAATCTTGCTTTATAACGATCGACCTCACCACAAGGTCTGAATTTTGTTTTGTGCACCCATTTTACTCCGATGGGTTTCTTTTCGACTGGTAAAGTAGTAAGCTCCACGTGTCATTCTTTTCAATAGAATGAATTTCTTCTTCCATTGCTTTGACCCACTTCTCATGAGCTGCAACTTCTTCATATATGACGGATCACAATCCGCATATAAGCAAAAATTCACCAAAGATTCATCATTTAAGTCTTCATTGGTGTCATCATCGTCTTTGGTAACTATAAAATCTTTGTAGCTTGATGGTATCACACGCTTTCTTGGAGGCAATTTTGTTGAAGATGATACATTAACTTGTGGTGCTTGGGTAATATTATCCTCTGTTGTTGGACCTATACTTAGAGGAATATTTTTCTCACTCCCTTTATCATGCGTCGCTTCTTCTGCAACGATATCATTTGTTTGATTCAATTGCCATACTTCAGTTTCAGCAAATTGAACATCTCTGCTGATTATAATCTCTTCTTTTATAGGATCATACAACTTACAACCCTTTGTGGAATCACTGTAGCGAATAAAAATATATTTCCGAATTTTATCGTCAAGCTTTTTCCTCCTTTTGTCTGGTATGTGTGCATATGCGACATACCCAAATACTCGCAAATGTGATACATCGGGCATGTTGCCGCTCCCAGCTTCTTCTGGAGTCATCCCATGATCGAACACACTTGGTGGGAGATACATTTAACAGATAAGTTGCACATCTAACTGCTTCTGCCCACAACGTTTTCGGCAAACATTTTGCTTTAAGCATGCTTCTTGCCATCTCAAATATTGTTCTATTTTTTCTTTCAGCTACTCATTTTGTTGTGGTGTACTGGTGTATAGCTAGCTGTTAGTTGTCGATGAATGCCTGCTTTCTTGCAATAATTATAAAATTCGTCAGAAGTAAATTCTTCTCCTCAATCTGACATCAGTGTTTTCAAGAGAAAACCAGTTTGTTTTTCCACAAATGCCTTGAACTCTTTAAATTTCTCGAATGCCTCCGATTTATTCTTTAAGAAATAAATCCAATTTTTTTCAGCTGAAATCATCAACAAACAATAAGAAGTATCTCTTTTTGCCAAAAGATTCCACCTCAATTGGTCCACATATCAGTATGAACTAACTCTAACGGTTTCATAGCACATCTTGATTTTTCAATGGGAAAAGGATCTTGATGATGCTTCCCGAGTATGCAACCCTCATAAAGTTTGTCAGGGGTATCAATAATTAAAGGTAAACATGTTACCATATCCTTTTGTGCTAATAATTTTAGTCCTCGAAATTCAAATGACTATAGCGAAGATGCAATAGCCAGTTGCTATCTTGCATCATTGCTTACAAGCTCATAACAGTTTTCCGCTGAAGACATAAAGGAAACATACGATTCTTTGTCATCATCACTTTAGTTATTAAATTGTTATTCTTTCCTTTAATTTCGCAAACTCCATTCTCAATGTTGATTTTGTGTCCCTTTTCTGTGAGTTGACTCATACTCAGTAAGTTCCAAAATAAATCAGGTACATAATATACATCGACAACGGTAACATTTGTACGGTTTTTGACTGAATGTTAATGTTTCTTTTACCTTTAACAAGAATTTTTCTTTTGTTTCCAAAGCTAACCTCTCCTTCAACAGACTCATCCAAATGAGAGAATTATTTTTTGTTTCCCGTCATGTGATTGCTACATTCAAATATTGCCTAATTCAGCATCTAGACCTTCTGTGCAAGCCAAAACTAAAGTTTCCTCTACTTCAGTAACATTGATTGGCTCGTTCAGCTTGATTGTTATTCATTTTTGTTCAACATTTTGATGCATAATGTCCGAACTGTTCACACCTATGACATTGAATTTTTGATTTATCTCGACGTACAAATGACGTCTGTTTGTTGTCACTTGTAGAATTGTTTTCTACATTCTTATCTTTTCTATTTCCACGCTTTCCTCGACCACGACCTCGTCCACGGCCTCCATGATAACCACCACGGTTTGATACATTCGCCCTACTTTGCAAAACATGTTCCGAATTAGAATCTTTTTTGAAACACCCCACATTGATTGAAGATGTCCTATTTATGAGTTTAAATAACTAGTGCTTAAAGGGATTGAAAGTACTACTCATATCAACAAAGTGCACTTTCTTTTATGGTCATTCATGCAAAAGAACTTCATAGTTAAGCGTGCTTGAGTGAGAGTAATTTTAGGATGGATGACCTCCTAGAAGGTCTCCGGATACGCATGAGTGACGTCAAAATGCGCTGGAAAGAACTCGTGTTGGTTAGTGGGACCAGTACAAAACCTGGTGAGCTATCGCAACTAACATTTCCGGTCATAGTTTGGGCCGGGGTGTTACACTTTTCCTCGTTGCCTCATTCTTTGAGAACGAAAAAAATACTTTTAATTGGATAGACCAATTATCATAATTTTTAGCATTCAACTTTGGAAGTTGATTTTGAAATGTGTTATTTGTTGCTGCCACCATAATTAAAATAGCCAATAATAAATATATACCGGTATGACTCTAATATCAAATGTAGGAGTAGGATCTTGCAATTTCCAATACCAATATAATATAGAGAAGAGATAAATATAATGCTTAAGAAAATATATTCGATTAAATTATAATAGTGATTTACAACGTTTATATAGTTGACAATCTTTGTAACTTTACTAAAATATTTGTGATAATTATCTTCAGCAATTCTATATATCACCGTGATTATTATAAACGCAAAAAATTTACTAAATATAGCTTTTTGACTTTCAAGTTGTTTTTCTTCAAAATTCATACTCCGTATTTATAGTACATGAAACTATATCAGCAATTCAGCATCAGATTCTTATGGTTAACTCCTATGGATTTAAATGATATTGTTACATTTAATATTGATGTTTCATCGTATTTGTGCAATTGTTTGTTACAACTTCATTTAAATGTATTTATCAACCAACGTTAACAGGTCTAAATCCCAGGTTTAACAAACAACACCTCTATCTCCATACTATTATTCATTCTTTGTGGGTTAGGGAGGGACAATCTGTGCATGAGAACCCACGAAAATACAAACAGCATTCATAAATTGTTTCGACAATTTTTATCCAATATCCCTCTTCTTTAGTTCCTTGTGCTCCGTATATAATACTACTTACGCTGTTGTTTGTATCCTTCATCAATTTACACAAAATGTTACTCCCTATTATTTTTTTACTCACTTTAATTTAGGTGAGACCGTAAAATCATTTGATTGTCTGTAATACTCTTACTTTTTACATACTTTCTTAAAAGTGATATCTTACGTAAAGATTTGTTTGGATTGGGAGAAAGTATTTTTTTTTTCATTTGTCCAAATAAAAAAGCTCTCTTTAAATGTAAACATGATATACAAATAGATAAGTTACGAAAAGTAGGTTACGATTAACCAAAAAATAACCCTTTGGTACGTTCTGGGTAAACCCTCAGGTGAGAGAACCCATACTTCACAGTACAAAGGTTTAATTTCCAAAACTAAAGTGATGCTAATGTCAATAGATTAGTCCATGAGATTGTACAAGGTGGTATTCATGATCGTCTTGGTTTGAACACTATTATCAGCATCATAATCGTCTCATGCATGACGCTTCTTAATAAAGCAGGAAAAAACAAATTTGAAGGGACAAGTGATTGACCCACAAAGGACGAAAGAAAATTTGAAGGGACAATCGAAGGATCCTTCAGCCTTTAACAACAATCCTTAGGATTATTTTTCCTATCATTCGCCCGACTGTCTCCACAAAATTGATAAAAAAAATTTACAACTACAGAACGAATCGATTCTATAATAAGGAAATGGAGAGACACATTGTAAATACATTGTGTCATGGTTGCGTCCGAATGATGCGTAGTACAACTACTTAATCAACGACCACTTTGCTTAAGACAATAGTATATAAGTAGGTTTTAGCAGGTTCGATCCCCTTCCTTTTATTGTGTACTGCGACGAAGTGTATGTTTCTTTGTAAAAAAGTACATTAATTTAACAAACAATGAAGTTTAGTCACCTTTTTCTATTAATCTCCAGAAAAAGAGTCATGCAAATAGCACCAGACAAGTTTCAGATGATGTTGGAGCACCTAATGGAGCTGAAAATCCTACAATAATTGACATTCAACCGTCATCTGATCTTAAAAAACATCAGAAAGTATCGATACTACCCCTTGTATTCCTAATTTTCTTTGAGGTATGTGGAGGACCCTTTGGGGCCGAAGACACCGTACTAGCAGCAGGACCATTACTAGCCCTCATTGGGTTCCTAGTAGTACCCTTTGTATGGTCTATGCCGGAGGCCCTAATTACAGCTGAAATGAGCACAATGTTCCCCGAAAATGGAGGTTATGTTGTATGGGTTTCGGCTGCTTTGGGTGAATATTGGGGGTTTCAACAGGGTTGGATGAAATGGTTAAGTGGGGTTATTGACAATGCTTTATATCCTGTTCTATTTCTTGATTACTTGAAAGTAGTAATTCCTGTTTTTAGTCATGGTTATCCAAGAACTTTGTCTATAATATTTTTGACATTTGCCCTCACTTATATGAACTATAGAGGGTTAACAATTGTCGGGTGGACTGCTGTTATTTTGGGTGTCGCGAGCATGCTTCCCTTTGCGATAATGAGCTTTATTTCTATTCCAAAGCTGAAGCCTTCGAGGTGGTTGGTAAATGATCTTCATAGTATAAAATGGAGTTTATATCTCAACACTCTATTCTGGAACCTACATTATTGGGATTCAATTAGTACGCTGGCCGGAGAAGTACAAAACCCGAAGAAAACCCTTCCAAAGGCGTTGTTTTATGCTCTAATCATGGTTATTTGCGCATATTTCTTCCCCCTCTTAACCGCCACAGGTGCAATCCCGCTTAATAGAGATTCATGGACCGATGGTTACTTAGCTCACGTGGGAAGGAGCATTGGCGGGTCATGGCTATGTTGGTGGGTCCAAGTAGCAGCCGCTTTATCCAGCATAGGAATGTTTCTAGCCGAAATGAGCAGTGACTCGTTTCAACTCTTAGGCATGGGAGACCGAGGGATGCTACCTCAAATATTTTCCAAAAGATCGAGTCATGGAACTCCTATACTGGGAATACTATTCTCAGCTTCTGGTGTAATTTTACTATCATGGTTGGAATTCGATGACATTGTGGCTGCAGAAAACTTCTTGTACTGTTTTAGCATGATTCTGGAATTCATTGCGTTTTTGGTGTTGAGAATCAAATATCCAGACCTTGATAGGCCATATAAGATTCCTGTAGGGAGAATTGGATGTATTTTTATGTGTGTTCCTCCAACTGTACTAATATGTTTGGTTTTAACATTTTCATCAGTGAAAGTGTTGGTTGTTAGCCTTATTGCTGTGGTGATAGGCTTAGTTTTGCAACCTGGCCTTATGTACGTGAAGAAGAGGAAATGGTTGAGGTTCTCAACAAGTGCGTCGCTTCCAGATCTTCGATTTCGAGTTCATGCTGATGAAAGTAATGGATCCTTGGCTACTTAGCAAGAGCTTCATCCTAATGTGTATGAAATGTATAATTTGAAAATAAGGTGTAACCAATGTTGATCTAGTACTACTACTATGCTTTTGAAATTTCCTAGATTGTATTTTTCAAGGAATTAAACTACATTAATCTGTTGTATGGCAAAATTTTCTGTTCATATTCTATTAATCTGTTGCATTAGCCCTTTGGGTAGACCTGGCAAAAGGGTCAATGGGTCAGGTCAGCTTCGGGTCGGCCACTTTCGGGTTATTAAAATCGAGTTGACTTCGGGTCGGCCTGGCTCATTTTAGGTTCGGATCATTTTTGAGTTTGCTATTTTGAAACTTTTTGGGGATATCGATTCGTTTTCTATAATATTATCCAGGTTAGTTTCGGGTCAAGCCGAGTCAATTCGGATTACGAAACAAACTTGAATCTTCTGTTCAGGTGTCGGTTCGGGTTCGGGTAGACTTAATCGAGTCGGGTCAGTTTTGCCAGGTCTACCTTTAGGGTTATGTATGTGTGTAATATTCTCATGTTTCTTACGGAGTATATATTAGTAGTAAATCTAGCAAATTTGACTTCAAGTTGGGTCAATGTAAATTCTAGTCGAATTAGAGGTGATCATGGGTCTGGCCAATGCGGACTTGAGCCAGGGCCTAAGCAAAAAAAATGGCCCACATGAGCGGGTGGAGTCGGACCGTACCAAACAAGTGGGTCTATTTTTAAAGCCTAAACCTGGTCCTGGTGGACTAGAATGGACTTTTCAGGCTAAAATGGGTTTTTCGGGCCCTATGATTCAAGACTCTCGTATGAAATAAATATCTTAATATTACCGTTTAATCATTTAAACTTATGTGTTTTGTTTATAAATTTTATAATTTTGTAAAAAATTTAATGATAAATGACAATATCGACATAAATATGTATCACTTTAAATATGATATAATGAATAACGTAATGAATTTAAAATGTTTAATCAAGTATAGATGAATGTCTCGTACGTTGAAAAAAGCCTGACTTTCTTTCACTACAATTTATTCACCCTTCTCTCCACACAAAAAAGTAAAACCCCCAAATCCAAACCCTAATTGATCCCCATCACAGCAACCACCTTATCCTTCTATCTCTTTATCCTTGCTGAAGATGGGGCTATTTTAGCCTTATCTCCGGTCACTTAATCATTCTACACATTTGGTCGACCATTTTTCTCCACTGCCCCACTGATTCTGTGTGTTAGGGTTTGTTCCTTGCTTCTCGTTCCTTTGTCTTAGGTATGATGTCGGTATGAGTTTAGTTGTGGTCAATCCCTTCTGATCTTCGTCGTCTGCCTCCTTTTCACCCTCCCGTCGGTCGTGTCTTCGCCGACCTTTGCCCGGATGTCAGTCGTGTCGTTCCGGGTTCTCTTTCGCGGTGGTCTTATCTTCAACTACTAGAGGTGATCCCCTCTCCTCTCGCCCCCTTCCCCCATCTCTAGTATGTTGTTGATTTGTCTGTTTTGTTTTTCTTGTTTGGTCTCGGGGTTGTCTTGCATGGCTCTGGCTAGATGTTCCCATCTCTCATCGCCCCTTCTCCCACCGTAGTCCTATGTAAGACTGTCAGGGATTTATTATTTTATTGGTTGTTTTAGGTCTAGGGTTGTGTCTTTCGTCTGAGTTTGTTGTTGGTGCTTGGTTCTGAAGATTGGTCTTGTCGTTCTCTTTGGGTGGGTTTGGATCGGGCCCTGTTTCTCTTTCCGTCTTTTTATGTTTTGTCTCTTCCTTGTCGTGTGCGGTGACCGGCTCCCGATGCATGTGATCATTGTAATGTGGTTGCTTCTTGGTGTGGTCTTCTTAGTTGTGGAGTAACTGGTGTTTGGTTGACCCGGAGCTAGGTTGGATTTGGATGTTGTGTGGTTGGTTGTGATGGTGAATTCCCATCTTACACAATGGTGCATCTTTATTTTCTGATGCCGCGTTTTTTATTCACAATAATCTCCGTTAAGAGTCTTTGTTGTAGTTTAATTGTCCTTTTTGGAATAAGTTTGGTCCTCGGGCGTTATGGGTGTGTTGGTTCTTTTCTAGACTCCTTTTCCAAGAAAGATGGTGCTTTATATGAAGGTTGTTGGACAACGCAGACTCCGTTTCGTCGTTTTGCTCTTTGATTTGTTGGCCTTGTTCTAGGTGTGTTCGACTATCAAAATGCGGGATTCTTTACTCCACTGATGACAGGTCCTCCAGGTTTGTTTTCCTCCTTTCTCTTCTATGTCTTTATGGCGTAAGTGCATTTCGTGTGTACCAGTCGTCCTATAAGTGATTTTATGGAGTTTACAACTTGGACAATGCTATGGTGGATGCTAAAGCTCGTGCCCTTTCTACTGATCTTCGTCAGCATGTTTTGGTCCTTGGACCTCGTAGCTTCCTCGTTTTTAGGCGTTATTTAAGTTTATTTATGTTCTTGATGTATTATGTTTCCCTCCGATCCCTTAATAACAGAGAACACTTTATAGTGTTGACTTCGAGCTTGTTGTAGGGTGGTTATGACTTTGCTAACAAAAAAAAATATACATGAATATAATATATAATCGTATTAAGTATTACTTTGAGTAATTACGATCATATTATGGAGATATTAATCATAAATTATGTATGACTATATAAGAATTTCTAAAGAAAATTATAATCTTATCACTAAGTTTAAAAAATAGAAATAAAAATTATTTCTTTTTAGTAAGTATGGGTCGGGTAGGGCCAAAATTCGGCCAAATTCGTGACCAAAACCCGGCCCAAAAACAGTTCGGACTTTTTAGGGTCAGCCCATGACCTTTTTCGGGCCATAATATAGGCTCAAGCCCTTCAAAAAAAGTGGGTCGAGTCAGGTCAGGCTGGGCCTATGGGCTTGACTCATTTGATCACCTCTAAGTCGAATCAGTCATAGAATTTGTAAATTTTTAATATTTTCCGTGACTCCATGAGTTGTTGAATGCCATTGAATTATCAAAATTTTGAAATTAATTGTCACTTTACCATTTATTAATAATAGATACTACAAGTATACAACCTTAATCGTTGAGGTGGCAAATGGGTCGATAGGATCAAGTTATGTTTTGTTGGCTCATTTAGGATTTCCATACGTTTTGGGTCGATTCAATTTCAGTTCAAGTCGTTTCATTATAAATCAATTCGGTTATGAGTTATTTCAAGTTGGGCTATTTTTGGGATCAACGTTAAAACACTTTATGATTGTGATTAATGATTTTAATTAAGTTTCTTAATTAATGTAATTATTATTTCCCGACTAAATTAACATTACGGTTTTTGTACTTTTGAACGGTTTTTGAGACACGTGTCTCAACGTAACTCATTTACCCTTCTATAATTGTGATTAATTATTTTAATTAAGTTTCTTAATTAATATAATTATTATTTCCCGACTCATTTAAAAATACGATTTTTTGAACTTTTGAACAGTTTTTGAGACACGTGTCTCAATGTAACCCGGGAATATGTTTAGGAAATTTATATATAAACCCCCCTCTCCTCACAATTCACTTTCACTTCTTTCTCTCTCTCTAAAATAATTCCTTAAAAAATTGTTTTTCAAATATAAAACCGCTTCCACTCCCACTCCAAATCCGTAGTCAAGTAAGTAGATCTATCTATTTGGTATTACTTTTTAGTTTGTATTTGATTATTTTAGGTCGATTAGTTTGATTATAATTAGTATTAGGTTGATAGTTTAGGTTCCCCGTAGTTTGCTTGATTAATCCATGTAATACCCGATTTGAGTAGTTATGGTTTGCTATGTTCGATTTTGTTTTCGGTTTTTGTGAATTTGGGGATCGATTTCCGCGAAGAGGGGCGCGTTTTCTGGGTTGGGATCTCGGTTTTGGGCTGCTGTAAGTTGTTCTGGGAGCCCAAAAATGGCGCCTGGGAGATCTCCTGGGCGCCCAAAAATGGCGTCTGGGGGTCTCTTGGGCGCTGACAGGCTGAAGTCGTATACCTCAAATTACAATTTATAAGCACTTAAATCTAAAACCTAAAAACGTAGTAAAGTAGAAATAAGGGTCGAACCCAAGGGAATCAGATTAATCTAATTATGCTAACTAAAGTGTAGATAAAATCGACCTCTAATGTAATTAAAGACCGTAGTAACCAAAGGGGGGTTTTGTATGATTAATTATCTAACAAACTAAAGTAAATAATATAATAACTTGAGATATCAAATGATGAAAAAGAACTTAGACACAAGCATAAATCCACACTCAATAGCGATTGATCATCGTAAGACGGTTTCAATTAATAACCTTGACTACTCTATCGTGAACATGAAATTCCAATTCTCTTAAGAATAGTTAACTAAAATGAATTCCGTTCTTAATTAACCCTAACCGTAAAACAACCTAAACAATCCAGTTCTAGGTTCAATTTATGGAAGCAATATAGATCTGAGAATTCGATAGAGAATAAATAGTGCGTACATTCCAGTCGCACCTTAGATATTTATGTGAATTGCTTCTAAATACTAATATCAACGTATCCCGTTCAATATTAATTCCTAGTTGTTACCAATGTAAAATTAATCAGTAAATCCTACTCAATTAACAATACTAACGATAGAATGAAGAAATCAAGTACTAGTTGCGCATCTAGCAATCAATAACAACATTCATAGATTTAATAACAAAGTAATTCACATTAATCAAGATTAATAATTAAAACATTCAAACTCACAATTAGGGGTGTGCAAAATCTGGGTCGGACCGGAGAAATGGACCGGACCGGACCGGATCCGGAATAAAAAATTCCGGTCCGGTCTCCGGACCATCATTTTGGGCGATTCCGGGTTCCGGTTCGGTCCGGTCCTAACCCGGTTTTTTCCGGTCCGGACCGGTTTGGACCGGAAAACCCGGAAGTATGCTTGTTTCTTAAAAATTTCGGTCTAATCGGGCCTAACCGGTCCAAATCGGGCCAACCGGTCCAACCGGTCCGGAATTTCGGACCAGAATTCCAAAATAAATTGAAAATTCCGGGTCAACCGGTCCGGTCCGTGTCGGACCCGGTATTTTTCCAGGCCGGACCAGGGTCAATATTTTGGTAACCGGTCCGGGTCTCGGGTCAAGAAATTTGATGATTCCGGTTCCGGGTCCAACTGGGTCCGGTCCGGGTCGGTCCGGGTCGGGCTCGGTGCACAGCCCTACTCACAATCTTAAATCTAAGTAAAGGAAATTGGTTACACATACTTGAAATCGGAAAATTAGGGTTCTTTCAAAGTTCTCCTTTTCTTCTTTAATGTAACGTTAAACTGGAATAATAATATCATTGATTCTAAAAATCTCTACTAATAGTAGTCTAATACTAGTAAATAATTAAGGTAAGTCTATTACTTACCAAACTCTAATAATAAAATAAGGTAATATAATAATACTAATAAATAATAATAAGTAGCGCGAGATTGTCGAGACTGTCGGTTTCGTTGCTTCGTCTGGTTTTGTTCTTTTAGATCTTTGTCTTGGGCCCACCTTTTCTTCGTATTTCATCTCATTCTCGACCCGAACCAAGGATCGAGTAATAACGTGCTTTAAAAGCTTCAAAATAGCTCATATAACATTCATACAAATATTACACAAATGTGATCCAAAAATACCGATTAAGTAAATAAAACCACGCTGAAATCGTCGGTTAGACACTACTAAATATGCCTATCAAAGATCCCCACGCTTGAACCTTTACTCGTCCTCGAGTAAAACTCGAAGAACACAATAAAAATTAATAACAACCATCACTAGTCCAAAACGTACGGGAAAAACGTTACACTCACGGCCCTTCGCTCGCCTTCCTTCAAACTCCCTCGGGACAAGACAACATCACCAACAAGTCTTGCCAAGAATCGAATCATCATCACGACAAAAGGATATCAATAAATCAATAGAAGTTAATACCAAATTCTAACGCCCCTTATCGCTCCGATCCTAAAACGGATCACATGCACTACAAATGTCACTGGTGGTAAAAGATGTATACCACAATATTACCCAACCCGCACATGTGATGAATCCTAAACGCCTTTTAATCGCCAAATCAAAACAATTACACCCAATCGCATAAACAAGGTGCAATCACTCCACTTCGCACCGCGATTCTTCTCACCTTGGCCAACTATCCTAGCCTTCCGACCTTCTTTGTCACCCTTCTTATGACGCCAACACCAAGAAATGGAGAAAGTAGTAGTGATTTTTTTCCTAATTCTCTCATTTTGCCTAGAGCGTCCACCCTTGCGGATTTTCACTCTAGCTTTTCATTTTTTTTCCAACTCACACTACTCTCGTGGCACGCAACTCGATTTTTCTTTTTACCCGGAGCGCCCTTTCGGGTTTTCACTCCGTCCTCGGCCACATTTCCATTCTTTCCTAGGCGCCCTTTCCGGGTTTTCACCTAGCCGGGTATTTATTTCTTTTTATTCTCTTTTTTTTCATCAATTTTTTTCTTTCAAATTACAGCACAAAAGACGGTTACAAAGATGAGACTAATATATAAATCCCTCCCCACGCTTATTCCGAGCATTGTCCTCAATGTGAGATAAAGAACATAGATAAAACCAATAAACGGGGAGAAGGACCTCAACATCGATAAACAACCCATCACAATCACCTTAACGTCACATGACATTCACGAGTACCAAAGCATAGCTCGAAATTAGCACTCACACCTCCGTCTCACTAATAACCTCACTATCTCACTGCATCGTCTCCCTCAACTCCATAAAATCGCACAATACACTCATGGCACATGAATCACACAACTCGACATATAGACGAAATAGTTATTAGTCGATAACACGGAATCATCAGCACAGCTGAAAATTTAAGCACATTTGAAAACGAACCAAGCTACCCGTACCAAACCATACCAGTAAACCAACTCCAGTATAGTTAATACGGAGCACCAACCAACAAATTATCAGACATCCGCTAAAAATCAACACCAACTGTGAAACAAAAACTACCAACTGAATTGACCACCATCTTGACACAAATCAACCCACACTTTCAACTAACAGAGGACAATCTCACTTCAAGCCTGAATAAAGAGACAAAGCCAGAGAATCAATACCTAATTTGCGCGAGTCACTCGGAAACATTGAAGCTGACTAGCTCCCCAACCACGGCAGAACTCCGGTCGCTTTTTTTTTTGGCCCCCCAGCTGCACTCCGGCAGACCGAACAGTACCATAAAAGCAATTAATTTTGCAGACCAACGCCTGGACACTCCAATTGATCATGATTTTTCTTGAGAAAGCTCGAGAAACCACTGAATCTTAGAGACCACGGACTAACCAGCGACGATAGCTACCTGATGGTCCACCAACGGCGAACTGACCGGCTGCCTCACGGACAGACACATAGATGGACCGGCAGCAACAACCCACGCGACTAACTCCGACGCCTGAACACTCACCGGACCACCACCATTGACGACGCAGAAACGACCGACGACGACCGACGACGACGAACACGGACCAGCAGGAAGGAAGGGGGTGGAGATTAATGGGTTTAGATTTTGAAATTGATTTGGGGGAGAAGGGGAATTAGGGTTAGGAAATTGGGGGATAGGATTTAATTGGTTTAATTTGATTAGGAGAAGAAGAAGATTAGGGTTTTAGATTTTGGGGGAATTAGGAAGATGAAGAAAGATGAAGGGGAAAGATGAAGGGGGGTCGGGTATGTTGTTTTTAATTTTTGATTTTTTTTTAAAAAAAAATATTGAAAAACTGACCTGTAGGAGAAAGAGGCGTGCGAGTCGCATAGGTCCCACGCGACTCGCGCGGATGCCTGTAAATCTGTCCCTTTTTTCGCTGTTTCTTCAATTTTGCACCAGATTTTCGAGGGTCTCCATGCTAGTCGCCCAAGACCCATGCTAGTCACCCCATCTCCTGAAAAATCGATGTTCTTCTCCTATTAAAACATCAAAAGTTAGTAATAAAACTAAGTTTAAGAAAAACATACGATTAAGAAAACAACGAAATTAATACTACGACCTATGACCCATAAAACAAAATTTTACAATAAAAATCTACAAAGCGGGTTGCCTCCCGGAAGCGCTTTTATTTAAAGTCGTTCGCTCGACTGAGACGGAGGTTAGGTAGAAAACGTCATGTCCGAGAGCTTGCTTCTCCCGACACCCGATTCATTACTCCTTTCACGATTCAGCTTAAGCCTTATGCCGACTACATCTTTTACTTTTCCATTTTGAAATTGTAAGACCGTTAGACGCTTGCTTGAGCTCTTTCGAACCATCCATTGATCGAACCATGACCTCGTTTTACCTTTGTTCAACTCCACGTCCTTACGCGACTTCCAAAGAATGACACACTTGGGTACCTTAGAAGGAGATTCCTTCACATCTTTAAACAAAAATTCTTTGCTAGAAGGGGTAGACGAAATCGGTTTAGGAACCGATTTCACCGCCTCTTCTTGCGAGTTAGGAGATAAATGATTAAAAACATCAACACGACACAAGGTATTGTCTTTCAGGGAGTGAGAACTGGGCTTATTTATGTCGAATTTAACGACTCTACCCTCAAATTCCATGCTAAGTGAACCATTAGGGACATCGATTTTTGTTCCCGCGGTCTTTAAGAAAGGTCGTACTAGAATGATGTGAGTTGCGCTATCATCATGTTCCATGTCTAAAACATAAAAATCAGTCGGGAAGACCAATTTATCAACTTTAACTAGGACATTCTCTACAACTCCCTTAGGATAGACACTCGATCGATTCGCTAGTTGCACTACTTTCCCGGTTCCCTTCAAAGGACCAAGTCTAAGAGATTCGTAGATAGAAAAAGGGATGACATTAATCGAGGCTCCCAAATCTCACATAGACTTGTCAAACAAGGTATCTCCTATGGTGCAAGGTATAGTAAACATGTCCGGGTCGCCACATTTAGGGGGTAATTTATTTTGATAAATAGCCGACACATATTCACTAACCTTCCCTTTCTTAGTTCCCTTCAATTTGTTATTCCTTTTAATAGTACATAATTCTTTCAAGAATTTAGCATATTTAGGAATACTCTTTAAAAGATTAAGAAGGGGAATGTTTACCTCGCACTTTTCAAATACCTCGTAGATATCTTTGTCGTGCTCATAACGACGAGTGCGCTTGAGTGTCTCGGGAAAAGGAACATCCGGTTCCAACACCGGTGTAGAAGGAGTAATCAACTCCTTCTCTTGCACTTTCGGAGTTTCCTCACCTTCCTCGATCACTAGCTTCTCTTCTTGAACCATAACTTCTTTGGCCTTCCTCTTCGGCTTGTCGGCCTCCACCAATTGTCTCCCATTCCTTAAAGATACCGCACTCACGTTTTTCTTCGAAAGAATGGTTTGACTAGGTAGTTTCCCCGAATCTCGAGCCTCCAACCTACCAATGGCGGTCGCCATTTGGCCCATTTGAACTTCCAAATTTTGAATGCTAGCTTTGTTCTCCGTGTGATTTTGAAGAACCGTAGCTTGGAGATTGGACATTTTGACTCGTAACTGTAGCTTGATTAGCAACCAAAGCACATATCATATCTTCGGTGGACATTTGACTACTAGGTGGAGGCGGAGTAGGAACTCAATTAACAATACTAACAATTAATCAGTAAATCTTACTCAATTAACAATAATAACGATAGAATGAAGAAATCAAGTACTAGTTGCGCATCTAGCAATCAATAACAACATTCGTAGATTTAATAACATAGCAATTCACAATAATCAAGATTAATAATTAAAACATTCAAACTCACAATCGATTATCAAGTGCTTCAAAGACTTGAATCTAAGTAAAGGAAATTAGTTACACATACTTGAAATTGGAATATTAGGGTTCTTCAAAGTTTTCCTTTTCTTCCTTAATGTAACGTTAAACTGGAATAATAATATCATTGATTCTAAAAATCTCTACTAATAGTAGTCTAATACTAGTAAATAATTAAGGTAAGTCTATTACTTACCAAACTCTAATAATAAAATAAGGTAATATAATAATACTAATAAATAATAATAAGTAGCGCGAGATTGTCGAGACTGTCGGTTTCGTTGCTTCGTCTGGTCTTGTTCTTTTAGATCTTTGTCTTGGGCCCACCTTATCTTCGTATTTCATCTCATTCTCGACCCAAACCAAGGAACGAGTAATAACATGCTTTAAAATCCTCAAAATAGCTCATATAACATTCATACGAATACTACACAAATGTGATCCAAAATGCCGATTAAGTAAATAAAACCACGCTGAAATCGTCGGTTAAACACTACTAAATATGGCCTATCAGGCGCCCAAAAATGGCGTCTGGGAGGTCCCCTGGGCGCCCAAAACTGGCATTGTTATTGAATTAGGTTGTTGTTTTTACGAAAAATGTTTATATGTGACTCGTTCATTTGTATTTTTGCCATGTGGGTTTCGGTTTTAATGTTTGATGTTTACAAAAATTTAGGTTTTGATATATTTGACAAATTGTTTAATCAAAAAAATATTGGATCTTTAGCTACAAAATATCAATTTAGCTTAAAAAATAGCTAAAAAAGTTCAATTTAGGTGAAAAACTTGTAATCGTTATCTTTGCCTAAAATCGGCTACCCTTTGAAGGTTAATAGTTTACTATCTTCAGCTACAATCGGCTACCCAATTGAGATAACGATGAGTACTAATTTTTAAGGTTACTAGTGTTTACTAAAAAATTAGCCTTCCTTTGAAGGCTAATTTTAGCTAAAAAAACTAAGTAATCGACGACCCGCATCGAGATAACAAATCGTAGGTAACATTAATTGAAAGAAATTAGCTAAAAATGACAGTACTACTTTTAAATTTTAATATTACTATTAACAACTACTATATTTTCCTTTTATCATCGTGTGAAATTCAAAATATTTTTGAAACTAGTAAATGTTATCATGAGCTTAAATTAATATCAATTTAGGCGAGATTGAAAATAGGTAACAAAATAATTTGAAAATAATTTAGTTGAGAAGAATATACGTTATCATTAATTTGATTTTTCAAATAAATTTTATATATGAATTTCAACTCCCAATATCGGTTGTTCGAACACTGTTTCATTTACAAAATAGTACGAGAATGTGAAATTATTTTCTTATTATTATGAAAAAGTAACATAGTTTCATTTTATCACCGTGTCGAATTTATAAAATTAGATAGCTGATAAGGGGAAGAGTAGCCGAGTCGACGGTAGGATTGTCACTGCGTCCACTCGCGCTAAGGGTAGGCCGCGGCCGCCACCTACCGGCCCACCAGAGCCATCGTTTACCACGGAGCCACTGCAGACGACTGCTGCGTATAGGGAGGGTGGGTCTTCGTCTCAGGAGGGGACACAGTCTCCTGTTCAACGTTTCCGTATCGCGAGCGGTAACCGTGAGGGTTCGTCGGAGGGAGCCGAGAGCGGTGGTGTCCCCGAGAAATCTAGGTCGTTGTAGTCTGCCGACCTAGACATGGAGTTCGATGAGACGGAGAGACAACACGGTTTTCCGAACGACTTCGCAGAGCTTCACGCCGAGGAGAGCGAGCAGGAGACGGACACCGAGACATCGCGGAAGGGTAAGGCTGTTGTCTACAAGAAGGGGCCTGGAGGTACGTTCTAGGGGAGTGTAGGTCTTTCGGGCTCGAGCGCCCCCCGGCGTCCACAGAGCAACACTTCGTGGCGTCTGCAGGGACCTAGTCCCGGAGGTCCCATCGATCCATCGGTGATCCCGAGCTTTGGGGGTCATGTTGCGCGTTTTCTTTGGTCAGAGTCAGAGCACACACTGACTCTGTTGAAGACCTACATCCGTCTTAGGATTGTGAGGGAGTTGGAATCGTTCGACGTCCGACAGGAGGTAGTGGATGCTGTCCGACAGTCTGGCTTGATGCATCTACGGGCGTGCATTCTACACCATTTGGACGTATCGCTCATTACAACATTCGTCGAGAAGTGGCAGCCGGATACGAACACATTCCACATGCCATTCGGGGAGATAACTATTATGCTTCACGATGTCGCTAGGATCTTAGGGATCCCTACCGAGGGTGAGCCATGCGTGGTTCGTAATGCCACCGGGGGTCTAGCTGATAGGATGGCCGTTGTGGGGAACTTCTTCGGGATGAGTGATGCGCAGGTGAAGGCACCCACGGCTACCCAAGGCGGGAGGGCGGGCTCCCATTTACAGGGGCGGGGGGGGGGGGGGGTACTAGCGTGGGCCGTGCATGAGAAGATGTGCACTGGGACCCGGGAGCGCGCAGACTGTGCAGGGTTACTTGATCACGTTGCTGGGGGAGATTCTCTTCTTGGATTAGTCCAGTGATCGTATTCGTCCGTAAGTCTTCCCACTGACGAACAGCTTGGACTCGGTCGGTCATTTTGCGTGGAGGGCTGGTACGTTGGCGTACCTGTACAGGAATTTGGCGATGGCTTCGAGGGAGGGGTGCGCCACGATTGCCGGGTGTTTATCGTTGCTACAGGTCTGGATCTACGAGTATTTACCCGACTTTATGTCAGGGGCACCGATCCCGATTATGTTGACTTCTCCACATGCGACTGCTTGGGTAGGCGTCGGGAAACCAACGGCGCATGAGAGCAAGTTGTTGGCGTATCGACGTTCACTTGATCTACTGACAGCAGATCGGGTCACCTGGGAGCCTTTCGTGAGGAATGCTCACACGTCGCACCGTTCTACTACCTTCTACGGGACACTACGCTTTATGGACATTGTTGAGCCTTATCAGGCAGACCGGGTCATCAGACACTTAGGCTACGTCCAGATAGTACCCGAGTCGGTGCCTACGCCGGTTAGGGAGCATCGACAAAGGTACGGGGGTGGGGTGTATCTTGTTGAGTTCGGTGCGGGGTACGAGGATCACCCTTGGAGGAGTTTCAGGCTAGGGTTAGTCGCGCCGGCCCGAGGAGGCTACTCGCGGCCGATGGACTACCCGGGGGAAGTAGCTCAGGATTACCACGCTTGGTACACGAGAGTCTCTCATCCAAGGATCATACCACCATCCGTCGCTGAGGTGCAGGAGCAAGCGAGACTCGCTGGGGGATCACAGCAGGTATTACGTTTGTATTTTGGTGTGTAAAAATGTTTAATTGCGGGTTTATGTATATTAACCTCGTCCACTTTGTTTTAGGTCGCAGTTTCGTTGATGAAGCGCTTTTCTGCAGCTCAGCACTTTCTGGACGACCCAGAAGCCCGGCATGCGTACCTTGACCAGCTGTTGGAGTCGTTCCGTCCCGTCCTACCCCACCCGGGTGAGCGCCCACCCCGATCCCAGGGGAAACGAGGTCGACGTTGAGTGATTAACTTTTATGTGTAATTTGTTTATGTTTGGAGTGTTGTGGATTTCATGTCTTCCTGAATATTCGTTTCTTTTTATGTTTCGGATGATTTGGACATTTGTTTGTTTCTAATTAGTGAGATTGGATTTTCGTTACGAGATTTGCAGTCGCCCCAATAACAGGAGCAACGCGCATGCTTACCAAAATCGAAAATAATTTCGCGAGTACCTAAGAAAAAATTACAAATAAATACAATACTAGTCTTGTGGACATGACATAGGTCCACCCCGACGAGGCCACGGGCGGGTTTGGGGAGGCGAATGAATCTCCATATGAGATGGTCAAATTGAAATTTAAATCGAAGTAGGAGTCGCCACCGAACTTTGTGGGAGTTCGGGCCCGTTCGAACCCACTCTATGTCGTAGTGGGCCGTGTACAAAGTACGGCCCATTTCCGATGTCAGAGCTTTTTGGGTTCGTCCCTTTGCATTACGATACCGATACCGACATTATCGGATATCGTGTATTGAATGACTCTCGTTGCCAATGGATTCGGACATCCGGAAACCATGGTTCTGAGTAAGGGGTGAGGGTACGTGTTGGGAAGTTCACTAAGAACACCCAACCCCGCCCGCACTTAGCGGCCTTTACTAAGATATTGTTCGTTTTTGGTGTACACGCGTTAGTTCGACGGTTGAATGATATGCAAACATTATTTTCCCTAAGCATGTGAGAAAAATTAAATGGGTTGCTAAGTCGTTTTGATGCATCTTAAACTAATAACGTCAAAGTTATATTTAGCATGTGAAATTCGTTTTAGTCTAATAAAACAAAAGATGAAAATAAATTGCTACAAACACGAGCAAACAAGTTAGTAACGATTGAATAAATCGAATAAAGATGTAAATACGATGATATGCATGATTTTTTGCAAAAGGTTTATGACACGTGATGGATTAACACGTGTTGACTGCGGTCGAAAAATATTTGTCGAAAAATCTGAAAATATACCAAGAAAACCGTTGTTTTGTGTTAAAAAAACGATGCTGGAAAAATCGGAAAACGAGAAAAATATGTCGCGGTTTACAGCAGCCCGCGCGACTCGCCCGGGAGAGGCGCGACTCGCGCGGGTGGCTGTCTCGGGTTCGCTTTTTTCGAAAATCGTTAATTTTTGATAAATCGCGTATAAATATGGATTAATTTACACTTGATTTATATTTTCGATATTCGTCGTATTCGATATTCGATTATGAAATCGATATCAAATATTCGGAATGATTTTTAGAAAAGGTTTTTATAAAATCGTTTTGAAAAGGAATTAAACGAAAAGAAAAGAATGTTAATTCTCTCCGCGTTAAAATCGTCGTATTTTGTTTAAAAAAAGTATGTGACGATTTTTAGCATCAACGAGATTTAATTTAGTTCTTGTTAGATACGATATTCGACTAAAGAGTCGATATCATATTTTAAGAACGTTGTTTAATATGAAAATAATTTGTAGTATCGATATTATAGAAAAATAGATAATGCGACGACGACCCATAAAAAACGAGAGGAAGAGAAAGAGAAAGAAGAAGACGGGATTGATTTTACACCCACAACCTACGTGCTTTGTTTTCTCGGAAAAAGGCTCATCGGGAAGTGGCTTAGGCACGTGAGCTTCGAGATGATGTGGGTGAGTTAGGGTGTCGGTTTTTGGTCGTGTAGGCTAGCGGGTTCGGCCGGCTACTCGGGGACGGATTCGTCGGGTTGTCGGTATTTTGATGCTATTTTTGGATGTATGTCGTAGATGAGTAATGTATGGGAATAATTGATTGATAATTCGTAGCTTTGAATAATTGATGGGTAATTGATAGATGTATTGTAGATGATTTATTTGTGTGACCGGAGGGTCCTATTTATAGGTGAAATCCTTGATAGGAGTTAGGAGAAGTACTCTTGCTTAGGTGACAAGAAATACCGGTTTGGATAGGAAACGTAAGAGTTTGAAGGAAACGAGAGTCCCGTTTCTTGGTGCGGAAGCCCATTATCTCGACTGAAGGGGGAGTTGGCCGAGTATTTTGATGCTCGGTCGGTAAATCGATTTGGTTTTCGGATAGAATTCCTACTTGAGATCGAATTCTATCCTTGAATGGATTTATTTACTATTTTCGGGGCTGATATTTTGTAGTATTTGAGTCCAAACCGAACGTGTGGTGTCACGGCTGGTCCGTGTATCTCGGGGAAAAATATCTTTGACCGAGTTTGACTCGGTCGCTAAAAGACGGTTTTGCCCCTGGTGCCGGATTCGACCCAAATTAGTCTTATTTGACTCGAAACGACCTACTGGGCCTGGATTTGAGGTTGGTTTAGTAAGATTTGTACTCCGTAATAAGTCCAAGCCAAATGCCAATGATTTTGAGCCCATATCTGAGTCCATTAAAGCATGTTCGCGTCCGATCATCATCGGGTGTTTGGCGGGAACTACTATAGACACCTGGCGGTAATGTGGGTGTCTACAGGTCTAAAAGTTGTACATAATACACGACAAGACTGATCTAATATTTATACTCATTGGGATCACGACAATATTTATACAATACTGGTCTAAAAGGTAAAAGGGTTGTTCACACCACCTGGCGCATTCGGATCAATCTGAACCCTCGGAAAGTACTCATTCCACTCAGTGACCCACCTGTCGCGACGATCCTGGAAAATGGAAGGATAATGTACCGTAGTACCGTCCTGAGCGCCTTCCCAAAGGAAATGTGTAGGAGGCATCGGGCAATCGTCTGACATTCTTAACCTGAGCCAGTGACCTCCCCCCGTGTTCAACGTGCATTATCCACATTATTACGCCGAACGGGACATGGTTACCTGGCATGCCCCGCAATGGGTAGTAGGTACAACAGTCGAGGGATTGGGATACTCGACATATAATCCAGTTGTTTATTGTGGCAAAACAGTATAAATCGCAGTCGTGGAGATAATGCTCCTTGCCTACCGGGTGGGGGGTCGTCGTACCTACACGACGCATGGTGCCTTCTCGACCTTCGTCATCGTAGGACAAGTACACATTGTCGTACATGGGGGACTGGATGTGCTCCCACAACACCATTCTTTGGCGAATAAAACTGGACTGGTCACCGTATACCGCATGAGCCATGAGACGGAATCCGCAGTGACCGTCCCCAATAACATCTATCCAGTTGACGAGGTACGGACACATGAAACCGAAAAGATCGCGAATGTACCGGAAGGGCCTCCTCATGTAGTTCAGCTCCAGAGGTGCGTTCGGTAGCCCTTGCCATGTGCTCGTAGTGGACTGGCTGGCAGTCAGTGTGGGTGGTTCGGTGCTCCGGGTCGACCGACTGCTCCCTGGCCTTGACGTGCGCGCAGTCCTGGCCGACTTACTCGGGGTGGCTCCCGTGTCGGTGGTGTCGTACCTCCTCCTCGCATGTTCGACTCCGATAAGCATACTCCATGTCCCCGATGATTTTCTGGGGTTCGGATTCGGAGAATTATCAAGTAGAGCTGATTTCTCGGGACGTAATGCTAAATTCAGCACATCAATGTAATGTCGCCATATACTTGGATCGCTCTGACGTATTTCCTCAATCAACCCGTCAAGCTGAAATCTGCCGTTGACGGGCATAGCTTCCTCCCCGGCGAAGTCGAGCGTCCTCCTAAACACATGCACGTCGGTCAATTGCACTACGGAATTCCGCGCCATCAACCCGGCAAGTTCACATGCGCACGGCAAACCCTTGGACGTCTTCAATACACACCGGCAGTCATCAAAAACCCGGTCGACCAACTCGTGCATCCTAGTCAGTTCCCCAGTCAGCAAGTTCAACGCCTTATGACTTACCCGGAGTCTCAAGCTCATGAAAATCGGGGGTAGAGTAGTTGATCGCTTCCTGCGGGACGTCTCCAACTTCTTCCGCAGCTTCGACTACTGACGACCAATTAGAATGTCAATCCTATCAAACAACCGATCTAAGGAAGCTGTCAACGTGCCAAGAGCCTTCTTCAAAGCCGCATGTGCAGATTCGACGATGGATGTGGTGGTGTTGACGAAGTCGAGGTATCGATCAGTGTACGCGTGATTCCATTGGCTGTAATTACGCCAAACGTTACCAATGTAATGAGGAATTCCTGACAGCCTCCACTTCAACTTCATGTCGTTCCATTTTCTTTGGAGGTCCGCGAGACTTGTAGAATACAGGAAAGGGTACCACACTGCATGCATGAAGGTCGCTACTCGGTCTTTCTGACCCTCAAACCTCTCCAAGGCACGTTTTTCCACACAGTTAGATATGTGCCACGTGCAGAGCAGATTTTGGGTCTGCGGAGCCGGAAAGACATTCGATACTGCCGCCATCAACGCCTGAGCCTTATCCGTCACAATCACATTCGGTGCCCGGTCCCCAATGAGCAGCTTCAACTTATCAATCACCCAAGTATAGAACAACGTGTCCTCATGTCGAAGTAGGGCGTAGGCTATCAGAAAAGGTTTTCCAACGGGTGGCACCCCGACCATCTCCACTAACCTCATATCGTACGTGTTCGTCTTGTAGGTCGCATCGATAGTGACTACGTAAGACCACGTACGAAACAGTTTCACGGACTTGAGGTGAGCCATGAATATACGTTCCACGACACTCGTAATCTCGTTCTCGAAAAAGAAGTGGACGTAGAGAGCCCGACGCGCTAGTACCATCATCTGCTCGATGGCATTACGACCTTCCCTTGCCTTCGCCCCCATATTTTATATCGTCTCGGTCGAGGGGCGTGGTTTCTCCGGATTTCTCTGCTGAAGGCCCTCGTGTATTTGGGCTGGTGTCAAATGGTTCTGAAGACCGTTCAGGACGTACTCTTTCTCGGCCTCATCAAGGGCGGCTAGACGTCTGTGCCCGTCATCGTGAACCCGTAACGGGTGGTTGTGCGTGCCACATGGACCGATAGCTAAAATCCATCGTTCCCTGTCTAAGCTCTCGCACACCTTCACCCAAAAATTACAACCGATCTTCTGAGAATTCTTGGAACCTACTCCCAGTTTTCTATTACGATTGCATTTGAAGTAATTCTGACCAAGACGGTTCGGGTTCACATTACTCTGCGTTTTGTTGCTCGCTTTCACCAAAGTGAACCCAAGAGCCAAAGTTATCTCGTTAGCGTAGTTGAATGCTAGATTCGAACTACCGAACGCTGGCCCAAAAATAAAACAAACGCGATGGTCAATACCGTCGCCACCATAGTCCTCCTGATACACCGACAAAATATTACAGGTTAGTTACAGAACAGACGATCAGCAAATTTCCCTATTTTAAACTTACAAACTGAAGTGCGTCAACAAAATGTAACTACTAATGTAGAAACTAAACATAGTTTGGCGTCCAACGAGTATGATTTTATTTAGTATTTTCCGCAAAAATGAACGATGAAAACGAATATAACTCCACTAACGAACGATGGAAACGAATATAACTACAATAATGAACGATGAAAAGAAATATAACTCAAATTTTTATACTCATAATAATATCAAACATTCAAAATAAGAAACATTTTAAAGGCGGGTTTTGTTTTCTCTGACCTAAAAAAAACGTCTCATCTTCAGAGAAACCCGACTTTCGTACATAAGAATACTCCACTAACGAACGTGCCAGTGACACAAAATCTAAAATTTCATTAACATTTCGTATAATAATAATTCAAAACATCTAAACACCCTAGTCATGAAATAAATCGATACAGATATCGTAACGCATTTATGAAATTAAAATTTTGTATAATTTAATAATTTCGTATACAAACAATACGGATACTAAACATCTAAACATTTAGTCATGAATTTCATAATAATAATTCTAATAATATTCATAATAATCCTAATCATATAAACATTTCGTATAATTTCATGATAATAATTCTAAATAACGACACCCGAGTCAGGATATAAACATTTATCGAAAAACAAAAAAAACGATACGGATATCGTAACGCATAACGTAAAACAAAAACTTAAAAAAAAACTCAAAAACAGGCACAGGCGCTAAAAACTGGCGCCCAAAACTGGCGCCATGAGACCCCCCAGGCGCCAGTTTCTGGCGCCCATGACCATTTTCCGCGCTCCAACTCTATTTCAACAATAACGAAAATGGATCATAACATCGATTTCAACAAGAAATCGAGCACGCAAACGACATGTTACACAACAAAATGTGATTTCTTACGCTAAACTAACACACATTCCTCACAAATTATAATCAAAAGAGAGAAAAAGAAGGAGAGATAATATAATAAAAAATGTACTAACCGCAGGTCGATCCATTTTGGGGGAAGTCGGGTCTCTAGAAAAATCGAATTTCTCGGAAAAAAAAAACGGTTTTTTTAGTGAGAAAAAATAATATTAAATGTGGTGAGTGGGTTGTGAGTGGGATGTAAGTGGATATATATAATACCCACAAAATAATAACATAATAACGGAACGGTTTGAAAAATTAAAAACCGCTTCATTAACGAGTTTCATTAACTAATCTAATTTCTAAAATTACATTACATTAGTTAACTAATCCAATTAAGGCAAGGGCAAGATCGTCTTTTACATTAAAAAGTGTCGACGACCAAAAACAACCCTCATGATCTTCATGCCATTGATATGATGTTTCTCATAATTCGCCACGTAAAACTGTTTTTTAGAGAATTAGAGAAGTATATGGTGATTAAAAATGATCTACATGTGAAAACATTAAAGTTATGTGAGCTTGTTATTTTAGTTTGCTTATGTACTTTCGAGTCCTAAAAAAAAAAGACACTAAATAAGAAAGTCCTCCTTAACAAAGCTCCTCCCATTCAAATAAATGTTTATATGTTTCACAACTTTTAAAAAGAGAAGTAAAAAGTAAGTATATAATCAAAATATTTATGTATCCATTTAAGTCAAAGTGAATAAAGAGTAATGACATTTTGTATAAATAGATGAAAAATAAGAGTATACACTGTACTATGGTAAACATACAGCTAGTCTCTTGTAACGGACTATCCTTCGTATCATTCTTACGGGTTAAATATTTCTCGTAGTACTCATTTAACTCGATGATGGTAAAACATTTTTTCTAAGGAATATGATTGCTTTATTTTATACGGAGTATTTTTTTGTCTTTTATTCTATTAAAGGGATTAGTACTTCACCTATTATCCTCCGTAATATAATGATGGATACCTCCGCCGCAAACAATAATTTATGTAAAGTAAAAGACTTTACCAAAAAGAGATGAAGACCTTGATTTGAAGACCCGTTTATATAGTAAGTGTAAAACTTTGTTTCGATAGGCCAAGATGAAGTATATAAAACACACGACCTCTTCCAAAACGGAGTTATATATGTCGTAAACTTATAAGTGGTCTATTTAAAAATGAGGGAGAGGAGAGGAGTCAAAAATATCGACTTTGATCATCCCATGCTATCTTACAAGCCCCCCCTTTATTGAAGCTAATAAGGATTATGTATTCCTCTCTAATTTAATTTCCCTCGTCTCTTTCTCTCGCTCTAACCTTGCTTCCTTTACTTTAAGTAGCTACTTAAGTACACCCACACCCACACCCACACCCACACCCACACACCCCCCTCTCTCTCCCTCTCCATCCCTGAATTACACTACTTCTGTTTCATTCATTCCATCTAGCTCTCACAATAAAATACCTCACCTCGCTCCGCTAAACTAATTAACTCCCCTCATTCTTCTTCACTATATATAATCTACTCCCTATATATATTTATATACAATTCACTTGCGTGCTTCCATTATTTATTTTCCAACAATAATTAGTAGTAGTTGTTGTGTTCAATTCCTGGCAGGTACGTACGTAATTACTCGTATATCTTTAATACGGACTACTAATTTAATTTGTATGTTGATCGATTGATTTCCCCTATTATATATATATTACCGATACCAAGAAGACGGGCTGGCTACGACACTACCATCATATAACGCTATCTCATTCATTTCTGGTAATTAATTAGCAGGTACGTACGTACGTACGAGTGTAGTAGATACATACGTGATGGAAGTGTCCAAGGAAAAGGGTGATCAACAAGTAGTAGTCGTGACTGCTGCCCTTGTAACGTCGTCGCCCACTAATCCAAACCACCTCGCCCTTCTTGATGATCAGGTTTACATTATTTTGTTACTCACGTTTTTCATCACCTCTGCCTTGTTAACCCCTCCTTATCCTACACTTCATTCGTTCTTACTCACGTTTTTCGCATACCATCATATTATATACTCCGTATTTATATTAGTATACATTTTAGTGTAAGACGGTCCATTTTACGGAAGAAAAAAACATTTGATTAAAATAAGGCCTGTATTCACTCTAGCTAGGAATTATTACTGTACAGTTTAGCATACATTTAGTTGACTTGGAATAAACAATGTGCCATCACATGAGGCCTGATAGATACCATACATTTTGAGTTAGCCCTTTGAAATCGTGTTTTATGGTTATCATTCATTCTTCTTTGCGGCGGGATAAGATAAGTACGATTAAGAAAACGTAATGCGTAAGGAATATAATGGTAAATTATCGTCTTTATACTAGGTAGCATCGACACGGACACATACATGTATCCGACAAATGACAGCGCTCTAAATTTTGTAGGATACGGACACAACAGAAAAAAAAAAAACCTTACATATATTTTAAAAAAAGTGTATTTGAAGATTTTTATACCTAAAATAAAGGTTTGGTTGCTTGCAATATCGCAATTGTCATAAAATAACAAAACAAAAAATTAAGGTCTTATAAACTCAAATTTAATTTCAAATTATAAAAACTAAAATAGTTGTACGGTAATATTATAGTTAGATAATTAAGTAGTTAATCTAATAATTAAGTGTTTATAACATGAAGTAGCCGATATCGACATAGATGATTTATTGGCGGCTGTATATGTTTTACCATGTTCGGAATTAGAGGGGCTCGTAGTATTAGTGTACTAGGGGCAACAAATGCTAGTGGACTTATTAGTAGTAACTGAGTGTATTATTATCATGAATCTACTTAGTTATATCCGGTAACTACGCTCTTTATTCCCTTTTTAAATGACTTTATTAGAAGTGTAATTAATTTTTACGTGAAGCTTTTTATTCTTTCCAATTTTTTTTCGATTCGTATCAATTAAGTTCATCTTTATTTTGTATAGTTAGCTTAAATTTAACTTACTTAATTCATATGAATTGCATTGAACTCCATTAATAGGGCTAGTGTCTACTTCTCTTTAGACTAAAAAAATATACCCTCGCATCTATGGCTCTATGTATTTAATAATAAACCATTTGTTAGAAGTCACGTAAAATCAAGATTTTCGAGTTTGGAATATAAACCATGAAGTTGTGTATTTTTTTCCGAATATTTATTTGGAAATTCATAAATTTGCTTTGCATGGGTTTAAAACTATTGACCGTGAAATTGGCAATAATAAAACCATAGAAGTAGCTTTGTGAGCTGCACAAATCAATCAACACTGACTATTAAGAAAAATCATCTTGTGTCGATCTGTATTATACTGAACCGTCTTATGATAAGTTTAATTATGTTTAATCTAACTTGATTATCGGAATTGGAAGAAGATGATTAATCCGTAGGAAAGAAGGAATGTAACAGTAGTGGATCGCAATTGTTGAATTGAATGCTGGATTTATTGTTAAATAATAAAAGAAATGGAACCCACAAAACGCACGCTTGTTGAGTTGTTGTATGTAAATATGTATATGTAATATTGTATGATATCCTTCCTCGGCCTTCTCCGTATCTTCTTTCGCTCATTATATTATATATATATTCAAAATAATAAACACATGGAAACATCTTTAATCTTTTAGCAACCATGCGTTGATTTCATCGTCCCTCCCTTTCTTTTTCATGTAATTCAACTCTTCCTACTGATGCAACATAATTACCCTACCTTTTCCTGTCTTTGTCTGATTGTTAAAGCAGAGATATCCCATGTTCGATCCTCTCTTTGTTATGTGCTGAGGTCTCTTCTCATGTGTATAAGGGAGCATTGTCCACATCGGTCATCGGTAGAAATCGTAGAATTAGGATGAGGAAACTAGTTTATAAACTAGTAGACTACTCCTCTTATAGACTAGTTTTGGAAACATAAAGATAGATTAAGAATAATATACTCCAATATCTAGGATCTTAGTATCTTAGTTAAGGTACACTATGCCTCTGCCTTATACTCTACTGTAAATATGATGTATATATTCAAAAAGATACAAGAATGACGTTCAATAATACAAACTCTTTATATAAACAACATACTAAGATACCGTATATACCGTAATACGTATGCATCTAACCTAGAGACCTGGCTAAGGTTTCTATCACCTCAAATTGACCTACTACGTTACTCTGTGTTACCTACCTACTTAGCTTGGATAGATTATGAAATACTAGGTGTAATTAAGTAAGATTGTGTTCTCTTAAATTGGTAATTATGTGGGACATTAAACATTGTTTTCATTTTCCCCAAAAAAGACAACAAGTAGCTAGAGGTGTTTTTTGAATGACGAAACTAACTCTCATGCTTGCTTAATCACACTGAAGTAGGGAGTATATCATTCCGGCCTTCTTACTTTTTGAGTTTTTGACACTCATAAAAGCTTCTTTTATTATACCCTTCTCACATTCCACGCCTTCCATGCAATGCATCACTAACCAACCACCTACCAGAATTTACTGAAAAAAGATGACCAAAATATGCGTCATTGAAAGCTAAAGCAACTAACCTTTTCTCAATTGCAAAATAGAGTGTGGGTCCATGTTAATATTTGATTGGACGGAAGATAATACTTCTTCTAATTTTCTATCTTCTTTCTATTCCAAAATGGCACAAGTATTTTTGGTTGGGTTAAAATAATGAAAAAAAAAGAGGTATGAATTGTTAATGAAAGTAATGAAAAATAATGAAATTAGTGTATAAATAGATTAAAATAATGAAAAAGTACAAACAAATAAGGAAATAAATAAATTTCTGTCTTGGCTGACAGAAAAAAAAAAATTAAATGGGAAAAGGATAGAAATTTGGATGGTAATGGAAAGATGATAGAAAGTTGGAGGAAGTATTTTATTTTAGTACGTCTCAATCATTTGTTTTTTTTTTTCTATATTGAGATTGTTTTTTGTGGATAATTTGATCATCAAAGTCACGAAAGTCCATTTCTCATCCAATAACATCAACAGCAAATGGTCACCTCCTCAATCCCTCCCCTTGAACTGTGCTCGAAATAAAATTAAAGGTAAATGAGTGATTGGAATGGAGTGACTAGTGAGTAGTCTTTAGCATATACGGAGTAACATTGTGTGTATTAAATTTTACGTCTCAAAAAGAAAGTGACAAAAATGTGAGGATTACACATCCGTATGCACTCAGGGGCGGACCTAGGGGGACCCCCCGGGCCCCCCCAGCCCAGTTCGAAATAATTAAGTTTTAATAATGGGATATGCCATTGTGTTGGTGGTGGTGCAATGGTTTAGTCCTTTGTCATTTAAGCTTGTTAGAGTTGCTGGAGAGGGGACTCGAACCCGGGTCATTTGCATCAAATATTGATCACATAACCAACCTCACAACCTCATACTTGATGCATTATATCAATGAAAGAATAGTCTTATACTTTTTAATTAAACAATTTATCAAAACTTTCATTCTTTTTCTCATAGATTTTAACAACACTTTACAAATATTTGATTTAATATTTTGTTAGATATGATAATTGTTTCATTTAATTTTGTAATGATTTTAATAATCATGTCATAAAAATATGATTTAAAATATATATATAAACATATACGGAGTATTTTTCAAACAATTGGAGCAATAAATAAATATTTTTATGGTTGCTATGGAGTATTAAAGAATATTTAATCAAAATTTTATATTAATTGGATTATGACCATAAATATTTAAGTTAAAATTGGATATGTCATTTAGGATCATTTTCGGGTCGCACGACTCGCATTGTTTTTTTATAGATGTCGTTGTTAAAAAAAATATTGTGCCCCCCCTACTGAGGAAATCCTAGGTCCGCCACTGTATGCACTCTTACACGTTGAATAGTCACACATTCTTCTTTGTGATGGATTAAACATCACTCACATCACATGTATAGATAAAGATTAGTCATTTGCTACTTTCAAGACATTTAATTTTTGTATTATTTTCTTATATATGATATGATATGATATTTGATCGGTCATAAATTTGTAACGGATAAGATCATTTAGAAGCAGAAGCGTGTGATGGGAATGGGGCCGGGTGGGAGAGTGATAATTGTTGGTAGAGAAGCAATTGGAGTTTGATCCCAAGAATTCCGGGGCAGGAATAGGATGGAGTGACTTTGGGGAACACATGTGTTGATGCTGGGCCATAAATAAGAAGCTTCTTTGGGCCCTTCCTTTGGATCAATTGCAATCACGCATGCGCAGCCCCCCCAACTCCCCAATCCTCTACAACTTGCTACTTCCCTTTTACTCCTACTTTTCAATGCTTTTGCCACACGGGACGGGAATGGGATCATCTCCTTACTAATGATAATAATAACACTAAATTAGACACACATGCTCACATACATATAATTAATCACTAGGGGTGTGCAAAATCCGGGTCGGACCGGAAAAATGGACCGGACCGGACCGGAATCTACGGGCCCGGATCCGGAATAAAAAATTCCGGTCCGGTCTCCGGGCCATCATTTTGGGCGATTCCGGGTTCCGGTCCGGTCCGGTCCTGACCCGGTATTTTCCGGTCCGGACCGGTTTGGACCGGAAAACCCGGAATTATGCTTATTTCTTAAAAATTCCGGGTTTTCCGGTCCAAACCGGGCCAACCGGTCCAACCGGGTCGGAATTTTGGACCGGAATTCCCAAAAAAATTGAAAATTCCGGGCCAACCGGTCCGGTCCGGGTCGGACCCGGTATTTTTCCGGACCGGTCCAGGGTCAATATTTTGGTTTCCGGTCCGGGTCCAGGGTCATAAAATTTGACGATTCCGGATCCGGGTCCAACCGGGTCCGGTCCGGGTCGGACCGGGTCGGCCCGGTTGCACAGCCCTAATAATCACTACAGGACTCCATGTAGCATTGTAATACTCCCTCCGATTCTTACAATTCGTAACATCTATATAATAATATTAAAAGTCAAGATGAGCCTCTTTTGAGTGCCACATGGCACAAGCTAACAATTTCACAATCACTATTTGCTTATCTTATAAGCTAGGAAATAAATTCATGCATTTTTAATGTTACTTCAATCCATGCATTTTGTTAAAAATCCAAATGATTTAATTTATTTTGTTAAAATTTAGTCACAATTTTTTTTCATCTTCCCCTCATAAATTCGGGTGGGTATGAGCTTTATAGGACACACAACAACTCGGATATTTATATGTCTCCATTTTTTCCATTTTAATTTCTTTGGTGCCTGCTTTATTCAAGACAAATTTGACGGTTAAAGTAAATGATTCATGTTAGCCGATCACAAATCATTTTGTGACTATATTTGGATTGAGTATTAAAAAAATAATTCATTTTGTTGGAAGATGATTTGCTATTGATCTTTAACGAAAATGATAAGTACTAAGCAAGTTGAGTTTTATAAGGTCGGAATAATAATATGTACATAATCATTAATCTTCGTATGCTTTGAACTTTAAGGTGATTTATTTTGAAATACGTAATCTATGTAAATTAAACTTTCAAAATAGAAGTATAACAACTATATATGTGTATACAATTGTGAGTTTTAGATAGCTCACATCTTATCAACTATGATGATCAATATTCATTTGCATGGAGGTGCACACAACTTTTAAAAGATTAAATAAAATGTTGTCTCTGATGTCTTTTTTAGACAATTTGTTTTAATGGAATTTGTGTTTTTGTATCATTGTCTTTATTTGTTTTTGCCAAAATAAATTTATCTGTTTAGTTATCTCTAACATGCTACTCTAGATGACCACCTCAGTAATTTTATATTATGTTAAAAAAACTATCGATAATCGTACCAATACTCCATGCACCAGTCATCCACCCTACCCATGTCATATTCGACTATTATTATTATATACCTTAATAATCACTTCGTTTAATTTATTTATTTAACTTTTATATTTTTTATAGTTTTAATGAGTAATGATGAAATGACTTTTTTGTTAAAGAGAAAATACAACCTAATATTTAAACAACTCCGCGAATATCGCGGGCAACAAAACTAGTTGGATTATAATACTCCTCACAAGGAGTATAGTATATGTAATAAATTAGAGTATAATAAATTCATCACTCATTACAACTTACAACTACTTACTTACTTAACTAAATACAGTCCGTCACAATAAAAACTACGGAGTAGTACCTATTTTTGCTTTGGAGTAGTAAGTCACTCAATAGTTATCTATTTTCATTTTTTGTACGAGTAAGTTTTAATGGATTATTGTTCATGTGTGTAAAGTGGGATGATGTGTGCTTTATATGGTCCAAAATCACTCTCCTTTCCTTCCTTGATCTTTATACCTAATGCAATCGAAAAAAATTGAATGAAATAGATGGAGTAATCCATTAAAGGTTAGACAATTCTAGGTAATATCATTGACGCATAGCAACAATAGCCACAAAAGTGACTCATATATAAGTTATAACGAAATTGTGTTTTTGAGATGAAAGTGATGTGCAGAAGAAAATTGATTAAAGACGTGAATTAATGCACAAGGTGGCAATTGCCAATTGGTCACTGTTATGGAATGGTTCATAATGGGATACAAATTGTGTCTACTTTTGGGTTGGCTAGAGGTGATGTTAAGTTTGTCGGGTTAAATAAAAAACAGGCAATATTTCAAGTCTGATTTCATGCAAGTATCAGACTATCTGTGCATAAGGGTGTTGTTTAATGGTTAAAACTTGTGGTAATTAGTGCAAGAATCTCATGTTCAAGTCCCTACAAGCGTGAACTTGTGGGAGTTGTATGCTTGAGACTATAACTCCTCATTCATCAAAAAAAAAATATTATCAGAGTACCAGCGATTATCAATTTAGAAGTGAGGTTAAAAACACACCGTGTATCCCCCTATCTACTAAAAGAATAGGGATTACTAGAAATACGATGACATGTGTTCATCCTATTCCCGCTCAAATCACATTGCTAGCTAAAATAAGTTATAATATTCTAATCACGGAAACTTCAACAAAACAACTATGAGAATAACAATTCTCAAAATATTTTCCGCCTAAGTTTTAAACTCTTAATTAATATTTTATTACTTCGTACTATAGTTATTGGTATGAGTAAATAAGGAAATAATCAAACTCAATCAATAATTATGTGGCTAACAATTATGTTGGTATTTTCTTATAGAAATACACATTTTATTATAAGTACGGAGTAGTTTTGTTATAGTTAATTCCAATTTACTTTAGTGAGTTTATTTCAAATTATTTTCTCAAATTAAAATATAAGAATAAAAAATATGAAAAAATAATGAAATTAAATTTGAATTTATTTTGTATAAATAATCAATAAGAATAAAAGTTAAACTTCTAAATATACCGTGCTGGGCACGGGGTCTATACTAGTTATGGAGTAATTAATTGCTCCGTAATTACTGGGAATATATATTACTCCTTCCGTTTTTTTATATACTCTCTCTCTTTTTTTTTTTTTTTTTCTATAAGTCATTCTCACTTTTGAGACATTTCTTTTTCTCTTCGATATTTCTCATACTATAAAAATAAATATTATGAAATGTATACTCATTTGAAAGTTCTTTTCGTATGAAATTTTCATTCTTAAAAATTTTGAACTAATATATTTACATAAAAATTAAAGTCAAAAACTTCTCTTAAGAAATCAAAACATTATATATACTACTGTAATAGTTTGATACGAAGGGAGTATGACGTTTTGGTTTATCAAGGCGTGGGCGTGTGAGTAGGATGGAAGTAGTAAAATCCCAAACATTGTGTTCCTGGAATTGAATTTGGTTAAACTTTTTTGAGATGGATCAAAATTTTTCAGACTCGTTGATCTTGATCTACAGACCCATTCCCAGCCGATTATTATGCACTCATTTTAGTAGGCATTCATGATTCATTAACCCCTCTCTCTTGGGAGAAAATTTGCAAGGAAACTGAAGTCACCTACCTACTACTGCTACTGCTACTGCTACTGCTGCTGCTACTACTGCTTTGGTAGTGGAGTAGTATTATCTTACCACTGATTAATTTATTCTTTCTTTTCTCAAAACAACAAGAACAAAATCAGATACTCTCATATACTCATATTCCTCCTGCATTTCATGGTTTGTTATCTTTACTTGCGTTTCTCTTTTCTATCTTTATTACCCTTTTTGCCTACCTCATTCATAACTGCTCACCCTAAGGAGAAGGTGAAGGTGAAGGAGAAGGAGAAACTACTTTACACTCCTCATTTGATTTCTACTCCTACTTGTTTTTTCGTTGAAATTCAAGTGTTTCTTCATCTGGGTATGTGTTTGTTTTTTTCACAATTATTCGAGTCGTAATTTTGTGTTTTGGTCAGTGTAATTACTCACTTAATTGTGTTTATTTATGTGTTTATGCTGCTAAATATGGACTGCAATTTGATGATGAATTTCTTCATCTGGGTTTCTGTTTGTGAGCTACTGTACAAATGTTACTGTTTTGTCTTAGTATTGCAACTAGGTGTGTTTAAGTAGTTAGCTGAGAATTAAGTCATGTGTATTTGCTTAATGTGCTGAAAGATGTTGGTTTTTAGAATGTAGTGATTGATGGCAACAGTTGAAGAAGCTAAATACTGCGTGCGTGTGTGTGTTTATGAATGTGCAGAAACTTAGGCATACGGCTAATAATAGGCAAGCTTCAGTTGAGATGGGGCAACTCAATGGAGCTGAATATGTCACTATCACCGAAGATCCGCCTTCCCCTACGGCTGCTAAATTTAAAAAGATTTCGGTACTGCCCCTTGTTTTCCTCATCTTCTATGAGGTTTCTGGTGGGCCCTTTGGAGTTGAGGATAGTGTCGGGGCAGCAGGGCCTCTCCTCGCTCTTGCCGGCTTCTTAGTATTTCCCTTCATATGGAGTGTGCCCGAAGCTCTTATTACTGCGGAGATGGGGACCATGTTTCCGGAAAATGGGGGTTATGTGGTTTGGGTATCGGCTGCGTTGGGAGAGTACTGGGGTTTTCAGCAAGGTTGGATGAAATGGCTTAGCGGTGTCATTGATAATGCATTGTACCCGGTTCTATTTCTTGATTACTTAAAGTCGGTCGTTCCCATGGTTGGTCAGGGCTATCCACGGATTTTATCGGTTCTGGCTTTGACATTTGCTCTCACCTATATGAATTACAGGGGTATGACCATTGTCGGGTGGGTTGCCGTTCTGTTGGGTGTCGTTTCCATCCTTCCTTTTATTGTCATGGGATTGCTTGCTATACCAAAGTTGGAACCTGCGAGATGGCTGGTTGTTGATCTTCATAATGTCAAATGGGGTTTGTATCTAAACACGCTCTTCTGGAATCTGAATTACTGGGATTCAATTAGTACACTTGCTGGAGAAGTGGAAAACCCGAAAAAGAATCTTCCAAAGGCTTTGTTTTACGCCCTCATCTTTGTTGTTTGTGCCTATATCTTTCCCCTTCTAGCCGGCACTGGAGCTGTTCCTCTTAACCGAGACCTTTGGGAAGATGGTTACTTTGCTGACGTGGCCAAGATCATCGGTGGGACATGGTTATGTTGGTGGATCCAAGGGGCCGCCGCAATGTCCAATATGGGAATGTTTGTCGCCGAAATGAGCAGTGACTCCTTCCAACTCCTGGGTATGGCAGAGCGAGGAATGATTCCTGAACTATTTGCCAAAAGATCTCGTCATGGAACCCCAATACTCGGAATTCTCTTCTCTGCCTCGGGTGTGATTTTACTGTCATGGTTGAGTTTCGATGAGATAGTGGCTGCTGAAAACTTCTTGTACTGTTTTGGAATGATTCTGGAGTTTATAGCATTTGTGTTGCTGAGGATCAAGCAACCATCTGTCTCTCGACCTTACAAGATCCCAATAGGGACCATCGGGTCTATTTTGTTGTGCGTCCCTCCGACCATATTGATTTGTTTGGTTCTGGCTCTTGCATCCGTCAAAGTGATGGTGGTGAGCCTCATAGCTGTAACCATTGGGCTTCTGCTCCAACCTGCTCTCAAGTATTCTGAGAGAAAGAGATTGCTTAAGTTTTCGGTGACTTCTAGCCTACCTGACCTTCAACCGGATGTTCATGTGAACAACCAATCATTGGTTCCGTAGCAAGCGGATCGGATATACCAGAAGTGTGGGAATCTAATTTTTATAGTTTGAGATGCGCATTACAGTCTTACAGGTGACATGTACTCTATGTTTTAGTTTTTTGTTTCCACTTATGGTCTTCGTCGTGCTATTAAGCTTGTAAATTCTGGCTAGTGCTTGTAAATCATCTTGTTTTTATGGTGATGATCAATGGAAATTGGCAATCGGATTTCAAGTTACAGAAGTCGTCACGTAACATATTGTCAAGACTCGAGAGGGTGTGTCAAGATCACTTCAATCCTTTTCTAGTATGCTGAATTGCAACTGCTGAAGGTCCTGACAAGATCATATTTTAGTTTATACTCGTACTAGTGAAACTATCTGTTTTTGCTGGAAAATTTCTGTGTAGGATTGATGTGGATATCTAAATCCCAAGTTGTAATACATGAAGGGAAGTCAGCATCTTATATGTTTTGCGTATTGAACTTTTTTTTTTTTTTTTTTTTTTTTGCCAGCGATGCAATCAAGCCTTCAGACTATCTAACAATTGAATGTTGGAACATAAATGTGATTATAACTGCCTCAAAATACTCTATAGTTTGTACAATTGTAAAAGCCTAAGGTAGCAATAGGGAAACACATACATCATTTCGAATTCACTTTACTTTGGTTCAGTTAAGTGCACATTACTTATCGGGACCTCTGACTCTGATACCATGGTAAAGAACCATCTGAACCAAAATATATCTTAAGACGATGATTGAGGTCCGTTTACATTATTCATATTTAGAAAGATTAGGCCGTGACAATGGATACGGTTGTAATAGAAAAGGAGAATTGGTAGAATACAGAATGGAGGGCAGGCTTAGATTGCGAAATTAGCAGCCCAAATAATAATATGCCCCTGTTGGATATGGTCCCTTTGAAGAGACTAGAGTGTGATGCCATAAATTTGGGGTCCTTTTTCTTGTTTTGTTTGGAAGTTAGTTGTAATTGGGGGGGGGGGTTTGGAAGTTAGTTGTAATTGGGGGGGGGGGGGGGGGTGGTTGCTTGGGCCAGGATGATGATCTGATGAGTGTAATTTGAGTCAAAGATCTTGAAAGCGTGCGCCTAGGCCTAGCTGTTCTTTTGAATGCCCTTTTTTCTGTTCTTATTTGCTACTGTCTCCATCTATTCAGCAATCTTCATTTCCCCCTTTCAAAAGTAATATATATATATATATATATATATATATATTTAGGTTCATGTGAGAACCACCCCTTCAATAAGAACTGTGAGAACTATAATATGAACCATTAGATCATAGCGTTCAATCTCATTCGTTGGATCCTTCAAAATTCTTCAATCCAATCAATTAATCACAATTGCTTGGGCCTTCAACAATTCTTCAATCGAACATTGAATCCGATTTTCAATCTATCAATTTTTAAATCGACTTTTTTTCAATCCATCAATTTATCACAATTAGGTATTGAACCTCAGTAACCTAAGTAACTTTTAATTTTTTTTTAAAAATTAATTATTTTATGAGTTAACTTATTCGATTAAATTCATTATTTCATTACAATAGTAATAGTATTATCGTCGGCAAATATAATTGCAATAATCCCAGCTATCGTTTTTTTTTTCCAAATTTCCTCATTAACTTATTAGGAGTTCATCTAAAATATTGTCATTTAATTTCCTTTTGTACGGATTTTATATGGAATACAAAACTTCTTCTTCAAGCCCTATTCGATTTAATTTTCTTTTTAAATTTTAGCGTACCATTTTTCAATTTTAGCGTACCGTACCCTTTCTTAAATTTATCGTACCCTTTTTCAATTTTGGCGTACCCTTTTTCAATTTCAATTTTAGTGTACCCTTCTTCAATTTTAGCGTACCTTTTTCAAATTTTAGCGTACCATTTTTCACTTTTAGCGTACTTTTTTTTCAATTTCAATTTTAGTGTACCCTTTTTCTACTTTAGCGTACCCTTCTTCTATTTTAGCGTACCTTTTTTCAATTTAATTTTAGCGTACCCTCACTTTTGAATTTTAGCGTACATTTTTTTAATTTTGGTGTACCCTTTCTCAATTTTAGCGTACCCGTTTTGGTGTACCCTTTTTGAATTTTAAGAAGAAACGTGGCTACATCGATCCAATCTTCAATTGTGAAAAACCGAAAAGTTATTACTCCGTACACAACATTGAGGTGCTACTTAAACTATAATTGAATAATTGTAGTCCGTAAGATATATAGAATGAATACAATAGTTTATAGGCGCTCCATGTATATCTGAAGTTCCTAAATTGACCGTGTATATCTCGTTATTGAGTGCTCCGATTTCCGTGTCACGATCTTAATTAATTGGTATGTGTTTGGCAGATGGCACTCTGCTGGTACCTTTGACTGCCAATCAAAGACCAGAAGACCTTCGGAACAATGAGGTTCAAGGAAGAGCAAAGCCATGGAGCTAACAGTGGTATCGACATTGCTCTCAAGTTGATCGCACCTGTCTAGGAACAATTCCCCATCATCTCCCATGCCGACTTCTATCAGGTTTATAGCTATACAGAACTGGATGAACAGTACTCGGTCGAACATGTGTTTAGTGAATGAATGCTTTTGTTATTTACGGATTCATTGATGGATTGATTTTACTTGTTGATTGCTTGTAGTTGGCTGGTGTTGTGGCTGTTGAAGTTACAGGAGGACCTGAAGAGAAGATGTTTTTTTAAGAATAATGTCAGACATTAGATTAGATGTGAATAAGATCTAATGATTCTAAATAGTTCTCACAGTTCTCATTGAGGGATAGGTTCTCACCCGATCTCAACTCTATATATATATATATATATATATATATATATATATATATATATATATATATATATATATATATATATATATATATATATATATATATTATATATATATATATATATTATATATATATATATATGGAGGATCAGGGAAGTTAATAACTCCCTAACTCTCCCTTAGTGTTAATCCCACCCATCCATTAAGATTAATATGGACGGTGGATGGATGGGTTTAGATTAATAATTAAAAAAAAAAAGGGCGCTGCGAAACTGACACGCTGCGGACAACCATCACCCATCACCCATCAACAGTCAATAGCCCCCTCAACCTATCCCCAATTAATTTCCCTCCTCTCTATTCTCACGCCCAACCCATTGCACTTCCCCATTCACCAGCTCTCAATCACTCAACGCTCTCTTCCTCTCTCTAAAAAAAACCATCTCCATCTCCATCTCCATCTCCGTTTCCGCAGCTTCTCCGTCTCCGATAATGCCTAAAATTTCGGTGATGCTACAAAGGTATGTTGAATGTTCGATTTTCGACCTCCGATTTTCGTTTTGTTCAACCCTTTTTTATTCCTTTTTCACGAACCCTAAAATGTGGTCAAGAACTCCGGCATGCATGAACAATAAAAAATGTTGAAAGAGCATTTTTCCAACACGATAACCCTAATTTTGATTGAAGTTGTTGTAGTTGTACAGTTGTTGTAGTTATAGAGTCGAAGTTGAAGTTTTTTAATAGAGTTTTTTTTCTTGATTAATCGTTACTCCTCTAGTTATAACCCTAATTTTGCGTTGAAGGGGTCGTAGTTGTACAGTAGTTGTATTTATAGAGCCATGTTGAAGCTTACGTAAAAGCAATCTTATAGTCACAGACTTTGTGTTTGGGAAGAAATAAAATTAACATTTGAATAGTCATACAATCACACCTTTGAATCTATACAGTCGCACTTGTTATGATGCAAAGTCACACGCTTTATATTGTATACTCACAGAGTTGTAAAGTCATACAGAGTTGGTTATACAGTCATACAGAATTGGTTATACAGTCACCCCTCTGAGGGTACATGGACGCACTCATTACATTTTGTTGTGAAGTAACAGAATGATGTACAATCACACCTTCAGATCTACACAGTCGCACTTGTTATGATGCAAAGTCACACGCTTTATGTTGTATAGTCATGCAGTGTTGGTTGTATAGTCACACGTTTGAGACTGTATGGTCACATTCGTTATGTTGCAGAGTCGCTCTCTTTTTACTGTAAAATCACACTCATTACGCATGTTATTATTGCAACAGAAAGTCGGGTGCAAAGAAGAAAGCTCGAGCGAAGACCAGTAAGAAGAAGGAAGCCATGGCAGAGACATTGGTTTGCGGAAATGTTATTGATGATAGATTGGTTGTGGACCAAAATTTGGGTAAGAAGGAAAAAAAGAAGAAGAAGACTGTTGTAAAGTCTGTTGAAGATACATCCGGGGACCACATCGTTGCCGAGACGGATGTGGGGGGGACAGAAATCGTAGACGAAGGCAGACAAAAGAAAAAAAAAGGTGACTTTTGATACACCGGTCGCCGATCTGGATGTGGCTGAGACAGAAAGTGTTGAGGAAGGCAGGCCGAAAAAAATGAGGAGGGTCAAATCTGATACAACAGCCGACCCCACATACGTGTGTGTGTCTCGGAGGAGGAGAGGGGGGGACCGCCGACAGGGTCAGCCCGATATTCAATGTAGGCCCAAGCGGTTGCACCAGCTAATTGGGCGATTATCGAATGATCAGAAAGAGAGGGTGCGTGATGTTGGATTCGGCGGGCTGTTGGATCTGAGGCTTGAATCGGTACCCGCTGAGCACGCGGTTATGTTCCTCCGTGCATTTTCTGACGGGTCCCATATTTTTCGTGCCTCACGCCAGGAGGCATTCATGATGTCAAAGTACGACATCCACGACTGCCTCCAGGTACCTTTGGGCCCTCATCCGCTGAAAGTAATCCCAACCTGCAACAAGAAAGGGGCAGACTCACCTGACGTGATCAGGTTAAAGAGTACCTGGAGGAAAGACTTCGGTGTGGTGGACAGCAACAATCCAATAACATTAGGGAGGGTGCACGAACAGTTGATGGTAACCGAAACCGCTGACGATGACTTTGTCCGCAGGTTTGTGTTGTTCGCGTTGTCATCATTCCTCGCGCCTACAACGAACAATTCACTGGACCTGAGTCTGCTGGCCGTAGTGGAGGACGTGGACTCGATTCGGGAACAGGACTGGTGTACCTTTGTCCTGCATGATATGGTGCGGGCAGGTAAGGGGACACGTGACCCCAGCAAAGTCCTCAACTACCTCCGGGGATGCATCCCCATTCTAATGATTGCATACTTCCAGCGCTACGATTTCCGTAGCGAGAGTTGCAGATGCGACATACCGTTCATCGCACATTGGGATGCACGGAGAATATGCGATCGTCTCGCTGGGGAACTGGAGACAGGGTCGCTGGGTAATCAGCTACGTTCGAAGGTGACGTACCCACGTACATGTGGGACAACAAGCAGCGAGGGCGCCCCCGCTATAACGATGCCCTCTGACAACCAGCACTCTAGTCCCAAGAGAATAATGACAGGGATTAAGAGAGACAATCACTTGGAAGACATCGAGGAGGTTAACGTAAGTGATCTCCCAGCCACTCTATAAATCATCAATGAATCATCAACTCTTTGTCCGTTAAACGATTTAATCTGACAGCCTTACCTATTAGCTGTAGAGTCACACACTATTGTACACACACATTAGGTTGTCCAGTCAGTACTATAACGTGCACAGTCACACACTACAAACTGTACAGTCGCACACTTTATTCTATACAGTCACACACTTTATTGCGTAGAATCACACAATTACTTGCTTAGTCATACTCACACTGCCAGCCTCAACACCACTGAGCTTCACACTAATGATTTGACTTCAACTGAATTATAGGACGACCGGCGATTTTTCATGAATTTCCGGAGGTGTGCGCTAACCTTTTGCGGTTTCTGTGAGCAGGCTGCCATTAAAGTAAGAGAAATATCGACGAAGAACAATACAGTTCCAAGTCAAGACCCGTCCTCCCAACAATTCTGGGAAGATCCAGCTGTCCTCCGGTATGTCGATCAGGTCACTTCGTTGGCCGGCCAGTTGAAGCAGACTACCGAGAACGCCCCCGTCGTTGATGGCGAGGTGCACCTCGACGCTGAAACCTGCAATCTGATAAACCAAGTTGTGCAAGACATGCGTGAGTCTGGATACACGGAAAAAGAAATTGAGGAAACAGATTTCTGTGTGGGCTATGGTGACGGAACAGATGGTTACGATGATGAGGGCACTTTTGATGGTGGCGTCGTGACACCGGGTTTCTGCGAGGAAGAATGTGAAGAAGATGATGCCTATGAAAAAAACAGCGTTGAAGAGGATGATGCCGCTGAGGATGATGTGCAGGGTTCAGTTGACAGGAGTCCGACCATAGTGATGGCTCTACGGCAAGCAGCGGGGGAGACAACTGACGCACGATCGGCTTCCAATGTGGAGGAAACGCGTGATGTAATGCCCTCAGGGACAGTGAGTTATAGTCTTGAGAAGGAACTTAACAAAGCAGGCTGGTCTGTAGCGGACGCTGTTGCCACCACGCCTGCGACGGCGGAGATCGTCACGAACGATGATCAGCAGACAGAGGAGGGCTCAGGGACCAGGACACACCCCATAGAACTACATCATCGGTACATCTTCCACTCCAACGTGAATTTCGAATGCATGGATACGATTCCGGAGGATTTGGGCTACACGTTGGACTGTGGGACAATATTGAGGGGACAGTTTGTGGTCTCTAGATTCATGTGCTCCAATGTCGTCATCTTCTCGGATATTCTCCACGTACGGAAAGATGTAATCGACTACGTCTTTGACCACTCAACGCCACGTCCGTCGGGGTACGTATTTATTGTGCTGCTCGTGTCGTTTTTAAAAACATGCATGTGCTAAATGGGACTTCGTTTGGTCTGCAGGGAAATGCTGGTCGAGTTCACAGGTTACGACTGTATAGCGAGGGGCGACATGCAGACTCTCGAGCCTGGCCAGCAGGTGATGAATAACGTCATTGACTGCTGGTGTAGGCTGCTGAACCAGCTGGTGTACGAAAAAAGAGCACCAAGAGTAACCAGTAGATGTTACTTCTCTCTTGGACATACGGTACGTTCACCCCCCAATTTAGCTGTACAGTCAAACACATTATGTTGGCCAATCACCGCTATAAACTGCGCAGTCACGCACTTCAGGTTGTACAGTCACGCACTTCAGGCTGTACAGTCACACACATTATGTTGTCCAGTCACCACTGTAAACTGCGCAGTCACGCACTTCAGGCTGTGCAGTCACACACATTATGTTGTCCACTTACCACTATAAACTGCGCAGTCACGCACTTCAGGCTGTACAGTCACGCACTGGTTGCAGTACAGTCACACCTTTTACGCTCATGTCAAACACACACTAACTACATGTATTACAATCAATGCATGTGAGCAGCACCCAATGTTGGCATTGTGGAGGAAAGGAGGCCAGGGCAACAGTCATGACTCAGAAATATTTTACGTGTGGAACGAGTCGATACAAAACAGTTTTTCCGACTTTGCTTTGGACTCGGACATGGTATTACCCTGCGCATACTGTTTATTCGTAGTTATCGGCACGGATAATACCATGTCTGCCCCATAATCCTGACACATTGTTTGCAGGTGTTCGTCCCGATCTTAACGGGTGATGAGGGCCACTACAGTTGCGCCTGCATCAACTTCAATAATGAGCAAATAGAGTACCTCGACAACAGGAAGTACGATGAAGATTTTACAAACTTGCCTTACTATGGCATTGCTCGGACAGCGGTCAGGCCCTTTGAATTTAATATTAAATCAATTATGTGACGGCGAATGTATTCACCGCCTGATCCTGTTTTAACTTGTTTTGCAGGCTAGTAAGATGGGGGAGTTCATGGTACAGCAAGGGCTGAAGAAAGGTGAGAAGATCCGTGCGTTTAAATTCGTAAACGTTCCCTTATCACGGCAGGGGGTGGGGTACTCCGCCAATGACTGCGGAGTGTACCTGATGATCCACATGATGCTGTACAACGGGTCCACGTTCGACTGCTTCTTGGGGACAATGGCGGCCATGAATATGTGCAGGGCGGAAATCACGGCGACCCTTATACTGAGCGACGTGAACAAAATGAGGGACAGTGTTATGGAGAGAGTGGCAAAATTCGGAAAATACAAGGAAACGTTGGACTCTGCCCGTACACTTGAAGCCACTCCTGTGAAAAAAACCACCGACAAGCGTCGGCCCAAATCACCGAAAACACCTGCACCCACCCCCGATCAGTCCCAGAGGAAAGACAGTCGGCTATTAGGTCTCGGATACGGGGCTGTGGGGATGGGTTGGGTTGCTCTTTGAACCAAGGGAGTCCTGACCCCGACACCATTGTCATGTCGACCTTGTTTCGCTTGCACCGACCGCTGACGAGTAAGATGCCCGTCCTGCGGAAGCACACCGCCGACTACTGCTTCCTTGACGATAATGGGTACGACGAAAGGTGAGTAACAGTCTTTGTTTACTGATACGAGTTGCATACTACACGTACTGACCGGTGTACAAAATCTCGCAGTGAACAATTAGGGTCCTACAGCACTCATGCGCAGCTGCAGAGACGTGACATTCAAACGCTATTGTCCGGGGATAGCATGAGCGCTGCTGTGCTGGAGTGTTGGTCGCACCTCATGAAATGGTGCGAATCAGACGACCACAGTCGTGGGTTATCCTCCCCCGCCGACCCAACGATGGCATGGTTCGGAATTCAACACATGGTATGTCCCAGTTACCTCTTACCTATCGCATTCAATAGTACAAATGACCCCTTATTCACATTAACTGAAAAGATGTAAAGTCCGTGTAATAGTTTGAAATAACCACAAAGTTCACGTAGCACAGTCACACATGTTGATGTGCACAACCACATGTCATGAATTGCAGAGTCACACATGTTAATGTGTACAATCACATGCTAGATATTGCATAATCACTGTCAGGGTCATTCGTGTTGAGGTGTACAATCACGTGATATAAAATGTACAACCACGCACATGATGTAGTCATGTATAGTCACAGTCTGTACGCTGCAAAGTCACACAGCTTAGTCTATACAATCAAATACTTCGCGATGTGCAGTCACGCACATGATATAGTACTGTCTCGGGCCTCGTCACTGATGGCAACTAATATTCACCGTCTGTTAGGACTCACTGACATGTATAATGGAACAACCCGACTCAAGTACCCCCGCGGACGAAGACACTGACGGTGTGTACGAAGCGTGGGACAGATTCATACAAGACTGCGCCGGGACATTCGACTTGGACGCCGAACTGTTGTTTTTCCCGGTGCATACTATGGGGCACTACGCGTGCATCTGCGTCAACTTTAGAGATAGAACAGTTGATATTCTCGATCACCAGACACACGCCCCAGGGTCGCATATGTTCCGGATGTCCAGCATAATAGTAAGTTGCAACCATATGCTTTATTTCACTGCGTCAAAATATTATACTGCCACCATAAGTGCTGACATTTACTGTTAACTAATACTGCATCATCTTCGAGCATTTACCGACTACGTAGAAGAAAAGGGGCTGATTAAGGGCAGTCACATGTCAACATTTACACATCGACAAGTAAAATTGGAATGGCAGAGCGCCAAAAAGAACGATACGGAGTCCGGCATTTTCTGCTTGATGCACATGTGCCTGTACGACGGTGCGCCGTTCACCCACCCTGATATTGGGACGAAGCTCGGGACGCGTTACTTGTCGTTCGAGGTTACGGCAGCCCTCGTACTTGCTGACATGAATGGAGCTCGTGAGGACGTGTTGCCGAAAATTCGTGCTTTCATGGAAGACGTGCTAACAATATGGGAACCAATCGACGCACGTCGTAAGATACGCGGTATCGTGGTACGAAAGACCTCCACAAAACGTAAGGCATGAATGTGTAGTGAAGTAAAAACACTTTTTTGTGAAAATAGAAAAAATCTCATGTCCGAGTATCTTCTAAGTATCAAATGAATGACAAGTCAGTATCAGGGTCGCGTGTGCGATTTGATACAGTCACGCAACTTCTGACTCACAGTCACAGTCAAACTCTAGCAGAGTCATGACAGACAACCACAAATTAACTAAATTCGCTGGATTAATTTAACTTAATCACCCCCACATATGTCACCATCCCATTTTCATAAGATGCAATTTGAATAATTCATTGAATCGCCACATATATCAAATAATTCATAATATGCAATTTGAATCGCCACATATATCAAATTAATGGTTTTACGACGCATGGTTCGTGAATACATTGTAAATTATATAGCGAAATAATCGTAAAAAAGTTCAAAAAAATGATGTCGACGACAAATGTTAAAAACCGACGTGACTCTGAACGGACGTTTGTGAGTCTCAATGAAACATTGAGAAACACAAACACCCACCTCAAACTCCTAATTAATTTATGAGATTAAGCACCCCACCTAACCCATTAAATTTTCACCCCCACCTACCCTTTTCAACTTTCACCCCACATTTACTGCCTATCCCATGCATTTTCAGCCCCCTATTTACTGCCTCCCCCTCTATAAATACCAACGCATTTGTCACAACTCCACAACTTCAAACTTACAAAAAAATGGCAAGCAAGATGGAAGAAATCAGAAATTTGATCGAGGAGTACGAGGGTTTATTGAATACCACTATGTCCACTGAATTAAAGGCCGTGCAGCAAGCCGCAACTGCAGTTGACGCGAGGAACTTCGCAGCGTCCATTGGCGATACACATAAAGAGGCAGAACTAGATAATTGCATCCAGTTCTTCATGAAGAGGTCTATGTATTGTTTCCGCACAAGGAAGGGGTTCCAGCGCGACTTGACCAACTTGAAGAAGATGCTTAAAGAGTACGAAGGTTAAGTATGTATAACGAACTTTTTTATGTGTTTTAAGTTCTAATGAATGTTAAAATGTAGCGTTTGAATGGTATGCAATGGATGTTTTCCGCATTGTGTCGTAGAATGTTTTCGGCGTTTAATGGTATGCAAGTATTATATGTTGTGTAAAAGATGGACTTTTTCTAATGTAAAAATATTTCCATCGCTATTTCGCTATTTCTCTATTTCCTTTGCTATTTTTCTAATGTATGGACACAAGTTTTATAGTCACACAAAACATGGTTTAGATTTCTAACTTCATTTTGAAGAATCACAGACAGTGTATTGTAGAATCACAGTCATTGCCTTATACAATCACACTAATCACACTCCACCTCTTGTTCTACAGTCACGCACTGCCTACTGTAAAGTCGCACTCATTGCGTTGAACAATCACACTCACTTGTTTCGTGTCAACCAAATATTAAGGGCATGATGTTCCTGTACAGCTGTATTTGTAGCCAAAGATGATGCATTCCAGAATGAAAACGTTCCTCAATGTATTCTTACAATTCAAAAAACAAAACCAATTTAACGGACCCCCATGCTTTACGACTACGCCATATTAGAAATAATTAAGGTCCGCAATAGACGTAAACAAAATCACGGACCTTGACAATTTCAAATGCCGCCAAGTCTTTATGTTTCACAAAAAAATAAAAAAAGCCCCCCATGATCTACGACTTACACCATATTAGAAATGATTGAGGTCCGCAATATACGAAAGCAATGTCACGGACCTTGACCATTTCAAACGTTGACAACCTTTGTGTTCCCAAAAAGAATGTTCCTAAGTAACGGATGATATTCATGAACAATCCTCCTCGGCAATCCCTGCCGGGTCCTCATCTTCCTCCTCCTCAACATCGACAGACAAGTCAGCAATCGGTGGGTACTCAGCAAATGGGTTGGGGCAGTTCCTCTTGTCATGGTGACCCATCCTCTTGCAGTTCTTACACAGCCGTTTAGGCTTGGCGGCAATTGCAGCAGCCTTCGCCTTAGAAGAAAGAATCCGCTTCCCACTGCCCTTGTTCTTGGCTTTCTTCGGGGGCAATATGGTTATTTCAATTGTGCTCGTACAGCCGAGGATCTCCTCTAATTCTTGCGTCTTGCTACAGGGGCCAGCAAGGGCAATATCGGACCTGAAGTCGCGAATGACGTCAGCTAGATTACTAACGTCTTCCTTACCCATTTTGCTGACATGACCGACGGTCTCATAGAACTCCGAAAATAGCCTCGTGACTGTAACAGCCTTATCATCGCTTAGTCGACTCTCTGACAGGGGACACGCATTAACATTACGTAGAGCATCCCTTGTCCATCTACATGCCACGTACCGTTCCGGGATCGTCTCCCGTCCTTTCGAAGAGTATATCCAAATGGCATGCCTGCAAAGAATTCCATACCGACCGAACTTCCTGCAAGTACATCTGATCTCACAGGTACTTGCGAGTGCATTAAGAAACGCATAAAGAGTGCGACTCCTGACCGTACGGACAGTGGCTACGCAACGTACGGGATGTGGCTTTCTAAAGGTATGACAGAATACAGTCACACCCCGTTATGCTGCATAGTCACAGTCCTTACGTCGCAGAATCAAACGAATTGTGTTGCACAATCATACACACCGCGTTCCAGAGTCGCACCCTTTATTAGGTACAGTCACATTCAATGAATTATGGAATAAAACTCGTTACGTTTGGATCATATAGTTAGGCTATCTGATTATGGCTACACGACATGGACAGTGACTTTCTATGCCAGTACCTGGGTTGTATTCAACAATGTAGTTGCGGTCCCGGATGGAGTCCAGTACTGTTGTCGCTTCGATCCCGTCCTTCTCCTGATACCCACGGACGCTGCACATGTAGAGCGAAAACTTGACCTCTTCCTGAAAGTGTGCAAAAGCCACGTGCGTGTACACACTTGCCGCGTGGCACTCCATCGGATTCGTCGATCCAATTTTGGGGAATGACTGCCGGTTATCGTTGTCTAGCCTCTTCTGCATGTGCCTCTGTTGGTCCATCGCACTTTCAAAACGCATCCAGAACTGGACCAACGTACCGTTGTTGTCTTCAAACTTTTTAAAGAAACTGTTCTCGCTCTCTGATCTCTGCGTTGTCCTCATAATTCCGGACATCCTCACCTCCCTGCAATGCGCGGGGACCCATTTGCTCCTGTCTTCGAACATATTTTCGAACCATTCGATCCTAACAGCATCATGGTCGATCATGATCCGCCCCCACCTGTCGTCGAACTCCGATGCCTTGATGTCATCGTCCCATATAATTGCATTGAGGGCTTTTACGAATTCCGAGGCCTCCTCTCTTGATCTCCCGTACTTTGCTGGAACCTTGTTCATGATGTGCCACGTGCAGCACCGTTGGTGTGCTGCTTTGAATATTTCCGGGACGACTTTTAAAATTCCGGGATCCTGGTCTGTAATGATATAACACGGTTCCTTCCCGCCCATGGCCTCCAGAAACCGGGAGAGGACCCATTTAAATGACTCGTAGTCCTCCTTTAATAGCAACGCCCCACAGAACGTGACAGACCGTTTGTGGTTGTCCATGCCAGTGAACGGTGTGAACACCATGGAATGCACGTTGGTTCCGTACGTTGGGTCGAACGAAACTGCATCCCCGAATGCCGCGTAGTTCCTTCGAGCTGCACCATCCGCCCAAATGACCCTGCGTAAGCTCCCGTCTGTATCCACATCGTAGTCAAAGTAGAAATCCTCCTGACTGTCCCTCAAACTCTTGAACCGGTCTATGAACAACTGACCATCCTGCTCGTGGACGAAGCACTTGACGTCCCTCCCCCAGTTCTTGAAATCAACCAACGATGCTCCGATATTCTGATATCCGCCCAACAACTCCTTGCACATCCTGTATGTCCGAGTCGCCCCGATCTTGATTGCAACTGCATTAGTCGCGCAGAGTTAGCAGTCAACCATACACTAACAACATTGTTGACATACATTACGCACCCTCGAGTTTCAAACGATCATCTCCTTGTGATATCTTGATAAATTTCGAGATGACTTTTGAAACTCTCGGTCCTTAACCATCACAAGATCGTGGTTGTGTTCCTCCGTGAACTCTTCAATATAAAACCCCCCGACCATTGCACAGAGCCTAATTCTTGCTCCACATTGCGTCCTCGTCGCCTTCGTAATCCTTTTGGGTTCGTACGATCCCACATACTCTTGCCCCTCCTTCTCTCCGGTGCTTGACAGCTTCACCATGCTCTGGCTGGCTGTTTTGCCCTCCTTGTTACAAGCCAACAATTTCTTCTTGATCGAACCATCAAATGATCTAGTTGTCGTATACCTCTTCGCCTCGAAACCAAGATAAAATGTGTAAGCTTGATAACACTTGAATGCTCCATCGATGTCCGCGAACTTCTGCCCTACGTAAGGAACAATCACTGTGTCTTCCGCTGGCATATAGGTTGGAACAATAAAAACAAAAAACACTATCAGTGGTTGGAACAATATATTACACACTAAAAACTACTTAGAAATAGTTAGAAATAATCACAAAGTTCACTTGACATAGTCACACATGTTGATGTGTACAATTGTGGACATGACGTAGGTCCACCCCGACGCGGCGAAGCGCGGGTTTGGGTAGGCGAATGAATCTCGTGGTAAGATTGTTCTCGGGTTCGAAATTTAAGTCAAAATGGAGTCGCCACCGAATTTTGTGGTTATTCGGAACCATACGAGCCCACTCTATGTCGTCATGGGCTATACACAAAGTAAGCCCACTCCGATTTCAGAGTTTATGGGGCTCGTCCCTTTGCATTGCGATACCGATACCATCTATACCGGTAATCGTGTAAAGAATGACTCTCGTGCGCCAAGGGTTTCGGACATCCGGAAACCAAAGGTTCTGAGTAAGGGGTGAGGGTACGTGTTGGGAAGCCCACTAAGGACACCCAACCCCGCCCGCACATGGCGGCCTCTACTAAGACACCGTTCGTGTTCGTGTACGCGCGCTAGTAAATTGATTAAATGATATGCAAACAACGTTTTGTCTAAGCATGTGAATTTTGCGTTAACTACGTCATTTAATGCATCTTATTATTTGTCGAAATGATTTAGCATGCGAGGTTCATTTATAAAGCGTAAAATCAATTAAATAAACAAAGCTCGAAAGTAAATAAAAATAACGTACAAATTACACGGGCGGAAATACAACCCGGAGTTCACAATACAACAATACGTAAAGAAATGAAATAAAAAATAATGCGATATAATTAAAGGTACGGACCCGTATGTAAACTAGACCGCGAAAATATGTAGGCGGACTAACCTCGATTAAATACGCATTATGTCGCATATCAAACGAAGGACGGGAACATGAGACTGCGGCATATTGCTAGCCTAATCTCACGTCCCGTAGTCTTGTCCCGACTTATCACGTCAAAGTGGTCAAAGTCGTTCTACGTGTCGTGATGTGTATAGTTTTGAAAATAGGATAGTCACGTGATAGTCTTTGCACGTGATGACTAGAGTCGATAAAAGGGTCGGGGTTTGAATTATGGGTCAAACCCCTCGGTTTTGTGGGTTACAGGACCCACTCGACCGAGTGGTGGTGTGACTTGGTCGAGTGCACATTTATCGTGGCTACTGACCACTTTTTGGGGTGCTACTCGATCGAGTGGCCTATGGCACTCGATCGAGTGCCCCCTGTACGAGAGGTAACTCGCCTTTTTTTATGACTTGAAATCGATGATCGGCCGAATCAAATACAAATATCGCACGATTTGTATTTAACTCGGCCTCCGGTACTATAATCGTGTACGAATGATTATAATACCGTCACCGGGGTTTTAGGAAAACGTTTTATCGTTAGATTAGGAAATTTTGAATTGGTGACGAAATGTATCCCTCTACGTCACGACATCGGGACTGACCCTTTCGGGTTACGTGATGTCGATTTTCGTGTCAACGGGTTTCGTACCAATTATGGAAAGGGAGTTAAATCCGTTCAACTACGACCGATCACGGTCGCGTCACGCCCTTGAGTACATTGGGGCGGGGCTCCTCGAAAGGGCTCCACCTCCGTCGTTGCTCGTAAAGGGATTAGACGGACCAAAAGTGATCATCGTAGTCAAACGTTTTAAAACCAATTTTGATACTAGTTTACGTATACACGGTATTATTAACATTAATGACGATAAAATGATATGAAACAAAGATATAAAAATGCAAAAAATGTTAGTGTTGGTGTTGTGACGATCATGACTATAATACAATAAAAATGAACAAAATGACGGAGTAAATAGAGATCGAAAGGGAATTTAGGACACCCTCAACATACATGCTAGTAAGGACCTCGGAAATGGACTCGTAAATAGCGGCACGACTTGAGAGTATCGAGGATGTACGTGAGTTATGGTGTGTATGGATGCTTGTGTGTATGTGTCGGTTTCCGAGGGTCAAAGAGGCTCGGAATTGGTGTGCTTTTGGCTTAGGTTTGTAGTGTAGAATGTAGGGTTGAAGTAGGGTAAATATGGCTGAAAAGTGTAGGGTAAAAATGCTCAAAAAGTTCTGAAATGCATGGGGGGGTGAAGCGGTATTTATAGACTTCACCCCTCGACCTAGGGGCACTCGATCGAGTGGCCCTAGTGCACTCGATCGAGTGCCTTCGCAAACGGGCCAAACCCGGGTAAAAGAGGCTCCACTCGATCGAGTGGGGTCAATCCACTCGATCGAGTGGGGTCAATCCACTCGATCGAGTGGATCAACAAATCGAGGTAAAATAGGGAAGTTTGACTTGTTTGTTTTGATTGCTTTTTTTGAATTTTGATTTATGCGCCAACTGAACCTAGCTGATTTATGAGACGGTTTCGTCTTTGACCGGGTTTTGACCCGGTCGCCAAAAGACGGGAATTATTCTTGGTGTCGGTTTTGGCCCAAATTAGTCTCATTTGACTCGGAACGACCCACTGGGCCTGGATTTGAGGTCTGTTTTGTGAGATTTTTACTCCGCTAAAAGTCCATGTCGGATATTATGAATTCCGAGCCCAAATCCGAGTATACTAAGTCACGTTGACGTCCGATCATCATCGGGTAATTTTCGGAGACTACCTTAGACACGTGGCAGTCGAAATGCGGGTGTCTACAGAGCCCCCACTCTGACTGAGGCTTGGACAAGGCGAAAGTCAGAGTAGCTACCAAGCCCGTTAAGACCTGGTAGACTTCCGGTCGGGTCGTTTATAGTCCAGTGGACTTGCGTGAAGGGCTCGCCAGCCATAAGCAGAGGGTCATACCTGTCCTGATGATGATAGCTTCGCGGGGAGTCAGACTTGTAGCATAAGTCCTGGGCGCGCCTATGTGTGGGCCCATCCCGTATCACTTTGGGGGAAAATGCCGCCTTGGGCGTTCCGCTGGGGAAATATATGAGCTGTAAGGGCTTGCCTTCGAAGCCTTGGGTCGCACTTGAGCTGATGATGATGCTTCGTGGGGAGTAAAGCCTGCCTCTTTTGGGGAGTAGGTGTACCCGTATGCCGACACATCGCACTTTGGATGTAGCACACCGGGGAAAAACTGACTCCGTTGGGGAAGTTAAATAGTTTCCTTCTGAAGTCTGGGGTGTACCTGTATGCTGACACATAACAACTTGTATGTAACATGTAGGTAAAATGTTGACTCTCGCTGGGGAGAAAAAGATTGATTTTTTTTGGAAGGACAATTTTTTTTTTTTTTTTTTTTTTTTTAACGCGAAAAAATTTTTCTTTTAGAAACTCTTAGGAAAGCTCGAGACAGCATGATTCCTATTCTGGGTTCAAGTTTGAAATCAGGCCTGCGCGCGCATAGGGCCCAGCTTGCTGAGGAGGCAGGGTAGTTAGGTTTTCTGTTAGGTTTTCTCATTATAAATATGAGAATCCCTGCTTCAGCTTTTTACATCCCAACTCAAACTCTTCTTTTTCCTTCTCAAAATCTTTTAGACTTTCAAGAAAGTTAAAAATCTCCGCTATGGGTATCGACCATTTGACGGCTATGCTTCTCGCCTGGTCCCAATACTTTCGGGACGAGGAGAAAGTCCGGCTGACTCAGATGGGGATAGTCAATTTATTCCCTTTTCAGCGTCTGATAGTTGACTCGCATTTTCTAGACGCCTGTCTGTCGTTTTGGGACACCACCCATCACGTGTTTGCATTCCCGAGGGGCGAGATGTGTCCTTTGCCCGAGGAGATTGCGGCCATAGGCGGCTGGGGTCTTGCTGTTCAGCCCGCCATTCCCTCGTTCTACCCGGATCCGAGGAGGAGATTAAGGGAGTTCTTGGGTTTGTCTCATGCTGAGGCAAATCGGATGGTGCAGGGAGATACCGTTTCCCTGTTTGACTTGGCCGACAAGTTCATGAACCCACGGGACGTGAGGGCCACCCCTGCTCATAGGCGTAGGGGATTCGCCTTTTGCATGCTGTATTGCTATGTCTTCGAGGGGCTGATGGAGCTTGACTCATGTAGGGGTCAGATCAGGCTGATTGGAGTGGTTGACCAGATGGAGACTGGTCATAGCCCTGCTTGGCTAGCCACTGGGGAGATCATCACGGGTCTGGATGCTAGACGGCTCGACCCGACCCGACGGTTGATGGGGAGTACCCGTTTCTTGCAGGTATACTTCTCGATTTTTTTTTTTTTTTTTCGTTTTTTCACGCGATTTTCCTGATCTTCGTAAGTCACTCGATCGAGTGGACCTGTCACTCGATCGAGTGACAATCGTACCGGGCTACTGCCTGTTTTTGATAGGCCTACTCGATTGAGTCAGCTGCTGTACTCGATCGAGTGGGCTGTAGTGGACCACTCAATGGCTTACGAAGCTTGTGTATGCTTTTCAGATATGGTTGTCGGAACGGCTCTCAATCATAGAGACTCCTCCGTGCATTCCCAATTATCGGAGCAGTCAAATTAGCTCCCGAAGGCGGAAAATAATCTCGAGTCATCGGATAGATCGAGCTTACTGGGACGAGGAGTTGGTGTTTCATGGGGGTCCTTTGATCAGGTGGACCGTCGCTTGGTGGTTCCTTTCAAAATTGACCGGACTAGCTAAGAGAGACCAAGCCCGGTACCTGACGATCCTGTCCTTAGACTGGACAGTTCACATTTATCCGGACCGTCTCCTAAGGCAGTTCGGTTCGTCTCAGCGCACCCCTGAGACGGAAGCCATTATCAGCGTCTCGCTCCAATTGACGGACGCTATGTGCGACACCTGGTTGCAACGATGGTTCACTCGTCCCACATGGACGGTACCTAGCCCTTGCCAATCCGCTTGGGTGTCACGGGCTTATCAGAAGTGGACTTCTGAAGAGTCCGAGGAAGCTCGAAAGACCTTAAAGGTTGATGAGGCCATCGAATTGGTTCAGCGTGAGTCGGCGAAGGACAACAGGGACTTCTTCACCGGGGAACACATTCCTGAGACCACAGTCCGGGGAGAATCGGGTCTTAAGTCACAAACTAAGACTCGATCTAAGGAAGTCGGTTCTAGCAGCACTCGAGGGCAGACTGACTTGGAACGACGACTTGGGCCGAGGTTGGTGGTCCGGGACCGACTTGGTCCGCGTGACCGGCTCCCTGAGCCCGTCAGGGCTCGACTTGGGCCCATTGATATGACAGGGGAGTCGGGCTCAAACACTCGAGCCCGAGCTAGAGAAGTTCCCGTGGTGATTCGGGAACGCTCCCCTCCGCGTCGTCGTCAGTGGACGACTAAGGAGGCTAAGGACAAAGGGAAGGGCAAGATGTCCTAAGTGTCGAGTCCTTTAGCTTTATTATTATTTAAGTATTATTATTATTTTTGTTGTGTGCCCTTTTTTTTTGTATTTCTTTGATTCCTGCATTTTGTAATTTCCCGAGTTTGTCGGGATTTTTTTGAATTAATAAAGGAAGTTTATTATAAAACCGCTCCTGTCTTTTCTTGATTGCATTGGTTGTACCCTTTTGAGGGGTTGCCTACGTATCCACGATTAGCAGAATCAAACCAAACGTAGTTCAGGCATAGGAAATTTGCAATCTCGAATTACACCAAGACTATTGGTTCAAGATGTTTTTGACAGTAGAATAAATAATTCTAGCTAGTTGACTTGCTTTTTGTAAAAAAATGATTTTGATAAAATTTGCTAATGACATTGAGAGATGGCTAAGGGTAGTAACGCTTCAGCTGGTCCAGGTTGGTTGGGTTGACAAACTCATTCCCGTCCAGGTCCGTCAGCATCACTGCTCCCCCTGATAGGATCTTCTTCACCAGATATGGACCGGCCCAATTGGGTTTGAATTTTCCCCTTGGGTCAACCGGTAGTAGAGCTCGAATAGACTTAAGGACTAGATCGCCCTCCTTAATTTTTCTGGGCCTTACTCTCTTGTTGAAGGCCCGTTGAATCCTCTTCTGGTAGATTTGGATGTTATTGAGGGCACGAGACCGTCGTTCGTCTAGTAGAACCAACGAGTCATATCGTGCTCGAACCCAGTCAGCTTCGGGTACTTGACTTTCTAGCAGAATTCCGAGGGACGGTACTTCCAGCTCGATTGGTTGGACTGCCTCCATTCCTTAGGTTAGGTAATATGGTGTCGCCCCGGTTGCGGTGCGAATTGACGTTCGGTATCCCCATATATAGAGCAAAAGGTATCTTATCGGGCCAGTCCCGGTAATTATCAGCCATCTTTTTGAGTATGGTGACAATTATTTTGTTAGCCGCCTCTACTGCTCCATTTGTTTGGGGACGGTAAGGCGAGGAAGTATGCCTTTGGATTTTATACTTGTTCAGCAGGGCCGCAGTCTCGGCTTGAAAATGAGTCCCGTGATCACTGATAAATTCATAGGGAATCCCATATCGACATATTATCTTGTTCTGGATAAACTTGGCGACATGCTTGGCATTGAGAATGCGATATGATTCAGCTTCGACCCATTTGGTGAAATAGTCGATAGCTACCAAAATAAAGCAGTGCCCACCGGTACCCGAGGGATTTATTTTTCCGATTATGTCGATACCCCACGTTGAGAATGGCCAGGGTGACGTCATGGTATAGAGTAGTGATGACGGCATATGTTGCACATTGCCAAAAATTTGACAGTTATGACAATGTTTGACATACGACCAGCAATCGGCTTCCATGGTATTCCAATAATAACCGAGCCTCATGATCTTCCGGACCAGCATGTGGGCATTCATGTGTGGGCCGTTCTCACCATCATGTACTTCGGCCATAACCTTTTCAGCCTTGTACTTGTCAACACAAAGGAGAAGAGCCTCCTGTGCCGTTTTTTTATACAGTTGCCCATCGTCGGTGCGGATGAACTGGGTGGCCAGCCTCCGTAAGGCTTTCTTGGCTCGACCTTCCGTCCCGGGAGGATATTCTCCGTTTGTTAGGTACGTTAACACGGCTTGGTACCATGGTTCGGGATCGGTTATTTCGATGTCTTCAATATCGCAAATGTACGCCGGCTCAGACCGTCTTTCGACGCAAATTGGCATACTGGTCACATGGTCGGGAATGTTCAGTAAAGATGCCAACTTTGAGAGTGCATCTGCGAACTGATTTTCTTCCCGGGGCAGATATATATACTCTACCTTTTGGAATTGTTTCTCGAGATCCCTTACTCGTGCCTGGTAGGCCACGAGATTAGCATTTCGAGTCTTCCATTTTTGAAGTGCTTGGTTAATGACCAAGGATGAATCACCATGTACCCGGAGATTTGTAATCCCCAGATTGGCGGCGGCTTGTAGCCCGTAAATGCATGCTTCATACTCTGCTGCATTATTGGTAACATCAAAGTCCAGTTTGATGGAGACGGGAGTATGTTCCCCTTTTGGTGAAATTAGGAGGATCCCGACTCCGAACCCTCGAAAATTGGATGCTCCATCGAAGTATAAATCCCAAGTTTCAGTATCAGTATGGAAAATATCTTCGTTTGGGAAGGACCAAGTGTCGGTGTATCCTTCCTCGGTTATCGGGCTATCGGCGAGAAATTCAGCTACTACTCGACCTTTAATAGCCTTTAACGGTACGAACTTTAGGTCGAACTCTGCCAGCATTAGAGTCCATCTAGAGATTCGACCGTTGAGAACGGGCTTTTCGAAGATGTATTTGATGGGATCCATCTTGGATAGCACATGGACCTCGTAACTGAGCATATAATGCCGAAGCTTCTTAGTGGCCCAAACTAGAGCCAAACACGTCTTTTCGAGCATGGTATATTTGCACTCATACTCTAAAAACTTCTTGCTGATGTAGTAAATGGCTCTTTCTTCGGAGTCAACTGTCTGAGCCAGCATAGCCCCCATGGCTGTCTCGGTCGTCGTTAGGTATAACGACAGAGGCAAACCGGGTTGAGGTGGCATTAAGACTGGCGGTGCAGACAGAATTTCTTTGATCTTGTCGAAAGCAGTTTGGCACTTGTCATCCCATAGTACCCGTTCTCCTACTTTCAGTTTCTTGAAAATTGGTTCACACACCATGGTTAGTTTGGAAATGAACCGACTGATGTACTGGACTTTCTCGAGGAATCCCCTTATTTCTTTTTCGGTTTTAGGAGGTTGCATCTCGGTAATGGCTTTGATTTTAGCTGGGTCGACTTCGATACCTCGTTGGCTAACGATATGACCCAGTAATTTGCCTGATGTTACCCCGAAACTGCACTTTTGAGGGTTTAACCTCATGTTGTATCTGCGCAATCGGGTGAAGATCTTTCTTAGGGCGGTGATGTGACCGTCCCGTTCTTTGGATTTGACGATCATGTCGTCTACATAAACTTCCACCTCTTTATGCATCATGTCGTGTAATAAAGTGGTAGCAGTCCTTTGATATGTGGCCCCGACATTAATGAGACCGAAAGGCATGACGGTATAGCAGTAAGTACCCCAAGGTGTGGTGAAGGTAGTCTTACTCATGTCTTCTTCCGCCATCTTGATTTGATTATACCCGGCATACCCGTCCATGAATGATAGAAGGGCATGATCGGCCGTGTTATCCACCAGTATGTCGATGTGTGGTAACGGAAAATCATCTTTCGGGCTCGCCTTGTTAAGATCCCGAAAATCTACACATACCCGCACCTTACCGTCCTTTTTAGGAACCGGCACGATGTTTGCCACCCAGTCCGGATACTCGGACACTTGTATGAAGCCGGCTTTGAATTATTTGTCGACTTCTTCTTTTACCTTGAGAGACCACTCGGGCCTCATCCGACGAAGCTTTTGTTTGACCGGTTTGCACCCGTCTTTGATTGGTATGTGGTGCTCGGCTATTTCCCGGTCTATCCCCGGCATGTCCTTGTAGGACCATGCGAAGACATCCTTGAACTCTTGGAGGAGGCTTACGAACTGTTGTTTCTCCTCGGGATCTAAGGATAACCCTATCTTAAGTGTCTGAGGCTCTAAGGTTGTTCCCACATTTATGGACTCGGTTTCTTCGATCACCGGGTTCCGGGACTCCCTTTGCTCTAGTTGCTCGATCAGATGCGGAGGTAAGGGTACCTGTTCGTCTGGTTTCTCAATGTCATAGCATAAAACATTTTTAAAAGCAGAATTTGAAAGAGACAAGTCGTAAGCAGAACGGTTGTTATTATTGATTGAAAATTTGGAGAACAGCTCAGAGAGAGCAGCCATCTGATCATTGGTCAGTGGCGGGATAGGTAGGGCACTCGGGACAGACCCCGAAGTGCCAGCAGCAGGAATAATAAAAGGGAGAGGGGTTACAGGAGTGACTCTAGCACCGACTTCCCTAGACTCGACCTCAGACTCTGACTCAGACTCCGACTCAGACTCCGACTCAGACTCAGGCATGTCTCCCTCTCCGGTGACCAGCTTGTAAATCCTTCCCTGACTGTCAGTCCACTTGACAGTCTTCCTCCAGGCCCTGTTTTCCGTCTCGGAACCAACGTCCGAGATCAGCTTGGTCGGGTCAAACCTGTTGCTGCGGAGGATCAGGTTGACCAGGTCTTCCTTTGGAGTTGGGGCTATGGTGTCTTCCCCAAATAGCAGCCCTAGAGCGGGCTCAGCATCTTCAGCTCCGTTGGATTGGATGAGGGCGAACACGTCATCCGGGATGTAGTTGCAGTCCCGGGCCAAGTGGGTCCCGAGCTGCATAGCATTGGGTTGGTATAGACCAACCTGGATAGCCCCGAACACCGGTGTGACAAAGTAGTCAGCCAACCGTGGGCTATAAGGGCTCAAGTAGATACCCTTAAGGATGTTGCAGGCCTTCTCGATCCCTGCTCGGACAACATTGTCGGGGGTGATGGCATAACCGAGACCAAAGTGAGATTCTTCGTCTTTGAGAACCTCGATGATCTTCCCAGCCGGAAGATCGGGTCGAGAGGTAGCCCCCGGAAAGTATCCTAGGTTTTGGAGCATCATGTCGATACTCGTAGTGAAGTAAGGCCTAAAGAGGTACTCTTCCTTGATCATCCCCACAAAATCGAACCCCCAGAGGTCCGTGCGTCCCGTGGCGTTACAGCTAGCCACAGTCATTGGTGTTGCCTCTAAAGTGATGACATCGTTAAGCAGAGGCATCTTGATCTTTCGGTGAAGGGTGGAGGACACCGCCTTGACCGCGTGGATCCAAGGCCTACCCAGGAGCAGGTTGAATGACGAGGTGACATCGATCACCTGGAATTCGAGCTCCTTTTCTATTGGGCCGGTTATGATGGTTAGTTTCACGGCCCCAGCTACCGACTTCGGGCTCCCATCGAAAGCTTGGATGGTCTAAGCAGTCGGGATATAGTCAGCCTCGGTAATGCTGAGGGCTTTTGCGGTCCTCAAGGGAAGGACGTTTACAGCAGACCCGTCATCAACTAGGGTCATGGGGAGGTATTTTCCTCGGCAGACCACCGTTATGTAAAGGGCCAGATTATGGGAGGCCCCAAATGGTGGTAGGTCGGCTTCGGAGAAAGTGATTACCGGTCCTTCTTCCTTAGCCTTGCCCTTTAGGTGGGGCAAGACCGTGGCTACCATCTCAGCAGGGGTAACCAGAGAGTCAACCTTAATTTGATCGAGAGCCTTTGTAAGTGCTTCTCGATGTTCTTGAGAACTGACCAGGAGTTGCCATATAGTGAGGTCAACTCGGGTCTTCTTCAATTGTTTCACAAGAGCCGTTTCAGCAGTTGGCTCTTCAGAGGCGACTTCCGTAATGACGGTTGTCGGGATAGGGGTGTCCCTAGAGCTAGTGGCTTGATAGGGACGACCAAGGTGGTTACTGGTTAAGACTCGTGATTTAGTCTTTCGAATCTCCTCGGCGGTGATGGGGACAGCTTCCCCTTTTGCGAGATAGACATCATCTTCGTCATCGAACCAGATCCCGTTCACTTGCGGGATAAATGGAGAGATAAGGTGAGAACAATCAATCACCTCCCCGGTAAAGATGGCGTGGGAGCTGAAAGGGTTCTCCTTGTTGCTGGGCTTATCTTCGGGTAGCGGGATTTTACCGCTTTCAATCAGGTCCTGAATCAAGTGCTTCAGCTTCCAGCACTTCTCGGTATCATGCCCATTACCCCGGTGGTATTGGCAATAGGCTTGGGCATTGTAGTTCTTGGAGCATCGCTCGACCGGAACTTCAGGAGTTGGGCCTATCGGTTGGATTAGGCCTTTAGAGGATAGCCTTTGTAAGGCATAAGTATAGGTTGTACCTATGTCAGTGAAAACCCGAGGTGGGGTGTTCCTCTTGGACGGGGTATCTAGTAGATTCACCGCGTCGAAAATACTGCGGGTTGCATCTTGAGGCTTGGTAGTGGAGGAAGAAGACCCTTGGTAACCCTTAGCAGCGGCCTTAGTGAGGCCTTCCAGTCTCAAATCATCTTCGATCCTCATACCCATTTCAGTAAGGGTGGTGAAATTGGGTATGACAGCATATCGGAGGTGAACCCGGTAGGATGGGAGGAGGTTCTTGACAAAGGCCTCCACCAAAGTCTTCTCACTGGGCTTATCGACCAGTTTCACGCTCTCGGCCCTCCATCGTTGAAGGTATTTGGTAAAACCTTCTTTCGGCTCTTGGGCCATAACCTCCAGAGATCTCATTGTGGTTTGGATCTCGGTGTTGTCAGCATAGTTCCGAGCGAACTCGGTGGCCACATCATCCCATGTAGGGTATTTCTTCGGGTCTAGCCTGTAGTACCAGGCCCGAGGGTGCTTTTCAAGAGACGCAGCAAAGAGGTTCTTGAACATGGTAGAGTCCACCCCTTTGATGGCCATGAACTCCTTGAAGGCCCGTACATGTAGTAACGGGTCTTCAGTTCCTTCGAACATAGGCAAACCGGTGAGGTTCAGGTTTGCAGGCAGCTTGTCACTTAGTGGGTTATACTCCCGACTGTTTTCCCGGTGAATGTTGTTACTCCCAGTTAAATGAACTTGTTCTTCCAGTCGGCGGACCGAGCTAACCAGTTCAGCTAAAGGTCCGGTAGTTCCGGTAGTAGGAGTCCTGTGCTCCACCGAAGCCAATCGAGTGACAATGGCAACTTGTCCGGCCCTCATTTCATTCAGTTGGGCGTCGATGTCGGCCTGCTTCTCGATCATGGCATCAACGGAGGTTTTCAGTTCAGCTAAGGCAGTTTCCATCCTGCGAGTGTGTCTGGTTGATGGTGGCCTGTCTGTAAGAACACCACGTAATCTGAAACCGAACCCAGTCTTAGAATCAAAGGAAACAGTACATCCCGAGCGACCCAAAAAGAAAGGATTGAGTGGAAAAGACTCGAGAAAGACATCTAGACGGATGACTCGTGGGTGGTATGACTTCCTTAGGATTTCGGCTTTGTGGGCCTAGTCCCGTTTGAAGGAAGGTCCACGTGAGATTATTCCCCAGACTTTTGACTCGAGTGTATGGACAGACTTTCCTTTGTAGGGGTATGCCCCACGCGGGTTGGTCGTGCCTTGACAGATAAGGCGGACTCGGGAAAGGGGGGAAACTCGTGATATAAGATCGACGGAGTTTCGACGCTATAAACCCTCTACATACTATGCAAAGACCTGACGCACGGATAGATGGTAGGTCCTATAATAAGGAAGGTTTATTTTAGGAAAGTTGAAAGTTTTGGAAAGGTTGAGGTTTGAATGCAAAAATGAACGAATTTCCGAGAGTTTTGAAAACTTGAAAACGGAATTTCGAAAACCGAGATTAGAATTTTGAAAAGGAAAATTCCGAAAATCAAGGTGGTGGGGGTGGAAATTCGAGAATTAAAACGGACAGCATGCCGACTACAGAAAAGGATATTTTGAGTCAAATCGTTGATCCTAAATTTCGGCGGCATTCCGAGTTTTGAAAATTGGATATTTTGAAAAGGTGAGTCCTGAAATGGGCAGCATTTCGGGTTTTTCAAAATTGGGTGTTTTTAGAATGACGGGTCCCGAAATGGACAGTATTTCGGGTTTTTCGAAAGGTGGGTATTTTTGGAAAGATGCAATTTTGAAATGACGGTTTTGAAAAATGACACGGAAACCAAGTAGCACGTAGTCAAACAAGCATTATAACGACGCTTATGTATGCTTTACGCTAAGTCTCGGTCGGTCAAAATAGGGTCTATACCAACAACGATGGCTTTCTCGTGTGATGGACGGACTCCCTAAGCCGAGTTGGTCTTAGGACATGCCGCAAAACCGAGACGAGTTCCACCATCGATGTCTTTAGCGCACCCATGTAGGAATGCACCGTGGTATAGTGGGACGTCGGTCACAAGTAACCGGCCCGGGCAAATTTGGGTTATGCATGAATCATTAAACTAATGCGCGCACACTAATCTACGAACGATTTCTCTTCGAGTCTCACCCTAGGAACCCCGATGACATGTGGTACATCAGGTATCCCTAGCGGAGTCGCCAAATTGTGGACATGACGTAGGTCCACCCCGACGCGGCGAAGCGCGGGTTTGGGTAGGCGAATGAATCTCGTGGTAAGATTGTTCTCGGGTTCGAAATTTAAGTCAAAATGGAGTCGCCACCGAATTTTGTGGTTATTCGGAACCATACGAGCCCACTCTATGTCGTCATGGGCTATACACAAAGTAAGCCCACTCCGATTTCAGAGTTTATGGGGCTCGTCCCTTTGCATTGCGATACCGATACCATCTATACCGGTAATCGTGTAAAGAATGACTCTCGTGCGCCAAGGGTTTCGGACATCCGGAAACCAAAGGTTCTGAGTAAGGGGTGAGGGTACGTGTTGGGAAGCCCACTAAGGACACCCAACCCCGCCCGCACATGGCGGCCTCTACTAAGACACCGTTCGTGTTCGTGTACGCGCGCTAGTTAATTGATTAAATGATATGCAAACAACGTTTTGTCTAAGCATGTGAATTTTGCGTTAACTACGTCATTTAATGCATCTTATTATTTGTCGAAATGATTTAGCATGCGAGGTTCATTTATAAAGCGTAAAAGCAATTAAATAAACAAAGCTCGAAAGTAAATAAAAATAACGTACAAATTACACGGGCGGAAATACAACCCGGAGTTCACAATACAACAATACGTAAAGAAATGAAATAAAAAATAATGCGATATAATTAAAGGTACGGACCCGTATGTAAACTAGACCGCGAAAATATGTAGGCGGACTAACCTCGATTAAATACGCATTATGTCGCATATCAAACGAAGGACGGGAACATGAGACTGCGGCATATTGCTAGCCTAATCTCACGTCCCGTAGTCTTGTCCCGACTTATCACGTCAAAGTGGTCAAAGTCGTTCTACGTGTCGTGATGTGTATAGTTTTGAAAATAGGATAGTCACGTGATAGTCTTTGCACGTGATGACTAGAGTCGATAAAAGGGTCGGGGTTTGAATTATGGGTCAAACCCCTCGGTTTTGTGGGTTACAGGACCCACTCGACCGAGTGGTGGTGTGACTCGGTCGAGTGCACATTTATCGTGGCTACTGACCACTTTTTGGGGTGCTACTCGATCGAGTGGCCTATGGCACTCGATCGAGTGCCCCCTGTACGAGAGGTAACTCGCCTTTTTTTATGACTTGAAATCGATGATCGGCCGAATCAAATACAAATATCGCACGATTTGTATTTAACTCGGCCTCCGGTACTATAATCGTGTACGAACGATTATAATACCGTCACCGGGGTTTTAGGAAAACGTTTTATCGTTAGATTAGGAAATTTTGAATTGGTGACGAAATGTATCCCTCTACGTCACGACATCGGGACTAACCCTTTCGGGTTACGTGATGTCGATTTTCGTGTCAACGGGTTTCGTACCAATTATGGAAAGGGAGTTAAATCCGTTCAACTACGACCGATCACGGTCGCGTCACGCCCTTGAGTACATTGGGGCGGGGCTCCTCGAAAGGGCTCCACCTCCGTCGTTGCTCGTAAAGGGATTAGACGGACCAAAAGTAATCATCGTAGTCAAACGTTTTAAAACCGATTTTGATACTAGTTTACGTATACACGGTATTATTAACATTAATGACGATAAAATGATATGAAACAAAGATATAAAAATGCAAAAAATGTTAGTGTTGGTGTTGTGACGTTCATGACTATAATACAATAAAAATGAACAAAATGACGGAGTAAATAAAGATCGAAAGGGAATTTAGGACACCCTCAACATACATGCTAGTAAGGACCTCGGAAATGGACTCGTAAATAGCGGCACGACTTGAGAGTATCGAGGATGTACGTGAGTTATGGTGTGTATGGATGCTTGTGTGTATGTGTCGGTTTCCGAGGGTCAAAGAGGCTCGGAAATGGTGTGCTTTTGGCTTAGGTTTGTAGTGTAGAATGTAGGGTTGAAGTAGGGTAAATATGGCTGAAAAGTGTAAGGTAAAAATGCTCAAAAAGTTCTGAAATGCATGGGGGGGGGGGAGGTGAAGCGGTATTTATAGACTTCACCCCTCGACCTAGGGGCACTCGATCGAGTGGCCCTAGTGCACTCGATCGAGTGCCTTCGCAAACGGGCCAAACCCGGGTAAAAGAGGCTCCACTCGATCGAGTGGATCAACAAATCGAGGTAAAATAGGGAAGTTTGACTTGTTTGTTTTGATTGCTTTTTTGAATTTTGATTTATGCGCCAACTGAACCTAGCTGATTTATGAGACGGTTTCGTCTTTGACCGGGTTTTGACCCGGTCGCCAAAAGACGGGAATTATTTTTGGTGTCGGTTTTGGCCCAAATTAGTCTCATTTGACTCGGAACGACCCACTGTGCCTGGATTTGAGGTCTGTTTTGTGAGATTTTTACTCCGCTAAAAGTCCATGTCGGATATTATGAATTCCGAGCCCAAATCCGAGTATACTAAGTCACGTTGACGTCCGATCATCATCGGGTATTTTTCGGAGACTACCATAGATACGTGGCAGTCGAAATGCGAGTGTCTACAACAATCACATGCTATGAGTTGCATAGTCACGCGTATTGAGGTGTACAATCACGTGATATAATGAGTTGCATGGGTTAAACTGCTGTCGATAAAAAAAATCCATATATTACACGCTATCAACCTTGCAACGCACGCATTCATCTCTAACTATAATAAATACTCGACTGTGGCATTGCTCGTATAACAGCATGATTTTACTAAAAACTAGTTATAAATAGTTGGAAATAATCACGTGATATAAGTTGCATGGGTTAAACTATAATAAATACTCGACAACGCATAAGAACTATAAGTACAATACTCGACAACCAAAAAAAATATTGTGCGACTGTCTATCATATTAAGTGTGACTGTCTAGCATATTAAGTGTGACTACCACGTTATAAATGTGCGACTGTCCATCATATAGAGTGTGGTTGTAACTGTGCGACTGTCTATCATATTAAGTGTGACTACCACGTTATAACTGTGCGACTGTCCATCATATAGAGTGTGGTTGTGACATTACAACTGTGTAACTTTTGAAATTAACAAACCAAACAAAAAAATGGAATTCGAAATGCAAGATACCAAATATATATGTATGTACTCATCTTACCTCCTGCAAGTTGAACAGGAATTTTCGACTGGAGCACAGACGAATCTTCAAGAAACAGCACCATTTACGAATTAGGGTTCAGTTATTTTGCATGATAGTATAAATATTGATTTGGGATGAATTTTTGAATTTGAATGAAATGAAATGGTGAGCAATAGGATGAATTTTTGAATTTTAGTGAGAGTGAATTTTGGTGAAAGATTGAGAGAAAGAAAGTGAATTTTGAAAGATTGCGAATGGTGAGCAATTGAGAGAAAGAAGGTAGCTTTTGGTGATGGAAATGATGAAAAATTGAGTGAGAGTGCTCTGCTGTTGCTCTGTTCCTGTCTGCTCTTGACTGCTGCTAGTCATTCCACGCAGCACACCTCCTCTCTTTTTTTTTCTTCTTTTTTTTTTATTGTGATTAATCTATTTCATCCATCCAACCCAAATCAAGGGCCATAAACACAACTTTCCAACTTCCCACTTTTACCTCAACTCCCTTAATCCTTTTTCTATATATATATATATATATATATATATATATATATATATATATATGCAATCATACATCATATATACAGTGGTTACTACTAGCCATACCTTGTTGTATACGGGCAGGGCAGTAGTAATCAATTAATCATTATGCCTTCGATCCGCTTATTTCTCTATCTTTTCACCCACGGGATCAATGTTATTAGGATTGTGATCCTAGAATAATACTACAGGAGTAGTAAATAATGAGTAGCAGCTAGTAATCATCATAAGCTGCTGAGGTGGTTATAGTTACACATACCAATGTTCTGACAGACAGACAGACTGACTGACTGACTGACACATTAGGTTGCTATACTAGTTGTTGCTGTGATCTGAGCCACATTGCTGTATAATGAGTTGCTGTTGAAATAGTCTTTACCTACTTAATTACTCCCTTCGGACACTATTTTTCGCCCCACTAACCCAATATATGTGAGGTGTATTTTAATGAAATGGGGCAAAAAATAGTGTCCGGAGGGAGTAGCTTACAGCAGGTCATTTTCTTAGGGAACTGAGCCCTCCTATTTTCACAAATTCTTACTTTGACGGCCATATCCGTTACAAGTGTGCGACGGGTCAAATAATACTCATGTGAGTGGATAAGACAAAAGTAAAATCTCCACTCATGTTTTGTCTTATCTACCACATGGGTAGTATTTGCCCCGTAACTTGTTGTTCCATTTTAGGCATAGCTTCCAGACTCCACCAACTTCCAACCCCTTCATATCTGTAACTCACCACTTTTACAACACCCAACTTTGGGTCCAGATCAAATGGGAGGAGAGTAACTAATTAAGTGGGTTTAGAAGTTTTTTTTTTTTTTAAGTACGACATATTTTTTTTTTTTTTTTGGTAAGATGTAAGTACTCTATATTGTAAAATAAATTATCAATGTACAAAAAGTTTTAGAATTAACTACAGGATAGTTAATTCAAAATATGTTTAGTCCAATTCTTATCTCTAGTATTCAAAGACTCACGTATTAGTCTTCTGAACCTTGTAATAGCATAATTCTTAATCTGTGAAACCATATGATCATGGTGGCATATGACACTTTCCAAATGACTCAGATTTCTCTGAAACCAAATTCCGTAAAAGATTGCACTGAACGCAGCCCAAATGACCCCGTAAGTGTGTCATATTGTCATGTCAAATTACTTGCATACTATAACAAGTCATACGTACATGGTGGAAGTTTTTTCCCCCGAGAGAAATATCAATAGTTGGATTATTTTCATATTAACTGATGTTTGGATGATTATCTTGAGAAAATTTCTTGTAGTTGTGATTATTAAGTATCAATAATCATGGTCAAAGTTTTATTTAAAAAGTAAATTGGAGGAACATTAACAAATGAAGGGAATATCATTTTAGACCGTCTTAAGAGGAGCTTTAATGACAAGGCCCTTTAATAAGAATCGTAATTAAAATCATTATGGAATTTGATGAGGTCTAAAACTATTACGATGTTAACCAAACTGTCTTGATTACATAGTCTTAGCTTAGCTTGCGATAAAGAAATGTAATTTTTGTAGGAGAAAATTTGCGTAAAATGTTAAAAGATCAATTTTATGTGGTTTAAATTTTATTTTAATGAAATAAATATAGAGATATACAATTACATATTTATCCTCAAGTAGTTGGCGTACAAATAAAAACTAATTTTTCATTTTTTTTGTTTGATAAGAGTATTTTTTTAATTATGGTGACGTCGAGATTCGTTGTCATCCGGTGGCGCCCTATATATATATATATATATATATATATATATATATATATATATATATATATATATATATATATGATCATCCATGTATTTTCTTATTCACGTCAATTCGATCTTGTCAAAAAAAACGTTTGGAGACTGTTTCACATATGGTTGGTTGGTTGATAGCTACTTGTGTTTATACGTTGCAATATGTAATCCTTACGTACTTCTGTCTGAATTGCTTGCTCATCATTTCTAATTAACAAAACAAATAAACATATGATTGAGAGAGAAATAACGATTGGCTTATGGTGGAGATTGATCGACAAGCTACTTCCCGCATGAAGTTATTTCCAACGTGGCAACCAAACAATATTTTTGTAATTCGCATGAAATACAAATGCACTTGAATTTAAGTTTCCGGTAACTTCACCTTTCCGTGGTGAACCAAACGAGCCCAAAATAAATACTTTGCACCTTTCAGCATCATTTTTCTTAAAGAGCAACGTACTTAATCACATTAGAGCATTAACCATCAGATTAAAAGCATGCACCAAAATAAATACCTTTCATTATCTATTGTTGTGATTGTTAACGTATGTATAATTAACCACAGATTATAGGATTGACGTATAGTGAAGCATGCATGGACTGGACCTGAATTGAATTGAAATAATAAATGCATGATGCATCCAAGTGTCGGACTACGTATGAAATTGTAAGTCGCAATAACTTGACAATGAATGAATGAATGAATGAAAGAATGCCATCTTTTTTATTAGTGATGAAAATGACAAGAATACTAACTTAATTAAAGCCAAAGTGTGACTTTTGTAAGTATATATGCATGATTATGTGGTGCGATAATAATGACAATCTAATTAACTTGGAGGTTAGTTTATAAGCATCATCCTTGAATCGGTCCTTCCTAACCTCCTAAACGTTTTTTCATTCCCACACATGATGCAATGCTTGCCTATTATTTTTCTAGTAATCATTTTATTTTATTGGTCATTAATTTTTTCACTGTATATTGTATGGAGTAAGATTGTTTTATTCAAAATCTACAAAATATGTTGCATGTTTTTCTACGGGAAAAAAATATCTTTCAAGTAATTTAACTCCAAGTATGTATTAATTGCCTATTTCAGTCGGGATTATTCCATTGTATTGCTTTATTTATTTGATCGCATTTCTTTAGTCGGTAATTATTACGGAGTAAATTTTATTAAAATCACAAATTCTTATTTATAATAATGAACGATCCGTAATAGCCTTATAGATTGTGGATCATATATAACATATATGCATAACACAAAAGAAGATTGCATATAGGGTCCAGAATAACAAAAAGTTTGTTATATCAGAGCATATTATTATTGTTATTTTATCCATTATGGATCGGTATAATTATAAGACAGATAAATATATTTTAGGAGAACTAATCAAATGTACTGTAACTGTATATATTAGGGCAATTATATATACGGTGTTAATTAGTCTCCTTTGTGATAAATACTCCGTATAGTATATTCATGAAGTTATATAAGGACAAATAAATGATCGTTCGTTGTTCTGAAGATTGTCTAATTTTATCATTGACCTTTTGAAATGGATGATACTTTATCCGTTCTAGACTTATACTCAATAAATACACGAGTCACAAATAAAAATATGTGATATATGCATAAGGGCAATAACAATGATGAATTTTAAGGAGTTTCATAGCATATAAAGAGCTCCTTAACCATTGTGATAGAAAATAATGAGCTTCTTATATGAAACCGATTTCTAAAGTAAGAAACCGGTTTCATACATTAAAAAGAGAGAAAAAAAGGGACCCGCAATAAATATATGAAACTTTTACCATTGAGGAAGAATAAAAAGTTCCTTATATGATTATAGTTACTTTAGTGGCAATTGGATTATATGTATGGAACTACAAGCATTGTTGTCGTAGATTTGATGGCTGAAAAGAAGCCACCGGTGTATTACAATTTACAAGTCCGTGTTAGAAATTTCGGAGACTCATGATCGGTATGGTTGAAAACTTGAAATGAAGGCCGGCCGGGTTCCATTTTCATGAAGGGTGACGTGCTATCCTTTTTTTGATTGGACACGTTATATTTAAGTCTTTCTCGTTTGATTGCAAAAATACGACCTATACAAACATGCATGTGTTCCATACTTGCAGGTGTGCAGTGCCTCATCAATTGTTCTTTTCTCTCCCCTCCCCTCAAGTTTACACATACATTGCTTAAAGTGATTGTCAACATGATCGCTGATGAGGTTTGGTATGTAGTATGGCATATGTATTCAGACTATTACATCTCCTACTTATTTATTTATTTATTTATATTTTTTAAAAGATTTCAAACACATATAGATAACTATTATCTCTCACCCATTCAATTCTTTACCCTTATCGTAAATGGACAATCCAATCAATTATTTACATTTTTCTTTTGGTAAAAGACTTTACCATATACTTCCTCCCATCCATTCAATTCTTTACACTTACTATAAATGGACAATCCAATCAATTCTTTATATTTCCTTTTTGGCAAAAGACTTTACCTTATCATCCTCCTATCCTTTCTCTATTTACACAAAATGCCACTACTTTTTTCCTTACTTTAAGTTTGATGGACCCATAACACCATTTGATTTAACAATAATACACTTACTTTTACCACTTTTCTTAATTTTGATGAAAAATCTTATGTCAAGGATTGTTTGGATGGGAGGGAGTATATATATAACCCTCATTATTTACCCAAAATGTCACTATTTTTTACTTACTTTAGGTTGGTGGACCCATAAAACTATGTGATTTACCAATAATACTTTTTTATTTTTACAAAGTTTCTTAAAACTTGTGAAACCTTCGATGTAAATAATTAAATGAATGAGACGGAGAAATTATAACTTTACCTTACCTGTTGGCCTCTTGCATCATCTATGCAAGTTGATAATGCCTCAAAATTTAGCCACGCTACACAACTCAATATCACGATACAAATTTAATACCAATAATAATCGCGAGTGTTTTTTTTCTCTAATTTTACCTAAGATAAAAGAAATACTCCGAGATACTGACAATATATAAACGGAATTTATACAATATTTTATACTCCATATGTACAACATAAAAAAGATGTGAAATTTACCCAAGCTTTTCGCACACCGTAATAATACATTGATAATAGAAATAAGTTGCATTTTGAGTGTTACCGATCAGATTTTACTGATGATTTCCTCTAATCCTAAAAAACCCACTAAACTAATTAATCATGTTAACTTCTAATCATCGATCACTTTAATTTGGCTTTTCAGAGGTTATGAAGATAGTACTCGATCGGTAAAGAAGAAGAAAGTTTTTGTTGCAATATTTTACAGATCTCTGAAGAGGAAAGCCTCAAACTAGGCAAATGGTGTAGACAACGAGCTGCAATCTCACCCATGACCTTCACCTCCTCCCTATCGACACACTCGTCTCGACTCATCCTTGGATCAATCATCTTAACCACTTTCTCCACGTCAAAATCATTCTTATTATTCCGAACAACTGAGGTCAGTAAAACCTGCCTTTCGCCGCTGCAGATGAAGGCCTCCAACCCTGTGATGAGCTCCAATAGTATGACTCCAAAGCTGTAGACGTCGCTCTTCTTAGACGCGATTCCTGTCATTAGGAAATGCGGATCTATGTAACCCGGTGACCCCATCATTTTGATTCGAGACGAGGAAGGTGGTTTGATGGTTGATGAGAAACCCATTTTAGCAAAACCAAAGTCACATAGTAGAGAGTTGAGGTTTTCGTCTAGGAGTATGTTCGAAGCTTTGATGTCTCCATGGACGATTTGTAGGTTGCAACTTTCATGGAGGTATTCAAGTGATTTTGCAAGTTGGTATGCTATTTTCATCCTTTGTTTCCATGTCAATGGGTTCTTCATTTTGTCTACCTCATCATCATTATTATTGTGTAGCTTCTCTTGTAGGTTCCCCTTTGGAATGTACTCAAATACTAGTACCCCTTCATCTATCATACACAAAAATAATAAGTATTGAGGTTAGAAGATATTACAGAGTATACCTCTCATCAGTCATCATGCATACCACTGAGAACATTTGACTATTCACGTCTTCCATTTGATTAACTATAATCGACATCAAAATTTTACAAATTTGACTTCAAAGAGCGTACCTTTGTCATCGCAATAACCAAGGAGTTTGACAATATTGGCATGATGAAGCTTTTGAGAAATTTCAAGTTCACTCTTAAACACTTGATTCAGCCTCTCACTAGTGTTATAAACCTTGACAGCACCTAATGTTGAGTTGGGAAACTTAGCAAGGTACACTGTGCTATATCCTCCTACACCAATCACCTCCTTAAAGTTTGATGTAAACCTCTCAATGTCTTCCCACTTGTACCTCTTCACCATGGTTGGTGACGACTTCTCCTCAGCCTCAGCGTCAGCCTCACACTCAACTGCTGATACCGTGTCGTCAGGGCAAACCCGGTCGTCATTCTTGGCCCCCCGACACCCTGGTTTACGCTTCATTGTTGACCCGAAACACCCTAAGAAGAAGCCCATGTTGTTGGTTGTTGTTGAAAGAAAAGTGATAAAAATTGAAGTAAAATATAAGAAATGGTAGTTAGTAAGCAATATATATATATATATATATATATATATATATATATGTATAGCACTTGAGGATAAATGTATATATAGGTGTGTGCCTAGCTACCTATATATATATTGGACAAGCAAGGAAACATTGTTTGTAGAAATAATATTATAGTGATTAAATTGATTTTGTGGGGGGAAATAGATAGATTTGTATGCATGAATGGTGTGGTAAGAAGGAAAGGGAGTAGAAGGTGAGTGTGGAGGTGGTAATGAATTTAAATTCTTAAGGAGACATATTAACAACCAAACAAATACACATCTCTTGACTTGTGATAATTAAAAAGCAAGGCCCACTATTTTATTTTATTTTTATTTTCTACAAGTAATACTCTTATTTACAAATTTGTAGTAATATTAATGTGTATTTCATATATTCTTCACGGATTATAAATTAAGACAATCTTTCGCATGAGACATACCAGTATGAATGTACGATGAATAATTAAATAGATGGTTTTCTTATAGAATGACACCGTTTTAAAATGTAAAAGGATATGTTATGATGATAATTAGTAAAAATCATACCCCTTTATAAATAGACCTCTAGACTTTTGTTAATAAGGGGAACAAATTTTTTTTTTTATACAGATTAATAATTATTTACAAATTTATAGTAATATTAATTTGTATTTTATATTTATCATGAGACAGTCCATTATAAATAAATAAATAAATAGATAATCTTCTTATACAAAGGTCCTCTAACCATACTTATGGGTACAAATTCATACCCTTCATTCATATCCGTGTGATTTGACTAGGATTTAAGTGTATAAAATTTGGTCGGAATTTAGTTATAAAGTTGAAGGCATGGGCCATGGAAATTATTATAATTAATTAGTTAAACAGTAATAATATTCTTAATAATTATAAAAATTGCATCTTACTTTATTCTACCAACCATCACACGGACATCTCCTCCACTGCACACCGTTTACTCCTATCTTGGACTATTTTCTTTTTGTAACAAAGTTGGCGTAGATGTATGTGAGGAGCCAGTAAGAGCAACATAAAGGAATAAATCGCTTTAATTTACTTTTTCTTGGTACCTTAGCTTTATTTTCGGTAAAATTTATGTAATCACTTTATTAGTGTTTGACAGTTTGCAAATAACCCCGACACCTTACTAATAAATTTCAATATAGCTATTATGAGTTGGACAGTTAAGTTGGCTGATTTGAACAATTTATTTTCAATTCAGTTTTGATTAAGCTCGCTTTAATTCAGTTCAATTCAATTAATTAATGTTGTATTCCTTCAATATTTATAATACTACGGTGCCATTGTTTCATTTTGGTTTAACCAAGTCAATTTCTTTGGTTTCATTTAAATCCATCTATATCTATATATAAAATAAAAGTATGAGTTGGAGAAGCTCCATTGTTGCAGTAGCAAGAGAGAAATGAGGAAAATATCTGGAATTATTGTATTGATTATATTCTGTTATATGTTGAATACAATGCATATGTGTGTGTATATATGCTAAGAAGGAGAGGGGAAAATTTGCTACATTATACGTAACTAATTCACCAACTTGATACTATACTTAACACTCCCTTTTCAAGTTGGAACAAAATTTTACTCCCTCCATTCTCTTGAATAAGCCCCATATTCCTCTTTCGGCCTTTTTTTGGATTAGCCCCATTTCCCGATAAGGTAAAGTTCTAACTTTTTTTTTACTATTTTACCCTCATATTTCTCTCCTTCACTCATTTAATATATTTACTCTACCCCACCCCATTTCTTAAAAAGACAACAAATACCCCTACTTCACCCCCTTTTCCTTGGTATCCGTGCCCACCCCTAAGGGGGCTTATTCAAGAGAATGGAGGGAGTATAACCACAAAGCTTAACACTCTCTTCTCATATCTGAGCAGTGCTGAGAAACTTCATCCCCAACCTTTCTAAAATGTAACTATGATGCTGAGTACCTAGAGGCTTTGACATGATATCAACCAGTTGCCGATTTGAACTAACATGCATGAGAAGTGTATATAAAGTCTTCCTGTACTTTGTCACGAACGTAATGACAATCTATGTCCCAGTGCTTCGTCCTCTCATGGGATACTGGATTATGTGCTATATGTTCTGCAGCCTTGTTGTCACAAACAAGCAAGTTCAATTGGTAGCTGCACTTGTACATCAAGGTCTTGCAACAACCTGCTTGTCCAGACAAGTTCGCTAAAGGTGTAAGACATACATCTGTACTCACCTTCTGTGGAGCTTTTGCTCACATTTTTCTACTTCTTGGTCTTCCAGCTGATCAACGACTTTCCCAAGAAAACACAGTAGCCACTCAAGGACCTGCAACTTTAAACACAGTTTCCATAATGTGCATCACTGTAGCCTCTTACAGTTAGATTGTTGTGTGATGGATAAAACAGACCTGCATTAACAGTTGGTTTAAGGTATCTCACTACATGAACTGCAGCCTATAAATGATGGTCTCATGGCTCAGTCATGAATTGACTGAGATGTTGAACAACATATGAAATATCCGGTCTACTGAGGTTGAGGTATAATAACCTTCCAACAAGCCTTCTGTAGACCTCTGGGTTTGGTAGCGAAGGTCCCCTTAATTTATGCTAAGCTTAAGCCTTTTTGAAGGGGCACACTAGCTGGTGTACAATCTTCCATCCCCAAATCCTTAATGATATCAAGACAATATTTCCTCTGATTAAGAGTAATTTCTAATTCATTTTTGGCGACTTTTAAACCCAGAAAATACCTCATAAACCTATGATCCTTAATGGTGAAGGTCTTGACCAAGCTTTGTTTGATCATTTGGATTTCATCCTGACTAGTACAAGTTAACAGTATGTCATCCACATACACTAATGCAACAAAAAGAGGATTGTGTATCAGTGTTTCTTTTAGTGAATAAGGAGTAGTCCTGCTTTGATTGAACAAAGACTAGGGTAACAAGATACTTGGTGAGCTCTATATTCCACTGTCTTGAGGCTTGTTTCAAGCCATACAAAGACTTGTGGAGCTTGCACACCTGACCAGAACTTCCTCCTTGATATCCTTGAGGCGGCATCATGTACACTTCCTCATCTAGAAAACCATGGAGAAAAACATTGTTTATGTCAAGTTGAAACAGTGCCCAGTTTCTGGATCCTGCAAGAGCAATTAAAGCCCTCACAGTTGTGGGTTTGGCAACAGGGGAAAAAGTGTGTTTGTAATCTTTATTTTTTACCTGGTTATAATCCTTTGCAACCAACCTTGCCTTAAATGTCTCAACCGAACTGTCTGCTCTATGCTTAACCTTGTACACCCACTTGCAACCTATTACCTTCTTTCCTGCGGGCAAATCTGTCATTGTCCAAGTTTTGTTAGCATCAAGTGCATTCAACTCATTGGACATGGCTTGTATCCACCTTTCATCCTGAATAGCATGAGAATATTCTGCAGGTTCATGTTCTTGGAGAACATTATTCAAAGAAGCTCAATAAGCATCTCCAAACATAGGTAGTTTTGCAAGAATGCTAGCTTGAAATGCAGAATGTCTTCCAGGGCATTCAAAATCCTTTAACTTGATTGAAGGTAATTAATCGAGGTCTAAAGGAAGTTCTAAGTGGGGGTTGAATGACCTCTTCACTGTGCTCACTCTGAGAATCTGCCACTTTAGGGCCATCATTTTCAGGTTCTGACCCAATTGGAGACTTAGAAGTGGGGCCAGGATCACCAGAATCATCTTGTAACTCTTGAAGAAATGACCTGTAAGGCATGTCTGCAGGGCTAATTCGGGGCTGCCAGCAGGTGTGTCCACTCTACTAGTGGTGAGGAAAGGGAAAATTGACTCCTTAAAAACCACATCCCTGCTGACAAAGGTCACTTGTTTCTGCAAGTCATACAACTTGTATCCACTACAAGAAATACTGTCCCAGGCGTCCGCCTAATTGGCGTCCTTGGCATGTGGACGCTTAAATGGCGTCCGAAAAGTTCGGCGGGCGTCCGTTGTCGGACGCCGAACTTGGCGTCCGACTGAAGATGAGGATGGCTGAAGTTGAGGATAAAAGACGTCCACAGTCGGACGCCATTTAGGCAAAATGGCGTCCGCTGTCGGACGACAATTGACGTCCGCATGTGGCGTCCGACAGCGGACGCCATCTGTCTTCAGTATGGCGTCAAATACCCGCTGCCCCCCCTCTCCCCCTTCATTTCCTAAAAAAAAAACGCTCTCTACCTTCTCCCTCTACACTCGCCGACCCAAATCCCTCCCCATCTCAATTTTTCATCCTTTCTTCCTTATTTTTGGTATGTTTTCTTACTTTATTTCGTTTCTATTTAATTTAATTAGTTCATATTCTTCATTGTTAGGGTTATTTGTTGATAGTTATTAGTTAATTTCGTTTAGGTCTAAATTTCGATTAGGTTGATTAGTTTAGGCCAAGTTCGATTAGGTTGATTAGTTTATCCCAAACTCGATTAGTTAGATTATTTTTGCCCATCACTATTTTGACTAGGGTTTGATCAATTTGGTTTAAGCCCGTGAGGTTTTGTGTGACTTAAGACGGACCAAAAGGTGTCGTAATAATGCCGGATTTTCCCGAAACCACTTCTATCTTGATCGGGGTTGTGAATAGGTGTTAGCGACGCTTTCGGAATTTTGATATCTGTATCCTAAAATTTGACCCTTTTTTGACCTGTTTAAGCTGTTTCTGTGTGCCCTAAGCCATGAATTGTTGTGTTTTGTTCGGTTGAATTGGGTTTACATTATATTGATAAATTAGCTAGGGTTTTTGTAAATTGGGATTAAATTGTGATTAAATTCGGTGACTAATTTTTTTAAGGAATTGAGTTTACTAAATTTTTGTAAGGTCAATTCTAAATTAATAATACATTTGGGTTTACTTTGACATATTAGTTAGAGAAATTAAGTTTAAATTAAATGGTGATTAAATATTCATTTAGTAAGTTATAAATTAAAGTAGGGAAATTAAACTTTAATATGTTATATATATTTTTTGAACATAGAAAATGAAGAGAATTGAACGGAAATGGATGTACGAGGGAAGACTTGATAAAAAGAGATGTCCAACCGTCGAATTTTTGAGGGGTGTCGAGTCATTTGTCGAGTTCGCTAAAAAGTCGGTAGACTACGCATCGAGGGGGGAGGTTAGGTGTCCGTGTACTAAATGCAAGAACCTAAAATTTCTTGAGGTCCTTGTAGTGAAGGAACATGTCATCTATAGTGGTTTTTCACCCGATTACTATTATTGGATTTGTCATGGTGAGTCATCTCAGTCTGAGGGAACCGAAAACCATCACGATGAGGGGGGATTGAGAGGTATGATAGTTGATGTTGTGGAGTGCAACTTGTTTAACTCACCTAACCCACGAGACTCACCTAGCCCACGAGACTCACCCAATCCACAGGAGTCACCTAACCCACAAGAGCCTAACCGTCGAGCGAAGGCGTTTTTTGACATGTTGGAAGCTTCGGAGAAACCGTTATACGGAGGGTGCGATGTGACTTTGTTAGAAGTCGCGTCTATGGTAGTTAGCCTTAAATGTAAGTTCAACCTGCCCTTTGCTTGTGTCGATGGTATTGCTGCCTTGCTCGAGAGAGTTATTCCAAAAGACAATATCATGACCCGATCATTCTACACAACCAAAAAGGTTGTGAAGGGACTTCAACTCCCGCATCAAAAGATTGACGCTTGTCCAGATGGGTGCATGTTATTTTGGAAGGACGATGCGATGCTTGATGAATGTAGGAGATGTGGTAAGGGTAGGTATAAGATGGTCGAGGGGGATATTGTTCTGAGAGGTAGAAAAGGGAAAAGTAGTGTCAGGGGTAAGAAACCAATCCCAATAAGTCAGCTTACGTACTTCCCTATTGCACCTAGGCTTCAGAAATTGTACGCCACAAAAACCATAGCTGAGCAAATGCGGTGGCACAAGGAGGACATTAGGGTACTAGGGAAGATGTGTCATCCGAGTGATGGTGAGGAGTGGAAGCGTTTTGATAGACTACATCCCCACTTTGCGTTAGAACCCCGAAATGTAAGGCTTGGGTTGTGCACTGATGGATTTGCACCGTTCGGTCAATTTGATAAATCGTACTCTTGCTGGCCAGTGATGATCACACTTTACAACCTACCTCCTTGGTTGTGTTTGAAGCAACCTTTCATCTTCCTATCTCTTATTGTTCCCGGACCCAAAAACCCGAAAAACCATTTGGATGTTTACTTGCAACCTGTTATTGAGGAACTGAAACAACTGTGGGAGGTAGGGGTGGAAACTTATGATGTCTCTCTGAGACAAAACTTTCAGTTGAAAGCAGCTTTGTTGTGGACTATAAACGACTTTTCCGCGTACGGTATGCTCTCGGGGTGGTCTACTGCGGGTCAGAAAGCATGTACGTATTGTATGGGTGAGAGCAAAGCTTTTTATCTTCCAAATTCTAGTAAAATAAGTTGGTTTGACTGTCATCGGCAGTTCCTACCAGAAGGTCACCCATATAGGAAGAATAAGAAGGCGTTCAAGAAGGGTGAGGAGGTGCTTGACGACGCACCTGATCGACTCCCAGGAGATGAAATATGGGAGTTGATTTCTGATTACCCGTCTACTGTTGACGGAACCGAGCAGGAGTTCAAAGATCTCAAGAAGTTGAAAAATGGTTGGTTTAAACGTAGCATATTCTTCGAACTACCATATTGGAGGACTTTGTTAATTCGTCACAATTTAGATGTGATGCACATAGAGAAAAACTTCTTCGAGCAGTTGATTCACACGGTGATGGATGTGGAGGGGAAGAGTTGTGACACTACAGGCTCCCAGCGAGATGTAAAGAATTTTTGTGACCGTCCTCAACTGCACATAAAACGGGATGGGTCGAAACCAAGGGCCTTGTTCACACTTGACAAGGCTCAGAGAAAGGCGTTGTTGGAGTGGGTAGAGAAGTTGAAATTCCCTGATGGGTACGCCTCCGACTTCAAACGCTGTGTTGATCTTAAGAACCTGAAGCTTCAAGGGTTAAAGAGTCACGACTGTCACGTTTTCATGGAGAGGTTGCTTCCGGTGTCACTAAAGCACCTTCTGCCACTGACGGTGTGGAATTCCATAACTGAGATATCTCAGTTCTTCCGAGATTTGTGTTCCTCTACAGTATCAGTTGAGGACATGTCTCGGCTCGAGGATCAAATTCCGCAGATACTATGCAAACTTGAGATGATCTTTCCACCGTCATTCTTTAATTCCATGGAGCATCTACCCGTCCACTTGCCCTACGAGGCTAAGGTTGGAGGACCTGTCCAGTATAGATGGATGTACCCATTTGAAAGGTACGTAACTTTTAGTAACTTCATTTAAAAAAAAATAAGCTTAACTAATTTGTATTGATTGAAATATATAACTTGTTTATTTAGGTTCCTGAATCATTTGAAGAAGAAAATTGGTAACAAGGCTAGGGTAGAAGGTTCTATTTGTAATGCATATTTGACAGAAGAGATTGCAAACTTCTGCTCCCTCTACTTCGATAAAGATGTGCAAACAAAAACCAAGAACCTGAACCTAGGACATTCGGTGTCCATTGACCCCACTATACCCGAATTTTTTCAAAAGAAGGACGATGAAGGAACTTCATCCGTTGAGGGTTCTAGGACACTAGATGAGAAAGAGTACAACCGAGCGCACCTTTACCTACTTTCGAATTGTGAGATCTTAGAGCCTTATGAGAAACAATTTGTAACTGAATATGTCGCTGCGAACCCTGCCGTGAACCCTGATGACGTTTGGAGTAAGCACGACGAACATTTCCCGAAGTGGCTCAAGGATCACGTAGTTGCCTTAGACATACGTGATGATTTGGTTAGAAGTTTGGCATTCGGTCCAGTGCGAGTGGTTAAAACCTGGAACCGGTACTCGGTGAACGGGTTCAATTTTCACACATTCAACTACGGGAAGAACAAGGCTAGATGCAATTTTGGCGTGAGTGTGTCATCTCTTGATGGTGATGAGTACTATGGTATTTTGGAGGATATTTTTGAGTTGTGTTACGCTGGCAAAGAACGAGGGTATAGAGCTGTAGTATTCAAGTGTGAGTGGAAAGACAGCTCCGTGAACGGGACCCGAGTGCATGAACGTTACAAGATTGTGGAAGTTAATCACACAAGGAAATATCCTACATACGATCCGTTCATACTCGCGCATCAGGCGAAGCAAGTCTATTTTGCTCCTTCTCCTTACACGAGAAATGACAGAAATCAAAGTCAATGGTGGGCAGTCTTTACGACTAAACCACGGGGACAAATAGACAGTTCTCTGTTCCAGGAAGATGCGGCTTCAAGTGGTACACGCTTATCTTCTATTGAAGAGAACATATTCTCCGTACAAGATCAGAATGAAGGGGCAGAGGAAGATTTTGAGGATGACGATGATGATGGACAAAGAGAGTACATGGTCAGGGATGTTCCGGAGAACCTTGAGGAGGATGACGGACACGATGAAGAGAACTCAGAGGACGATCAAGTTCGGGGCTCGGAGACCGAGGAGGAGGATCAGACTGAGGAGGATGAGGCTGAAGAAAATGACGACAGCGACGGTGACTACTAGAGTTGTTGTATGTTTAAATGTTTACATGGTTAAGTTATTTTGATGTTTACTATAGTAGGCTATTTTACTTGAATAAAGTTAGAATGAAATTGTTGATGACATGGCTAATTGTTGTTAACATTGTTTAATTTTTTGACAGGTTAATATAATGGCAGGCGGTAGATCGACTAGGAGACGTGGTGGGGGTAGTAGGTCTGCTCACACGTCCACCACTCAGCAGGAGGACGAGGAGGTGGTCCCCGAAACGGGACCGGAGCAGACCGCTGAGCAGGAGGAGGAGGAGCAGCAACAGGGGCCGGATGAGGTGCTGGAGAAGGACGAGGAGGGGCGGTATGTTCTCAAGCCAACAGGCACATGGTAATATAATCTAACTTGTTGATTATTCTTTTGTAAATATTCATTTTTGTACTACATTTTGTATGATTGACTGCATATATGGTTTTCTCGACTCGGTGCAGGTTTCTGCACAAAGAGGTCGTCAAAGGCTGTACCAGCAGCTTCATGGTCGACAAAGGGCAAGGGTATGCTAATTGGTCTCAGGTACCGGCTGAGATACGAGAGTGGTGGTTCAACCAGTTCAAGGTACGTGGATTGTTTTTGCTCCCGAGTTTTTATTTTATAATCTGGACTTTGTAAATATTTTTCATACTACTTATTAATCTGTCTTGACTGTATAGTTCAAGTTCAGCTGGGCCTCAGAGTTTGATGGTAGGGTCTGGGAACGGTATAATGAAACGTGCACACGACGTTTCGCCTGTGTGATGAATAAACGACGTACGCGGGGGACTCCGTTGAAGGACCTTAAAGGTGTTAGTTATTTTTCTTTGGGTAATCAATTTTAACAAATAAACAATCTAACTTCAATCTTTCACTGTATTAAATAATATATTGGGTCGTCATATTTTAGGGGAGGCATTGGAGAGATGGATTGCCTACCACGATCAGAAAGAGTTTAAGGTGAGGTCCGAAATTGCCCAAAGGAACAAGTTGGCGAACTGTGACCGTGAGGGCCGCGCGAACCCGACACATCATCGGGGTTCTCAGTCTTCTTTCGCTCGTGTCAAGAGAGTATGATTTCTACTAATTAATACCGTACTCTTCCTTGAATAATCGTAAACTACGTTTGCGTAATTTATATTTGCCTAACTTTCGTACTAATTTAATAGCTGCATGCTGAGCTCGGGAGGGAGCCAACCGCGGCGGATATATTCTACGACATGCATGGACAGACCGATGAAACAGGGACTACCTTCAAGTCGAAAAAGGATCAGGCGACCTGGGTGAGTACTAAATCGACTGTAGGTGGTGGATAACTATCTTCAATAATTTCATCTAATAATAACTTAAATTGAAATCGTTCTTCTGTACGCAGGACGCCTACCAACAAGAGATGGAGAGACTCGAGGCTGATCCTGATGTTGAGGAAGTCAACCCGAACGAGACTTGGTTCAAGGTCGTCAAGGGTTACAGGAAAGGGAGTGTGTACGGTGTGGGAAATGCACACGGTATGTACTTCAGACCTCCCACATCGCGTCTGAGCACCTCCACACAAATGGAGTACACGCCGGCCGGATCTCAGCAGCCCGATCCGGAGAAGGAGCAAATGAAGGAGCAACTGAAGGAGCAGGCGGAACACATCAGGAAAATGCAGGAACAGATGGCCATGTTTCAGGCCATGTTCGACAAATGCAACCAAGGTCCTCCCCCACCCCCTTCAGACGACAGAGACCCCTTTAGCGGGGGTGGCGGTAACTCTGGTGCTGCAGCTAGCTTCACAGTTAGTTGATTGTTTGTTGTTGTTGTTGTTTTAACTGTATCTTTGAACTACTTTACACTTGTGTACCTTCAAACCGTACGTTAAATCTGTTTATATAAGTTTTTTCAGCATAAATGAGTCGAGAGATGAACTCTTTTGGTTGACTGAGCTTGAATGTAGTTGAGGTATTGTGGATAGTCGACATTTGTGGTTGAGTTTTGGTTTATTTTGCAGGTTTTGGCTAAACATTGAACGCATGTTTACGGTCATGCAACAGCGTAAATAGCGTCCGATACCGGACGTCATAGCAGACGCCAGGGGACACTATAATGGCGTCCGACTGCGGACGCAGGTTGTTCGTAGGTGGCGTCCACAGTCGGTCGCCAACTTCAAGCCCCAGACGTCCGACAGTGGACGCCATTCAGAGGCACATGACGTCCACAGTCGCTCGCCAGCTTGGCGTCCACTGTCGGTCGTCATTCGTCCTGACGTCCAATAGTGGACGCCAGTTTCGAAAAAGGGCGAGCAGGCGTGGCTTCCGCTTTCTGGCGTTTGTTTGCGGACGCCCGTCGCCTTATGGCGTCCACTGTCGGTGCCCACCAGGTGGACGCCGAGGACAGTTATTTTTGTAGTGATCCTTTTATTCCATAAAGATATCCTAAAAAACATATTTCCTGAACCTTAAGCCCATTTTATCCCCATGCTTTATAGGCACAACAGCATAACACAAAGAACCAAATACCCTCAAATCCTCATATCTAGGTGGTTCTTTGAAAAGAAGCTCATGAGGTGATGTCCAATTCAGAGGAGACACAGGCATTTGGATGATGAGGTGGGTAGCAGTTAATAGGCAGTCACCCCAAAACTTGAGAGGTAGTCCTGACTGTAACTTTAAAGCCCTTGTGTCTAAAAGGTGTCTATGCTTTCTTTCCATCTCCCATTCTGTTGAGGAGTGCCAAGAATGGATTTTTGGTTCAAGATACCTATGTCTTTGAACAGATCATCACATAAACCTTGCACAAATTCGGTGCCATTGTCTGTCCTTATAATGTGAACCTTACCATCAAACTGTCTTTCAATGTGCATAAGAAATTGCCTAATGAGTGAGGGTATCTGTTGTTTGTTTTGAACTAAGTAGGTTAAGGTACTTCTGGAATGATCATCTAGAATTGTTAGAAAAGACCTAGCTCATGTTACTGTTTGAACCTTGTAAGGTCCCCACACATCCATATGCAGTAATTCAAAACACTTAGTATTTGTTGTAAGCTTGTAGCAGATTTCCTTTACATGCCCATAAGTATCACAAAAACTACAGGCTTGAAGTTTTCGACATTTATCTACTGTATGTCCCATTTTATTGCAGTGTGTGCAATGCTTAGACTCTTTATCGATCTAGACTCTCTCCTTTGTCTAACCTAGGCTTCTTAGTGGTAGTATCATAATGAGCATTGTAGGCATGAGATTCTGATAACTCAGTGGAATCATTGATCTGTTTTTGCCTTTCAACCTTTTGAAGTAAACCTAAGACCTTGCTTAGTGAGGGTAAAACATCCAAAGTTAGTACAATAAACTTTACATTCTCATAACTTGCATTTAAGCCCATGAGTAATTGTATTAGTTTGGTTTGAGTCTCTCGCACAAGCAACCTTTTCAACAAATGACAGGTTCATGTATCTATGGCACCACATGAACAGAGTGGCATAGGATCTAAATAATCAATTTCCTCCCAAGTTTGTTTCATTTGACCATAATAATCAACTAATGACTGATTATCTTGAGAGAGGTTAGTTCGATCCTTCTTTAATTGATACAATTCAAGGCTATTAGCTTGACCGTATCCTTCAACCAATTCTGTCCATAATTGTTTAGCAGTAGAAGCATACATCATGTTTTGTCTAATATTGTTCTTAAGAGAGTTTAACAGCCATTTGCGTACTAGCTAGCAAATCATGTTGATGCTTTGTATCAGTCTTAGAAGGTAAGACACACGTTCCGGTGACGAAACCTTCTTTGTTTTTAGAAGCTGACACCATAAGTACATCTCTTTTCCAAACAAGAAAACCGGTTCGGCCATCAAATACGTTACTAACAAGTTGTAGATTAGGTTGATCATTGCTAGTAAGGTAAAGAGGATCATCGTATAGTTCATATTCATGAGATGAAACAGAGGATCCAGAATCAGGCATGTTAAGACAGCTAATTAGATCAGATTTGAATTCAATTGAAAGGATTATAGCAGATTATCTCAAGCAATGACAGCAGGTTCAGAATACGAAACCAAACGCATAAAATTCGAGTGCGAAAAGTAAATCAGATGAACGTAACAGCGGAAAATCGAAGAGGAAATCGAGCAAAGGAACGATACCAGAAGCTCGAACAAAATTTAGGCAACAATGGAGGAGGACGAACACCTTGTGCTCTGATACCATATGAGCTGGAGAAGCTCCATTGTTGCAGTAGCAAGAGAGAAACGAGAGGAAAATATCTTGAATTATTGTATTGATTATATTCTGTTATATGTTGAATACAATGCATATGTGTGTGTATATATGCTAAGAGGGAGAGGGGAAAGTTTGTTACATTATACGAAACTGATTCACCAGCTTGATACTATACTTAACAAAAAGGCATCCCAACAAGTTCTTTATGAGCTTCTTATGAGTGACACGTGGCAACACTCCCTTTTTTTTCCTCGATCTATTTGCCATTGACTTTGTTTGACCGGCCAAAGAAGAGATTAAAGAAGAAAATGCAGCAATCTATATATAGTGCCTTAAATCACAAACTAACTTATACAACGAACAATCCACGACGTTTTTTGTCTCGAATCACGACTCCGACAATTGATGTTACAGTCAAGCTTGACTCAAAAGCGCCACCCTTCTTTTTAAAATGTAAGATTATCTGATTTTATTTTTCCCCTTAAACTTGGTTCAATTGGATTATTATTAGTATTTCCTCTTAATTTTTTAGTTGCACACAGGTATGCGCCACCTTCTCTTAATGTACTCCGTATGTTAAGTATAATGCTACATTGCTACCTACATGATTCGGGTTTAGATGACTACTTCACTGAATAAAATATGTTTTTCATTTGTAGGACATAAACCTGTGACGATTCATCAAAGTCGATGTGTTTTGGGAATTACTCGATCTACAGAACTATCTAATCATCTATCTATTATATTTAGGATTACCTTGGTTACTCAAGCTAAATAAGATTTCATAGAACAAAATCACAGCTTCCCAATTAGTGTCCCAATCTCACAGGTAAATTCTAAGCCTCGATGTTTACTTAATTTTTTGCTTATCCAAATTTACATTGAGTACTAAAGAGTAATTATCACGTTACTAATTATTTAACAACTATGTATGTCATATTGTCACTACCACCACCGATTTGTTGTCTTATTATGTTCGTTATGTTAGTAGCTATCGTAAACTCAAACATAACTCGATAGATATGAAATTGTCAACTTTAAAGTAAAACATAATGATATCATCATTCAAGAAGAGAAAACAACCTACGATAAACAAACAAGTCATGCATGCTTCTCAGTACGTCACATAAAACAGCGGCCAAAAAAGTAAGTATGAAACCAATGACATTTACAAATGATCTTGCTATTTGTCTGATTATGCCAAGTAACCGAGTATGTTATCATGCATCGCGGAGATGGAACTGAAGAGGAAGAAAAAATCATGGAGAGGAGAACTCGAAAGCTTTCGAGACTATTACATACTATTGTTAGTTAAGGAGTCTGCCAACAAAATTTGGAAAATTATTTACATACTATTGTTAGTTACCTAAATAGCTAAAACAAACGAACATGTATATGTTGTACTAGAATAATACTCCCTCTACTTTAAATGATTGTCACGTTTCATTATAATACTCCTCACATATATTACCCAAATGGGACAATAATTTAAAACTGAAAGGAGTAAGTGTTTTGATTTAAATACTATTTTCACATATCATTAACTATTTTTACTTTTTTGCTTCAAAAAAATTATATGGTGTAAGTTGAAAAAATTAGACCACAAATAAAGATATGATAATAAAGAAATATATCGTGTGTGTATATATATACATACACGATATTTCTTTATTATCATATCTTTATTTGTGGTCTAATTTTTTTAACTTACACCATTTTAAAAAGAGTAAACATAATCTTTGAAAGTGATTTACATTACTCTTGAAGTATGAAGTTGATACGGAGTAACGAGTTTTTTGCACGGTAACCGATATATTCAATTAGTATTTCTTGTCTTTGTTGGTATGTGGTTGCTAGTAAGGTACAAGACAATTATACTGTACCTTCCTAGAATCGAAGAGGGTGCCTCCGTCCCTCCCCCCGTGGGCCGTAGGATTCACATATATATTCTCATTAAACATAAGCTAAGGTTCTATATCATGAAAGAATTAAGGGGATTAGAAAAATATAATTAAAAAAGAAAGTGTGCCATATATATATGAAAAACACGGTTCAACAACTAAATACGGAGTATTGATTAGAATTGACGACTAATAAGTAATCAAATGCATGAACCCATCCTAAATTTATTGCTCTCGGCTGATCCTATATACTGTACTCCGTATTTCTCTAGTTTATTTTATTATTTGTCCTTATTGCTTGGCATCACCAACCAACCAAGTATGATTAGTTAATTTTTGAGTTAAGATGGAAGAATATATGATCTTGGGGACAAAATGTCCTGGGAAATTTGGGATTGTGCCTACAAAAGAAAGGTATGGATGCATTGCTCTTTAACCTACTGTACAATGCTTGGCAGGGCAGGGCAGGGAATAATACGGAGTAAATTGCACGAGTAATCTTTCACTACATACCTAAGTTGAGCATAATACGTACCTGCCTAATCTACTCTCTTGGTTAATTTCGTGAGCTAAGCCTAAATATACACGAGATAACACCTCGTCTACTGCGTAAATAAAATATGCAACAAATATCTAACTTGTTGATGTGTCTTTAAAAAATATTGCCTCCATTTGTCCATTTTCTTCCCTTTTGCTTTTTGAGGGTCAAATTTAGCAAACTTTGACCATGAACATAAAACTCACAAACTTCACATTTATTATAAAATTATCTTTCATAAAATATAAATTTCGTCAAGAAAAAATTTTATTTTCATGTCGAAAAATACAGTCAAAGTACCGTCTTGGAGGCTGTGAAAAAATAAATGGAAAGATAATAAAAAAAAAAGGCGGGGTATTAGGTTGAAACTTGATTAGATTAATACTTATATTTAAAAAAATGTCACTGTTTATAGATGACTTTATAATTTAGGGTTATTTAACAACAATAATACCAACTATAGGGCATCTTCCCAAAATAATATCAATTTTAATAAATCTGAGAATAATACGTATTATTGGAGTAGTTAAACAAGAGTAGTATAGGTGACCGGTTACCTGTAGAACCCTTCCACCTTCCTTTTTCACCTTTAATTTTATTTAACGGTAATAATACCAACTATAGACCGTCTTCCAAAAATAGTTTCAGTTTTAATAAATTAGAGAATGATACGTATTTTGGAGTAGTTAAACCAGAGTAGTATAGATGACCAGTTAGCAGTAGAACCCGTTCACCTTCCTTTTTCGCCATTAATTTATTTCATATTACTTCACTCTTTTTCACTTACTCAGTGTACGGGCCATTAAACGTCATTCATGTCATCTGTCTTCCTCTTTCTTCAAGTCTTCAACCTCACCAAATCTAGCTAACAACACAATCGTACACCAAAATCAACACGTTAATCTAAACGAAACGTATAGAAAAAAAAACTGAAGAACGATGAAGGGTAATGGAGAGAGGGGATGAAGGAGAGAAGTAAGGAGGAGTAGACCTGACAAAAATGACCCGACCCGACACCCGAATTGAAGACTTGATTTTGACCCGTAATTCGAATTGACCCGAGCTAACATAAAACTGACCCGACTATTATTATAGAAAATAAGTAAATATCCCTGAAAAAGATGAAAACAACAAACCCGATGATGACTCGAACCCGAAATTATCCGACCCGACCCGAAATCAACCCGATTATTATAATACGAAAGTGACCTGACCCGAATCTAACCCGACACGGTTCACCCGTTATCCAGGTCTAAGTAGGAGGATGGAGGATAAGTAGCAGGTCAAATATTAATTAGGTGACCTGCTGTTGCAGGTTATATAGTCACTTATACTACTCTTGTTTAACTACTCCAGTAATACGTATTATTCTCAGATTTATTGAAATTGATATTATTTTAGGAAGACGCCCTATAGTTGGTATTATTGTCGTTAAATAACCCTATAATTTATGATATTTGAAATTTTAAAAGTTTTTTAAATGAAATTTCAAAACAAATACGGAGTAAAACATTACCACGAGTAGTCTTTTTTTTTAACATTGTACAAATTAAAGTTGTTAAGACGTAGAAAGTAAAGTAAATATTAGGACAAAAAAATTGTGCCCCATACATCAAAAATTCAAAATCCTCCGCCTATGCTTCATACGACACATTTTTTGTATGTGGATGTATATTTCTCTATTTTTAAATCTAAAACTTGATTAATGAAACTTCCTCCATTTTACATTTACTGTTGGTTGATGGCAAAGAGGAGTAGTTGGTTTAATTCTCTTATTCCATCCCACATAGGAAGATTACCAAACTTAAGAGGTCCTTATAAGGACACTCCTCACTTGGGATATCAAGTGTGAAGTGGAGTGGGCATTTTATGGTAAAGAGTGTTGTTGGCCTACTTAGGTCAACACGCACGCGCGCGTGCGGCCCGGCTCGGTCTCGATTTCGGGTGGAGCACCTGCGGTGCGGGCTGTGCCCGACTTTTACGCTTTTGGACATTCTTATGTTTTATGGTAAAGAGTGTTGTTGGCCTGCTTAGGTCAACACGCACGCGCGCGTGCGGCCCGGCTCGGTCTCGATTTCGGGTGGAGCACCTGCGGTGCGGGCTGTGCCCGACTTTTACGCTTTTGGACATTCTTATGTTTTATGGTAAAGAGTGTTGTTGGCCTGCTTAGGTCAACACGCACGCGCGCGTGCGGCCCGGCTCGGTCTCGATTTCGGGTGGAGCACTTGCGGTGCGGGCTGTGCCCGACTTTTACGCTTTTGGACTTCCTTATGTTTTGTTTGTCTATGTTCATTGGGCCTTGTCCAGATTCATTTGTATGTGTGATTATTCCGTCAAAGAGAGCTGTTACGGTTTTAATGGTGCATTAAGGCCCTTGATTACGTTTTTAATGGCCTTTACTGCGGTTGTTTCAACCAAGTTTGCTGCCGATTTATCAAAATTAGAACCTCTAGATGGGTTGAATTACAAAAGGTGATCTAAAAAACTTTTAATGTTTTTCGAACAATTGGAAATCGATTATGTTCTGTTTGAAGAGGAACCCGTTTTAATTGTTGCGGTGGTGGTTGAGGCCAATCTTTCGGCGAACGCGAGTGACTGGGTTCTGGACACAGGAGCGTGTAGACACCCACATTTTGACCTCCAGGTGTCTATAGCAGTTTCCGACAGACACCCGATGATGATCGGACGCAAACGTGCTTCAAATACTCAGAAACGGGCTCAAAATCATTGGCATTTGGCTTGGGCTCATTATAGAGTACATATCTCACAAAACCAACCTCAAAATCAGGCCCAGTGGGTCGTTTCGAGTCAAATAAGACTAATTTGGGTCGATTCCGACACCATGGGTAAAACCGTCTTTTTACGACCGAGTCAAAACCCGTCAAAGTTATTTCCGAGGCACATGAGTCAGCCGTGACACCTCACACGGCTGATTCGAACTCTAATCCTACGAAAAATCAGTTACATAAAATATTAAACAAATCCGTTTAAGGATGGAATTCGATCTCAAGTAGGAATCCTATCCGAAAACCGATTCAGACACCCGACCGAGTGCAAATACTCGGCCGAGCAGCATATTCCAGCCGTGTTCCCTTTCTTCCTTAACAAGAAAGCGGAATTCTCATGCCTTACAGCTTCCTATATTTCCTATCTCTAGCGGTAGTTCAAACTCTCCTAGCCTTGCACACACACTTTTACACAATCAATTAGCATCTACAATCTACATTCATTATCAATCATCAATCATCTACAACATCAATTATTCCCATACACACACACATAAAATTTAGCATCGAGAAACCGATATTACAAACCCGAAAGAAACCGGCCCGATACCCGACACCCTTCACACGTCACGCCCAAACCAAGCCACCATAACTCACCGACATCCACTCGACGCTCTTGTGCCTAAGCCACGTCCCGACGAGCCCCGATCCGAGTAAACAGAAGCATGTAGGTTGAGGGTGTAACAAAACCCGATTTCTCTTCTTCTTCTCTCTTCCTCCTCGTCCGTCTTATTTTTTATGGGTCGGTCGTCGTTTATTTTATTTTCTAATATCGATACTATTAAAAACTATTTTCATACAACAACATTCTTAAAAATATGATATCAATTTTCTATAATCGAATATTGTATCGAAAAGAATTATATTAAGATCTCGACGATATTAAAAATCGTTACATCTTTTTTCATTCAAACTTCTTTTTTACAAAACCTTTTTTTATTCATTCCGAATACTCGATATCGATTTCATAATCGAATATCGGGTACGACGAATATCGAAAACATAAGTCGAATACAAATTAATTCATATTTTGTACGCGATTTATCTAAATTAGCAATTTCGAACAAAAAATAAAAACCGGACAGACCCGCACGCGAGTCGCGCCATGCCCAGGCGACTCGCGCACGGGTCTGAAATCCGAGACTTTTTTTTAGCTTTTTCGTTCGTTTTATTTTATTCTTTTACGAAACAATTTTAAAACTTATATCTTTTCTAAAACTATTCGAAATATTTGATATGAATTTCGTAGTTAATTATCAAATACAACGAATATCGAAAATATTGAATCAAGTACGAATTATGCAATATTCATACGCGGTTTAATAAAAACATCGAGTTTTCGAAAACCGTCTCCAAAAACAGACCGACACGCGACTCACCGGCAGCCCGGGCAAGCCGCGCGGCCGGCTGCCTCGACCCCCTTTTTTCTCGTTTTTTTTTCTATTTTTCGAACTTCGTTTTTTATACAAAACAGCGTTTTTAACAATATTTTCCAGACTTCGATTAATATTTATTTTTTTCGATCTCGTATATTTATTTGCTATATTATTTTCACAAATCGATACTAACTCGTTTGTTCATCTTTGTAGCAAATTTATTCTTATTTCATCTTTTGTTTTATTATACTAAAACGAATCTCACATGCTAAATTCAACTTTGACGTTAATTTTTCATGCATTAAACCGACTTAGCAACCCATTCAATTCCTCGCATGCTTAGGAAAACAATGTTTGCATATCATTCATCGTATTACTAACATACGTATTAGAAAATCATTCGATATCCTAGTAGAGGCCGCTAATGTGTGGGCGGGGTTGGGTGTTCTTAGTGAACTTCCCAACACGTACCCTCACCCCTTACTCAGAACCGTGGTTTCCGGATGTCCGAATCCATTGGCAACGAGAGTCATTCAATATACGATTAACCGCTCAAGTCGGCATCGGTATCGATATGCAAAGGGACGAGCCCAATAAACTCTGACATCGGAACTGGGCCGTATTTTGTATACGGCCCACTACGACATAGAGTGGGCTCGAACGGTTCCGAATAACCATAAAATTCGGTGGCGACTCCAACTTCGATTTAAATTTCAATTTGATCATCTCATATGGAGATTCATTCGCCTCCCCAAACCCGCGCGTGGCCGCGTCGGGGTGGACCTATGTCATGTCCACAGAGCGTCAAGACATCTCTGTGCCAACAAGGAGCTGTTCGCTGAATTTGAAGATGTGGCTGACGGTGAAAAAGTTTACATGGGTAACTCTTCCTCTGCGCTGATCACAGGAAAAGACAAGGTCTTTCTTAAACTTACCTCTGGGAAAACTCTTGCCCTACATAATGTTTTGTATGTCCCTACTTTGCGTAGAAACCTAGTGTCTGGTGCCTTGCTAAACAAAGTTGGTGTGAAACTTGTTTTTGAGGCTGACAAAGTAGTAATGTCTCGCAACGGGGATTTTGTGGGCAAGGGTTATCTCAGTGGGGGACTATTTATTTTGAACATTGACTCTTCTGCTATTAATAATAATTCGTCAGCTTCTGCTTATATCGCTGAGTCTATTGATGTTTGGCATGCTAGATTAGGTCACGTGAATTATGAATCGGTTAAAAAATTGAATGCAATGTCGCTTATTCCATCTTTAACCACCGAAGTCTTTACTAAATGTCCTAGTTGTGTAGAAGCTAAGTTCACTAAGGAGTCTAGTAAACCAGTTAAAACTAGACATACGAGTCTTCTCGAGTTAATTCACACCGACCTAGCTGACTTCAAGAGTACTATGAGTAGAGGAGGTAAATTTTATTATGTCACTTTTATTGATGATTACTCTAGATACACTAAAGTGTATTTGCTTAAGAATAAAAGTGAAGCTGAAGAGATGTTCATTAAATACAAAGCTGAGGTAGAAAATCAACTTGACAGAAAGATTAAAAGAGTCAGGTCTGATAGAGGTGGTGAATATAGCTCTAATTAATTAATAGATTTTTGTGAGAAAAATGGATTAATTCATGAGTCTAGCCCACCTTACCAACCTCAGTCCAATGGAGTAACTGAACGTAAAAACAGAACTTTAAAGGAAATGATGAATGCTATGCTTTTAAGTTCTGGCCTTTCTGACGATATGTGGGGGAAAGCAGTGCTTTCAGCTTGTCACATTCTTAACAGAGTACCTCATAAGAAATTAGACAAGACACCCTATGAATTTTGGAAGGGCTATGCCCCTAACTTAAGCTTTTTAAAGTGTGGGGGTGTTTGGCTAAAGTTGGTTTACCAAGTTTTAAGAGGCCTACTATAGGACCTAAGACATATGATTACATTTTCATTGGTTATACTTAAAACAGTACTGCTTATAAATTCATGTCATTGAATGATCGTTCTATTTCTGAGGCAAGAGATGCCGAGTTTTTTGAGCATGTTTTTCCTTTAAAGAAAGTTGTTGATTCACCTCCTGGTTTACCTGATATGCCTATTAATCCTGTTGATAATTCTATGCATGCTAGTAGTAGTACTGTTGATGATCATGCTAGTGAACCTAGAAGGAGTAAAAGGCCTAGAATTGAAAAGAATTTCGGAGATGATTTTATCACAACGTTCTTAACTGAAAATGCTAGTGGTGATTGTGCTTCCTTTGAATTCATTTCTGCCTTTTTAATAGAGGATGACCCAAAAATGTATGATGAAGCTATGAGATCTATAGATGCTATTTTTTGGGAAGAAGCTATTAAAAATGAGTTAGATTTTATTGCATTTAATCAGACCTGGGAATTGACAGATTTACCTAAGGGTAGTAAACCCATTAGTAGTAAATGGATTTTCAAAAGGAAACTGAGACCTGATGGTACAATAGAAATGTTCAAAGCTAGACTTGTGGTGAGAGGATTTACACAAAAGAAAGATATTGACTTTTTTGATACTTAATCACCTCTGACTAAGATTTCCACCATTAGAACTCTTATTGCTTTGGCTGCTATTCAGGATCTTGTTGTTCATCAAATGGATATTAAAACTGCTTTCTTGAATGGTGACCTAAAAGAAGAGATCTATATGTTACAACCCGAGGGGTTTGTGGTAAAGGGTCAAGAGAGTAAAGTGTCTAAATTGAGAAAATCACTATATGGTCTAAAACAAGCACCTAAATAGTGGTATGAGAAATTTCACAACACTTTGATTGAGGATGGCTACATAACTAACAATTCTGATTCATGTGTGTACTCTAAGATGTTTGGATCAGACTGTGTGATTATTTGCCTATACGTTGATAACATGTTAATTCTTGGTAGTAATTTATTTGTTGTAAATAAAACCAAACAATTTATGTCGTCACGTTTTGTGATGAAAGACTTAGGAGAAGCTGATGTTATTCTTGGAGTCAAATTGATCAGAAACTCATCTGGAATTTCCTTAAGTCAATCTCATTTTGTTGAGAAAGTGTTGAAGAAATTTGATAGTTTTGATGTTACACTTGCTAGAACTCCTTATGATGCTAGTATACCTCTATGTAAGAACTTGGGTGAGAGTGTATCCCAAAAAGAGTATGCTAAGGTTATAGGAAGTGTGATGTTTCTCATGAACTGTACTCGACCTGACATTGTTTATGCTGTTAGTAGGCTAAGTCAGTATACACATAACCCTGATAATGAACATTGGAATGCTCTTCATCGTTTACTAAGATACTTGAAAGGAACAGTTAATTCATGTCTACATTTTGGTAAATATCCTGCTGTGTTAGAGGGATTTACTGATGCGAACTGGATTAAAGGTAATGATGAAACAAGTTCTACAAGTGGTTATGTGTTCACCTTGGAAGGAGGAGCTATATCGTGGAAGTCTGCGAAACAGAATTGTATAGCAACCTCCACCATGGAGTCCGAGTTCATTGCTCTTGAGCTGGCAAGTCAAGAAGCAGATTGGTTGAGGAACTTACTAGCTGACATACCAGTGTGGGGGGGGATAGGTTGCACCAGTCTCCTTACACTGTGATTGTCAAGCAGCCATCGGCATTGCTAAGAATGATGTCTACAATGGTAAGAAAAGACATATCCGGATACGGCATGCTGTGGTGAAACAATTCCTGAAAAATGGAGTGATTGCAATAGACTTTGTGAGGTCTGAACGCAATCTTGCAGATCCTTTCACAAAAGAATTACCGAGAAGAGTAGTTCTCGACTCGTCGAGGGGAATGGGGCTAAGATGCTTGAGTCAAGATTAGAGTATAAATCTTGATGGGCTCAAAGCTTACATTCCTATGGCGATACATGATCCATAGCCATTTTTGGTGGTGCTTTGAGACGCACTTGATGGATTATGTGAGTAGATAAAGGTTGGACTTATGTCCTTAATGGCTTACATGAGATGTGCTATTGAGAAGCACTAAGCCACCTATGTGTGTGTAATGGTCCTTACCATCTAGTGGAGAGTGTGAATTTCACTAGAACACTCACTAGAACAAAGGTAAACGCATGGTTTGAGAAGCGTTGTACTTTGAAATTGCGGAACGACAAACTTTTGAAGGAATGATATGTGTTGTGGGGGTCTCAACCGAAGCTCAATTAGGAATTCAAATAGAAAGATACTCACTGGTTGTAAATAAGTTGTTGCCTCACCTCACTAAAACGTCAATTGAAGTCGAAAGACATTGAACGTCTAAGTATCCAACCCTTCCTTACCCAGGATTTTTTGCTTTCTTTTCTTTTCTCTTTCCTTTTGCCATCTGTGGGGGATTGTTGGTTGATGGCAAAGAGGAGTAGTTGGTTTACTTCTCTTATTCCATCCCACATAGGAAGATTACCAAACTTAAGAGGTCCTTATAAGGACACTCCTCTCTTGGGCTATCAAGGGTGAAGTGGAGTGAGCCTTTTATGGTAAAGAGTGTTGTTGGGCTGCTTAGGACAACACGCACGCGCGCGTGCGGTCCGGCCTGGCTCGGTCTCGGGTTCGGGTGGAGCACCTGCGATGCGGGCTGTGCCCGACTTTTACCCTTTTGGACTTCCTTATGTTTTGTTTGTCTATGTTCATTGGGCCTTGTCCAGATTCATTTGTATGTGTGATTATTCCAGTCAAAGAGAGCTGTTACGGTTTTAATGGTGCATTAAGGCCCTTGATTACGTTTTTAATGGCCTTTACTGTGGTTGATTTTTTGGAGCTTGTATGCTCCTCCTGCATCTATAAATACCGACTTTGCTGGTCACTTCACATACAGAAAATACATAGCAAATCACATCTTCTCTTCTCCTTCTTCTTTTTTTCTTTCTTTCGTTCCTAGGTATTGTAGTCCGTCGTTCCAAAGTTCTGAACCTCGTGTGGTCGAGATTCTGAACTGCAGTGTTCACCTTGGGGAACTACCGGCACTGTAGGCGATAACCACCGGAGTCGCGCCGATATAGTTTTCAAGTCAGTGGCATCCATACCACGGCACTGCTTCTCTCTTTCTCGGATCGTTCTTGTCGCTGCTGCTTGCTGCCTGTTCTCGGCGTTTCTTTGCTGCCTGTCCGAACTCGGTTCTTTGTTGCCTGTCCGAACTCGGTTTTCTGTTGCCTGTCCGAACTCGGTTTTGTTGCCTGCCCCGATTTTGTTCCAATTGTTGTTGCCCTCGGTTCTCTACTGCCTCAGTTTTCTGTCCGGTTTGTGTACCTCGCGTCCAACATTTACTTTATAGAAAAAAAACTAAGCTATGGAGAGAAAAATTAATGATTCTTTAATTCCAAAAAAAGAAAATATGAACCATCATCGTTATAAATATTAATGTCTCTTGTATTCCGTACCTCGTAACAAATTTCACTATGGATATAATAATACAAACTTATAAGATCTCTTTTCGAGACAATACTCATGTAGACGTTGGGTTGATACTTGATACGGAGTAGTCCATAATCTAAGGACAAACGATGACTTACTACAAGAAAATATAATAAGGGCGACTGAATTTGGAAACTACTTAAGTAGTCACCCAATTGGCGACCATTCAATATACACGGGCGACCGAAGTGAAGATGATTTTTTTTTTTTTTTAAAAAAGATGGGCGACCGACATTAGTCGCCAATGGTAAAGACTACTTTTGAGTTTTGACCCTTTATAAACCAACAATTTTTTTGACCATACCCCAGCCACATGAACTATTGCATAACATGCTATCCGAACTCACTCGCTCCTAAAATATCTACGATCTGACCAAGCTAAGAGTTAGCTGTTCTAACCCAATACTCGAATAATGTCATGACTCAAAACCACCCGACCGAATCTGACTCGCGACCTGCTAGGTCACATGAGTCTGAAAACTCCGATAGTTTGAATGTTTGATAACCCAAATCCGAAACATACAGCTCAACTCGACTCATCCAATTGCCACCTCAGCTAGAGCTAGCAAAAGCTAACCCGACCCGACCCGCTTGTGACTCGAACCCGACCCGACCTGATCCGATTTGAATTTGAACTGATAAGATTGATTACTAGAAAACTATTAGGCTTTTAGATTAATGCAAATGGAAGTGATTTAGTGTTTAGTTGAATTCGTTAGACTTAATGACATTGTAATTAAACAAAATAATAGTACGGAGTAAAAAAAATAAAGGGATTTTCTACACAGTACCCTTATATTTTTAACTTTTCTACATGGTGCCCCTACCATTTCTATGTCTATACATGGTACCCTTGAAGTTTACTATTAATTTAACTGGCGCCCGAATTATTTTTTTCTATCAACTTTTGTCGTTAGATTGTGTTATTAGCTTAGATTAAGACTTCAATATCATTTAACTTAGATAATTAACAAGTAATTGAGCTTAATTTAAGCGTTATCATTTGATTTGATAATATAACGTCAAAAATATAATCCTTTTGGATTCGGAGTATAACTGTAAACACGTACAAAATTGTTAGTTTAAGTTCAAATATCGGTTAAGTAGGTATGTTAAATGACGTTTTAACTTTTAATCTTGAACATAAAAAGATAATTTATTGTCAAAACTTGACGGGAAAAAAAGTGTAGGGGTACCATTAAATATAATAATAAAGTTTAGGGGTACCAAAGAAACTTGTAATTAAATACAAGGTACCATGTATACATGTAAAAATGGTAGGAGTATCAGGTAGAAAAACAAAAAGTTCAGGGGTAACACGTAGAAAATCCCAAAAATAAACTTATTAAAACTATATTAAAGAGATATGATAAAGTAACTGGACTGATAATGACCCGATCTGATCCGCCAGATCAACTGACCCGAAATGACCAAACACAATAACGATCCGAACCCGAGCTGATTCGGAAGAAATGCTGACCCGTTTACGAGCCGAATCCAATATAACCCGATCCGAATTAACCCGACCCGACAAACCCAATTGCCACCTCTACCGAAGTTCCGGCTGGACTCCCGACTCCCGACTCCCGACTCTATGTAAAGCGAACTAATTTTTTATTCTGATGTATCCGGGTTGCCCAACCGAAGTCCAATTCCAATCCTAAAAATTGAGAAGGCGAGAAAATGAAACCCAGTAAAGAAGACGACATTCATGGAGCAGCCAGAAATGGAGATGTTAATTCTGTTGAATTAATCATTAGTTCCAACCCCTTAGCTCCTAACTCCAGAGATAAGCACTCAAGAACTCCGTATCCTCTTACTTTTAATTTTCTTACTACTACTCCATATTTCATATTTCTATTGTTTGATTCTGCGTTCATTTAGGTTTATATTCTGTCATATACAGTATGTTTCTGGGTATTAAACAATTCATTGAGACTTTTGAAATTGATTTGCTGGATGGTGTGTACTGTGGAGCATGTTGTGTTGATTGTATGGTGTTTCCCATTATTTCAATATTTTGTGTTGTGAGACCAATTTGTTTTGCATTTGGGAAAAAGGGTTCTTACTTCTTACAACAACATTGGTCATGGAGAAAGGTTCCCATTGTTAAAATGGGGCGCGTTGTGACCTACATCCAATGTGTTTCGATTGAGGAATTTGGAGAGGAAGGAGGAGATCATTTTTAGGTTATTTGGAGCAGCTAACAGAGGTAATGGAGGGGTTCAGATCGTTGATCGGATGGGAAAATGTCGATTCATTCTCTATGTTCCCATCTTTGCCTTCTATGTTTATTGGATAGTCAATGAAGGGAGGAAGGGGCGAAAAGGGGAGGAGTATTTTCCCTTCATGGAAGTTTTCTGTTTATCAAAAGTGCCTTTTACCCAATCTACTTGACGGTGGAAAATGGTTAGTTCTAGTGGACTTCCCTCAAAAAATTGTTATGTCTCAAGTCGTCATTCAACATCTCCCGTTGCATAGTCTTCATCTTAGAATGACGACTCCAGTGTATAGATATAAGGTAGTGGTACTTGGAATAAGTACGAGATATTTTAACCAGCTATTCATATTGAAATAGTTGCGAAAGGGTGGCCAAGGATATGAAAGCATAGTAGTTGCATTCAAGTGGTGATGAAGAAATGAAAGTTATGAATACTCGTGTTCAAATGGATGAGTTCTACAATTACAGACTGATTTTGAGGTTGATGCTATAGTTTTGACAAATGACTTTGAATCTCTCCCCTCACCTTTCAAGAGTTTTGCTTTCTTCATAAACGTGACTTAGGATTGTAATATACTCAGGTTCCTTCAAGCTATGAAGTATGAACCCCACAAGATAGATGAAAAACTAGAAATACGACTGTAATGTACAAGTTCTCTTGTTTTTCTTGGCATGCATTTATAGTTGAACTGAAGTTGATGTATTAATGAGAGCTAGAGAGTAAGAGACATTGGGAACGAGGAGGGCGAAGGGGAACAGAAGCAAGAATTATCTGCTATCCTTTCTCATGAGTCATGGCTTAGGTTGCATATTATCATAGATTTATAGGGATTCAGATGCATTTGCACATGCTTCAATCTTGAGCATCATTATTGCCGCATCATCGTTGTTGTTTCAGAGGTTAAGTTCATTCAGTCCTGCACTTGCATGCGCACTTGCTTGAGCAGAATTAAGTAGTGCTTATTGTTCTGTAGTTTAATACGAGTAATACTTTTTTACTTCAACAGAGTAGGTCATGCTTGTTATTTTTACTATTGCATACAGATGGCTCACTTGTTTTGGTTTCATGATGAGCTTCTTATTTTAATGGCCTTTCCTCTCTATGTTAATTACATGGTAAGCGTAAGGTTGTGTACAAATAACCTTTTCTCCCTTACCTCGACATCTATAGGAGCTCTTGAAGCATTGAAATAATGTGCTTTTGTAGGCATTTGTTGCCTTGACTCAGTTGTGGATATTGTCAGACTGCACTTGGCTGCGTGGGCTGGTCATGCAAATGTTGTTAGTGCTCTCTGTAAACACAAAGCAGACGTTGGTGCTGCAGCTATGGACGACATGGGTGCGGTCCATTTTGCAGCCCAGAAGGGACACTTGGAGGTCGTGAAAACTCTTGTCTCATCAGGAGCATCTCTAAAGGCTGTCAATCGCAAGGGCTTCACCGCTCTTCACTATGCTGTCCAAGGGTCCCACTTAGAACTCACAAAGTACTTGCTAAAGAAAGGCTTGAATCCCAATGCCAAGACCAAGGCTGGAAAAACAGCCCTCGACCTTGCAAGCAATGATGAAATTAGGTCTCTACTGGTGGAGCATGGCAAGACAAAAGAAACCGAAGTACAGGGTGGGACCGAAAAGGTTCTGGAACTCGTCAAGGAAGCTGAGTTTGATTCACAATTGTGCGGAGAGGCTAAAGAGGATGAAGGGCAAGAATGTAAGGAAGAAAAGCTGAAAAGAAAGGTTGAGGGTGATGATATTCAGGTTGGCCCGTCGCCAAAACCGAAGAAAAGCAAAGTTGCTCTAAGCCATCTACTTGCATCTGATGATACACTAGATGATGAACAACAATGATGCTTTTTAGCTTTGTTATTTTGGAAGTGGTGGTACTCCATTATATACCCAGTTGTAGCTTAACGTAATGTGCCTTTATACTTGACATGTCTTACGATGTTTTTCATATGATCAAGAAAATTACTTTCATTCTGATTGTTTGACTTATTTCTTGCCCTTGCTTGGTATGAGTTTGATTTTCATAAGCATATTATTTGAAGCGACTTAAGTAATTAAAAAGACAGATTAATTAGAGAAATCTATACAATCATACACAGGCAATCAATTAGCTATGATATATTACACACTTTCACAGACAAAGAAAGACAAAGACGGTACTCCTTAAAGTTTAAATTACATGTATGAAGTACTCTTAATATATATGCTTCTAATATGTGCATCAATTTAGAGGGCCATCTTTCTTATCATCTTCAGTGGTTGTTCAGTTGATGGCACGATGAGGTGCTTCCCGTGGTCATGATTCACTACCAACGACTTCTTGTTGGACCGTGCGTGGTGATGATGGTGCACTTTCCGACCATGTTTGACTCCATGATGACGACTCGGATGGGCCGAAGCTACAGAGGTGGAAATGATCATGAAGAGCAACAATAATAGGAGGGCAGAAAATAGAAGAGGGCTCTTACAACTTCCCATGTTCAAATGTTACTACTATGCATGAGAGTGAGTAGTTGACTTGGATTTAATTCGTAAGTTGTGTTGCAGATATATACACTGCTTATAAAGGTCGCAAAAACTTGGCTTATGATATAAGTCACATATTAACATAAGCAGTTTATTGATATCATTGTGTCTACCGCTCCCACCCAGGCCACCAGCTTCCATTATGTCAATTGGTACACATAATAATTATGGTTTTAGCTCTCGGTTAGGTTGTTTCTAGGTGGGATTGGTTGCAACTAGTTCCAATAACAGTTGCGGAATATTTCAGGTACTTCGCAAATGAATATATCTAACGGTTACTCTTCCTTGTGACGAAAAATATATTCATTGTATTGTTACACCGATTTTCAAATACAAGCCATTTACTTAGTAAGAACTAAGAACGAATCATTGTTCCTCAGGAATAACAATATTTTTTTTTGTCTTTATTTATCTAAACTAGTGTGATACCCGTGAAAAATTTCACGGGTTGTGGTTCCTTCATTGTTATTAGAAGTTGCAGAAGAGAAATTTAGGATCGAAATATTAAATTATTGATTAGGTTAAGTATTGGTTGAACTAATAAATTATTGTACAGTTTGTCGTACACTGTTAAAGATTTCGAAGAATGAATTATAAAAACGTGTATAATAGTAGCCTTGTCACTAATGGTGTTGCGTAATTTTATTCACAAAAGGCTAAGTGTGCGGTATTAATATCAAAACACGTAAGTGACAAAGGTATATACTAAATACTACGGAGTATTAGGATAGACATTAGGTGACGAATATTTCTATATATTCATTAAATATATTGGTATAACAAAAAATGTGAACTTAAAAAATTCAACTTCATGACAATATTACTATCCTCAATAACATTTACTTTACAGTTTACCAAAATTAAGTGGGACATACGTTTGAAAGAGTAATTTATAACGCATTGAATATTTCCGTGGTAACAAAATTTATTATAAAGTGTGATACCCGTGAAAACTTTCACGGGTTGTGGCACTTTCCTCAATATTTCCAAATGTAGGAAGACAGGACTGATCTTAATTAATGATAAAAGATATTATATTCAGGCGAACATTAATTAATACTTTATATTACACATACAGAAAGTGTATGTATACCGACAAACTTAACCCGATCGATCCATATACATAAAGAATTGTCTCCCGCTACATTCACTTAATTGTGGCCAAACTCAAACCCAACATGGTCAATAATTCGAAAAAGCATCACTCGATCGGTGCTCAGTTACTCAAACTCGAACCCAACATGGTCAATAATTCGAAAAAGCATCACTCGATCAGTGCTCAGTTACTCAACTATAAATTCGATTTAAAAAGACATAAAAGAATGTTCGTTGTAATTGTACTTCTTTTTATCGGAAAAAATATTAATAAAAGTTATTAATTTATATTTGATTAAATTTTATTTATCAATATGTATCAATATTTTTTTTATCTTACTGATATGGTACAATATTCCTTTATATTTTTAGAATAAAGGTTATTAGAATATTTTTTTAGAACATCCGAAATACTCTTTCATATATATTGAATAATACTTATACGTTTCTTGCTTGATTTTATTGTCAACTTTCTGATACAAACCAAAATGTTAGTAAGAGGGTATATTAGTAAATTTGTCCTTTATTTCTTATTCTCCAAGTCATATGTCTTATATATAGATATTAGTAAGTTGTAATGAGGTATCCAAGAATTTATCATTGAAAGTTAATCTTTCTTAGCTATCCAATCTCCTTTTTCTCTCTAATTTCATCCAAATCGATTGATTAATCCTAGGTGATTCCTTCTCTCACCACAGATTATTCTATAGATCAATCTAACCTATCGACTAATTAGTCGAACAGTTAAACCGATCATATCATTTATTTACTTCATTTTTTATGATTGTATCATTTGGTATCAGAGCGATCTTTCCTTTCGACCTGTGTTAACATCTTCCCAATTAGTGAAAATCCAAAAAAAATAAAAAATAAAAAAATAAAATAATAATAATAATTCTTAGACCCTCGTCTAATTACCATACCAAACATTAATTCATCTTTTATCCCTTCCCAAATTTCCTCTTGATTTCTTTGTCTGTGTTCATATACAAAAAAAAAAAACCAAACATTTTCCGATCAGCAGCTATGTCACTTTCCGATGATGTCGCATCTCTCAAACTGGGTATTCATAAATTGGCGGTAACTATTGAAGAACTTGCTCTAAACAGATGTGCACAAGGGAAAATCAATGTCAGTGAGTTACCATGGTTCACTCCTCAGTACACTCCTGGTGACTCGATTAAATTTTGTGGGAATCCCATCTCTACTGCTATGCCTCCAGTCGGTGACAAGGGGGTGACGGAGTCGCAAACCGATATTTTTCCTCTGGAGGCCGATACTACACTTGGTGAACACCAGGTGTTCGATAAAAATCCGGACCTAATTTCATGCTCAAATCAACTCAAAGGGGTGGTAATAGATTCTACTGATGTCCAACGGTATGATAATGGTAGTGTGGAAGCTGACTCTCAATATTTGCTACAAAATTCTGGAGTGGTTAATAAGTTACATGATGTCGTTGAACCCATATCTGAGAGCAACTTAATACCAAAAGCTCAATTATAACCTGCATACAAGGTGCTCGATGTATTGCCAATTCCAATTTTTATGATAGAAATGGCTCAAGCTGCCAAAGAAGTTAATGCTAACTCCATTGGAAGTGATTATGAGCTTGGGCTTGATGATGAAACTCATGATCCGTCTTTAGAGAACAAGCATAAGTTATTCTCTAAATCGGGGGAACTAGAAGGCCCTAATTTCCAGGACTTGATCTTCACAAGTGCTATCCGAGAGTGCAAATCTACACTTCAAATTTTAGTCGCTCTTGGTTTTTCATCTTTAGACCAAACACATAACGGGTATGGCGTATTCTGTGATAAAAATTCTTACCCAGACTACCCTTACTATCAGGTGAGAATTCTTCCTTTTAGTTTTTCAAACAGATTACAACCATCGCACTTTACAAAAACAGATTTGTGGCCCTTGGTGGTGTATGATACTGGTTGGTTTTTGGGTTCAACTTATAGCCATAATGTTCCTCAAGTTGCTTCAAACAAATTAAGACAAGACCTTCGAGCGACTAGTGCTACTGACTACGATAGGATGGAGAAAACCTTGTTGCTTCACAAATTGTTTTCCTTACATTATAAGTATTTTGTAAGACCTGTGAGTGCTGAATTGCGTTGTGGGTTATTATTAGTAACAATGAGAATTTTTTGGCAATCACTTATAACCTATAATGAGCTACACAGTTGGGGCATAGTAGACATGGGATTGTCTGTTCTTAACGGAATAGGTGTCGAATTTGAGCTCCCTTCATTCCAATACGATCTTACTCTTTCTTGTTTTGATGGTATAATCACATTGCTGATAAGTCATGACCTTGGTTTCATTGGTTCTTTGCTTAAGTTCGAACTCCACTATAGCATCTTCATTTGCAGGTTAATGAACATTGGTGCTTGTTGTGTCATGAGCACAGTAAGGTCAAATCCTGTTTCTAGTCCCACTCTTGAGGACAAGGGTGATTTTAGGGGTGTGGAAGATACTAGTAAGGAATGTAATTGAGAATCCAATCGTTTAGTCTTATGGTTTAACTACATCACTAATAGGATAAGGAAAGGGGATGGATTTCTTACTTACGTCTTTGATCCGGGTGGTTTGTATTGGCAAATTAATGTTTTGGATGGCCAAATTCTTGATTCTAGTAAGGAATTATGTGGAGATGTGTTACATTGTACTCCATTCATGGTGTCATTACCTTCTGTATTATGTGCTCAGTTTCGTGAGGGGCTTAATGAAGTATATGGAGTAAATGAGGAACATAATAGTGATGATATGTTTTGGACAAAGAAAGTCACATCTGCTATACTGATTATTCTGTGGAGCGTTTGGAGTGGGCAACTTATTTTGGTGAAGCATATTGGTCGAGTTCGTATTCGGACAACAATAGCATTGATGAAGCATGTTAACCTTGAGTTGGCTTGGGAAATCTTACACGACCAACAACTTGCTTCCAATCTAAGGGAAGCAAAACTACTCTCTTTAGTGACTGAGATTATCAAGATAAGAGCAAGACTTGAATGGAGACCGGGTCTTTCGCTAGAGAATGGCAAACAAAGTCCAGATGACACCATCTTTGTGTTTGATCCAGGTGGATCTTACATAGCTAAAGGATGTCTCGGTGAGCCAAACCGGATCCTTGAGGACAAGGATCTTTTGATGGGGTGGGTATTGATACAAACCAAAATGTTAGTAAGAGGGTATATTAGTAAATTTGTCCTTTATTTCTTATTCTCCAAGTCATATGTCTTATATATAGATATTAGTAAGTTGTAATGAGGTATCCAAGAATTTATCATTGAAAGTTAATCTTTCTTAGCTATCCAATCTCCATTTTCTCTCTAATTCCATCCAAATCGATTGATTAATCCTAGGTGATTCCTTCTCTCACCACAGATTATTCTATAGATCAATCTAACGTATCGACTAATTAGTCGAACAGTTAAACCGATCATATCATTTATTTACTTCATTTTTTACGATTGTATCACTTTCATCACTTGTAAACTAAATTGGAACAATTGTGCGTATTTGGTCACTTGTAACTACTGTTCTCGATCGGTACTGTTATTGTAACTACTGTTATTGGAGATTAATTTTGATTATATTTCATATATAATAGGAAAGTTAAAAAGGAATTTAAAAAATATATAACATCAACTATACAGACTCGATAATTGTGTGAAAAAATTGAAATATAGAGAAATACTCTCTCCGTTCATTATCTTTTGCCCCATTTAATTTAATTTCATCAATATTTGTGAGAAGAATTTGTGTTTAATGAAATAGGCAAAAGATAGTAAACGGAAGGAGTATATAATAACAATCACGGGATTGAGCAAATTTTTTTGTTAGAGATAATTTCGTGGATCGTTATAGATGTAATAGGCAAGTTAATCAATGCAAAAAAGAAGTTTATTCATATATAGTGACACGTAAATAAAATCACGATGTTTAAAAATTGGACATATAACTATTTTTAACCCGTATCTTGACCGAACACGACCCATGACCAACATAGTCCGACACATATTTGACCGGCCCGTATTTGGCGCAGCCCGTGATCCTATCCACCCGACCCGTTTGACAGGTCTAATTGCTATAAATGAGTAAACACTTATTCTTTAAACGTTCAACAAATTAAAACATTGAACTTGTGCAGGGAAACAAAGAAAATCAAAACCTTATAATTATATAAACACAAATATGCACAAATGTTTTTGTAGAATGGTTACATGATTTATACAATACAATATATCTTTGCAACTATACTCTAAAGAATATAGCAAGATTAAAGAATTACTGTAATTACTTGTTTCGAGAATCCAAATACTTTTAATGGGGGAATGAGAAGTATAAACTTTCAATTAAACACCATAAATTGGTTTTGTAAACGAAAAAATAATTACTGCTCCGCTACTTTTTTTTTTCTTCCACTTTTCTTTATAAGACTTTGAAAATTATCTAATACTCCAAAGTATGTAACATGAGAAAGTGGTAATAGAACCACGAAGAGACCAATCGTATTTTCCAATGTTCTTCAATTAGTTGAGACATTAATTGATTTACTAAAAATTATTAATATACTAAAAATTATTAATTACTTGATTTACCGTAGAATCAAATCTTGATAAAGAACAATTTTCTGCAATAAATAAAATCTTAAAAATAATAAAAAAAAATTATACTATTAAATATGAAAAAATTTATCAATTTTAAAATTTAAATTACTAAAATAATGAAAAACGGTTTTTGTTAATACTTTGGAAAATGAATACTCGTAATAATTTGAGACATTAATTGAGAGTAGAAGTTTACCGAGATGAATTAATTGATTATTTGAAAGTGAGGTTTACCACTCAGAATGGTGTAATTTGTAATTGATTCTTTAATGTTACCGAGATTCATTTAATAATTACTGGTATTGACTATTAAGAGTATGTTGCTTTCTTTTTTAAATGGGAACAGTTGTATTTTTTCTTATAAATTTACAAAGTCTTGGTACCTTAATAACATTAATTTGGGCATATTAATTTGACCAATTAATTATTAAAAAAATAAATTAATCAATTCTCTAATTAATATACTAAAAATTATTAATTACTTGATTTACCGTAGAATAAAATCTTGATGAAGAACAATATTCTTGCGATAAGTAAAATCTTAATAATTATAAAAAAATTATAAGATATGAAAAAAATTATCAATTTAAAAATTTAAATTAATGAATACTCGTAATACGGTTTTTGTTAATATTTTGGAAAATGAATACTCGTAATACTCGTAATAAAATGAATGCTCGTAATATGAGAAATTAAAATTAATACTCATAATACTCGTAATATTGGAAAATTAATACTCGTAATACTCGTAATTTATACATTATTGAGATAAAAATTAATACTCGTAATATTTTGAGACATTAGTTGATAGTAGAAGTTTACCGAGGAGAATTAATTGATTATTTGAAATTGGGGTTTACCACTCACAATGGTGTAATTTGTAATTGATTATTTAATCTTGCTGAGATTCATTTAATAATTATTGGTATTGACTATTAAGAGTATGTTGTTTCCCTTTTTTTAATGGAACAATTGTATTTTTTCTTACAAACTAGTTGTTTCTCCGCGCACGCTGCGCACGGAGCTCCAAGATGAAAGAAGTAAGTTTGGGCAAACGTCCATCGTAGGAGTAGCAACCGTAGCTTTGCAGTTTACCATAAACCTGAAAGGCGTACATAAAAACTTGTTCGACAGGCACTACAGAGATACGTTAGGGAGTTTGGGTAGCACTTGGCTACAGAAAATACGATCATTGTTTTTTCATCGCAAGTTTTCGATGAGTTGTAGACAAAAGTTATAAGTCATGAAGAAGATGGCAGAGTTTTGGTTTACGTTAGCCAAAGAAGCTGGATAAAATTCTAATTTATATGAAGAGTTTCGGGTGATGGAGTGTCGACAGTGGCTGCTGGGTTGTTGCTGACAGCTTCATCTATGCCAACTTCCTCCACTTCGGCTACAATTGTTTCAGTTTTTTTGAGTTTGTACATTCGTTGCTGGAGTGCCGACACTGTTTGCTGGATTGTTGACACCAGCGTCAGCTACTACAACTTGCTTTACTACCCACTGCAGAATGTTACTCGTTGATAGCAACGTCGCTGGACCAACACAGACCTTGAACTGCCTACGCTGCAACCTTTCACGGATTATTGTAAAAGCTTGATCGTTTTCCTGCAGAGTTTTGAAGGATGTGTAAAGATATAGCTTACGTGTCCAGTAATTGTATCAGCAGTTATGTATAGACAGTTATCGACTTACAGAGTGTTTCATGTGGAATAAGTTCGACGCCGACATCATAAATAGCTTGATGCAGTGTGGTTAGCAGTTGCTGTTTCGATTTGTGTGCAGTACTTGATGCGCGCGGTGTTCCAAGGAAGCAGCGTGTATTAGAGTTAAAACATTAAGCGTGGTCATTAAGTAACGAAATCGTTGATAAGTGTGGAAATAAGAGAAATATTAACATATATCTGTGCATTTTGGTGTTCGACATACACGATTTGTGGGTAACCGATCAATCTCATATTGATGAACTCATTTTGTATACATATTTGACCCCAACTTTTCCTTTATTTTGATTCATTTTATGTATTCTAGGAGTCGTTTTTATAGCTTTTTATCCTTCTTTGTTATGCCGGGTATTTTGTTTACGTTTTGTAGGAAACGAAACAAATGAAGGCGATTGAGCTATATTTTGGGCAATGACGAGAGTCGAGCCATGAAATCTACAAGGAAGAAGTGATAAAAGTTAGAGGATACTAAGTGAATACTTGGAGAAGGACGTGAGTGAAGAAACAATAAGAAAAGACAAAGAAATAAGTTGGAAAGCTCAAACAAATGCAAATCGAGATGAAAAAACGATCGCTAAAACAAGGGTCAACTTCAAACGTGAATATCTTGAGTTCTACAACTCCAATTGAACTGATTCATGTAGATTTGGAAAGATTTTTTTCTTAGCTTTCCAACGGTATATCACACGTCCAATTCCGATAAGTAACGAAGAAACAACAAGTATTTCAAATTTATCGTGCAGTGTAGAGGAACCCGAACCGCTCGGGATGAAGCCAAACCGCTCGGGACAGACCTGAACCGACCGGTTTGAGGCTTTTTCTCGGGATTTCTATTCTTGGACTCCTTCACTTACCATAACTCCTATTTTACAGGATATCCTTTTCTAATTAGTTTTAGGAAAGTATGAGTAATGACACTCCTTATCATTATTAGTATATATACCCTCCTTGGGGTTAGAATTATTTACATTTTCTCATTCAGTAGTTTAGTTTACACTTTCATATTCGGTAGTTTAGTTTAGACTTCTTATTAGTATTAGAATTATTCTAGTTTGTAGTCATACTTTTAGATCGTCAATCTTTCAGTTCTACGTAATTGGTATTTTTCTCTTTTCTCTTAGTTTCATATTGTCTTTTATTATGCTTAATTTCTTTATTACTTTATCTTTTAGTATGAGTAGCTAATTTATTTATCTAGGGTTGAAGGGGATCTATGTTAATTGAATTGGGGATGTTAGTTTAATTAATTGTTTAATTGATCATTCATATGTTATTGCCTTACTACTTGTTTTGTATCGTCGTTCGATTAGTTTGAGACGTTGAACTAGTTGAATGTTTAGGAACCCGATCCTAAGATCGAAAGCCTGGTAAGGGTAGACTTACAAGTAAGTGGGTAGGATAATCTGATAAGTTGCGAGAGCCCGTCAGAATCTATCCTAAGGTTGACATAAGATCCGAAAGGCCGTGTCTTTGTCCTAAATAACTGTGATTGATTGATTGAATGATTAATTAACTTTACCCAATTTAATTACATAGTGAACCGTAAGACTCTAGATCCTTTTAATATTGTTAGAACCTTGTTATTTTACATAATTGTATTAGTTTAGATCAAACTCAACTAAAACCGGATTTATATAGTTTAGAATCGAATTTAGATAATTAGTGATTTTCATCCGTCTCTCTGTGGATTCGACCCTTACTTGCTGCTAGCTACCTGTTAGTTGTTCGTTAGGATTATTTTGATTAAGGTGATACGACTTTAGCCTTATCACATATTCTCAACATCATCAAAGTTGAAAACGTCAAAAGAATTTGACTTCAAAATAGGACAACATAGAAAGTTCATTGATGTATGAAAGTTCGCGTGCAAATTCTAAATAAATGTTTGAGCTGGCATTCTACGTAAGACACACTATTCACAAAAAACGTTGATGCGACAAATAGAATACATACAACAAAAAAGTTAGAGATCGCGAAGTTGTAGCCGTTTTATGGGACGTCATAGCAACTTCCCAATCCTCGTAGAATTCTGGGCATAATCTCACCAATACATCTCTAATGGGTCTGTAGTGGCACTTTTGCAAGTTATCCGCTTGACCAGATCCTGTAATTTTCATAAATAATGGTACCAGGGCATATTTAGGATATTATGTTAGGTATGTAATGTCTTCACTGGTCAGACTCCCACGTTGGATCCGTCTCTTGGATTTTCCATGTCCGGCCATTTTAATAAAAAGGGCCCGGTCTAAATTTGTTGTTCATTATTGCTTTCTAATAAGATCAGTTATCTTCCTCGTCCACCATCTTCGTATCCCCTTATCCTTACTATATCCTTTATTTGTCCTAACTCTCTCACCTTCGCCCCTCCAGTAAGTGATATGACTTCTCTTGTCACGTAGGAGTGTCGTATCTTTAACTCCTTCAACCCTTCCCATTCTTCACTACCTTATCCTTGAACCTTCTTCTTGCTCCGCCTTTTAATGTTCCTCAATTACCATTTACGAAGATCGATTTTCTTAATCACTCACTTCCTTCTTCCCATTTCGTCTCCCACATTCTCCTTTCTTTGTGTCTTTTTATGCTCCTCCTCATCATTCAAGATTCATCCTTATATACGACTATCTTTTGTTATCTAGTTGAGCAACGGTTCGTCTCTTTCACTCATCTTACCCTTCAGGCCCTTCACGTCCTTTTAATTTGTTTCATTCCTTTGTGTTCTTCTTCCCCTAACGCTACTTTCTTTTTGGCTGCTTATGCCCAGCTACCAAGATCATTCATCCTTCTTGTCCAGCTTTTCGTCTTCTGTTATCTAGTTTAGCAACGGTTCGTCCATTTCACTCATCTTCCCTCCTCACGTTCTTCACGTCATTTCGTTTCACTTCTTTGTATTCTTCTTCCCCTAACGTTACTTTCTTTCTGGTTGCTTATGCCCAGCTACCAAGAGCATTTATCCTTCTTGTCCAACTTTTCATCTTCTTATTCCTCTTCTCGCTCCTTACTTTCCTCCTTCTGCATTTTTCCAAATAAAGTGTTTTTGTCATTTATTTTAGCGAGTATGTCATCATTTCAACTGTTTTAACCTATCAGATTCCATACTCCCTCCTCCCACACACTCCTCCCTCCTTATTACCTCACCCCCCCCCCCCCCCCCACTTTAACATTATTTTTCTTATTCCTCTTTCCTCTATCACTAAGATCATTTTTAATCATCCTTCACATTTCATTATCCTTTCCCTTATCCTCCTCATCAGCTAAGATTTGTTTCTATATATAAAATTTCTTTTTCATGACCCTTTTTTTTACCGTTCCAACCTCCTACAATCCTTCTTAAATTCGGAATTAAGTATGATTTTTTTCGTCATCTATTTTAGATAGTTTCTTTCATTCAACCTTTTCTATCCCTCTTATGTTTCATCATTCTTCTCATGCACTCCCTCATATCCTTCTTTACTGAACTTGTTTTTCCTAATGTTTTAGAACTTTATTTCATCATTCTTCTCATGCACTCCCTCATATCATTCTTCTTGAACTTTTCATCGCACTCGGAAAAATCACGACACAAAATTAACGGGTTTGGTTTGGTTTGGTTGAGACTTAAGAATCATTTTTTCAATTGGTTGTGACCCATATACATGTGATACGAGCTCAAACCCGACATTTGCGTGGTCTAATTTTACTCGACAACTAAAAACGGATTATTACATGTTCTTGCAAAATTGTGTGAAGGGTTCGGTGAACATCCCGAGTCATGCCCTTGGCGTCACCACATACATATAAATACCCTCCTTTCGATAATTACGTTCCATACATCGGAAGCCTGAATTTGGGACCAATTACATTTTTTACCAATTCATCACAATCAAGAGTCAACTAGTTTTACAACCCGTGAAATTCACGGGTCAGCAATATGAAATTGCGATATGTACTCGGATATAATATCTGAAATAGTTAGTTGTTAGACGGCGTTGTTAAAGTTGTCTCCTCAGGTTAAAAAAAAAATGACTTATGAGTCTTAGACCTGTCAAAATTCAAGCTGACCCGCAAACCCGACCCATCTTTTAGGGTCATGAACCCGTTCTTTTACCCGAGACCCGTTTGACCTGAACCCTAAATGACCCGTTAATTTAGGGTCGAAATCTGTACAGTGCTTTTGGGAGGAAATACAAAGAATGAAAATATGTGGAGAAATTCAAAGTAGGGGAAAAAATGTGGGATCACAAAAAATGAGAACCACAAATCATATACCGAAAAGGAACGTGGAAGATCTTTGTGAGTGTCCCAAAATGAAAATGTGGAAATTTTTTTGAGAAGGGGAGTGAGTACATATGGATTTATAATAAAAAAGATTAATAATAAACTTTAAAATTAAAAAAACAATAGAATATACATAGAAATTTTTTGACAAAAAATTAGGACCTTCTGAGCTTAACCTGACCCATGACCCGTATAGCCTGACCTGTATGACCGACCTGCATGACCTTTTCAAAAGTTCTACTTGTGATACCTAGTTAAAAGTGAATCAGATATATCACTTATTATTAGTGTCACTCGATATTATACACATTCATGTTATATATTTCACATTATTTTCACTCAAAAGCAATTCAAGTAAATCCCTTTCAGAGCGACGTTCACATCAATTATACAGCCCTAAGTACTTTTTTTTACTTTATTAAATGGTATTCTTGTTACTTTATTAACAAAATACGTCACTTTAATTGTGATATCTATTAGTCAAAATTAAATAAAAAGTACGGAGTACCATATTTTTTATAATAGACAGGTCACTAATAAAAAAAAATTTGAGATCGTTTATGTACCCCTAATCACATAAAATATTATTATTGATACATAATTTAGTATTATCAACATATAACCCCTTCGTTTTTTAATGTTTGTCCCGTTTGAATAACATATTGCTCACATATATTGAAGAAATGGGACAAGCATTAAAAAACTGAGGAGTATAACATTACTATAAATATGTTTATTTCTTATTTATGAGATTAACTGAATATCATACATTCTTATTTAATTTGTAAGGCACGTGTAGTTATCCATTTAGATAATCATTAGTGAAGTAAATAATATTTGACCCATAATAAGAATACGACGAATAACCAGTCCCAGGGAAACGAATTGTTCAAATATATACAGTACATGTCAGGAAAGTTATTATGGAGTATTTTTCTAAAATTTCCAATAAAATCATCTCCTATTTGTATTACCTTATTATTAATAAAACAATTGCGGAATAATAAGTTTAAAAATTATTCTACGAAATGCCAGGTGTTTTTCAGGTTATTGGTGTATAAATAAGAATAATTCATGTAATTATAGGTGGGTGGGGCCACTGATAGGGATCCCGACTTGCTATTCTTGCCTTGGACCAAACTCGTAAAAGTATTATCTATAGATAAAAAGAAGAGTATGCTCAAAATCATGTAAAGTTCTTTAAAAAAATAGTGAAATAATTTATATAACACTAATAAGTACTATTATTAAATAATTTAATAATATCAACATATATATATATAAATATATATATATATATATATATATATATATATATATATATATATATATATATATATATATATATATATATATATATATATATATATATATATGGCATTATTACCAATAAATTTTTTATAATAGTTAATTTATTTTAAAAAAATCACGACAGATTGTGTGATCTCATTTCATATATTGAATTAAGTGTTTCGTTAATGACGTGATGGTGTAGAAATTCTACTTTTAAGATGTTCATCTTGATGTATGTAGTTGATGGCGTTTGTGTTGATTTTTTTTTTTTAAAACTACCAAAAGTGAAAACGATGAATAAATTCCTGTCATTTCTTGAAAATATATGTTACATACAATGACCCAAAACTATTGTATAGTAACTGATTAATTCTTTTAAAATATCTTGCTTCTTGTTAGGTAAAAAAGTTATAGAACAATCCAATTTTTATCAATCATAATAAGTTCATAACTTTATGATTAAATGAATTAATAAGAAATTTTGTAATAGTATTTATATATATTATCTAGATGACAAATATAAACAAACTTTTATGGAAAAATAAATACACCCTATTTAATGAAATAAATCTAAACCCTAAAGAAATTTTCTTCTTTTAACATCTTGTTAATTATGGATAATGAACCTACTATCGACACGTCATCATTGATGTTCATAAGCATTGCCATGTGGCAATGATGCATTCAATATATATATATATATATATATATATATATATATATATATATATATATATATATATATATATATATAGAATATAGATTCTTTTACCAATTTAGCATCTAATTTTTTTTTACCAATTAGTCACTTTCTATACCACTTTTTTTACCCACTTTGTTATTTTGCATGCTCTCGACCACCTTCAAGTATCGATTTTACTCCTCGCTTTTTACCACGCTCGTTTAACGGAATCTATATATATCATCATCATTATCGCATATATATGTATGTCAAGATCATACATTAAAGTGTATGTAGCAGAAGTGAGCAGAAATGTATGTCAAGATCACATTTTACTCCTCATAAAGTCAGTAATGTATTAGCAGAAGTGAGCTAGAGTAGTTACTCCAAAGTTTACCCACCCCATATCCATCGAAATTCAAAGTTAAGATTTCTTACAAAAATTAAACAAATATGAATTTCCGAGTGACGATACTTCTCCTAGCAACGATTCTTTGGAGTGTTCACTCGGCTAGTTTCATGGTAAGTACGAGTACTTGTTTTAAAATTTGTTTATTATCGAAGGTTTAAAAGTTTGAAAATGAAGATTATTTGAGTATCGATTTACCGTATTTTTTTTTGCAGGGCAAGGAGGTATGTAGTAGAAGAGATGAATCTGAAATTTGTTCGAGTAAGTTGTGTATTTTAATTGAGTTAACCATCGATCTAAGAACCAACCTCATGCCTACCCCAGAAGCTTACGTGACTTTTCTCGATCAAATTCGAAATAAAGGCAAGGATCCTAGCCTAATCTACGGGGAACCAACATACTGGTCATAGTGCTCCTACGGTACACTATTCAGGGTCGATGTCTTATCCGACGGTGGATATATCTCATTCGCGTTGAAGAGGAATGATATATACGTGGTCGACTATTTAGCCAAGAATGCCCAACAGTTCACTGAAATTAGCAAAATAGGAATGCTATTCCGCGAGACTGCCGGAAACCTCTTTCGACTACCGTATTCTGAGCAATATAGTTTGCCGGTAAAACGACTATAACAAAAGCCGGATTAGGGATAGGTAAGTTTCAGACCTACATCAGGGCAAGAGCGTCGTGTCGAAAATGAAGCTTGGAAATGGATTTTATTATTAACCTTTATTAGTTTTTTTTACCCGTGAAAATCAAAGATATATTTTTAAATAACTGTCACAATTTAGTTTTCAAATTTAATTGTGACAAATAATTGTGACAAAATGGTAATTGTGACAGTTCTTTCATCTTTTTGGATAAAATTGTTTATTATGAAATAAGTATTTTATTTTGGTTCAAATATGATATGTTAAAAGTTATTTAAGAATAGATAAATGCTTTTATTAATTCGTATTCTATTTTTTATAAAAATATTGTCTTGACAAAAACATTTGGGTTTAAGATTTTTCACAATAATTTTTGGTTTCCAATAAAATAAAATAAGATAAGTCTACTGATTGTAATAAAAAAAATCTATACTTTATTTATATATAATATTTTAAAGAATGAGTTTATATATAATAATTTTTAAAACACAAAATCTTGGAAGAGACGGTCTCTCAATAACTTATTGAGAGACCACTCTTAAGTACCACTTTATGTTCTATTTGTATCCTTAGATAACAACTTTGTTTTGTACACGTTTTTATAACAAGCGTACCCTCTTTATATTTGTATACTCTTTTATGTTAATCGTACCTACTTATATTAAGTTTGTTATCACTGTTACCTCCATTTGTACTTAGTCTCTCAATAAAGTTAATGAGAGATCGTCTCTCAGGAACCTTAAAAAATGCACAGAATGTTTATAAGTTGGGTTTATACTGACAGAACAATATTTTAATAACATCGAATTGATATATGTTTAATTCTATTTAATTGGAACAAATTGAAATGTCATAAAGCAACTAATATAATAAACATAAGTATGAGAAAATAATTACTACTTCGACTCCAATTTAATTGTCTTAAACATGCTCAAAGACTTCTTTGTAGACTACATTTTTTGTACTACTCCCTCCGTTCCGTTCAATTGTTTGTCATTTATATTCATTGTGATGAGTATTTTAATCAAAGGCAAACAATTGAATGAAACGGATGAAGTATTAGATAACAATTTATCCTTGTCATATATGAGTATCTTCAGCCCCTTTTTGCTAGTAAATCTCGATAAAGCCATATAAAGTTGCCCGTGCGTAAATACAAGGCGTGTGAGGTATACGCTCACGTGGGCTAAGGATTGTCATTGGCTCTTATTGATAGTCATCGCAAAGCATATTGTTATCGGAAACTATCTTTTATTGAAATGAACGAGAAATTTGGTAGTGTCTGATCGGGTAAGTGTTAAACCGGCAATATGAACCATATCACCATTGTTATTACTTGACAACATCGTGGCCTTAATCACACGAGTACCTAAATCAATTACCATTAATCTTGTGTCATTACACAATCCACGTGATTGATCAAGGTTTCTCAGGAGTATAACTATTGTACCAACCTTCAACTTAGCCCATGATTTGGAAAGCCGAAACACTTAATACTATTTAAAAATTCTATGGGGTAGATTGCGTCCCGTAAAATTCCCCTCATCTTTGCTAACCTTCAGAATTAAAATAAAATTTTCCCGCCCCGGAAATAAGAGACAAAACATATTCATTAACCAATCCCACAGTAATCAGCACCCATCAACAGCGTGTCCTCAATGATGGCTCCCTCGGAAATACACGATCGCAGACCGATAACAGAATGATGAATCTTACAGTTCTGCACAGGAAAATCGAGTTCGAGTAGCAGGTCAGGAAAATCGCAGACCGCTAATTTTTCTGAAAACTGGAGAAAATTACGAATTTATTACCTTAATCACACAGCCTTAACCGATAACGCTTTCTGTTATGTCAGCATCAAGCATCTTCAAAGGAGGTAAATAACGAGGTTGAGTGTAGATCGGAGATGAACGATCATTGGCAAGTTATATATGGAAAACAGTACAACCATCTTCGGCCGGTGAGTTTAATGGTGGGTTGTGGAGATTAGTATTGGATTACTGAGGAGAGTTTGGGTTGGGTTGGATATCGTCACCTGTGCTCCGTTAATGTTGCGGGCTGTAACTGGAATGATGATTCTCCAATTTGGCCGCTTGCAGGTTCATGATTCCACCTTTTTGAGCTCTTGTTATATTATTAAGTTGCGACTGATATTTTGTATTAAACAAATACTTAACTTTTACCCATTTGTACCTTAATATTCCCTCCCATTCAATCAATTTTTTACATGTTCACTATTTCTCCTCACAAAAACGGTCATAATTTTTAGCCTTTTCTTTTTATTCCTACTAGATCGTCTCGATGCTAGCTTAGTGAAGCTCAATTAGTCATGGGTTTGAACTTGATTTTGACCTGCATTTCTGCTTTGTAAATTGAGTGTTTTTTATTTACAAGTTGACATGGAGATATGTTGAGATATATTGAGCTTATTTCGAAGTTGAGATCAATTGTTTAGCTGTACATTATGCTTTGACGTTGATTTTTTTGTTGTTGTAAAAGGTTATTTAGATTTGTTAGCTGGAAATGAACTGAAATAAAACATTCTGATTTTCACTGTGTCGGGTTTTCATTGGTTTCTTTGTATACAAGCTAAAAATACGGGATTCTACTCGACAATGTTTTAAACTAAAGCCTTCAATTTCTTAAAATGTGTAATATATTGATTATAATAAGCGTTTGTTTCCTCGAATTAATTTGTTTTTTTATGTTTTGAGATGTTCTAATTGTGTACAGTTGGTGGTGTCTATAGTTTTGACTGATGACATTGTAACTGAATCAGTATAGTATGATTGATGCTTTTAATGGAACGAACTGAAATGCTAATTGCTGAACGAACTAGGATGAGCATCTTTTTGCATCAGTTTTTATTAGGACTGTACTCGGGCAATGTAGTAGGCTGTATGAGCTATTTATGAGACTGTACTGCCAACTGGTGTTAGAATACAAGGGCTTGAAAATCAAACAATGTTGTAAAAATGTTTGTTATTGGAACACGACTCTTGCATTTGAGAGCAACTTTGACATGATTTCTTACTAGCGTGCCATGCCTGTGTCGAGGACAACTACAAGTACATAACTATCGACACAATCAGTTTCATAACAAGGTTGTACTAGGGTTAAGGGGTAATGAGATTAGCTCATTTTGCGGCCTAAGAAGAATATGAAGTCGGTAGAACTTGAGGGATGTGATTTTTTTGCTAAAGTTTGAAAATTTTGCCATTAGATGCAGTTTTGGATGTCATTTGCTTGGTTGATTTATATATTTGGATCTATAACGCGATAAATGATGTCTTTTGGTTGTCTTACGTTTTCGGATATATACCTATTTTTCTTTCACTTTATTGGAGTTCTACAAGTGGAACTAAATGAAGGTGGGAAAGACAAGGAGACATTTTTAAACGACTTTTAAGAGGTTCGTACATTAGCACATATGGAAGAAATCGATGAAGCTCATGTGAGTTTCATTATTTGTAGAGTTTCATATTTTTAAAGCTCATATGATCAAGCTTCTTGATTAATTTGATCGTAGTTTGATAGAAGAAGAATATCATTTTGAGCGTTGCTCATTAATACCATTTGAGGTCGTACACTAAGCGATTCAGCTTATGAACTCATATGATCAGGCTTCTTATTTAATTTTATTGTTGTTTGATAGAAGACGAATATCATTTGAGGTCTTGCTTTGATTTTCAGTAGAGGAAGTGGGGCAAATGAGTCAAGATTGGACTCAGAATGAAGATTGGGATAGATTTCAAGAGGTAATGGTACCATAATGGGTTGAAGCATAAACGGACTACAATGAGAAATCCGTCACTCTCAAGTCCCTAAGACGCCACAAACACCATTAAGATCCATACAAAATAAACAATCTATGTACAATCTGTTTAGATGGGTGGACGCAGAGTCCAGGAATCAGCAACGGAATAGCGGGAACATTGAGGAACACTTAAGGTATTGGGAAGATGAGGTTAGTGCTTTCTAACTATTTGAGTTGTCTTATTCTGACTATTTGACCCGTATACTGAGAAGATACAGAAAGTTAGATTTAAGAATATGATATGGAAATGAGGAGAGAAAATCCGGGTTTCAATATGTCGGAAAACTATGTAGAATTGCGAATCGATCATTTTCGTTGCATAACTAAGAAGCTAACAAGGGCAATTGATGAAAAATATGAAACTGGTAAAATGTACAACATAAAGTAGTATCGTTGCTGAAATTGGGAAATTAGTCTTAGATATAGTGGAATTGTGTAAATTTGAGAAGGAAAATTTGAAACTTTTGGGTACAATTTGCGAAGTAAAGCTTTGTGCTTGCTCAATTTCGAGGTATGAGAGTTTTTGTGTTGGGGAATTGGTAAAAGTGAGCACACAAACTCGTGTTTGTGTCGGGGAAGGAAATTTATGAAACTGACATAACTACGTTCTGTTCTCCTGCCAGGGAGATGAGAAAGAACCATGGCTTCAACAACTGACATTTGGTGTTTTTGCGTTGGGTAATGGACAGTATTTGGGTCATATTTGGGACAACGTGTGAAACGTTTCGACCGGAGGTAATGGACAGTATCCAACGTGTGAAACGTTTCGACCGGGTCAAATATTAGACGCGTCGAATGTGTCGAGTGTTTCAAATATTAAAAGGTCAAATGTGTCAAATGGGTGAATTATTATACGTTTCAAAGGTCTCAAACGGGTCAAAAAAAATCAAGTGGGTCAAGAAATTAAACGCGTCAAATGTGTGATTCGTTTCAAACGTGTCGAATGTGTAGAATGTTCCAATTATTAAAAGGGTCAGCTGTGCCAAACGGGTCAAGTATTAAGCATTTCAAAGGTTTCAAACGGGTCAAAAATTTCAAACGGGCCAAGAAAGTACACGTGTCAAACGTGTGGAACGTTTCAAACGGGCCAAATATTTGACGCATCGAATGTGTCGAACGTTCCAAAATATTAAAAGGGTCAAATGTGTCAAACGGGTGAAGTATTAAACGTTTAAAGGTCTCGAACGAGTAAAAAATTTCAAATGGGCCAAGAAATTAAGCCCGTCAAACGTGTGAAACATTTCAAATAGGTCAAATATTAAACGCGTCAAATGTGTCAAACGTTCCAAATATTAAAAGGGTCAACTGTGACAAACGAGTCAAGTATTAAACGTTTCAGAGGTCTCAAACAGGTCAAAAATTCCAACCAGGCCAAGAAATTAAACGCGTCAAACGTGTGAGACGTTTCAAACGGGTCAAGTATTAAACGTTTCAAAGAGTTGAAACGGGTCAAAAAAAATCACCCTGGTAAAGAAATTAAACGCGTCCAACGTGTGAAACGTTTCAAACGGGTCAAATATTAAACGCGTCAAATGTGTCGAACGTTCCGAATATTAAAAGGGTCAAATGTGTCAACCGGGTTAAGTATTAAACGTTTCAAGGGTCTCAAACGGTTCAAAATTTTCAAACGGGTCAAGAAATTAAACGCGTCCAACGTGTGAAACGTTTCGAAAGGGTCAAATATTAGACGCGTCGAATGTGTCGAACGTTCCAAATATTAAAAGGGTCAAATGTGTCAAACGGGTGAAGTATTAAACGTTGCAAAGGTCTCAAACGGGTCAAACATTTCAAACGGGTCAAGAAATTGAACGCGTCCAACGTGTGAAAAGTTTCGACCGGGTCAAATATTAGACGCGTCGAATGTGTCGAATGTTTCAAATATTAAAAGGTCAAATGTGTCAAACGGGTGAATTATTAAACGTTTCAAAGGTCTCAAACAGATCAAAAAAATCAAACGGGTCAAGAAATTAAACGCGTCAAACGTGTGAAACGTTTCAAACGCGTCAAATGTGTCGAACGTTCCAAATATTAAAAGGGTCAGCTGTGCCAAACGGGTCAAGTATTAAGCGTTTCAAAGGTCTCAAACGGGTCAAAAATTTCAAACGGGCCAAGAAAGTAAACGTGTCAAACGTGTGAAACGTTTCAAACGGGTCAAATATTTGACGCGCCGAATGTGTCGAACGTTCAAAATATTAAAAGGGTCAAATGTGTCAAGCGGGTGAAGTATTAAATGTTTCGAAGGTCTCAAACGGGTCAAAAATGTCAAACGGGTCAAGAAACTAAACGCGTCAAACGAGTGAAACGTTTCAAAAGCGTCGAATGTGTCGAATAATCCAAATATTAAAAGGGTCAGCTGTGTAAAACGGGTCGAGTATTAAACGTTTCAAAGGTCTCAACCGGGTCAAAAATGTCAAACGGGTCGAGTATTAAACGTTTCAAAGGTCTCAACCGGGTCAAAAATGTCAAACGGGTCAAGAAATTAAACGCGTCCAGCTTGTGAAACATTTCGAATGGGTCAAATATTAAACGCGTCGAATGTGTCGAATGTTTCCAATATTAAAAGGTCAAATGTGTCAAACGCGTGAAGATTAAACGTTTCAAAGGTCTCAAACGGGTCAAGAAAGTAAACGCGTCAAACGTGTGAAACGTTTCAAACGCGTCGAATGTGTCGAACGTTTCAAATATTAAAAGGGTCAGCTGTGTAAAACGGGTCAAGTATTAAACGTTTCAAAGGTCTCAACCGGGTCTATAATTTCAAACGGGCCAAGAAATTAAACGTGTCAAACGTGTGAAACGTTTCAAACGGGTCAAATATTAAACGCGTCGAATGTGTCGAACGTTCCAAATATTAAAAGGGTCAACTGTGACAAACAGGTCAAGTATTAAATGTTTCAAAGGTCTCAAACGGGTAAAAAATTTCAAACGGGCTAAGAAATTAAACGCGTTAAACGTGTGGAACGTTTCATACTGGTCAAGTATTAAACGTTTCAAAGAGTTGAAACGGGTAAAAAAAAGTCAACCGGATCAAGAAATTAAACGCGTCCAACGTGTGAAACATTTCAGACGGGTCAAATATTAAGCGCGTCGAATGTATCGAACGTTTCAGATATTAAAAGGGTTAAATGTGTCAAACGGGTGAAGTATTAAACGTTTCAAAGGTCTCAAACGGGTCAAAATTTTCAAACGGGTCAATAAACCAAATGCGTCAGACGTGTGAAACGTTTCAAACGGGTCAAATATTAAACGCGTCGAGTTTGTCGAACGTTCCAAATATTAAACGGATCAAATGTGTCAAGCGGGTAAAGTATTAAACGTTGCAAAGGTCTCAAACGGTTCAAAAATTTCAAACGGGTCAAGAAATTAAATGCGTTTAATGTGTGAAACTCTTCGAACGGATCAAATATTAAACGCGTCGAATGTGTCGAACGTTCCAAATATTAAAAGGGTTAAATGTGTCAAATGGGTGAAGTATTAAACGTTTCAACAGTCTCAAACGCATCAAAAAATTCAAACGGGGCAAAAAATTAAACACGTCCAACGTGTGAAACATTTCGAACGGGTCAAATATTAAACGCGTCGAATGTGTCGCATGTTTCAAATATTAAAAGGTCAAATGTGTCAAACCGGTGAAGTATTAAACGTTTCAGAGGCCTCAAACGAGTCAAAAATTTCAAACGGGTCAAGAAATTAAACACGTCAAACGTGTGAAACGTTTCAAACGCGTCGAATGTGTCGAACGTTCCAAATATTAAAAGGGTCAATTGTGTCAAACGGGCAAAGTATTAAACGTTTCAAAGGTCTCAAACGGGTCAAAAATTTCAAGCGGGCCAAGAAATTAAGCACGTCAAACGTTTGAAACGTTTGAAACGGGTCAAATATTAAACGCGTCGACTGTGTCGAACGTTCCAAATATTAGAAGGGTCAACTGTGACAGACAGGTCAAGTATTAAGCGTTTCAAAGGTCTCAAACGGGTCAAAAATTTCAAACAGGTCAAGAAATTAAACGCATCAAACGTGTGAAACGTTTCAAACGGGTCAAGTATTAAACGTTTCAAAGAGTTTAAACGGGTCAAAAAATTCAACCGGGTTAAGAAATTAAACGCGTCCAACGTGTGAAACATTTCAGACGGGTCAAATATTAAACGCGTCGAATGTGTCGAACGTTTCTTATATTAAAAGGGTCAAATGTGTCAAACGGGTGAAATATTAAACGTTTCAAAGGTCTCAAACGGGTCAAAAATTTCACACGGGTCAAGAAATTAAACACGTCAAACATATGAAACGTTTCAAACGGGTCAAATATTAAACGCATTGAGTGTGTCGAACGTTCCAAATATTAGAAGGGTCAAATGTGTCAAACGGGTGAAGTTTTAAACATTTCAAAGGTATCAAACAGTTCAAAAATTTCAAACGGGTCAAGAAATTAAATGCGTCCAACGTGTGAAACGTTTCAAACGGGTCAAATATTAAACGCGTCGAATGTGTTGAACGTTCCAAATATTAAAAGGGTCAAATGTGTCAAACGGGTGAAGTATTAAACGTTTCAACGATCTCTAACGGGTCAAACATCTCAAAAACCAGTTCAGATCAACAAGCCATGGACTCACGGACATAGTATACAACACCGTCGACAGTAAGGATGACTGATCTGCACATAACTGCAGCCAAATCAACATGGTGTAACTGTAAGTCTGTAACTATGCCTATTCTAACAAAAGAATGAAAAATTCAAACCAGAACAAACTAATTTTGAAAAATTTACTAACAACTTTACATATAAACTGAAGAATGTTAGAAAAAAATATAGTAACCGATAAACGAATTAGAAGATCCGAGAGTACTGCGTATGATCCTCTAGCTGTGTCAAAACTAGCAAAACAGTCAAAATTAAAGCCAGCTTCAAACCAACTCTACAAGAAGAGGATCGCCTGCAGACACAACCCTGATGAGCTTGATGAGTTCTTGTTCAGTCGACACACTCCACGGGTGAACAACAAGTCCTTTAGCAGAATAAACACTCGTATTGCCAGTTGGCGTTTTTTCCTTATACAACGTCGTGTTAAATACTAGGTCAAAGTTCTGAGGCAAATTCATCGACATAAAGAACATCGGTGTACACTTTTGTATAGTCTCCACAATCAACAGGCAGAAGACATTAGTTTATTCTGTTCATAATTGAATACGAGCGTAAGAAGAGGAAATATTTTCACCTCAAAACTTTCACCCGTATACTGCCGAAGCATTAGTTTATTCCCATATTTTCACCTGTAGTCAATATTTTTGATCGTTCAGGTCGGGTCATGAGTTGAGATTCTCGAGACTTTACCTTGAAAAAACAGATCATGTCAGCTCAAAATTTGACAGGTCAAGATTCGTATTTTTCATAGCATTAATATTTATAATTTCTGCCAGTATATGTTCAGGAACTAAGCATTCTGTTTTCCTCCAACATCACGGGTCGGGTCATAGCTCAAAATATGGGTAGAAACGGGTTTTAAACGGGCCATGAGTTGAGATTCTCGAGACTTGACCTTGAAAATACACGTTAGGTCAAAATTTGATAGGTCTAATATTCGTATTTTTCATAACATTAAAGGAACTAACTAAGCATTCTGTTTTCTTGCAATATTGTAGAAATCAGAGGAGAATACTTATCAAGCGAAGCAGCAGGATACAGGCCTGTTGACATTCTTCGACATTGGAGGAGTAATCGGCGGTATCCTAGCCGGGTCCTTCTCAGACAAACTCGACAAGGAAGTTGTGTGATTACTGCAGTGAAACGATAAGAGGGATAAAAAAAGGTTGAATGAAAGAAACTATCTAAAATAGATGACAAAAGGAAATTATATTTAATTCTGAATATAAGAAGGATTGTAGGAGGATGAGAAAGGTACAAAGAAGGTGGAGGAAAATGAAAAATGATCATAGTAGATGAAGAAGGGGGGACAATAAGAGGGAGAGCTTTAGGGGAAGGTGAGAAGGGGGATAGAGGTGGGAAGAGGAGGGGAAGGGAAGGACAAAAGGATGAAGATGAGGAGTATATTAATCTTAGTAACAGAGAAATAAGAAAATGATCAAAACAGGAGAAACATTAAGGAGAGATATAAATGAGTGTCGGAGATATGGTGAACAATGTGAGGAATGGAAGGTATTGAAGGCACACACTTTCACTAAGATATTTTATATATGGAAACAAATCTTAGCTGATGAGGAGGATAAAGGAAAGGATAATAAACTGTGAAGGATGATGAAAGATGATCTTAGTGGTTGAGGAAAGAGGAATAAGAAAAATAATGTTAAAGAGGAGGGGGGTGAGGTGATAACGAGGGAACAACGTGTGGGAGGAGGGAGTATGAAATCTGATAGGTTGAAACAGTTGAAATGATGACATAATCGCTAAAATAAATGACAAAAACACTTTATTTGGAAAAATGAATCTTAAACAATGACGAGCAGAAACAGGAAAGTAAGGAGCGAGAATAGGAATAGGAAGACGAAAAGTTGGACAAGAAGGATGAACTATCTTGGTAGCTGGGCATAAGCAACCAAAACGAAAGTAGCGTTAGAGGAAGAAGAATACAAAAGAGTGAAACAAAAGGACGTGACGGGCGTGAAGGGTAAGATGAGTGAAAGGGACGAACCGTTGCTGAACTAGATAACAAAAGGCAGTCATGTATAAGGATGAATCTCGAATGATTAAGAGGAGCGGAGGCGGGAGGGGAGGGACGGATAAGAGAAAAGGAAGGAGATGGGGATATGAAGGTGGTAGATGAGGAGGACAACCGATCTTAGTAGAAGATAATGGTGAACAGGAAGAAGAGGAACATTGGAGAAAAGTGAGAGGGAGGAGCTGAGGATATGAAGGCGGTAGATGAGGAGGACAACTGATCTTAGTAGGAGGTAATGGTGCATAGGAAGAATAGGAACATTAGAGAAAAGTGAGGAGAAAAGGGAGAAGGGTCGGGGGGACACTAAGGGTAAACTAAACTAAATGACAAAAGCATGACCTATTTAATGATGAATCTTAGATCGTGAGGAAAGGGAGGTGCATGGAGGAAGGAGGAAGATAAGGGCATGTAGATTAGGGGTACGAGGAAAAGGCATGGTGGAAAAGGAAAGGGAAACTAGGATGTATATGAGGAAAACTGATAGACGAGAAGAATAACTATGAGGGAAACATTAGGAATAAAAACAAAAAAGAAGGATATGAGGGAGTGCATGAGAAGAATGATGAAACATAAGAACCATAGAAAAGGTTGAGTGAAAGAAACAACAAAGTAAATCGTCAACATGCACAATGTTTCCTGGCCGAATGAAAACCAGGAAATTATGTTTAGGAAGATTATTTTAAGCCATTTAAGTAAAAAGAGTAAATGAACTTTATCTTTTCCCAAGGTCTAAACTAAGATCGTGTTTGAAAAAATTCTAAATATGAGGAAAGTAAAGTTCTAAAACATTAGAAAAAACAAGATCAGAAAAGAATGATATGAGGGAGTGCATGATTAGAATGATGAAAGGATAATGAAAGGCTACTGTTTGCAGTGCTTCCAGTTTTGGGTGGTAATAGTGGGATACTAAGAGGAATTTTCTCTATGGGTAGACCGTAAGTTTCTTCCAGTAAGAGTTGCGTTCATATTTTTAAGCAGTGTTTGTATCTTCTTTTCGACATTCTGTTCGCTTGATAATTTCAGGTTGGTTGTCTTGTCTCTCTACCTAACACACACACATATTAAAAACACACACACATACATATATATATATATATATATATATATATATATATATACTCCCTCCGATTCACAAAGATGTTCCCCTTTGTTTAATATATGTGAGGTATATTTTAATCAAAGGGAAAGATTTTTGTGAATCAGAGGGAGGGAGTATATATATATTAAAGAATTATTACACTATACATTTTCAAAGCTGAGCGAGAAATATACTCCGTAGATCAGAAGAAGAGTTAAAGTAATTTATTCTTTTAAGCGGGTTGAATTGACTGAGATAAATTAAAATTAATAACTAAATATTTAACTTAACAATATTGAATAAAGATAAATATTATTGATCCGAACTGAAAATATATAAGCTAAAAAAACAAGCCTATTATAACTTCTATTTTTACATGAATTGGTACAATTTTTTTAAACTAATTAATTAAAAGTTTTAATTTATTTTTTAATTTAAATAATAGTATAAGAATTTGTATAGGAAAACATCAATCCTACTAAGAGTCAAGCGATATTAGATTCGTATATGAAAAAAAACAATCCTACTACACGTAAGATTAAAAAAAATTACCACTATATAAACAATCAATTATCACCTCAAAATACAACAAAAATTGAATAGAGACCGCGTGGAACGCGTAATCAGTTCTGTTTGAGCCGAACTTTGACCGAGCTGATTCCGAGGGCTCTACGAGTCAGCTCTGATCGTTGACACCTCTACCTATAGTAATAGGCCTTGGGCTCCAAGAAAGTTCAAGTTGGCAAGTTGCAAGCATGTGACAAAAACAAATAAGTGAAGGGTGAGTGAAATATATAAGGACGACGGAAATTGCGATCCGCGGGTTGCGGTGACAGCCTGTCGTATTTCGAGCATAATTTTCTCTACAGAACTCCGATTAAGACGATTAAGGCGGCGTCGGAAATATAAGAGAAAGATCTAAAACTTTTATGTTTTGATCAAGAGCCAAACACGTCTCTAAGCTGACTTAAAATGAGAAAATATATTGCCTTAGTTTATTAGTCCATCCGAACATAAGGGTTTAAGGGTATAAATAAAAGTGTGAAAGATGAGAACCTAGAACATTAATTTCAAGCATACAAGTGATGGATGAGTTAATGAATAATGGGGATGGAGTTAAAAGAGTTTATATATGTTTATCAAATTATGAAAACACGGGGTGTTACCTGCAACCTTTCTTTATTACAACACCTTATTTTGTGAGCGTTTGTTTTCAACGTAGAGATCAATTTTAATAAGAGTGTAAATTGTCAATGATACGTAGTAGTTTTTTTTTGTTACACTAAGTTGTGTAAACCCTAACTATGAACGTAAGGGGAAAACAAATCGATGTCACTAAATAAGAATAGGCCAATCTGGCCAAGACACACCTTCAAATATTGTTGAGTAAATCTGAATATGGTTGATGATAATTGGAAAACAATACTTAAATAATAACCCTTCATTATAATACGACACATTTAATTAATAATAGAATGTAAAAAACTCGAGAATAAAAATGGTGAGTAATGGTGTTTCATCTTCTCCTTCCTAAAGAGCTAGAGAATGAAAATGGTGAGAAATGGTGTTTGAGCTTCTCGTTCATCATAACGGTAAGGCCTTTCATTTCTCTTTGGTCACATGAATTAAATTAGAGGTAGGATAGAGCTGATCATGGGTCGCACAATCTGATTGGTCTGTCTCGTCCGACCCGAATTTTTAGCGGAATTGGACAACGAAAATATTGTAAAACGGATAATGGATCGAAAAGGCCGACCCGAATTACTAAATGGACGCGGCATGGACACAAATATTTTTAATTAAACGGGCTAGTCCGCCCGGTCCGCTATAAATATATTTTATAAATATAATTATTTGAATAAAAGTTAATTTCCTAGATTAAATAAAATTATAAACGTGATTGAAATTGTAACACGTAAAATTATGTAGGATCATCTTTTAATAATTAATAATATCTATTTAAGCGTTCAAATTTTTATTTTATTTTTAATTCTTGAAAAAATAGAGAACATCGAACTTTGATTCAGTTAATAATGTGTTGGTCCGATAATCTGCGGGCTGTTTAATTTTTCCATAAACGGGTGGGTACGGAAATGTAATTTTGGCCCGTTAGTTTAGCCTGGCTCGCCCGCTTTTGTCTTTCAGACAATTTTTTGTGTCTAGTCCAGCCCGTGTCCTATCCGAACCCGCATTTGAACATCCATAATAGAGGAGATTTTTTTGGTGAGATGAAGAAAAAAGAGCCTAAGTTAGGCGCCAATTGGAAGAGGCATTGATTTTTTTTTCCTGGCTTGCCACATGTCGTGCATAGAGGACATTAATAAGTGACTCAAAAGAAAGACTTTTTATGTTTTTATATAGATTAGATAATTCAGGCATTGACGAACTTACCTTTGAACGTCATGAACGTTTGTTATGATCATGATTGTGACATAGACTACACGAGTTTTTGGACTTCGGTTTCTGATGGTAGGGATTTGTCACGTCCCTAACCGATCAATATAACACCGACTAACCTAGTGGGTAGCTAGGGCAAGTCGGGGTCGTATCCACGAGGACGGTATATCAAAGTTTAGACTAGGTCGGCCTACAACGAGACTAGATTACCAAAACAAACACAAAGAACGATAATTGGAAAGCTAATGAGGGAAGAGGAGCAAGAACTAGGCTAACACTAGAGACTAACTAAACAAAGAAACTAATGGAATGATGACTAATTAGGAGGATGAACTCAAATATGGAAGAAAGTGGGGTAGGTCGGGTTCATAGGAGTAGAAGGGTAATTGGGGTGATCAAGGGTATAGGTGTCTCCTAGTTGTTAGGATCGGTCCGGGCTCTCGCAACTTAACCGATGCCAAGGTGGGTCCGGGCTCTCGCAACTTAGACCCTAGTCTGCGCTCTCGCGACTAAACTATTCTCGACATTTCCACATAATAGAAAATCAATGAGAATATGAGCACAAGTATGGGAAGCATGACCACTACAACTCATACAAGCATATCAACAAACACATAGAGTGCCCACAATGTGACTAACAACAAAGATGTAACCTTTTCCCTTTAATCAACCCTAATCATCCATATTCTACCCCTAATCCCCCTACTAACCCCACAAAGAAACTACTCACTCATTAACATGGTCAAACTAACAATCATCAGAGAAAACAAACTCACAATCCAAACATTCATTATGAATAACAAGAACAATATAAAAAGATTGAAACTAGATTAAATAAACAAGGATTAGAGTAGAGAAGATTATACCAACAATAATATGATGAAAAAGATGAAAACTTACATTAATGAGAAACCCAAATACAATCCAAGGTTGTCAAGCTTGGAACAATCTTCAAGAATCTCTTAATCCAAGAACTAATTACAATGATTAACTAAGGATTAAAGAGAGGATTAAACTAATGAGAGTAGTACTAATCTAGGGTTTTTAATGTTAATGGAGGCTTAAACTATTCTAGGGTAAGATAAGATGTCTTAACAATACAAGAAGCGAGTATATATATGGGTACAAGAATGAAGGAGAAGAAAAGAAAAGATGCGCGGCTGCCATCTCTTCGTCCCGACCGGGACGGATCATCCCGACCGGGACGGCCCTGTCATCCCGATCGGGACGGGTTGGTCCCGACCGGGATGGGCTCACAGTGGCACCCTTCAACGTGCACCCCATCCCGAACGGGATGAGGCCATCCCGAACGGGATGGGTCTTGTAGGCCTCCCTTAAGAGCTCTTTGGTCCCTCCTTGGTTCTCGTGGGCTTCCCATCGATTCTCGGGACTCGGGATCGGGTCTCGGAGGCTCGGGATTGGGTCCCAAGGTCTAGGGGTCGATTCCAATGCATCGAGTCATCGTTCCTTCACTCCGTTGGCTCCAAAATGTGTATGTATAGAGTCGGAATTGCTCCAACTCTTCCAAATCGGTCTCGGGAACCTGAAACGAAATAAAGGAAGCATAAGAAGCCCATAAATCGCTCCCAAGGAGTGATTCCACAAGGAAAAATGGGACCAAAACACATGTAAATAAGCACTACAAACTACACTTATCAACTCCCCCACACTTAACCCTTACTCGCCCTCGAGTAAGCACAAACTAACTACTAAACTATCCGAGTGGGTATTAGCGGACCCTACGCCCTTTCAACTCACGCGAGTGCACTTAGAGGAAAAGCGCACTCTGCAAGGCAAGTCGGGTCTTGCGACAAAAATGTGGATGCAACCGGACACAAGACACAAAAACAAACAAACACACAAACAAACAAACACTTAGACGGTTGCACCCAAAACAAAAGAAATACCGCTTCCCTCTAAAAGCGGTGAAAGAAACACCGGTTTAGGACTCGAGGTAAGTGACAACGTTCCCAAGCTAGCAATACAAACCAAGGTGGACTAAACCCTAATAGTATGACGATAAAGCAACAAAAACGTTGGTAACTTACCTAGGTCCTCCTAACTTTCTAAAACCGTACTACGGGACGATCGGCGGAGTAGAAAAGTGAAGAACCACGGTGTTAGTCGACACTGTAGGTAAATGAGATCCCGCCCCCTTTAGCGTGAGCCAAGAGGGTCGTCCCGTGTCCAAAACCGCCTAACTAGTCCAAGTAAAAAGGTGGAAAATATGCAAAATGAGGGAAGACCGACTAATGCCGCTATCATCCTTCCTCGGGACTCGGTCCTTTGGTAGGCTCTTCACGGCAAAAGTCGGAAAAAGACTTATTTTTGGTGGGGATTTCTTTTTGTGAGATGGGTTTTCTTTTGGCATTTTTCTTTCTTTTTGACATTTTGCTTTGTTTGTTGCCATGCCGTTTCTTTTTCTTCTTTTCTATTTTCTTTTTGGCTTTCGTGCCTTTTCTTTTTCTTCATTCTTTTCTTTCTTTCATTTTTTTCTTTCTTTTCTTTTCTTTGCCCTTTTTGGCAAGATTTGGCTTTTTTTTGGCATTTCAATGTGTAACAAGAAAGATAGAAATCAACAAATTGCAATTTTATTGAGTGGATATGTGTAGGAGGTAGGTGAATGGGAGAGTCGGGGGTCGCGATTTCCCTACAAACCCACAAAAAGGGGAGAACTTGGACTAATTAAGCGATCCTAAACACGGCCACCTAAGGGACGAGACTCGGTAACCAAGGCCTTTTCACACCGTGGGTGGTCATAATGGTCAAAAGTGCAAATCCCGTAGTAAATCCCTAGTAAGCTAGGTGGACTAAAGGTAAAGAACCAACGAAATCATTGATTTAGGGTCATTCTACTAGACTAAAGTCCAAGACTCGATTTACACTACTAGGAAGGGAAAGTAAGCACTCACACACTAACCTCTAAACCGGGTTTTCGAAAACCCTTTACACACAAGACACACAACAAAACACGAAACAAAGACATGACGAAAACGAACGAAAGAACAAGAAACAAAAAGGCAACAAAATAAAACAAAACAAGACAAACACATAAACAAAGCACACACCACCCCGAATTTCCAAACAAGTCATCAAATCCACCACAAGAATGTACAAGCTCCACCCGAGCACACCTCAACACAACCTTCTCCAAACATCACAAGGAATAAAGAGGGAAAGAGGGTTAGAGGATGTTACCGGATGTCTTTAAAGCTTTCCAATCAACGGAGATTAGGCAACCTATAAGGAAAAGGGAGGCAAAACACACACAATACAAAACAAATATACGACACAACGACACAAAGGAAAAGACACAAAAAAAAGAAAATCTTTTTGATTTTTGTGAAAAAATTTCAAATTTTTAGGTATTTTTTAAAGGTTTTTCGAAAAAAGAAAAAATAAAACTAAGTACGATAGAATATCGCTCCCCCACACTTAAACCGAGCAATGTCCTCATATGCTCAATCATAGTGTGTGGAGAGACAAAAGAAAAGAAAAGGAACTACGAAAATAAAGCTTAAAAACAAAAAGAAAAGTGAAGAAAGGGTAGAACGCGTCCGGCCGGGGTGTAGTCAAGTCACCATGGGCCGAGACAAGAAAAGATATGGAGGGGGGAAGAAAAATAAGAAGAAAGAAATAAAAGGAAATGGGAGGAGAGGGCTAGGTGTAATCAAGTCACCTAGCCCGGATTCCGTCCAAATCCGACAAACTCCTAAAAAGGGGTGAAAATCTTGTAAATTGGACTAATCGATTGACTCTCGACGTAATTACGTCGTCGGGAGTCGGGAGCAACCATACTACGGCCTTGAAGGCCACTAAGATCCCATGACTCGAGGGAAGGGGGAAAACAATGAAAAACAAGCGATAAAAAGACGGGAAAGTAAGGATAGTTACCCAAACCGAGCGGCTAGTAACTCACTTGCTCCATCGTCTTGATGATCATTAGAGGCGCGTCGCTTGTCTTCTCGGTTGCCATCTCGCTTCACCCTCAAGAAGGACTCACGGTCGGGGTAGTAATGGTGTGAGAGGATGGTATTTGATGTGAGAGTCGGTGTAAAGTGAATAGGAGATGGAGTGAGGGCATGACAATGAAGTACATGGGGCATATGATAAGGCTAGGGTAGCTAGGGAGGTTGGGAGGGGGCATAAAACGGTTGGGTGGACTCGATTTGCGAAGAAGAATCACAAAGGGGGAGCAGAGGACCATCCCGGTCGGGAAGATCGATCCCGATCGGGTTACTTCACCCGTCCCGGTCGGGACGCCCTCATCCCGGTCGGGACGGACCCACAGCAAGCTCGAAATCTGGTGCACCCATCCCGATCGGGACGGCACCCTTCCCGGTCGGGATGCCTTACCTTTCCCGGTCGGGACGCCTCATCCCGGTCGGGATGGGCCTTCTTCAACTTCCACAATCCCAAAAGCTTGCTCCAAGCTTCGAAAACCCGATCCTCGTGCTTATAACCAAAGCTCTATCATAGCCATTCTTCTCTAAGAATCAACTTCACTTGCCTAACCAACAAACTCAACTCAAGCATCAAATTCTCTCCCTCGCCTCACTCATCAATAATCCAATATTACAGGAATTCACAAAAATCCAAAGAAATTACAAGAATAGAATATATACAATGGGACGGTTCTTGTGGAACTCCGTCAAACCAAGATGGTGCACTCTTCATTCTTTTTCAACAACCTCCAAACCGATTCCATCTCCATCAAGGGCACGTAGGAACAAGTCGAAGGCCCTAGAGAAGTCTTCAATCAAGCTCGTAATGTAACCGACCACATCCCAAGGCTCTTCATGGCCTTGCCTTGACGTTCCCGGGGCATCCCGATCTTCCAAGTTCAATGGCTTGAACTTGTACTTGTGGTCTTTGGGGATATACCCAAATGTCCACCGGTCTTCATGTGGCCCCAAGGGAGGCTCATCCTTCTCCTTACTTTTCAACTTGTCATCAAGCCCATGATTTGGGCACTCATCTTCCTCCAAATCGGAGTCATCATCCTCAAGTACATAGGAGTACTTCTTCAAGCTTTGTCCCGATCCTTCCCCTAGATCGATGTCTTCCGTGGCATGGATCATATTACATGTCTCGGTCATAGGCGAAGTGTTGCCTTGGAGGTCGAACACTAACTCTTCGTCGCCTAGTTGAAAAGTAATCCTAACCTTCTTCACATCGATCACGGCACCGGCGGTATGTAGAAATGGGCGTCCAAGGATGATGGGAGTGTTAGCATCCTCCGGCATGTCAACCACAATGAATTCGACCGGAATGAAGAACTTCCCTATTCGCACCGGCATGTCCTCCAACATTTCCAATGGTCGGTTAAGAGACTTATCGGCCATTTGGAGTGTAATGGAGGTACATTTCAATTCCGTCATCCCTAGTCGCTCACAAATGGTGTAGGGAATAATGCTCACACTCGCGCCCAAATCACACATAGCTCTCTCGATCTTGTAATTGCCGATGGTGCATGGGATAGAGAAACTACCCGGATCCTTCAACTTTGGAAGCGTGGAACCTTGAATAAGCTCGCTCACCACCCTAGTGAACGCTATTGTCTCTTCCTTGTCAATGGATCGCTTCCTAGCTAGGATTTCCCGCATGAATTTTCCATATGCCGGGATTTGGGTAAGTAACTCGGTGAATGGGACATTCACATCCAATTTCTTCACGATATTAAGGAACTTGTCGTATTGAGTATCCACCTTAGTCTTCATTTGCCTTGATGGGAAAGGCAACTTGATTTGGTACTTATTTTGCTCAATGGGGGTGGATTCTTCAAAGGACACTTTCCCTTTTCCCTTGTCTTTCTCTTGAAGTGGGGGAGGGTTTTCTTCTTGGGGCTTTTCAATTTCCCAAAGAACTTGCTCCTCAATTGGATTTTCATAGCTTGCATCGTCTTGAGAGGGGGGTATGACTTCTTGTCTTGGTTCTTGCTCGCTAGGGGAAAAAGGGGGTTCATAAGACGTACCACTCCTCGTAGTAATAGCATTTACATGCTCAAATTTCGGTGTTTCGCCTTGAGGAGGTAGTTGCCCCTTTTGTCTTGTAGAGATCTCCGAAGCAAGTTGAGATATTCGGGTTTCCATCGACTTCGCATGAGCATCTCTTGCTAGGTTGTCCTTTTGAACGTAAGCAAAGAACTCTAGTTGATTTCTTGCCATCTCTTGATTACTCCTTTGCATATCCATCATATACTTTTGTACGTCGAAATCCCGTGGTGGAGATGATGGATTATGTGGAGTATCGGTGAGGGCTAACGGAGTACCATAGTCATGAATAGGAGACCGGCTCCTAGGCTTGCTTTGTTGTTGATGACTTTGATTTGCTTGTTGTTGTTGATGGTTCCCTTGGAACCCATGAGAATTTCCTTGATTAAGGCCTTGATTGCGGTTTTGTTGTTGTTGGAAGCCTTGGTTTCCTTTGAAACCGCCTTGATTGAAGTTCCCTTGTTGGAACCCTTGATTGTTGTTGTGAAAGGTACCTTGGTTATTTTGCTTGAAATTGTTGAAGGGTCTTTGGTTACCCATATAACCTTGGTAACTTTCATTGTTGTCCCGTAAGGGAGGTGGAACATAGGGACGATGTTGTTGTTGATGTTGAAGTGCTTGTTGTTGGGGGACTTGATTGGAAGCTTGGTATTGATTAGAGTAGGAGGCACCTTGCTTGAACGCTTGGAAAGCGTTCACTTGCTCAATACTCCCTCTACAATTCATAGGGTCATGACCAACGATTCCACAAGTGTCACACATCCCAAAGTAAGGTGTAGGAGGTGCGAACCCCAAAGCATTCACTTCTTGAATCGGTTGATGGTGGGAGGAACTAGTGCCTTGGACTTGGTTGAGGTGGCTTTGGAGCTTCTTGTCGATAGTCTCCAAGTGTGTTTTCAATTGAGCTCCAAGGTCAATGCTTAACTTAGTGATAGCATCGACCTCATGCATGCCTCCTCGATGTGCCTTCCTAGGCCTAGAGTATTGCGAATTATGCACCGCCATCTCTTCGATTCTCGACCAAGTTTGGTCATCCTCCACTTCGGTAAACCTACCGTTAGATCCCATGTTGAGTATGGCCCTCGAGTCTTCATATAGCCCGTTCCAAAATTGTTGTACGAGGAACCATTGTGATAAGCCATGGTGTGGACAAGAACGGATCAAGGCTTTGAATCTTTCCCACGATTCATAGAGGCTTTCATCATCACGTTGTTGGAAACCCGTGATAGAAGCTCTCTATAGATTTGTCTTCTCCGGGGGATAGAATTGTTGGTAGAAGGCTAAGGCTAGCTTCTTCCAAGTATCAATGCCAAGTCTTGCTTTATCCAACCCCTTGAACCATTGTTTCGCTTTACCAATAAGAGAGAAAGGAAATAATACCCACCGGATTTGGTCTTGAGTTATTCCCGTTTGTGAAATAGCGTCACAATAATCTGAAAAGGTTTCCATGTGTTGATAAGGATCTTCGGTTGGTAACCCACTAAATTGACTTCTCTCGACCAATAGGATAAATTGCGTTTTCGCCACAAAATTCCCGGTATATGCCTCCGGTAAAGTGGATGGACCCGGCTAAACGTCTTCCGTGAAGGTTGAGTGAGAAGAAAACTTAGGCATGATTGGATATAAGGGAGAGGATGGTGGTGTAGACGGTGTTGATGTATATGAAGAGGGGGAACTAGGAGAAGAAGAGTTACCGAAGGGATTGATGAAGGTCCCTCCGGCCGTCTCTCGAGGTGACTCGCTAAAGTCGGCTCCTTGGGCTTGCCCTTGATGAGTATTGCTTGCACTTGGTTGAGAGATCCTAACCCGATTAATCGTCCGTTGGCGAAAGGCTCGAAAGAGTCTCTCCGGCTCTGGATTAAAGAGATAGAAGTCGCCTCCCCTCCTAGGCATACACTACACACTAGAACAAACGTAAGAACACCTAGTGCTTTATGGGCACTAGGTAACGACAATAAACAAGCACAACTAGAGACAAAGAGAAAAGAAAGCTAAGAAAAGAAGAAAAAACTAGAAAATATTCACAAGAGAAGATGGGAGAGCACAAAGAAGGGTAACTAAGTCTAGAAATAAGCAAACTAAGTCTAAACAACGCACCGTCCCCGGCAACGGCGCCAAATTGATGGTAGGGATTTGTCACGTCCCTAACCGATCAATATAACACCGACTAACCTAGTGGGTAGGTAGGGCAAGTCGGGGTCGTACCACGAGGACGGTATATCAAATTTTAGACTAGGTCGGCCTACAACGAGACTAGATTACCAAAACAAACACAAAGAACGATAATTGGAAAGCTAATGAGGGAAGAGGAGCAAGAACTAGGCTAACACTAGAGACTAACTAAACAAAGAAACTAATGGAATGATGACTAACTAGGAGGATGAACTCGGAAGAAAGTGGGGTAGGTCGGGTTCATAGGAGTAGAAGGGTAATTGGGGTGATCAAGGGTATATGTGTCTCCTAGTTGTTAGGGTCGGTCCGGGCTCTCGCAACTTAAACCAATGCCAAGGTGGGTCCGGGCTCTCGCAACTTAGACCCTAGTCCACGCTCTCGCGACTAAACTATTCTCGACATTTCCACATAATAGACAATCAATGAGAATATGAGCACAAGTATGGGAAGCATGGCCACTACAACTCATACAAGCATATCAACAAACACATAGAGTGCCCACAATGTGACTAACAACAAAGATGTAACCTTTTCCCTTTAATCAACCCTAATCATCCATATTCTACCCCTAATCCCCCTACTAACCCCACAAATAAACTACTCACTCATTAACATGGTCAGACTAACAATCATAAGAGAAAACAAACTCACAATCCAAACATTCATTATGAATAACAAGAACAATATAAAAAGATTGAAACTAGATTAAATAAACAAGGATTAGAGTAGAGAAGATTATACCAACAATAATATGATGAAAAAGATGAAAACTTGCATTAATGAGAAACCCAAATACAATCCCAAGGTTGTCAAGCTTGGAACAATCTTCAAGAATCTCTTAATCCAATAACTAATTACAATGATTAACTAAGGATTAAAGAGAGGATTAAACTAATGAGAGTAGTACTAATCTAGGTTTTTTAATGTTAATGGAGGCTTAAACTATTCTAGGGTAAGATAAGATGTCTTAACAATACAAGAAGGGAGTATATATATGGGTACAAGAATGAAGGAGAAGAAAATAAAAGATGCGCGGCTGCCATCTCTTCGTCCCGACCGGGACGGATCATCCCGACCGGGACGGCCCTGTCATCCCGATCGGGACGGGTTGGTCCCGACCGGGATGGGCTCACAGTGGCACCCTTCAACGTACACCCCATCCCGAACGGGATGAGGCCATCCCGAACGGGATGGGTCTTGTAGGCCTCCCTTAAGAGCTCTTTGGTCCCTCCTTGGTTCTCGTGGGCTTCCCATCGATTCTCGGGACTTGGGATCGGGTCTCGGAGGCTCGGGATTGGGTCCCAAGGTCTCGGGGTCGATTCCAAGGCATCGAGTCATCGTTCCTTCACTCCGTTGGCTCCAAAATGTGTATGTATAGAGTCGGAATCGCTCCAACTCTTCCAAATCGGTCTCGGGAACCTGAAACGAACTAAAGGAAGCATAAGAAGCCCATAAATCGCTCCCAAGGAGCGATTCCACAAGGAAAAATGGGACCAAAACACATGTAAATAAGCACTACAAACTACACTTATCAGTTTCTCATCCATTTCATTTCTGATTCTCTTCGACTTTCGCCTGCCTCTTCTTTTCTCTGGGTCAATTTTACGTGGAATAAGCTTAGGTCCCGTCCATGTTTTCCAATATCCCATATCGGGTAAGGGATGAAATTTGGACCGATAAGAACTAAAATATTCAAGTGATGTGTAACAAGTGTCAATATATTGCTCATGGCTAATTTTTTCCGTCCTACACACGGCCAATAGATGAGAGCATGTGTGGTGGAAGAGTTGTCATTTGCCACAAGTGCACGTTTTTCTTGTAAGATCCACCTTTTACCCATTGTGACCCAAGTTGTTCACTCTATCACCACGTGGTCCACGTTGACTAACAACTTTATATATACCTAGTCCAGCATCAAAGCATGTAACCTTGTGATGGGCGGCATGCTCAATGTACTTCTTCAATGTTGCTTCAATCTTAGAAAAGTAGATTAGTCTTCTTCCATTCTAAATTTGGTGAGTTCACTCATTTCAACAAAATACTAATTAAGGTGGTAGAAGGTTGTCTTCACAAAACCAGTGATTGTCATACCATATCTATAACCTCCATCATGAGCCAAAGACCACTTTGCTAACGACAACCCTTTTAATACTGCTCTACAACCCACATTCATACCCCCAATCTTCTCCATCCCGATATTAAATTTACGTCTTTGATTTTGGAAAGCAGTCTAAGTAAACTACTTTTTCAAAGGTACGCTCTTATAATTCTTATTAATATTAGAAACATGGTGTCTAATACAATACTTATGATATGTCTTGGGCTCGTTCCAACCGTTCCAATGTGTATTCATTGTGTTTAAAATACCCGCATGTCTATTAGAAATGATACATAAACCCTCACGTTTAGTGACATAAGACCGTATACAAGACATGAACCATTGCCAATTTTCGATCGGTGCTCTCCTTGTCAACAATACCGAAAGTTAAGGGAAAGATTTGGTTTTTGGCATCTACACTTGGTCATTAGAAGGTTACCTCGATATTTTCCATACAAATGAGTTCCGTCAATCGAAATAAGAGGCCTACAGTGTATGAAGCCCTCGATAGAAGGACCAAAAGCCCAAAAAGCCCGATCAAAGTATTCAACATGTGGTATACCAGTCGGTGATGTGTTAATGTGTACAACGCTCTCGGGATTAGCTTCCTTTAAGGCATCTAGGTAACGTGGAAGAAAAGCATAAGACTCCCCCCAATCACCAAAAATATCGGAAATAGCCCTTTTGTTTAGCATACCACACTTTCATGTATGAAACGGTGTACCATATTTGAGTTTTAAAACACATCTAAGGACACTAACTTTGACCTCCCAATCCGGTTCCACTAGTGGCCTACTAGCACAACCGATAAAGAGTCTTTTCAAATTTGAATGATCACGTAAAACCCTTTTACCAACACAGGATGGGTGATGTGGACCTTTGTAGGTAACAATAGTAAAAGCCTCGGTGACATCATCTTTTTTTAGAAGCTCTCAAATGTCAATCGATGCCTTTGGTTTTCTACCACATTTATAGGAACGATGTATGGCTTAGATTCGGTGGTAACAAATATTTGATTCGTAGACACGTGATATATTGTCACCACATCACATAAAACATTTTTAATAGTGAATATTTGCCCCTTGGCAAATTCACCTCTTTTAACATAAGGAACACCCAAATTTGTACACCAACTATTTACAAGTTCTTCATCAATTTCATGAATATTTGTAAACTCAAGATTAGGTGCACTAGAATTAACGAGGTCTCCTATGTCGTCATTGTCGCTATTATCAACGTCATTTGTAAGCTACGGTAGCATACCTCTGTAGGGGACAGCGGTATGCAACTGCGTGTTTTTTTAAAAAAAAATTACCCCAACAGATCACTAGCCACTGATCTATGAGGGCTTTTTAGGTGATTTCGTTGCAGGTTTGTACCGCTGTGGGGGACAGCGGTATAATTTTGTAATTTAAGAAAAACGATGACGTGGAAGCATTATGCATAAATAGTTTGAAACAAACACTAAAAGTGCAAAAGCTTTCAAAAATAACGCCAAAATGATAATGGATTCAAAAAGTTCTCCATTGATAGGACCCATAATCATCATTTTCATTTCTCAATTCAATAAAAATAAGACTTGTATCCCTCGATAATTTTTCTTTTCATCATTTAGGAAGCATATTCAATTACACCCAAACTTTTCTATATAATATTATCACAATATTACATATTTCTTTTATTTTTTGACATAATTATACGGAGTACAATATTATTAGTTAATGATTTTTTATATTTTATATTGTATCAAAAAATTTATTAAAAATAGGAATGTGAATAATTTTTTTGTTGATATTTCTAGCTTTCTAATTCACTAAAAAAAATTAAATATTGAATAATACATAAAAACTTTAGATTAATTTAAAAAATTTAAATACTATATACTTTCATTACTACATAGAATTTAAAATACACATTTTGAGTAAGAATTTTCTCCATTCTATTCTCTATGCTCATGAATATTTTGAATATTCTCCCTCCCATGGAAAAAAAATCCATGAATAAAAGATCATATGGATATTTTTTTCCTCCATTCTTTCTCCATTTCTTCATGGATAAAGATGCTCTAACTATTCTTTCACATTTAATACATATCATCTCTCACTAAAAAAGGCATTATAGGTCCTAAAAACACTGTAAACAATCCGAGATTGCTCTTCCATTGTTATAGGTCTAACAATCCGAGTTTCACAAATAAACGAAGCACAGGTTTAATTGAGCGACATAAATTTTCTTTTATTTCATCAATGTATATCTCTACTAAATGAACATAAAAACTATTTATAACCTTACAAACTCACGAAAGGAAAACTAAAAGACTAGCTATATCACTACTACAAAACATCAAATAGACAACTCCTAATAGACATCAGATATTCTTAACAACTGATGTATAATATATAGACAACTGTTTTGTTTGACAAACAGTTGTCTTTATCTGATAATAGACAACTGAGTTTTAAAAAAACAGTTGTCTATATATTATACAACTGTTTTAATTAATCTCTGTTGTCTATTCTAATTTTTAGGACCACTAAAAATTGGTTGTTACTAGACCTGTCAAACGGGTCGGGCGGTCGGGTTTCAGGTTCGGTCATTTCGGGTTCGGGTAAAATACGGGTCGGGTGTATTTCGGGTTTGAAAAATACGGATTTTATACGGGTCGGGTTTATACAGGTTTCGGGTCGGGTTCGGGTCAAATACGGGTTATTAACGCAGTTTAAAAACATTAATTTTCTTTACTTTTTTTAAATCATAAATACAATTTTATTCTTAATTTTCTTAATCATCTCATTTAATATATGATATCAGTGGGAATAAACATGCTTTATTTAATATATATTTTAATTTACATTGATATTTTATTTCTATAGGAAGTACGAATATATATGACGAACTTTGACTTGATTTATTGATTTTTTTTCTCATTATAATTATCATCTGATAAAAATATGATTTTAAAGATGTCTATATAAATATTATTTCTTAAAATTTTGAGGAAAAAAAAATATTTCTTCGTGTTTTTGAGAAACTTTATTGTATAATAGCAATATTTTTTTAATTTATCTATTTTCGGGCGGGTAACGGGTTCGGGTGGGTTTTGACCCAATATATTCGGGTTATTATCGGGTCGGGTCACTTATGGGTTTCGGTTCTTTTCGGGCGAGTTTTTTCGGATTTTTTTTCGGACGGTTTCGGGTCGGGTTTCGAATCGGGTCAGCTTTTGACAGGTCTAGTTGTTACCCAATATAACCCATATCAACATTTTTTTTGTATCTAATCTAATATTTAATCTAATAACCCAATCAATAAGGCAATAACCCATAGTATGAGTAACAACACCAGCAGCTTCATCCCTAAAATACCATCTAAACCCTAAAATTTCCTATCCTTCACTATACCAGCACCTTCACCTCGATTTCCTTTCAAATTCGTCAAATCAATCAAAGCAAATGGTTGTGATTTTCAAGGATCTTCACATCGAATCTGGTCTCAAGTCTCTTGAAGACCACCTTTCTGGAAAATCCTACGTTTCTGGGTAGATTTTCCTTTCTGTAATCGCGTTGATTTGTTGAATTTGTGATTGTATTGATTTTTCGAATTGATGTTTGGATTTGAGTAGTATTATTGTTCGATTTTACTGAAGTTTTGATGATTTGTGTTGAATTCGTTTGTTATGATTTTGATAGCATCAGATTTATCGAATTGACTCCTGAATTTGAGTAGTTTTTCCTTTCTGTAATCGCACTGATTTGTTCGAATTTGAAGTTATTGACCTTTGTTTCGTTGAATTTGTTTGTCAATTATAGTGATGTCTGAATCCGTGTTTGATTGATGTTTCATTTTACTGAAGTTTGGATGAATTGTGCTGAACTATGAACTATAAACTATAATTACATCACAGTAATTTTACCGAAGCTTCGATGATTTGCGTTGAATTCGTGTTTATGATTATAATTGAATTGCATCAGATTGCAGTAGCTGCTATGTTTCAAGATTTATCGAAAATCAATGTTTGAATCTATGTTTGGGATTACTTATTACTACTAAGTTCGAATCGATGTTTATGTACGGAGTACTCCCTCCGAGTTCCCATCTCGATCAACAAATCCAGATGTTCCAGGTTAGGTTATTCATTCATTCATTAAGGGATTACATTAATAATACTCCGAAATATTAGATTAATGATGATTAGTGCTTGATATTTGGTGGTGGTGGTGGTTGTAGGATGAATTAGATGAGCTTGATTCCGTTGATGGCCCCTCTACAGTTTGCAATCAGTACTTTGCTTCTTCTTTACCAATCTCCTCCTCCTCCTCCTCCTCCTCCTCATTTTCTTCATTTCATTTACCTACCTTGCTTCCTTCCTTAATTCCCCTCTTATCTAATCTAATCTAATCTGATGCTGCAGGTTAATATCAGGAGTTGAATCTACCCCCGACCCTCTTCTCCCCGTGTAACCTTCATTATTACTCCTTCTAGTATAATAAATACTCCTATCATTCTCATTATTGATTTTGATTTAGATTAATATAATTGGGTAATGTGAAATGTGGAGGACAAAGGGACCAGTGGATGTAAGGTGGGAGAGGTGGTTTGGAGGAAACACCAACTCCAGAACTCACAGGCGATGGATCTGATCTCACCCCATAACACAAACACACCCCTCTTCTTCTTCTTCTTCTTCAACTTCAACTTCTTCAAAACTCTCAACCCGAGTCTTCACTCAATCCGAGTAAGTGATCATTTTGAGAATTCTACGGTTTCTCATTGCCACTTAACAGAAGTGTCGAACTCAAATAATCGAATCTACTTGCCCAATTCAGGTGCCTGCTATTACTGTTTTTACAGTCTGTGCACTTTTCGGCCTTATTGGGTGTTCTTAAGGTCAAGAGATTGGATCAAAGAGAGAAATTAATTACAGGAACTGCTTAAACAAAAGGTTAGCGAATCTCTTGCTGTATATGGTTAATTAAGATGTATATCATTTTCCCACGCCACGGACGATGCTATCTGAATTTTGGTCGTAAGACAAAAAAAATAAAATTGGGATAGCTGAAATTTATTATCCAATGAGTTTACGTAGATTTTTTTTCCACGTATCATCATTGTGTAGATTGAAAATCATTTGCACTACTAGATCCACTTCCACTTGGCTTTTGCTTGTTTCTTCATACGACTAGTACTTTTCATATATTCTATTTAGCACACATATCTCTACTTATTACTCTACTACATCACTACTAGTGCTGCTGCTGCTGTACTACACACATACATACATACGACTGCAAATATAATAATGTTAGCATTACATTATTATTCTTCTTCATTATTATTCCTCACAGCAACAGCTGCAGTGTTCATCTCATTCTCATGTTTGATATCCACTTGTTTATCCTACAACAACTTTGTTGAGGCCAACCCTCTCTATCGCCATTGCCCCTCAATTGTTTCTAGGTAAACCAAACCCAAACCCCCCACTCACTTAGCCTTCGGTTTTTTTTCATTAATTTGTGTGTCTGTGTGTTTTTCCATGAAATTGATTGAAATGCCAGGTTTTCGAATTTATTGCTAATTTCTTGCTATATACAGTACTCATATTGTTAGCTCATTGTTTTTGTTATCATTTTCCTTTTCTTTCAACTTGTAGTCTTTTAATCTCTGGAGTGTTACTTTGTTGTTGATTTTCTACCCATTTCACAGATGGATATGCCTGCTCCTCCACAGGAATTGCTCGATGAAAGCAACAACAACAGTAGTCCCATATTTGATTGTTTCAGACCTCTAGAATGCCATCTTTGTGGATGATTTACCGCACTGGACAATGACCCCAATCTCAATGTCACTGGGTGATTTAATTTTCAAGTTCACAACTAATCGCTGCAATTTTGGTCTTACTCACAAAACCCAACCATCAATATGGTAATTGCTCGTACTATTTTCGTTATTAAATTTTACTCGTACAGTATATCTTCGTACATTCCTGGATGAGATTACTGTAATTACAACCCTAAAAAGTTTAAATTCTGTCATCGTCATCATCATCATCATCTTCTCGAGGTAAGTTTTAATCTTACATTATGGTCAACTTATTATGTTCTTCATTCATTGTTTTAAATTTATCCAAAGTTTGGTGAATGTGCAGATTTAGTGTCTGTCTACTCATACTATTTTTAATCAGATTTCTCATTTTTCACTACATGTTGGTCATCCATCCAATCAAATATAACATCAAATCGTTACTTATTTGAAGTTATTAGGGTTTTGATGAAACATCCACTTTTGTTAGAATGTCATCATCTGTCAAGTGTGTGTCTGGGTTTTGATTCAAATAATGTGAGAAGAAGAGAAAATGCAGTGATGCACTATCTATTTTATTAAACTACATTAATAAAAAAAAGTGGGGGAAATTGAAACAGGGGAAAGTCGAGAAAAGGGAAATAAAGTTAAGATGTGATTTAATTTTCAAAGCATTATCTGATTTCAAATCGAGGAACAAAAAGGGAAAGATACATGAATGAGATCCACCATTCATTCTTTTGAAAAATGGTACTCCTACTAGTAGTAGATTTTACTTACTACTGTAATGAAATTTTAGTGGAAAGACAGACTGGCTGCTAATTAAATTTTAGTGAAATTTTACTACTGCATTTGGGTTTTCCTTACTTTACATGGTGTATTCAAACTCCCTTCTTTCCGTATGATATTTAATTGTTTTTATTTAGCTCGTTGTTTTGAGTATTATTTTCGATAATTATCAGTCTTATTATCATGTTGTATCTTGCCGATTGTTGTTATTGCATTACATTGCCAGTTTTTTATTTGCACGCTGTTTATGCTCTGGTTGATCTTACATTCTTACCTTGTGAAATCGAGTTTATGAGAAAGTTCATTTCAGTTTTGTTTCGATAAATTTTGTGAGAAACTTTTGTTATGCATTATAAGTGTCGTTTGTTTAAGCATTATTTTTTATAATTGTTCAGCTGATTATGTTGTTGTATCTTGTATTTTGTCATTTGTACGACTCTTACACTTTGTTATACTTGTTGCAATGTAGTCGGCTCCTCATGCTCGGAAAACAGAGTGCGGTTATTACGTGATGAGATATACGATTGAAATTATCACTCGTTCTGATTTGAAGAACCGTCAATGAGGTAAGACTTTGGTTTTCACACTTTCTCTTGTTTCAATCATTTGTTTTATGCACATAATTGAAACAAAATAATTATTAGTTCATTTATATTATTGATTTTGTAGCATTTCAACGATATGATGCCATATTCTCAAGAAGATATTGACGAGGTTCGTGGATTATGGGCGGATTATTTTCTTAATAATTAGTTGGATTATGGTTTTAGGAACTTTTGGACATTGGATAATGATTTTATGTGTATCTTTTGGATTTTGGATAATGATTTTACGTATCTTTTAGATTTTGGATGTTGGATTTTTAAAAAATGTAACTTCTTTTGTTCAATTATTCGCTATGGTATTCCTTTTTTACGGTTTGTTAATATGTACGTATTTCAGAATTATTAAAAAACATAAAATATGAATATGTATATAAGCACATATCTATATATATAGACAACTGTTGTTTTGGAAAAACAGATGTCTATATACGTAATAGACAACTGTTGTTTTACAAAAACTGTTGTTTATTAACCAATAGACAACTGTTTTAAAACAGATGTCTATGCTCAGAGTAATATACAACTCCAAACTACTCAACTGTTGTAAGTCAGTTGTCTATTGCAAAAAACACAGTTGTCTATTTGATGTTTTGTAGTAGTGTATTAAGCATAGCTATTATTACATATAATGATAGTCATAAAGCACTGTTAAGATAGCTAATAATAACCATTTAAAACAACTGTTCCAAATTAGCATGGGGTATATCTTCAACTTAGGCTCAACGTCTTCAATAGAAGCTCGAGATGCATTTAATCATTCCCGAGATTCATTTCATTACCCCAAATACTACTCGGGAATGTATTAAACTGATCTCCGACTTGTATTGAATTACTCGTATCCCAACTCGTATCATTATACTATTACATATTTCTAGGTTTATGACCATAGACTACACTCCATCGGATTTTATTTGAACGGAAATAATGATATCCAACTCCCAGATGAAAGTACACAGTGGAGACATTAACACGAGTTGCTGAGATATACTCGAGTTACTGAGATATACTCCGTATCATATATGCATATGAAACCAAGATAACCCGGAACTTTTCTAAGGTAGTATGCAACTTTCAAGACTAGAAAAGAGAACATTGACAATAAAAGCTTCAAATACAAGTACCTCGTCAATTGCATTGTCCAGAAGTTCTGCTATAGCTGCGTAAATGCCAGAAATGAGTACAAATTTTAGACAACAACACAGCAAAAGATACTCCCACATAAACGTCAAACGTTAAACCTAATTGAAACCTGAACAACACCGAACCAGGTACATACCTACATACAATGAGGAGAGGAAGATCAAACCATTATAATAGAAGAACCTAAGTTGTGTGTGAGCATTATCATTAGAATTAGCAATAACATTTTGAGACAAAGCAACAAATCAACAATATACACGAAGCTACAAAAAAACATCAAATCAACATCATTTTCGCACAAAAAAAATGACTGAAACTCAACAATTGAGTAGCAATTTCAGTACAAACATACATACAGAATGCGATTGAACATAGCAAATCGAAAATGAAATGCACTAGAATCAACATTTCAGAGAAAAAAAAAAGCTAAAACAATAATCAAATCAACGAATCATCATCATTTTCACGAATGAAAATATCAACGAAGCATAAATTCAGCAATAAAAAACGAATCATTCACGACACGACAAGCCACAAATCGGCTAAAGTTTGATTTAATTAAGATTGAGTTGAATTCGAATTGATGCGATTGAGATGGAGGGCAGAACCTGTTGGTAGAGAGCGAAGAGAAGGAGGGCAGCCGCATTGGAGAACTTCGAGCGGATGGCGTCAGGAGATACGGAGGCAAATCCGTTTACCGTTTACTCGTATGAAGCCAGGTTTTGTGGGGATGTGGATTGCTGTATTTTGGTTTTCTTAGGGTTTTGAGTCTCATTTCAGTATACATGATGGGTAGTTAGGTGAAGACAATAGAAATTTTTATTTCATTATACACAAGTTAATTATTACTCCGCATCTATTTAGTTACAAAAAAAACAAAGCAGGTTTTTATATTTTTCTAACTAAATGGATAAATATTTTACATGTTATAACCATACAACGGATATATCTCCGTCATAAATAAAAATTTGTGCATTTTATCAGGAAATTAATAAGTAGTACTCCCTTTTTTTTTCTTGAGTTAGCCCCATTGGGGTTTGGCACGGATATTAAGAAAAGGTGAAAAAGTAAGAGGATTGTGAAGATATGATGCATGTAATGAGAGAAAAATAGAGAGAAAAATATTTCCTTAAAACGAAATGAATTTGATTTATTTTTAAGGTTTTGGGGTTGTTTTTATAATTAACTAATTCTATATTCTTATTATAATGTCATTTCTCATGATATGACGGTAATAATTTAGTACAGTACTTGATAGTTGTAAATGGTTGGAGATTGACAGAAAGGAATAAAACAAGGGATATATATATATATATAGACTTAGGATCCTTTGAGGCAGCTCAACTCGTCGGACCCACTGAGGCACAATCTCAACCATTAGATTAAAATCAAATTAAAGGCTAAGATTAAAACAAAAAAACTCATACATAAAAAAAATTTCCCCAATTTTTTTCCCCGGGGAAAAAAATCGATATTTTTCGGAATTTTTTGTTTTTCCGAAAAAAAAAAAAATTTCGGAATATTTTTTTCCAAAAAAAATATATTTTTTTTTCGAAAAAAAAAATCCAAAAAAATTTTTCCAAAAAAAAAAAACAAATTTTCCGAAAAAAAAATTTCGGAATTTAAAATAAATTGGTGTATATAAAAACAATTTCAGTGTACATAATAACTGTTTTAAGGTATATAAAAATTCTATTATATCAAATAATTAAGTACATATGCCAATTATTTCAGTGTATATATGTTGATTAATTGGTGTACATAATAAACATTTGAGTATATATAACAATAACTATTTTACTGTATATATATTTAGTTCTTAAGTATATATATATATATATATATATATATATATATATATATATATATATATATTGATTAATTGGTGTACATAGTAACCATTTGAGTATATATATATATACTTAAGAACTAAATAATTCTTAAGTTGACTCATCTCAATAATCAAATAATCGGGGTACCGGGATAAGCGACCGTCAACGCTGTGTGCAGTACACTTGTATGTTCGTGTTTTCTTATCCCGATATCCTTCTTACTCGACACAAATCAATGAGTATTTTAATATTTTAATACTAAAGATATTATAGATATTATGATGCGATGACTAAAATAATAAAAAAACGAAAAAACGAGGAAGAATGATGAATGCGCAATAATAATGATAAAATAACCGTAACACTAATAATAATAATACGAAATAATAATAATAATAATGCGTAGTAATAATAACGATAATACGTAATAATAATAATAATAATAATAATAATAATAATAATACGGTAATAATAATAATAATAATAATACGTAATAATAATAATAATAATAATAATGCGGTAATAATAATAATAATAATAATAATAATAATAATAATAATACGTAATAATAATAATAATAATAATAATAATAATAATAATAATAATGCGGTAATAATAATAATAATAATAATAATAATAATAATAATAATAATAATAATAACGAAAAGAACGAAAAAAAGGAAAAAGGAAACGAAAAGAAAGAAGAAGGAGGTTTGTCACCCTCAACCTACATGTTTCTGTCTCGGATTAAGGCTCGTAAACGTGGTTATGGCACGGGAGTCTTCGAGGTGTATGGAGGCTAAGTTGTGGTGGCTCGGGTTGAATTTCCTAAAACTAGGTTTAGGGTTTTGCTAAGGTCGATTTCCTAGGGTTTTTCTAGGGTTTGTAGACGACGTAGTATGTATGTGTGTAGGGTGTAGATTGCTAGGGTTTTTTTGTGATGTGTAGATGTGTAAGATGATTGTCCTAGAGTGTACTAGGGTTTTAGGGTTGTGAGAAGTTGTGTAATTGTGTTGCATGGGGTTGCTTATATAGGCAAAGCTAGGGCACCTTGGTGTCTAGGGTTTTGTGCCTTGACGGACTTTTGATGATTGATGGGTTGTTTTGTGTGTCTCGGAAGTGACTTTGACCGGGATTGACCCAATCGTGAAAAGTCGATTTTAATTCCGGTGTCGGTTTTGGCCCAAATTAGTCTTGTTTGACTCGGAATGATCCACTGGGCCTGGATTTGAGGTCCGTTTGGTGAGATTTGTACTCCGTAAGTGTGTTAGCCAACGATTAATGGATTTGAGCCCGTATCCGAGCGCGTAGAAACATGTTAGCGTCCGATCATCATCGGGTGATTTTTGGAAACTACCATAGACACCTGGCAGTCAAAATGCGGGTGTCTACAGAGCCCCCACTCTGACTGAGGCTTGGACAAGGCGAAAGTCAGAGTAGCTACCAAGCCTGTTAAGACCTGGTAGACTTCCGTCGGGTCGTTTATAGTCCGTTAGACTCGCGTGAAGGGCTCGCCAGCCACAAGACAGAAATCATACCCGAGCTTGATGATTGTACTCCGTGGGGAATTTGGGCTTGTCGCGTAAGCCCTGGGTGTGCCTGTGTGTTGGCCCATCCCGTGATATCTCGGAAAAATGTTGCTGGGGAGATTCGATTGGCTTGCATGCCTTGCTTGAGTCGTACCTGTATAAGCTACATAAAATGCATGCAACACGTAGGTAGTAAAATGACTCGTGCTGGGGACAATGATTTTTGAAAGTTGAATTTTTGAAATCCTGAAAGCATTCACGGGCTAGGTTTTCAAAAGGGATAGAAAATAAATTCGCAGTATAAATAGACTGAAATCTGACCTTGTCGAAAAAGATCTTTTTTCAAATGGCTAAATTTTGCAAATTTCAAAGTGGAATCATAAGAGAGGAACCTACCGACAGACTCGACTCTGGATACGACTGGACGAGTTGACTGACACGGACTGGACTCTCTAAAGGTTGGACCGTGATTCGGTAGGGGTGTGGGCCACCTAGCAAGACTCTTAAGTTGCGTCATCCCGTAGCCTAGGCGAGTGGCAACACGGTCGTACATCGAAATGGGATAGATATGTTATAGGGGGACCGCAGTAGTTCGTAATGAGACTGTTTTAGTCTGGTGCCCTTCTGGATTTCCTATTTTAGAATACATTTCCAAAGTGGGTATTGCCTCGAGTCCTGACAGATTTTTGTCTTCGACTGAGCCGAGTACTAGGACACACTATAGAAAGGAGGCTAGATTTTTTGTTGGATTCATCTGGATTTTGTGAGTGGATGGAGGTCTTCTGTCTAAGAGAAGCCCCCGGGACAACAAAGCTAGCTATTGAGAACACGATGGTGTCGTGACCGGAATAATGACGCTTTTTGAATGTGTGTCAATGTGGGTGGTTGTGCCTCTGTTGAAAGGCTGCCTACGTATTCACGTGTGGTGAAATCAAACCAAGCCGTAGTTCAGTGGATCGAAAGATGTATTATGGTGCCTAGTCTAATAGGACTTTGTGTGTAACTAGCCATAATGACGGTGTAGACTAGGTGCATTCCCAGTGATGTCTTGATCAAAGGGCTTGAATGGTTAGGATATTAATCCTGTGACTGTGAGTGTTCTCCGGGGTAGCCCCCAGAGGTGGTGTGAACTATTTGGGCATGTTCTATGCCGACTGCAAGTTGAGTTCCTGTGTTCGGGGTTGGTAACTGGTTTGGATGGGATTTTAACGAGTTTTGTTCTCGGGATTTTAACGAGTTTTGTTCTCGGGATTTGATGTATTTGGGGATGTGGTGCTAGGAAGTAAATGGCCTTGATGACTCGAAATCTGGAGCTCGGTTTTGTGGAGCTGAGGCTTCGAGAGCCGGTTTGATAATGCGGGAAATGGCCTTGACAACTCGAAATCTGGAGCTCGGTTCTGTGGAGCTAAAGCTTCGAGAGCCGGTTTGATAATGCGGGATCTGGTTTCCATGTCTGGCCCTAGTGGTTAGGGGTATCCTATGGAGCTTGAATCCTCAAAATTCCGGGCTGTCTCTGGCCTGGGTCTCGGGGAGGTCTTGAGGGTTGTAATGTGGGAAGGCTAGATGTGGTGTTATCTGACCAGCTTGATTGTCACTCCCCTATTGGATGGTATTGATAATTTTGAATTTGACCGTACCATGGTCAAAGGATTTTCACTTGAGTTGACCGTTGACCACGGTCATGGGTATTGATAATTTTGACCGTACCCTGGTCGTGGGGCTTTCACTTGAATGGACCGTTGACCACGGTCATGGGTATTCTGAATTTTTTGATGATGGCCTGCTTTTTTTATTTTGGCCTTTTGCTCTTTTTTTTTCATGAACTTTCGATTTTTTTTTGTCCAGTTTTTTTGATGGCCTTTTTTTGCTTTGGCCCCTTTTTTTTCTTTTTTTTTTTTCGACTTTTGATTGACCTCTCAGCCCCGGTCATAGGTTTTTGGATTTTGGTTGACCTCTCAGCCCCGGTCATGGATTTTTGGATTTTGGTTGACCTCTCAGCCCTGATCATGGATTTTTTTTTTTATTTTGGTCAGACTAACACCAAAGGTAGGGATGGGTTGATCTTATCGGATGGGTGTTTGTTGTGGAAAATGGGCTTGCCTCCCGTCTTAGACCCAAACTAGAAGACTACCCAGATTTCTCATAGGATTCGATATGCTCCTGCTAATGGTAGTTATGTGGCTTTTCTATACCAGACATGGAATAGGTAAAAGGAAAACACGGGCTCGGTTTCCTGCAGTCATTATAGATGTGCCTATAATAGTCACGTGCGTGTGCTCACAGTGCATGATGGTGTTCATCATGTTCTCGGAAACACATAAGGAAAGTGTATATGAGAAAGAATATTGAAAGCTGATTTTATTGAATTTTGAAAAAGAGGACAGAATACAGTTGACTCTGACTCTGACTTTGACTTTGACTCTAGACTCAGACTCAGACTCGGACTTAAATCAAATCCGGACTCTTGGATGATGTTGTCATTAGTCGTCGGCTTCTAAGGACTCGAGTTGATGTCCAGTATAGCCTTCAGTAGAGACTTTGCCCAGATCTTCATTGTGTCGAAGATCGTCTTCAATCCTAACGCCCATTTCGGTAAGTACAGCAAAGTTTGAAATGCCGGCATATCTAAGATGGACGCGGTAAGGAGGTAGGAGGTTGTTGATGAACGCCACCACTAGTGTCTTCTCGTTGGGCTTGTTTACCAACTTTACACTCTCGGCCCTCCATCTTTGAAGATATTTAGTGAACCCTTCTTTGGGCTCTTGGGCCATGATTTTCAGAGTACGCATTGTAGTCTGGATCTCGATATTATCGGCGTAGTTCCGATCGAACTCCGTTGCCACGTCATCCCAAGTCGGGTATTTCTTAGAATCGAGCCTGTAGTACCAGGCTTTGGGGTGCTTCTTGAGGGAGGAAGAGAATAAGTGCTTAAACATGGTGGACTTTACCCCCTTGACCGCCATGAAATCTTTGAAAGCCCGGATGTGATGGACCGGGTCTTCAGTACCCTCAAACATTGGAATTCCCGTAAGGTTGAGGTTAGCAGGTAGTTCGTCATTCAGAGGTGAATAAGTACGAGTATTTTCGGTATGGATCGAGTTGTTCGTCGATAAGTGGACTTGCTCTTCGAGCCTACGAACAACACTGATTAGCTCAGCTATGGGCCCAGTGGGCTCATATCCCTCAACTGGGGCCATCTTTTCCACGGCACTTAGGCGGGTGACTATCGTTGCTTGGTTAGCCTGGATGGCAGCTAGTTGGGTCTCAATCTTGGCCAGAGCATTTTTCAAATCGTCCATTTTGCGTTGGCGTCTGGTTTCGGGTGGCCTGTCTGTAAGAACACCACGTAATCAGAGAGGTTGCTTCGGAACTCAGACTCACCAAGGCATAGGAAATAGCGCAAGAGGAGGGACGGCCCCAGTTTGACTCGGGTTAGACTCCCCTAAGACAAATGTGTAAGGTACGATTCTCGGAGTGACTGTGATTAGTCACTCCGTCGGAGAATAGCCCCCGATGTGAGACTAAGGACTTAGATGGTGTGGCATCTTAAGTGACTCGAAAGTGGGGTACGTGAGACACGTGTAAGACATGACCCTTAGAGCAATCGTGATTGATCGCTCTGCTAAGGGGTAGCCCCCGAGTGGGTTTGAAGATTTTGTTAAGACTCGAGTGTCGGACGAGTGACCCTTAGACGTAAGGACCGTGAACCTTTTGTTATAGGGCTATGCCTTGTAAAAGGTTGACTCGGAAAAGACACCTAGACGGGTGACTTGTGAAAGGTGGGCCTCCCTTAGGATTCGGCTATGTGGGCCGAGTCCTGCTCGAAGGAAGGTCCACGTGAAACATCCCCAGACTTTTAGACTCGAGTGTGTAGACGGGCCTTCCTTTGTAGGAGTATGTCCTACGTAGGTGGGCCTTGCCTTAGTCTAATAAGGCAGACTGGGATAGGGAAGAAACTCGTGATGTAAGATCGACGGAGTTTCGACGCTACGGACCTTGACAACTTAAGACACGACCCGACACTGCTAAATATGGGAAGTCCTAAGAGGAAGGTTTTGAAAATTGATTGATTTTGAAAGGGGACCGAGAGGACTCGGTGGAGGGGCCCAAATTTCGAAAAAAAAAGAAATGTCATTGGGCCACGGGTTTTTGAAAATTCGAAAGTATTTTCGAGTTTTGAATTGGGCAGCATACCGTCTAGAAAATAGGCTATTTTGAGTAAAATCATAAGTCCTAAATTCGGTATGTGTCCCGGGTTTTGAAATTGAATAGTTTGAAAAGGATGCAATTTTGAAAAGTTGACGGTTTTTTGAAAACGACTCGGAAACCAAGTAGCACGTAGTCACACAAGCATTATAACGACGCCATGTATGCTCTATACTAAGTCTCGGTCGGTCTATAAGGGGTCTATACCAGTGTACATAGTCTAGACGTTGATCGGGACGGACTTCCCAAGTCGAGTTGATCTTAGAACATGCCGCGAAACCCACTCGAATCGACTATGGACACCTTTCAACATATCCATATTGGAGTACATCGACGGTATAGTGGGACGTCGGTCGCGAGTACCGACCCGGGAAAATATGGGTTATGCATGAACCGTAGAACTAAAACGCGTATTGTATTTGTCAAACGATTTCTATTCGAGTCTCACCCTGAGGATGCCGATGGTAAGTCACGCATCAGTTAATCCCCAGCGGAGTCGCCAAATTGTGGACATGACATAGGTCCACCCCGACGCGGCCACGCGCGGGTTTGGGTAGGCGAATGAATCTCCATATGAGAAGGATCGAATTGAAATTTAGGTCTATGTGGAGTCGCCACCGAATTTTATGGTTATTCGGAACCGTTCGAGCCCACTCTATGTCGTAGTGGGCCGTATACAAAATATGGCCATTTCCGATGTCAGAGTTTATTGGGCTCGTCCCTTTGCATATCGATACCGATACCGACATTATCGGATATCGTGTATTGAATGACTCTCGTGCGCCAACGGTTTCGGGCATCCGGAAACCGAGGTTCTGAGTAAGGGGTGAGGGTACGTGTTGGGAAGCCCACAAAGGACACCCAACCCCGCCCGCACATTAGCGGCCTCTACTAAGAATTCGAATGACTTTCTAATACGCGTGCTAGTAAAACGGGAAAAATGATATGCAAAGATTTACTTTCCCTAAACATGCGAATGAAATTGAAAAGTGGGTTTCTATGTCAATTTAATGCAACTAAAATTAACGTCAAAGTTGTATTTTAGCATGCGGGTTCATTTAGTATAATAAACGAATAATGATTAAATTGACAAAAGAAACAGAAAACGCGTTAGTAACGATATAGCGATATAACGAATAATAACGGTTTGCAAATATTGAATTGAATTGAAAAGATGCAAATATGAGGATGCATGATTTGAAAAGATAGTATACACGTGATTAATTATGCACATGTTGACCTAAGTCGTAAAATACTATCGAGTTTGAAAAATAGAATAATGTACGACTCGTGTTTGAGTCGTTATGAGGCCACTCGATCGAGTGGTCGATGGACTCGATCGAGTGGAACCAAAAAAAATGATTCTGTTTTGCGTCAAAGACCGTACTCGGTCGAGTTATTGACTAACTCGGTCGAGTACATGGCCACTCGACCGAGTCACTGTGAGACTCGATCGAGTGGGTGTCATAATTAGCTTTCTGACTCGATTTTAGGGTGTCACTCGATCGAGTGACTACGGCACTCGGTCGAGTGGCACCTGTACGAACTTGGTTCGTTTGCTATTTAATTGTTGACTTTGAAATTGCTTTTGATTTTTGATAATCGGACATAAATATTGCACAATTTATGTTCGACTTGGTTTTTTATAAATCGCGAATTTTGTTGAACCGAATATAAATATTGTTGAATTTATACCCGATTCTAAAATTGAATACTCATCCTATCCCATATTCGATTATTGAATCGATATGGGATATTTAGAGTGAAAAATAAAAAGGATGGATTAATTTTAGTCGCTTTGAATTAATTATCGTGATATGAATAAATCACGTTAATTAATTCATATGACTTGATTGTTAGATTCGATATCCAATTATGGCATTGGTATCGAATCTAAAATCGACGCTTTACTTGAATAGTAAAAAAACTTGATTCCCTCGACTTTTCCGACATCGAAATAAATCCCTAGGGATTGTGATGTCGGATCCGTGTCAACGGGTTTCGACCCTTATTAAAAATTGACTTTAGAAAATTGATGAATGCAAAATTGATGATGATAACGAGAAGTAATAACGGAATCTTGTTTAAGTTGACTCATCTCAATAATCAAATAATCGGGGTACCGGGATAAGCGACCGTCAACGCTGTGTGCAGTACACTTGTATGTTCGTGTTTTCTTATCCCGATATCCTTCTTACTCGACACAAATCAATGAGTATTTTAATATTTTAATACTAAAGATATTATAGATATTATGATGCGATGACTAAAATAATAAAAAAACGAAAAAACGAGGAAGAATGATGAATGCGCAATAATAATGATAAAATAACCGTAACACTAATAATAATAATACGAAATAATAATAATAATAATAATGCGTAGTAATAATAACGATAATACGTAATAATAATAATAATAATAATAATAATAATAATACGGTAATAATAATAATAATAATAATAATAATACGTAATAATAATAATAATAATAATAATAATGCGGTAATAATAATAATAATAATAATAATAATAATAATACGTAATAATAATAATAATAATAATAATAATAATAATAATAATAATAATAATAATAATAATAATGCGGTAATAGTAATAATAATAATAATAATAATAATAATAATAATAATAATAATAACGAAAAGAACGAAAAAAAGGAAAAAGGAAACGAAAAGAAAGAAGAAGGAGGTTTGTCACCCTCAACCTACATGTTTCTGTCTCGGATTAAGGCTCGTAAACGTGGTTATGGCACGGGAGTCTTCGAGGTGTATGGAGGCTAAGTTGTGGTGGCTCGGGTTGAATTTCCTAAAACTAGGTTTAGGGTTTTGCTAAGGTCGATTTCCTAGGGTTTTTCTAGGGTTTGTAGACGACGTAGTATGTATGTGTGTAGGGTGTAGATTGCTAGGTTTTTTTTGTGATGTGTAGATGTGTAAGATGATTGTCCTAGAGTGTACTAGGGTTTTAGGGTTGTGAGAAGTTGTGTAATTGTGTTGCATGGGGTTGCTTATATAGGCAAAGTTAGGGCATCTTGGTGTCTAGGGTTTTGTGCCTTGACGGACTTTTGATGATTGATGGGTTGTTTTGTGTGTCTCGGAAGTGACTTTGACCGGGATTGACCCAATCGTGAAAAGTCGATTTTAATTCCGGTGTCGGTTTTGGCCCAAATTAGTCTTGTTTGACTCGGAATGATCCACTGGGCCTGGATTTGAGGTCCGTTTGGTGAGATTTGTACTCCGTAAGTGTGTTAGCCAACGATTAATGGATTTGAGCTCGTATCCGAGCGCGTAGAAACATGTTAGCGTCCGATCATCATCGGGTGATTTTTGGAAACTACCATAGACACCTGGCAGTCAAAATGCGGGTGTCTACATATATATGCAGTGAGTTTAATAGCGTATATAATGAGTTTTTTTAGTGTATATAACAGTTATTTTGATGTATGTTCCATTGTTGATTAATTGGTATACATAATAACTATTTGAGTGTATATAACATTTTTTTATTTAAGTGTATATAACATTTTTTTTACTATATATATTGAGTTCTTAAGTGTGTGTATATAGTGAGTTTAATAACGTATATAATGAATTTTTTTAGTATATATAACACTTATTTGGATGTATGTCCCATCTTAATCTAATGGTCTAGATTGTGCCTCAATGGGGGTAAGGAGTTACCTGCCTCACCGGAACCCACCTCTACATATATATATATATATATATATATATATATATATATATATATATATATATATATATATATAGAGAGAGAGAGAGAGAGAGAGAGAGAGAGAGAGAGAGAGAGAGAGAGAGAGAGAGAGAGAGAGAGAGAGAGAGAGAGAGTGCATCTGGTGAGTTGGTCTTCTTTAAATGATTCCGTCCCGCAAATCACAGCCACATGATTAAATCACATGAATGGCTGAGATTCAATCTCAGCATCATCTTCATCGTATATAATCTTACTGTTACAGTAACAGAACACTATTACAGTAACACAAATATCTTACTGTGACACTGTCACAGTAATAAGGAATTACAATAATAATGTCACAGTAATAATGTCACTGTAATAGTGCAGTAATACTGTTACAGTAACAGAACACTATTACAGTGACACAAATATCTTACTGTGACACTGTCACAGTAACAAGGAATTACAATAATAATGTTACAGTAATAATGTCACAGTAATATGAAATTAAAGAGTTATAAATATCTTACTGTGACACTGTCACAGTAATAATGTCACAGTAATAATGTCAAATTGCCTTAACTTTTTTTTACAAATTCTTACGTGAACGGTCTCATGACAATAATACCAACCAACCAAACAATTCTCTCTTTTCGATGAGCGTATTTTTTACTCCTCAAGAAAACAGTAAGCAGGTAAAAATGGCGGAAAGAGGTAAACACACAAAAGAGGTGTGACAACTGATAAACCTTCTCAAAACCTCTCTTTCCTCCATTACCAATCTCGTCCTGGAAATGCCCAGTTTGGTGAAGCATCTTAGCTCCCTCTTCCGCTCCGCCGTCTCAACCACCATCAAATCCACCGCCTCCAAACCCCCCAAACCCTCCGCCGATACCACCACCACCACCGTCAAATCCTCCGCCCCCAAACCCCTCAAACATTCCCGACTCCCCTCTTCCGCCGCCGCTGCTACCACCGTCAAAGCCGCCGCCCCCAAACGCCTCAAACCTGCCGGAAACACCTCTTCCGCTGCCGTTGCCACCACCACTACCACCGTAAAAGCCGCCACCCCCAAACGCCTCAAACACTCCGCCGATACCACCACCACTACCGTCAAAACCACCGCGCACAAACCACGCAAACTTATCGACTTACCGTCAATAGCGGCGCTGTGGTGGAGGTGGAGTCGGAGTGGCGGCGGATGGCGGCGGAGGTGGATGAGGAGGATGAGGTTGAGGAGGAGGATGCGGTGGAGGATGACGAAGCGGCTGAGCCGAATGACGGTGGAGAGGATTTGGAGACGGTGGATGAGGGTTTTGATTTTGATTTGGATTTGGTGAAGATGTTTTGTTTAGTTACAGGCAACGTGGCATAATCTAGTCCATCTAATGTCAATAGATCTGACGGTCTTGAATTATGGGACAGACTCATTTAAATAGGAGGACTCACCGGATCCTCGCTCTATATATATATATATATATATATATATATATATATATATATATATATATATATATATAACTAATACTAAAATTAACATAACTTGTCGAGAAATTAATGAACATTAATAAAACCTTAAAAAGCTATAACGACAATTGAATACACTGTTGGATAATTAAGAACATTGTATAACAGTGATAAAGAGTAACAAAGTTAAAAAGTGCGAAGTAAAACATACCGTGAATCAAGTAGTACAATTAAAAAAAATTAAAAAGGACGGAGCAAAACTAACAGAGTACTCCCTCCATTTATATCCAAAGGGTATGTATTTATTTTTGGGACGTTCATATCAAATTGACCCATTTCATTTTTAGGATATTTTTAGGGCATTTTTTGGACCAAACTACCCTTATTCTACTAACCTATTTACACCATATGCCATTGTGAAAGACAGTTTGGTAAATTATATACTCCATACTAATTTGTCCCTAATTATTGTACTTTTAGTATTACTTTATTACTTTCTTAATCCTTGCGCAAAATCGAAACGTACTCTTTGGATATGAACGGAGGACGTATTATAGTACAAATAATAAAAAATAAACGACTAGACTCCAGCACTCCATATCATGTAATAAGAGAGACAAAATCATGAGAGATATTCAAAAAAAATTCACTTTCAATTTTCTAGTAGGATTTCATTTTGGACTTGGTAAAATACGAGACAATGATATTTCAGGTAAAAAAAATGATGTCGAGTGTATAAAAAAAATAATAGTATTATTTGAGGAATGAAAAGATTTTCAATTTATGTAACATTAGTTAAACAGTTAACAAAAAAAAAAATTGTACCTACAAACTTTCCTACGGAAAAATTCGTAGCCAACAAAGTTTCCTACCACAAATCCATAGGAATTCCGTAGGGGTGCTTTAAAGGAGCGACGGATCAAGATTCCGTAGGAAACATCCGTAAGAACTATTACTTTCCTACGCCTTTCAAGATCCGTAGGAATTTTTCCGTTGGAGTTATCACTAATTCTAGTAATGATTTTCATTATATAATTTTTCCTTAAATATCGACAAAAATTAAAGAACTTTTAAGACTATAAAATTAAGTCAAAACTATTTTACATTGAAAGGATAATTTCATTGAAAGAATAACGTCATATGTATGAATTAAATATTTTTCATTTCTATAATTGTATTTATAAGTAAAAAGTGAGGTTAATATAGTAAAAATGTTAGACCAAATAAAAAATATTCCGTATTTGCGATGGGATGAAGATAGAAAAACGGACGAAAATAGAATATGGAAGGAGATAAAAGGAAGGAGAAAGTACTCTGTAGTATAATTGTACCACATTGAAAGATTATCTCAAGGGGATGATCATATATATGATCATAAATTGAAGTCATTTTTGGTTTTCTTAATTAGATATCAACTATCAACACAAATATTTATCGAGTATTGTCTTAAAGAGAGATATTACGAATTTTAAATATAATGCACACGTATAATTTAATTTGACATAACCGTATATATGACCTCACAAAAAAGACATTCACGTATGTGGATAATATTTCTTTACTATTAGACATATTTTTATCTTCGACTTACTTTCTACTGTTGCGTAGTCTCACAAATTTATGCAATCCTCTAACTTGGTGTCATTATCATTGTCACTAAAAATCGACCCGTGCATCGCACGGGCTTTCCAACAAATTAAAATATAAGTTTTGTAATTATACTCATCTTAAAACAAGAATTTGTGAATAAAACTAATATCGGGTTACGTAGTAGATACACTAAAATCAATCGTCCAAAAACCAGTTTGAGCCCTACTAAACAGTCGTACATTCATTATTCTTTATGTGTATCATCGATCAAATTCAATTAGCAAGCAATTCCATTAAACAAGAGTTACTGAGAAGCACGTATGCAGACTCTATAAGATGTAAGCCATCACATCCAATCTTGTATGATACTATAATAGATAATATAATTCAAATAAGTTACCGGCGATAATGGCTGGCCAAACATATATAATTATTCAATATTATCATAATATTATACTCCATACTAATATTATTACATTGTCGATGAAGGTAGGTATATATGAACTCCATCTCTTAACCTTTTTTTCATTTAGTAGAAGAGCCAACTATATATTATATTGATCTGACCACGCACGCACCCACCTTTTTCTTTCTCTTTTGCAATCCAATACATTTTCAGATAATGTATACATGTTCTCAAAGGTTCATACATACAATATTAATAAGATAGGGTTAAATGGGTGATTATATTTATGTTAATCTTATACATGGAGACGGAGTATTATTTATCTTTCAAGAAACTGACACAAAGATGTTTTACACTAACTTCAATACAAAGTACAAAATTAAATGAATCTCCAACGTAATGAACTACATAAAACTACAATTGTATAAAATGGTGGGAAGAATGAATAATCAAACTAATTAAGCTAAGTATGTATATTACAGTACTATAAGTCTACAAGATGGCTGGCTACATGGGGTGCATGCTTAAAACGAATGAATAATTATTACTCTGTAACATTTTTAATTATTGTGAGATCGCCTCATAAATTATTTAAATTAAGGTTGTTGTTGTTCTACAATTCTACAGTTTCCCACCATATATCTCCTGAAACCTGGTCATCAGATCAGCTAGCCCTTTATTTTAACAATAATGAATTATATATGTATCAAAATAAGGAGTTGACCTACTTACATAATTAATTTAAATATACATCCTAATCCTAGTTGTGTACTTCACGTATGTATATTATTGTTCTCTAAAGGAATGGAGTTTAGCAATGCAAGGGTGCACTATAAATTCATTCGCGTCGTTTAATCATATACAACCTTAACTATAGTTACTTGATCAAATAAAATACCAAAAAAATAAAAAGAAAAATAAAAAAGAAAAAAAGAAAAAGAAATGGGTGAATTAGGGAGAAATAAAGGTAAAGCAGGAGGTGGGATGGTAATTAGGGGTGTTGACGTTGTTGTTGTTGTTGTTGTTGTGGCGATGTTAGTAGTGATGAGGTCAATGGTAGTGGAAGGCTATGGTACATGGACTCCTGAATACCAACCTCCAACCTGGAATTTTGCTCATGCTACCTTTTATGGAGATGAAACTGCTTCTGAGACCATGGGTTCCTTTCTTTTTTCTCTTTATTTTGTCCATCATATATTTTCATTATTAAAATATACGATTATATATTCCTTACAAATAATACCGACTATAAATATAGATATTAATCAAGAGGGAAAGATTCTTTAATTTGCCGGTCTTCAATTCTATCAAACTAGGTTACGCCATTAGGGTAGATCGATCGAGGTTGCTTGTCGCCTTTGAAACGATGGCGGTTTATTTGATATGGCCAGGCCAGTTTTTATTGGCTCTTGAGACCCCGGCCCCTTAGTATAGGCCCTTTGCATTTCCAATATTCATTTTAACCCCTTAATCCCTTTCATTATTATTGTTGTTGCTTATTATCGTGGTTGAATGTATCTAAAGAGGAGCATCAAAAAAAGGAGGACACCGAGCGAGTATTAAAATATCTTTCAAAAGGTCATTTTTCAAGTTTTTTTTTTTTTAAAATGTAACTTTAAACGTGTACATAAAAAATGACGCGCCAAATAAGAAAAGAGTTGGCTTATAAAATCAATATTGTTTCTATTTCCTCTTCCTCTACTTTTTTTTTTTTTTTTTTTTTTTTTTTTTTTTTTTTTACCGTCGTCTTCTTCCTCTATTTGTATATCCCTTATCTACGTAGCATTGGTTAATGGTTCGATAAGTCTGGAGATTAGTTAGTTAATCTTGTTATTTGGCGACGAAATTGGGATAATAATTATTTATGCATGCATGCATGCATTCAGGAGGAGCATGCGGGTACGGGAACTTGTACTACAACGGATACGGGACAAATACAGCAGCACTAAGCACAGTAATATTCAACAACGGTCAATCTTGCGGGACATGTTACGAACTCAAGTGCGTTTACTCACAATGGTGTTACCCCAATTCACCCGTCATTAAGATCACCGCCACCAACCTCTGCCCACCCAACTGGTACCAGTCCTCCGACGACGGGGGCTGGTGCAACCCCCCTCGTCAGCATTTCGACTTGGCCAAGCCTAGTTTCATGAAGTTTGCTGAATGGACCGCTGGCATCGTCCCCGTTCACTACAGAAGGTATGTGCATGCATGGTAACTACATGCATACATATTTTGTCAATACACGGTCGTCGTCTAATTAATTAATAATAGCAGATGATAACATTAGCAAAATACATACGGTTGCAGGGTGGCATGTCGACCTCAAGGGGGTATAAGATTCAGCTTGAAAGGGAATCCGAATTGGTTACTAGTGTTTGTGATGAACGTTGGAGGAAGAGGGGACATATCACAAATGTGGGTGAAGGGATGCAAAACAAACAGTTGGTTGTACATGACCAGGAACTGGGGGGCTTCTTTCCAAGCATTTGCGGAGTTAGAAGGACAGGCTCTCTCCTTTAAAATGATGAATTCCGCTGGTCAAATCGTTATTGCTAACTATGCTACTCCTCAGTATTGGTGTAGTGAGGCCACTTACCAAACTGATGTCAACTTTTACTAGCTAATTCATAAAAACACTCAATTTTTTACTCATATATTTTTTATATTTATGAGATGGTCCATATTTGTTTGAATCTAACTTAAATTTACTTAATACTTTATTTTTCCATCGGTATTTTGTGGACATTGGGTTTATGTTTTCGTATAATTTTTTCATCCTACAAGTTTACGTAATCAGATCAATCATATCGACAAATCACTAATTTAGTCTTCTCATCTTTATTATATTAAAAGAGAAAACACAAGAGAAGTAAATGGACATGTGTCGCAATTTTATTCATTTTTTTCCCACCTAAATTTTAGTTGTTGAAAAACAAATCCATGAATAACGTTAACGAATAATTAGAGATCTATATAAAAGGAGGTAAATATATTTACTGATTTACAAATTAGCTCAAATGTTCGAGTATCTCTTAAAAATTTGATATGTGAGATCTTTGCACAATAGAAATAAGTTTCAAATTAGTCCATTATCGTTATAGCTAACACATTACCGTAATAATAAGTCGTGCATTTGCACAGGATCTAAACTAGTTTACTAGTATCTCATTTCAAGTCCTTGAGAGAGTTTGAAAAAAAAAAACACCCTAGTAACTCTTAGTTTACAAAATGCCTTGACAATTCTATTATTCATGGTCAGTATAAATATTAGAGAGAAGCCATAGATACAACGAATGTAGAGATCAGAGCTAACTAATGACATACAATAATGACGAATAATGAAAAGGCTATATATACATTAATCTAGAGTACACTTAATATAAACAATGATCGAATGTAGAAGTATTTATATTAATTATTGTCTAACACGCCCCCTCAGTCTGAGCGATAGGAGGTTGGACGCTCAAACTGATATGGAATCTGAGAAAAAAGCTAGGTGATGGGGAAGTCCTTTAGTGAAAAAGTCGTTGTACTGCTGATACTCGGGCGACCTCGGGCGGAGAGGTGAATGGATGCTTTTAGGGAAGCGCTTGATGTGTGTGTTGTTCAGGACCTTGGTTTTTCGGGTAATAAATTCACATGGCAGCGAGGTTGATTTGCGAGTAACTTCATTAGAGAAAGGCTGGACCGCTTTGTTGCCTCGGGTGAATGGCGTGCCCTACACTCGCTAATGGAGGTCTTTCATCTTTCTATTATTGCCTCGGACCACGCGCCTATCATCCTTAAACAGGCTACGCGCGTTGAGGATATGAGACAAGCACGACCGTTCCGGTTTGAACCCTTTTTGTGTTTCGGACGAGCAGTGTAGGGAAGTCGTGCGGGAAGGATATGAGGAGTTGCGGGGGGCTGGGGCGATGGAGAGAGTTAGGTCGTGCTCTCATGGCTTGAATCTTTGGGCTAAGCGGCGATTTCGTGATGTGAATTGTAAGCTACGTCGGGCGGAGGAGAAACTAGGAGCATTGCAACGGAAACTGGTGCCGGTAGATATGTTAGCTAATTGTCATCGCCTGGCTCAGGAGGTGGCGGAGCTACGGTGTCAGATCGAAACTTATTGGCGGACTCGGGCTAAGGCCCACAAGATTCGTGATGGCGACAAAAACACCGCTTTTTTTCACCAGAAAGCTAAATAGCGCAGGCGACGGAACACTATTGAAGGGCTGGAGGACGCGAATGGGGAGTGGAGAACAGAGAAGATGGCGATTCACAGGGTAGTAAGGGAGTACTTTGCCAATTTATTTGCAACTAGTACCCTGTCAGCCGCGAGTGGAGTCCTGAATAGTGTGGCATCAGTTATCACTGATGTAATGAACACTGAGATAGAGCGTATATGGTAACCGATGATGAAATTCGGGATGTGTTATTCCAAATACATCCTAATAAGGCTCCTGGACCGGATGGTATGAGTGCTTTGTTTTTTTTTCAAAAATACTAGGAGATAGTGGGGAAGATATCTGCTCTTTCGTGCGTGAATGGTGGGCTGGAAACATCACCCTTCACGCTTTTAGTTCGACTGTTGTTCTGATACCGAAATGTAGCAACCTCCGGAAAATGTCGGATTTTCGACCTATTAGTCTTTTTTTTTTATGAACGAGTGAACCCGCAGCCGCTACCTTTTTGGTGCGCTCTAGGTAAACCCTCGGGTGTACGCATAGCCTGCAAACCACGCACACCAAGGTAAACCGCCCGTGGACGATAGACTCGAAGTCTAGAAGACATAGTCTCAAGCCATACAACTCCAACAAGTTCGCGCTTGCAGGGGCTTGAACCTGAGACCCTTGGGCCGGTGACCTATTAGTCTTTGTGATGTTATTTATAAAATTATATCGAAAACATTGGCTAACAGGTTGAAAGTTTATATGGACAAAATTATTACGGAAAATCAAAGTGCTTTTACTCCCGTGAGACTGATTACAAATAATACATTGATTGCATTCGAAACTTTTCACTCTAGGAAGAGGGGAGGGGAGGGGCGGGATGGGATGCTGGCTCTGAAATTAGATCTTAGCAAAGCCTATGATCGGGTCGAATGAAGCTTACTTGAGGAGGTTATGGGGAGGATGGGATTTTATGAGGAGTGGAGAAGATGTATTATGGAGTGTGTAACCACAGTTGGTTACACATTCGTTTCGGGTGAACGGGCAGCAACTGGATCCGGTAAAGCCTACCCGGGGACTCCGTTAAGATGATCATATTTCTCCGTACTTGTTTTTACTTTGTGTGGATGTTTTTTCGCACCTTATACGGAGGGCAGTGGCGGATAAGCTTGTTCATGGCACTATGTTGTATCGGGGTGCAACCCGGGTGTCAGATTTATTTTTCGCGGACGATTCTATCTTATTTGATCGGGCAAATTAAAGGGAATGCTCTACTTTAGCTAACATTATTAGTCTGTTTGAAGGAGCGTTGGGACAGAAAATTAATTATGCTAAGTCTGAAATTATTTTTAGCAAAAAAGTTACAACTCGTTCGCGTGAGAGAATTAAGCTATTGTTTGTTATGCGTGAAGTGGAACGATACCAGAAGTATTTGGGACTCCCGACCATTATTGGCAAGTCAAAGAAGTCGATTTTTCAGGGCTTAAAGATCGGATTTGGAAGATGCTACAAGGGTGGAAGGAAAGACTTTTATCGAGACCCGGCAAAGAGGTTGTGATTAAGGCTTTAGCTCAAGCTATTCCGACTTATATGATGAGCTTATTTGTGTTACCGGATGGGCTGGTTAATGAAATCCATGATATTATGGCTAATTTCTAGTGGGGGACTACGGAGTCGAAGCGGATGCATTGGTGGTCCTAAAAGAAGATGTCTCGTTCCAAAAGGGATGGTGGCATGGGATTTTGACATATGGGCATTTTCAATCAGGCTCTGCTGGCTAAACAAACCTGGAGGTTTCTAACCCGTCCGGACTCTCTGGTCAGCTTTGTGTTTAAGGCACGTTACTTTAAACACAACTCGGTCTTAAAGGTGAGACGGGGTTATGACCCGAGTTTTGTGTGGCGGAGTATTTGGAATGTTAGGTCGGTCCTTCTTGACGGTCTCCAATGGAGAGTGGGCAACGGACGCGACATTGGGGTCTAAGAGAGAATAGCTGTGTTCCGGGGACCAATGGTACCCACTTTTTGCACCCAAACATTGAGGCTGACCCGTCTATGCGCGTCGCGGACCTGATTGATGTGGATAACTGCAGCTGGTAGGAGAATAAGATATGTGTCCTGTTTTGTCTTGATGATGCGACTGCCATTCTTCGTATCCCGATTAGTAATCGACTCCTGGATGATAATTTGTATTGGTGGCCAGCGAATGACATGGAGTACTCTGTGAGATCCGGTTATTGACTCGATTCGAGATCCAGTCCGACCGCTCATCTGGTTGTTGATGACACGGAGAGTGAAGGAGTCTGGAAGATAATATATGGGTTGAAAATTGTTCCTAAAATAGTCCACTTCCTCTGGTGGGTCTGTTCAGGAACCATTGGGGGCCAACTTGCTGAAATGCCACTGCTACATGTGGGATCTGTAATATCGGTATTTAAATGGAGTGTTACGCGCTATTTGAATGCTATTGGGAACGAGACATTTGGGCTGCCAATGAGTTCGGAGATCTCGTTGCTGCTACCTCGTTTCACTCATGCACTCGAAAATTGGTGTGGCTTATCGCACAAGTTACAGGTGAGACAGGAATTCATTTCCTTGCTATGTTATAGGCAAAGTGGTACTGTCGGAACTTGAAAATCTTTGAGGAAAACCCACCACCGCCAAACATAGTGATCACAGGTATGATCAAAATAGCAGAGGAATACGCTAGGTTCGGGATGGAATCTTGTGTGAGCCATGGACAAGCATACCAGGTGAGTCGTGCTAGATTGGAGTGTCCAGGGGAAGGAGTTATTAAAATTAATATCGACGCGACAGTATTTGCAAATGGGGATGTCGGTTTGGGTGGTGGCCGAAACATGGATAGGGTTATTGTAATGGTGTCTGTCGAAGGTTGGCTGCGAGGTAGAATGCAAAGATAGCGGAAGCTAAGGCGATGGTGTTGGGATTGGAGATTGCGAGCGCGATGCAGCTTCAAAAGGTGGTTATGGAGAGTGACTCGTTAGCGGTGGTCATGGCTGCCAAGCGGGGTCAAGCTTCTCGGGAGCCGATTGGTTTGGTAGTGGACGATTTGCTAGCCCTCCGGTCTTGTTTTGTTCATTGCCTATGGTCTCATGTTAAGCGAGATGGTAACTAATACGGTTGCTCATCATGTAGCTCGTTTGTACTGTGTCCGAGAAGTGGGGAGGAGTCCTTGTATTTTTCTTCGTTCCTTGATTTGATTCTTGCATTAGCGGAAATTGATATAGTATAAATCCCACCGTTCAAAAAAAAGATAACGGGACAAAAAATAGTGTCCGAAGGGAGTATATGTTTCATAATCGAGTGATTAGAATCGTGACATGCATAGATTTGACGGCATGCACTGAATCATTATTTACTAAACATGCAAATTGTTTAGGATAAAATTTACACCCTCGAAAGACGACGTGGCATCCCGCAAGTCAAAGTCAAGGTCAAAAAGTCACATAGATCGAAGATAAAAAGTCACAAGACGATACTCGAAAGTCAAAGGTCAAAGCGTCGAGAAGGTCATAAATCATTACAAACCGAAGTCAACAAGTCAAAACCCAAGATCAAATACAACAACGGGCCAAAGCAACAGTGCGGTAGAATAAGGAAATGGGCCGAGCAAAGATACGGCCCAGTACAAGGAAGCAAGCCTCCATCCCAAGTAATGGACCAAGTCAAAGAACAACCTCCTAAATCCTAGGGGTAGTTCCAGCAGAAGAGGAGAGGAATTAGGAGAAAAAGGAGGAGGAAGTTGAGGTAACGGCTAGGGAAAAAGAGAAGAATATAAGCAGCAAGAATACAACAAGGGAAAAAGGGAAAATCATCTTCAACCCTAAAAGCAAGCATACTAGCAAAATATACAATAGCCCCTGATAATCCAAAAATCTGTACTTGTATTCATTATTCGTCTTTTCTGCTCATAGTAGAAACTTGGCGGGATTCCGACTCCCCCCCCCCCCCCCCGCGGTTTTTCCCACATTGGGTTTCCGTGTCACCAATTCTTGTGTCTCTTTGCTTTTTTTTTTTTTTTCCGTTGTTTTTCACTCGTTAGATTCGATTCATCTCATTAGTTCGTGAAGTGCTAGTCCGATCACTTTAACCCGCAACTTAAATCGTAACCCGGTAAATTTTTACCAAAACAATTTGGCACCCACCGTGGGACAAAGTGATCGTTTGCTAGCCAAATCCTACAGTGAAGCAACCTGCATACCATCATGTCCGGATCCGGTCAAAACCCTGTCAGCAGCCAAGATGCCTCCACTCAGCCCGCTGGAGGAACACCGCCCCCAGGAACAACGAGCCCATTTGTCACATCATCCACCTAGGCGACTCCTACCAGCCTCGAAACCACCTCATGTGCCCTCAATATCGAGAACATTCAGCCCCTTCAAAACCAGCAAGGAGGGCGCGTCGTCCAAAACGTCGGCCCATGAAGGGTTATTTGGAGATGCTTCTGGAACTTCGTCAGCACCAGACCCCCTGATGGAGATACTCCAAGGGATCAACACTCTGCGCCAAGCGGTGAAGACCCTGCAGAATGACAACCGGGACATCAGGGCCCAAATAATAGCAACATCAAAACCACCATCTGCACCAGTCCAACTGTCACCAGAAATTCTGCCCGCAATACCTAAGGGAGGACGAAGCTTCCACAGAGAATCTGTCACCAGTAGGCAGACCTCCAGGACACTCCCCCAAGAGTTGGTCACCAGGCTGGATCTAGAACTGGCACAACCGAGTCAAGCCGTAGTACCTAGAGGGCTAGGCTACCCGACCCATGGCCCCACACCCGATAGATCCTACATCACAGGAAATCCGCTGTCTCTTGCAGGTACTCCTGTTCACCAGGCGTCAGGATGGCAACCAGCAAACCCGCCAGGAATGAACACCCCATCCAGCAGTCGGTTTCCTGGAGGAATGGGAGCAACACCTACTCCCAGTCAGCCGGCGCCTGGATGGCACCCAGGAGTTCCAATCAACCCGATGGCCATTGACACCAGTCCTTACCCTGGACCAACCTGGCCGCTCAGGACCCGTTTCAGCAGGCACCAGAGTGGCAATCCGGATCTGCAGTAGTCACATCTCTTCCACCACCTCCTCCTCCAAGCAATCAACACCTTGGAGGACCTCAGACAGGGAGTACACCTTTCAGCTTCTTCCCTCCTGCTTCTAACCCTCTTGCGGGAACAAACAGTGCGGCAAATCAGCAGTACCAAGAACTGAAAGAATTGAGGGATCTGATCAGCAAAATTCCTGGAATGCCACGCCCCCTGGAAAGAGCAGCCAGAGACAGCTATGCAGATTCACCCTTCATTGACGACCTAGCCTGCGTTGCTGTACCCAAGGGCTTTGTGCCACCAGCCATGACGCTCTATGATGGCACCACAAACCCTCTAGACCACATCAACCAGTACAAGTAGAAGATGACGGTGGTAACCGCTATGGAGCCCTTGAAGGAAGCCTGCATGTGCAAGGGGTTTGGCTCCACTCTTTCAGGAGCAGCCCTCCATTGGTTCGTTGGCTTGCCCAACAGAAGTATCACCTCCTTCGCCGATCTAGTCAATGCCTTCAACCAGCTGTTTGCCAGCAGTAGAAAGCCGGAGAAGCAGACCAGTGACCTATACCGGGTGGTGCAAAAATTCAAGGAATCCACGCGTGACTTCCTCAATAGATTCAATAGAGAGAAAGTAACTATCCCCAGATGTGATCTAGCCACTGCCACAGAAGCCTTCCGCCAAGGGCTCCTCCAGGATTCTGATCTCTACAAGGATCTCACCAAGTATCCTTGTGCCACGTTTGAGGACGTGCAAACAAAAGCGATGGCAACCATCAGGCTGGAAGAAGATTCAGGTCCTAGGAGGGCCACGTATGGTTTTGAGCATGTCTCCAGAAAAGCGCCAGTAGAAAAGAGGGGCGAGAGGTCAAAGCCCTACGACAGAAATGTAAACAAAGTCTCTGAAGAAAAGGATTGGAAGGAGAGCCCAGGACTCCCACCTAAAGTAAGCGAATATGGGTTCTCTACCAACCTTGCCGATGTACTCAAAGCTTTGAAGGAGTTGGGGCGCAGAGTCAGGTGGCCCAGGAGACAAGAGTACGCTAATGACCGTAGGGACGCCAGCAAGAGGTGCGAGTTCCATAATGACATCGGGCACAACACTGATGAATGTGTCCTGCTCAGAAAAGAGGTGAAGTGCCAGTACGATCAGGGGAACCTGGATCACCTCATACCTAGAAGCTCCAGTAGAATAAATGCACCAGACCAAGTGTTGCCTTCTCCTCCTCCCTTCTGCACCAGAATTGTCAATGTGATTACAGGGGGATCAGAATTGTGCGGGCTGACTTATTCAGCAGCTAAAAGGCACGCTTCCCAGTGCAGAGGAAGAAAACCAGAGCACTCCTGTAGAATCAGTTGCCAAGATCTCCCAACCGTCACCTTTGATGAAGCTGATGCAGAACCTTCTCTAGAATCCCATCACGACGCCCTGATCATCACACTCTCCATAGGAAATTGCACCGTGAGGAAAATACTGGTGGATACGGTTCGGTTAACCTCATTATGCTGGAGACCCTGCAGAACATGGGGTTTAGCGAAGAAGACTTGAGCAAGAAGGCAATTCCCTTAATAGGTTTCAGTGGAGAAACCAAGTATTCCTTAGGGGAAATCATTATCCGCACCTACGCGGGAGGAGCGAACAAGTAAGTACGGTACTTAGTCATTGATGGACCCTCCACTTACAACGTAATCTTGGGAAGGCCTTGGATCCATGAAATGAAGGCGATTACCTCCACCTACCACCAGTGCTTAAAATTCCCTATGCCCTGGGGAGTGCAGAAGATCAGTGGAAACCAAAGGGAGGCCAAGGATTGCTACAGGATAGCACTCAAGAAGACAACGAGTCCTCCAGCATAGCAACTACAGAGCCTTCATCTGCCTCTACAAGAGTACGTTGAACCACCTCAAGTGGAGATAGATGAAGTCAACTTAGACAAACTACATCCAGAGCGGAAAGTGCTAATCGGATGAGAATGTACAGGTAATATCCGCCAAAACCTCATTGAATTATTAAAAACTAACATGGATTGTTTTGCTTGGTCCCATGATGATATGGTAGGTAAAGATCCAAGCATCATAGCCCACAGGTTAAGCGTGGATCCAAGCTATAAACCAGTCCAGCAGAAGAGAAGGAAGTTCGCTCCAGAAAGAAACCAAGTCATAAATCAGGAAGTGGACAACCTGCTGGCTTCTGGAAAAATCAGGGAAGTAAAATACCCAAAGTGGCTGTCCAACGTGGTGGTGGTTCCAAAGAAGAATGGCAAATGGAGGGTATGCGTCGATTTTACCGACTTGAACAAAGCATGTCCAAAAGACCCATTCCCCGTGCCACATATAGATGCCATGGTGGATGTCACAGCAGGTCACGAAATGCTAACTTTCCATGATGCATGGTGATAAGTGTAGTTTGTAGTGCCTATTTGTTATGTTTGGCCCCGGTTTCTCTTGTGAAATCGCTCTTTGGAGCGGTTTCTAGGCTACTTATGCTTCTTCTAGTTCGTTTTAGGTTCCCAAGACCATTCATGGAGAATTGGAACGATTCTGACTCGTTTCCTACACTTTTGGAGCCAACGAAGAGAAGGAACGATCACTCGGTGCCTTAGATTCGATCCCGAGACCTTGGGACCCATTCCCGAGCCCCTTATACTCGATCCCGAGCCCCGAGAATCGATGAGAAGCCCATGAGAAGCAAGGAGGGACCTTAGAGATCATATTTGAGGCCTACAAGACCCTTCCCGGGCGGGAAGAGTAGCCTTCCCGGTCGGGAAGGAGTGCATGAATCAAGAGGCTATTGTTTGAGCCTTCCCGGCCGAGGCCAAGTGTCATCTCGGTCGGGACCAGCCTTCCCGGCCGGGACCAAATGTCTTCCCGGTCGGGAAGAGAGTGCTGTAGCCGCGTGACTTCTTTTCATCCTCCTTTACTCTTGTAACCTTATAAATACTCCTCCCTTGTATTGTTTAAGCATTTTAGACCCCTCTACATTATTCTAAACCCTATAGAGTTCCTCCTCTCATTAGACTAATCTCTCCTTAAACTTTTGTTAATCTTAGATTAATTTAGTTAGTTAATCTTGTATTAAGGATCTCTTGAAGAATCCATCAATCCTTGACAACTTTTGGTGGAGATTTTTGGGTGTTCTTTTAATACAAGTTCTCATCTTTTCATCCTCTTTGTAGTTGGTATAATCTCTTTTCTCTTGTTATTTGTTTAATTCTTCAAGTTTCAATCTTTACATATTGTTCATTGTTCTTGTTAGTTCATAATGAATGTTTTGTTGTTTATGTTGATTTCTCTTATCATTGCTATTGTTAGTTTGATTATGAGTGAGTAGACTCTTTGTGGGGTTATTAGGGGGATTAAGTGTGGATTATGGGTAATTAGGGTTTGATTAAGGAAAAAGGTGGAATCTTTGTTGCTAGTCACATGTTGAGCACTCTATGTGTTTGTTGAATTGCTTGTTTGAGTTGTAGTGGCCATGCTTCTCATGCTTGTTTTCATCTTCTCATTTTGTAATCAATTTGTGGTTGAATGCTTGTGTTTTGGGTAATACTTTCCATGAGTATTCGGGTCTAGTCTTTGACACGAGAGTGCGGACTTAGGCTTTGACGCGAGAGCGTGGACCGACCTTAGTAACTAGGAGAAACCCGCACCCTTGACCTCCCAATCATCCTATTACACTTATGAACCCAAACTAACCCTACTCCTTCCCATATTTGATTTCTCTATCTCTTTAGTCGATCATCTTCTCTAGTTTATTTGTTTAGTTAATCTTAGTTGTTTCAATTAGTACATGTTATAGCTAGTTCATTGCTAGTATAGTTTCATCTCTCTTCATCATCATAGTTTGTCAATCATCTTCTCTTTGTGTTGTTTGTGTGACTTAACCTTTTTTTTAGGTAGACCATAGTCTAGACACCTATATAACCGTCTCCGTGGATATCGACCCGACTTACCCTAGCTACTAGTTAGGTATAGTTGGTAATACTTGATCGGTAGGACACACGGCAAGTCCTACCATCAATTTGGCGCCGTTGCCGGGGACGGTGCATGTTTAGACTTAGTTTGCTTATTAGCTCGACTTAGTTACCCTTCTTGTGCTCTTCTTCTATCTCTTGTGCATATTTTGTAGGTTTTTCTTTGTTTTCATAGCTTTCTTCACTCTTTGTCTTCCGTTGTGCTCGTTTATTGTCTTTGCCTAGTGCCCATAAAGCACTAGGTGTTCTCACGTTTGTTCAAGTGCGTAGTGCATGCCTAAGAGGAGAGGCGACTTCTTTCTCTTCAATCTAGAGCCGGAAAGAATCTTTAGATCCTTTTGCCAACGGACGATTGATCGGGTTAGAACCTCTCAACCGAGTACTAGCAATACCATTGAAGATCAAGCTCAAGGATCCAACTTGAACGAAACACCTCGAGAGACGGCCGAAGGGAATTTCATCAATCCTTTTGGTACTTCTAGTCACTCTTCTCAACCTAGTTCCCCTTCTACATCTACATCAACACCGTCTACACCATCATCTCTCGCATATCCAACAATGCCTAAGTTCTCTTCTCATTCAACCTTTACGGAAGACGTTTTTCCCGGTCCCTCCGCTTTACCGGCCGCATATACCGGCAATTTTGTGGCAAAAACGCCGTTTATCCAATTGGTCGAAAGAAGTCAATTTAGTGGGTTACCAACAAAAGATCCTCATCAACACATGGAAATCTTTTCGGACTATTGCGATGCTATCTCACAACCGGGAATAAACCAAGACCAAATCCGGTGGGTATTATTTCCCTTCTCTTTGATCGGTAAGGCTAAGCAATGGTTCAAAGGTCTAGACAAGGCGGCTCTCGGTATTGACACTTGGAAGAAGCTAGCCTTAGCTTTCTACCAACAATTTTATCCATCGGAGAAGACCAATCTATTGAGAGCTTCTATCACGGGATTTCAGCAACGTGATGAAGAAAGCCTCTATGAATCGTGGGAAAGATTCAAAGCCTTGATCCGTTCTTGTCCTCACCATGGTTTATCACAGTGGTTCCTTGTTCAACAGTTTTGGAACGGGTTATATGAAGACTCAAGGACCATACTCAATATGGGATCGAATGGAAGGTTTACCGAGATAGATGATGACCAAACTTGGTCAAGAATTGAGGAGATGGCGGTACACAACTCCCAATACTCAAGGCCTAGGAAGGCAAATCGAGGAGGAAGGCACGAGATCATTGCCATTACACAACTAAGTATTGATCTTGGAGCACAATTAAAAACTCACATGGAGATTATTGACAAGAAGCTCCAAAGACATTTTGATCAAGGTCAAAGCACAAGTGCCTCCCACCAACATTCAATTCAACAAGTCAATGGTTTGGGAGTTGTATCTCCTACATCTTATTATGGGATATGCAAGATTTGCGGGATATTTGGACATGAACCTCAACATTGTCGAGGTAGTATTGAGCAAGTGAACGCCTTTCAAGCGTTCAAGCAAGGTGCCCCATATCCTCACATGTTCCAAGCTTCCCATCAAGCTTCCCAACAACAATCTCTACAACACCGTCCATATGTTCCACCTCCCTTAAGGGACAACAACCAAGGCTACCAAGGTTATGTAGACAACCCAAGGCCATTCAACAACTTCAAACAACATAAACAAGGTACCTTCAACAACAATTAAGGGTTCCAACAAGGGAACTTCAATCATCAAGGTGGTTTCCAAGGAAACCAACACTCCCTAGGACATCAAAACTACAATCATGGTAACACTCAAGGCCTTAATCAAGGCAACTCTCATGGGTTCCAAGGGAACCTTCAGGTCTCAAGGTACTTAACATGAAAGCAAGCAAAGGAGTCGGTCTCCTATTCATGATTATGGCATTCCTCTAGCCATCACCAACACTTCTCATAACCAGCAATCTCCTCCTCGGGATTTCGACATGCAAAAATCTATGTTGGATGTGCAAAGGAGTAATCAAGAAATGTAAAGAAGCCAAATGGAGATGCTAAGAAACCAACAAGACTTCTTTGCTCATCTTCAAAGGGAGAACATAGTAAGAGATGCTCATATGAAGATGCTCGAAACCCAAATAGCTCAAGTTGCTTCGGGTAGCTCTTCAAGGCAAAAGGGGAAACTACCTCCTCAAGGTGAACCGGCAATATTTGAACATGTGAATGCTATTACCTTGAGGAATGGTGCATCTTATGACTCCCCCGTGCTTCCTAGTGAACAACAAGCAATGAAAGAAGTTTTATCTCCATCTCAAGACAATTCGAGTTTGGGAAATCCAATGGAGGAGCAAGTTTTGTGGGAGATTGAGAAACCCTATGAAGACAAGCTTCCCCCACTTCAAGGAAAAGACAAAGGAAAGAGGAAAATGTCAATTGAAAAGTCCAACCCTAATGAGCAAGACAAGATACATATCAAGTTTTCATTCCCAACAAGGCAAATGAAGACCAAGGTGGATATTCAATATGACAAGTTCCTTGATATTGTGAAGAAATTGGATGTGACTGTCCCTTTTACCGAGCTACTTACCCAAATCCCGGCATATGGAGGATTCATGAAAGAAATCTTGGCTAGGAAGAGATCCGTCGACAAGGAAGAGACCATAGCGTTCACAAGAGAGGTGAGCGAGCTCATTCAAGGTTCTACACTTCCCAAGTTGAAGGATCCGGGTAGTTTCTCAATCCCGTGCACCATAGGCAACTTGAAGATTGAAAGGGCATTATGTGATTTGGGTGCGAGTGTAAACATTATTCCCTATTCCATTTGTGAGCGACTTGGGATGAAAGAGCTCAAGTGTACTTCTATTACACTCCAAATGGCCGATCGTTCACTCAACCGACCATTGGGGATGTTAGAAGATGTGCCACTAAGAATCGGGAAGTTCTTCATTCCGGTCGACTTCCTTGTACTTGATATGTTTGAAGATGCCGTCACTCCCATTATCCTAGGTCGCCTCTTTCTACATACCGTCGGTGCCATGATTGATGTAAAGAATGGTAGGATCACATTTGAGCTAGGCAACGAGAAGCTCGTGTTTAACCTACAAGGCAACACCTCGCCTACAAATGATGAGTCTTGTAATATGATCCACGCCATGAAAGACATCGATCTAGGGGATGGTCGGGTGAAAGCTTGAAAAATAACTTCTATGGAATTGAAGATGATGATTCCGAGCTTGGAGCGGATGAATGCGCATATCATGAGATTGAGGACAAGTTGCAAGGAAAGAATAAAGTTGAGCCTCCCTTGAGGCCTTGTGAATATGAGTGGAAGTTTGGGTATATACCGAAGGATCGAAAGTACAAGTTCAAGCCATTGAACATAGTAGATCGGGATGCCCCGGGAACTTCTAGACAAGATTGTGAAGAACCTTGGAGTGTGGATTGGTATTCCACAAGCTTGATTGAAGACTTCTCGAGAGCCTTCGAGTTGTTACTTAGTGCCCTTGATGGCGATGGAATTGGCTACAATGTTGTTGAAAAATGATTGAAGAATGCACCATCCTTGGTTTGACGGAGTTCCAAAAGAACCGTCTTATTGTATATATCTCATTCTTGTAATTCTTTTGAGTTTTGTGAAATCCTTGTAATTTGGTATTTTGATGAGCGATGTGAGGGAGGGATTTTGATGGATATTTTGAGCTTATTTGATAGGTGCGAACTGAAGATGAATCTTAGAGAGGAGTGGTTATTGATAGAGCTTGTATTTTGAGCAAGGAAGTCGGGTTTGTATTGGTGGCCTTGTGGGTGAAGCTATCAAGATTATGAAGAGTTAGAAGACTCTTCCCGGCCGGGAAGAGAGCATCCCGACCGGGAAGGATGAGCCATCCCGACCGGGAAGGATGTCATCCCGATCGGAAAGGATGTCATCCCGATCGGGATGAGTGTGCTGAAAATTGGGTTTTCTGGAGTGTGATCCCGACCGGGATCAAGTTCATCCCGATCGAAAAGAAGTCATCCCGACCGGGATGGTGCCCTGCTCCTCCTTTTGCCTCTTCTTTGTCATGTGAGCCCACCCTACCACTATATACCCCCTCCCAACCTCCCTACCTACCCTTGCCCCTATAATTTGACCCCTACACTTCATATACATACATTCATCTCATTTTCTCTTCACTTTACACCGAGTTTCACATCAAATCCCACCTCCTTACACCATTGCAAGTTTAGTACTTCAAACCATGCAACCATATCGAGAATGAAGAGGAATAGCAATGACGAAGACTAGCTATGTGCCGATATCGAACATAGAGACGATGGAGCGAGTGAGTTGCTAGCCGATTGGTACGGCAACTATCCTTTCTTTTCCGTCTTTTATTGCTTGTCCTCCTTTGTATTTCCCTTCCACTTTTTTGTGTCATGGTGGCCCTCGAGGCCTTGGTAGTCATTGCTCCCGACTCTCGATGACGTGACTACATCGAGAGTCATTTCAAAATCCAAATTTGCAAGTATTTTCACTTTTTCTTTAATTTCTTTTTCTTTTGGTAGGATTTAGTCGGATTCGGGCGGAATCCGGGCTAGGTGACTTGATTACACCTAGTCTTCCCCTCCCATTTCCTTTTATTTCCTTTTTTTTTTATTTCTTCCCCCATCCATATCTTTTCTCGTCTCGGCCCATGGTGACTTGATTACACCCCGGCCGGACACATTCTATCCTTTCTTCACCTTTATTTTTGACTTTTAGCTTTATTTTCGTAGTTTCTCTTCTTTTTTTTAGTCTCTCCATACACTATGATCGAGCATGAGGAAATTGCTCAGTTTAAGTATGGGGGAGCGATATCCTTGTGTAGATTATTTTTATTTTTGTTTTTTTTTTTTCGAAAAAAATCTTTAAAATCCTTAAAAATTTGAAAAAATTTCACAAAAATAAAAAATGATTTTCTTTTGTGTGTTTTCCTTTTGTGTCATTGTGTCGTATATTTGTTGTGTTGTGCGTGTTTGCCTCCCTTTTTCCTTGAAGGTCGCCTAATCAACGTTAACTTTGGAGGGCTTTCAAGACATCCGGTAACATCTTTTATCCCTTTTTCCTCTTTGTCTCTTGTGGAGTCTGGAGGAGATTTGTGATGATTGAGGTTGATTGGATTGCTTTGTGGAGTCTGGTTGATTGAGTCTGGAGTCCGGGTGGAGCTTTGTACAGTTTGAGGTTGATTGGATTGCTTATTTGGATGTTTCGGGGTGGTGTTTGTTTTTTTTGTATGTTTGTTCTCTTTTTCTCTTATTTTCTTTCGTCCTTGTTGTGTCTTGTTTAGTTTGTGTTTAATGTGTAAAAAGGTTTTCGAAAACCCGGTTTTGAGGCTAGTGCGCAAGTGTGTACTTTCCCTTTCTAGTGATATGAATCGAGTCTTGAACTTTAGTCTAGTAGAATAACTTTAAATCAATAGTTTCGTTGGTTCTTTACCTTGAGTCCATCTAGTCTACTAGGGATTTACTACACGATTTGCATTTTGACCATTATGACCACCCACGGTGTGAAAAGGCCTTGGTTGCCGAGTCTCGTCCCTTAGGTTACCGTGTTCGGAATTGTTTGATTAGTCCAAGTTTTCCCCTTTTTGTGGGTTTGAAGGGAAAGCATGCTCTGATAAGGCTAAAGTCGTATCACCTATATCAAAATAATCCTAACGAACAACTAACAGGTAGCTAGTAGTAAGTAAGGGTCGAATCCACAGAGAGACGGATGAAAATCGCTAATTATCTAAATTCGATTCTAAACTATTTAATTCCGGTTTATTTGATTTTGATCTTAACTAATGCGATTATGTAAAATAACGAGGTTCTAACAATATTAAAAGGATCTAGGGTCTTACAAAGTTCACTATGTAATTAAATTAGGTAAAGTTAATTAATCATTCAATCAATCAATCACAGTTATTTAGGGCAAAGACACGGCCTTTCGGATCTTATGTCAACCTTAGGATAGATTCTGACGGGCTCTCGCAACTTGCCAGATTATCCTACCCACTTACTTGTAAGTCTATCCTTACCAGGCTTTCGATCTTAGGTTCGAGTTCCTAAACATTCGACTAGTTCAACGTCTCAAACTAATAAAACAATAATACAAGACAAGTAGTAAGGCAATAACATATGAATGAGCAATTAAACAAATAATCAATCTAACATCCCCAATTCAATTAACATAGATCCCCTTCAACCCTAGATAAATAAATTAGCTACTCATACTAAAACATAAAGCAATAAAGAAACGTAATTACTAAATCATACCCAGCTTTCACTAGTTCATACCCAAATTTTCATTATTTTTCCCTTCATTACCCTTTTCTCTTAAGAAAAACTCTCTTTACTCATTCTCTCAAAACCTAACCAATTGATTCTCAAAAACTAACTAAATTATTTGGTAGGTTTACGGTTATGGATCATAATTCACATGTTAGACAAGTAATTTTTTTTGTTTTTATTAACATCACTTTTTAATATACTTATTTTAAATCATCTTATTGATTACGTAATTTTGTATTCAATTTCTTTTTGAAACCCTAATTTTGTAGTATTCAATTTCTAATGAAACCCTAATTTCATTAAGCCCTAACAAATCGTAATTCATATACAGTATGACACAATTAATAATTACTTTTTAATATAGTTATATTATTGATTTTTTTCTAATTAAACCCTAATTAGGGTGGTTGGAGGTAAGGTGGTGGAAATGGTGGTTAGACGGTTGGAGGTAAGGTGGTGAAAATGATGGTTAGGGTTACGACCGCCGACGATAGGTAATCAATTGATTGAGAAAAAATAAAAAAGAGGGAAAGTAAAAATTATGGTGGTGAATTGATTGAGGAAAAGAGAGAATGTGGTGGTGATTTGATGGAGGAAAAGAGAGAGGGGAAAAAGAGAATGTGGTGGGTATGAATTGATTGAAAAAATGAGGAGGGTAGTTTAGGAAATGTGGGTATGAAATAGTAAAAAGTTGGGTATGATTTAGCATATGCCTAAAGAAATTAAGCATAATAAAAGACAATATGAAACTAAGAGAACAAGAAAAAGTACCAATTACGTAGAGTTGAAAGATTAACGATCTAAATGTAGGATTACAAACTAGAATAATTCTAATGCTAAAAAAGTCTAAACTAAACTAATGAATCTGAAAGTGTAAACTAAATTACTGAATGAGAAAGTGTTCTTAATCTAACCCTAAGGAGGGTATATATATACTAATAATGATAAGGAGTGTCATTGCTCCTACTTTCCTAAAACTAATTAGGAAAGAATATCCCGTAAAATAGGAGTTATGGTAAGTGAAGGAGTCCAAAAATAGAAATCCCACGAAACAGCCTCAAACCGGTCGGTTTGGGTTTGAACCGACCGGTTCAAGGTTGTCCCGACCGGTTTGGGTTCGTCCCGACCGGTTCGGGTTTCTCTGCACTGCGCGACGAATTTGAAATACTTTCTGTTTCTTCGTTACTTATCGGATTTGGACGTGTGATATACCGTTGGAAAGTTAAGAGGAAGAGCTTTCCAACGGCACAAAAAAATCAGAGTTGTTGAACTCAAGATATGCACGTTTGAAGTTGACCCTTGTTTTAGCGATCGTTCTTTCTTCTCGATTTGCATTTGTTTGAGCTTTCCAACTTATTTCTTTGTCATTTCTTATTGTTTCTTCACTTCACGTCCTTCCTCAAGTACTCACTTAGTATTCTATAACTTTTATCACTTCTTTCTTGTAGATCTCATGGCTCGACTCTCGTCATTGCCTAAAATATAGCTCAATCGCCTTCATTTATCTCGTTTCCTACAAAACCTAAACAAAATACCCGGCATAACAAAGAAGAATAGAAAAGCTAGAAAAACGACTCCGATGATACATAAAATGAACCAAAATAAAGGAAAATTTGGGGTAAAATATATATACGAAATGAGTTCATCAAATCCCCCCAAACCAAACCTTTGTTTGTCCCTAAGCAAAACAATCATCAAAGAGTATGGACAAGACTTAAAACAATGGCTTAGAGCTAACTTCATCAACATGCATCATCCCAAATCTAATACTCTAACAAGCAAATGACACTAGGCTAAAGAAACAAATTCTAAAGCAAATGATGAAGAGTAAAAGAATTTCAAAAATCAAGCCTTAATCAATATTCAAATGCCAAACTTTTAATCTTGCACAGCCTTCTATGTCGAGATTCCTTACGGTTTACACTCATCACTCAATAAGGGCAATCTTGTGAGTTTATGTAGAATCGGAAAGACAAAACACTCACCTAACTGCGACTTATAAGAACATGCATGCAATTTAACATGATATTAATCTCTACCAACCGTACATACACATTCAATCGGAGCAAGACACATGCTGAGGACTTACATATGGATAAAGTGAGGGTAATCAGGTAAGAAGGGGCAAAACGATTTGGATATGTGGAGGTAAAAGTCAAGCTAGTACAACCGTAACCAAACTAAACTCATTCCATTCTTAACCAACTTCAATAAAAGGAATTACAAGTACTACCAAGCACCTTATTTTCAAATTTTCATAACCGGCTTCGCACCAACAACTACGAAAACAGAGCGATCAATTCTTTTCTCATAGCAAAAACACATTCCTTTTCTTGTTTCACTTTTTTTTTCTTTCTTTTCAACTATCGCCTTTCCTTTTCTTTTCTTTCATTGATTTTTTTTTCATTCATCACTTTTTTTCCTTCTCCAATCAACAAGACATATTACCAAATTTTACCCGAAAAAAAAAAACAATTCCGTCTAATTAACCAAACTAGCTTGACTAGGGTAGGCAAATATGGCATGTAGTTAATAAACGAGTCAAAACAGGTCAAATTATGGCTATGTGAAGTTCATGGGAATAAGATAAAAGAAAGGGAGTGCCTCTTCTACATGTGTCACAATCACAAACCAAATGCATACAGGTATTTAAGAGACGAATGTCATGCTTATGCAATTTGATGTTACATGTCTCATAAGGAGTACTACTCTCAACCTATATGAAACTGATCATGAATGTCAACAATTTAAGTCTCTAAGTCTCACAATATAAGTAGCTTACTCGACAACAGGTCAATTGACTCATTTGGCATTCAAAACATAATCGGCGACAAGATCAAAGAAATCTCAAACTCAAATAACGGGAAATAAGTGTCATTCACAAGAAAGAGCAAAGAACTACGGAAAAGCATGCGGCAAAAGCAATATCATCATCGCCGACACAACTCTATACTAAGGTACACAAAAAATTGAAAATTTAAAAAATAAAAAAAAAATTGATTTTTTTTGAAAATTAAAACATACCCAAAAGAAAAATGCACAAGACAAAAAAATATCCCCCAAACCAAATTACACAATGTCCTCATTGTGAACCAAGAGAAATAAAATAGGACAAAAATATAACGGGTAAAGGAAGATAAAAGAAAAAAAATTGAGAAAAGAAAAAAAAAATAAAGTAAGAGAAAAATAAGGGAAGATACCGACAATATATGCTGCAAATAAGTTCCCCTAAACCAGCAACCAACTGGGGGACTAGGAATCGAACTCATGACCATCAATATTAAATCATAGCAGCATAAAGCTCGTAGAAGCTGATCAAAAAGCAGCGCATGTGCTACACAAGAGCATAAGTAGCACCAAAATATAGTAAAGACATCATATAAAATCAATGTTGAAGACCGTCTCAGCTTGTCATACTTCCTTTGAAAACTTTGATAAGTCCTTGACATATAATCCCAGCTGTCAACAAATGGTGGAAAATAATAACATAAATTATCGGGTATGTAAGACGACTTAATACCTCTCAAATCAACAACATTATTTTTCACAATTAATTCATGCGAGACCGGAGAAATACCTGTACTAGCATCAAAGCAAGGAGGAAGTTCAAGTAGATGAGAATGATTTATTACCTCAACGGGTGTATCCAAAATCTCGTATACCTCAAGATTTTCTGTTTCGAGGGTTCCTGGATGATTGAGTGCCGCTTCTAAAGCATCTACCTCGGCTTCCCAAGGGTTTGATTCACCTGCACAATTCTCAACACATATCAAATCCTCTAAAAAATCCTCGGGGAAGGATCCTTTTTCAAAATAATCAATAACTTCATCTACCGCATCAGAAACATTAATGCATGAATTAGGTACGGTCTCGGAAGAAAGCTCGGTTGGCTGAAAAAGAGAATGACCAATTGAATCACAAATAGGCTCATTAACAATGCTCAAAACCTCAGGTTTTTCCGTCAAAGATTGAATCATTAAATTTTCAGACATAATAGAATCAACTTCAATGACCGGAGAATGGACTTTCAAAGCAAAAATCAAAGGCTCATCATCGTCATCAAATAGGTCAATATTCTCTCTAACATGTGCAACGGACGTACTCATAACACAGTCAGCTGATGATGGTGCAGGATCAGCTCTCAAATTTGACTCACGTAGAGTAGCCGTTAAACATCCCGTCGCAGTTTGCCTCAATATTAGCCCGTGTCTCATCATCCACATCATCATAAATCATATGACACATCTCTCAAATATCAACATGATAGCCACTTTGATAAATAAAAGACTCAAGTCTATCCCAATAAATATGCAGTGACTCATGATTACATTGAGAAAAGTAGAAGATAGTCATAATTATTAGACAAAAAAAAATTATACGAATATATATATATATATATATATATATATATATACTTCCTCTGTTTCTTTGATATCTTCCACATTTTCTTTTTCAACCATTTCTTTGATTTCTTTCACTTTCCTTTTTTCTATCACACTTCTCTCTTACCTAGGTGGCCCACTTACTCTACTCCCTCTCTACTTTTACTTATTTTATTGTTTTTCTTAAGAAATGTGTCACTTTTAAGGTGGAAAAAATCATAGAAACGGAGGGAGTATATATATACTAGGTTAATACCCGTGCAAAGCTGCACGGGTATATATAAAAGACTTAAGTAGGTAATCATGTTTGGATATCAACTTTATTTAACAAAGATAATTTATCATATAGAAAAATTATACGTTTAAAATTAACTTGAATTATATACACGTGAAAAATTAATGCGAAGATACACGTTTCACTTGTCACTGTTATCATGATATACACGTATCTCGTATGTTTGATACGATTATTCGTTGAGTAATTAGTCTTAAGTTATGTTTTATAAAATAATGGAAAATTTAATTTTAGTAGAACTAACTTGATACGAAAATCATAACACAAAACATTAAGAAATTACGAACAAAAAAATAGACCTCTAATTGGGACCAGCTCAAGGAAATCAAGGTGTAACATTAAAAAGATGTGTGTGATTGTTATCTCGTAAATTAATAAAAAAAAATACAAAGTATTATTTTTTTCCCAATACTCCATAATAAATACTTATGTACTGATTAATATCACAGCAGTCGTATAATACGCTCCAATTTCAATATTCAAAATAAGTTTTTTTTCACTAGTAAGTATATTATCAATAGATGAAATATATATACTACGTACTAAAATCTCCATAACTGATATCCATTTTCTTTTGTAAATTCATATTGGTATACCCATCCATTGTTATTTTAATCTAAATAGTAATTTTATTTACACCTCTCCAATTTCGCATGGGTATTAACCTAGCTATTAAATAAAAAACATTTTCGGCAATGTTTAATCTATGTTCAATTATTAAGATAAAAATAATTTAAATCGCAATTAACATAAAAAGTTGTTTTGTCAACATATTTATATCTATGGTGTTTTCAAATGTTTTAACCCGTGATAAATTATATTACCATCAAAATATTAAAAACTTGTATCTTTGACGTTTAACAAATATACATACCAAAAATATCTTATTAATAAGAAACTTTTGATTAATACGGAGTATTATATTAGATTAATGGTTATTATAAATTTAATGATATTTATATTATACAGCAAAGATTAATATGAAAAGTTGAATGATTTAAGAAGGTGCATTTTGGCGCCAAAAAATCATGCTTTGGTTTCAGTTTTATTATATAGTATAGATAGATAGATAGATAGATAGATTTATATGTATGGTGTTTTCAAATGTTTTAATCCGTGATAAATTATATTACCGTCATAATATTATGAACTCGTGTCTTTGACATTTTAACAGGTATACATACAAAAATTTCTTATTAATTTGAAGCCTCTGATTAATACAAAATATTATATTAGATTAATGATTATTATAATACTTATATTATATGGAGTATAAATTAATATGGAAAGTAGCTTATTTTATTAAGCTACATTTTGGCGCAAAAAAAACATGTTTTGACTTCTGTTTTATTATATTACTAGTACAAAACCCGTGCCTACGCACAGTTTTTTCATTAGTTTTTGTATATATAAATAATTTAGTTACTTACAAAAATATTCCCTTCGATTAAGTCAATAATTTACATTTTTCTTTCTTTAGTGTTTCAGTCTACCGTTTATGTTTTCGTTCTTCGCAAAAATTTTAACCTTTACTTTTTTAAACCATAATAAAAAAAACATATTCTGTCATTACTTTATTTTTCTGTATGGGGTAACATTCTATTAGAATGAAATTAGTAAAAATTTAGTCGCTACCTGTATACGAAGTATAAAATTAGTCTTATTAATAAATAGAGATGTTGTTCATGCTTTTATCTTCTATTTATATATATTTATATATATGTCGTTCATAAAATTAGTATTTTATAAAAAGTAAACCTGATGAATAGATCAAATTGCGCCTAATTTATATGGAGTATTTCGTATATATCACATAATATAGTCAGAATATAAGTAAGAAATAATATTGGATGCCTTAATTAATTATCCTACCTATATTAAAAAAGATTATACGGAACTTTGTATATTTAAAGTTTAGTAGGATATTTTTTGGAATTAATTTGTTCTAATTTTAAGTGATTATGATTAGATAAGCGGACATTTAAATTTGGAAATAGACCCGTCAAATTTCGTCTTGACTCGTAAATCGACCCATTTTAATTTGTAAGTTCAAGAGTAAGACCCTAAAATTTTGACCCAATACCAGTTTGGCCCAAACTCGGAATGATCCATTAATTTATGATCAAAACCCGTCGAACGGGTCAACCCACTGGATTGATAACGTGTCATTATTGTTATTACAATATTAGTATATATGTGAGTATATCATATTTAAAATAATAACTAAAAAAATGACTCCGTATTAACATTAATATTGTAAACTAAATAATAATGAAAAAATAATAATAATTTTATACGGAGTATAATTTTTATACTAACATGCATGATTAATATTAAAAATACAAATTTTTAAATAAAAATAATAGTACAAATTATTGAATTTAATTACGTTATGATATTAAATATGATTAATATTTTTCAATTAATTGAATTTATCTATTAATCCGTAATAGTTAAATAAGAGCTTTGATATTGTATGGATTGATATTACACATGCACAATTGGGCTTGTAATGAATCTGGACAAAAAAAATACAGTTTTTTTTTCAAGCCCAATTTAGGTAATGAGGGGTTGAAATTAGGCGGGAAAGTTGAAATAACTATTTTGCCCCTTGGTTTTTGTTTTAGTGAATAGGGGATAGTATAGTATAGATAGATAAATTAAAGATTGTATATTATGTAAGTTCATGTAGATTAAACATTTGGTATAAAAATGTTTAAACCCATGATATGAACATTTCAGACAATCTATTGTTCGATTATTAGTATAACAATATTTTCAATCGCAAGTAACATAATAAATTGTATGTCAGTATGTTTATGTAGTGTTTTTAAGTGTTTTATCTCGTTTAAATAAATTATATTACTACAAAATATTATAAACCTTAAACAGTCGTATATACCAAAAATATTTCATTAATATTCTAATTATTATAAACCTAAAACAGTCGTATATTATAATTAAAACGGATGGAGTATTATATTAGATTAATAGAAAGTGTGACGTTTTAGAAAAGTGTGTTTTTGGCGCAAAAAAATAAATGTTATGGTTTCTGTTTTATTATATAGTACTAGTTCAAAACCCGTGCCTACGTATGGTTTTTTAATTAATTTTGTTTCGGAAAGAGTTTAGTGACGTGATAAAATTATATTCCCTCCGTCTAAGCCAATGACTCACGCCTTTTTTTTAGTGCTTCCGTCAGCAGTTCACCTCTTTGTTTAGTAGAGTATTTCGAAAATTAATTTATTTCTAAATTAGGGGATTATGATGATCAGTGATTCTTTAATTGGGATAGGAACGACAAAAATGCTAATTAGTTCGGGTAATCATACAAATTAAGAAGATTTTTAGATTAGAAAATAGTCATGTCAAATTTTGACTTGACTCGTAAACCTATCGCATCTTTTTAAGGTCAGGACCTTAAAACTTTGGCTCACGATCCATTTCGCTTAAACCTGAAATGATCCGTTAATTTAGGATCAAAACTCGGGTTGACCCGTTAGTTTGATGACGTGTAATTAAAAAATAATATTAAAATAATTACTAAAAATTTATAATGTTAATATTGTAAATTACAAAAATAATTAAAAAATATTGTAATTAAAGGAGTATAACTTTTATACCATTTAATGATAAGATATGATAATTATTTTAATTTAATTACATTAACGACGTTAAATATGATTAGTATTAAACAAATAACTGGATTTTTAATTGGTAAAAAGTAATGCTTCGGAAATTATGTATCCGCCCAGTATTCTGAAATTATGTTTAGTACTCCGTATAAATTTTGATATGTTATTTGGTTATTATTATGTATTCATTTGCCTATTTTGTAACCTAATACAGAGTAGTTTTTAAGGATTATAATTACTCAAAAAATTAGGAAATACAGTTGTTAGAAATATTCTCTTTCTAAAATTATCTTGGCGAATTATTGGACTTGTATTTTAAATAAAATTGTCTTATGATTCATTTACTTGGGCTTTCAAGTTGAAATGAAATTGTTTGATTAGAAAACCCATTTTTCATAATTATGAGAAGCATTTAGGCGGGAAAGTTGAAATGGCTCTCTTGCCCTTGGTTTTTGTTTTAGTGAATAGGGGATAGATATATAGAGGGAGGATCAGGGAAGTTAGTAACTCTCTAACTCTCCCTTAGTGTTAATCCCACCCATCCATTAAGTTTAATATGGACGGTGGATGGATGGGTTTAGATTGTATAAAAAAAAAAAAAAAAAAAAGGGGCTGCGGGACTGACAAGCTGCGGACAGCCATCATCCATCACCCATCATCAGTCAATAGCCCCCCCAATTAATTTCCCTCCTCTCTATTCTCCCGCTTAACCCATTGCACCTATTTCGATTCATTTCACCAGCTCTCAATCACTCAACGCTCTCTTCCTCTCTATAAAAAAATCCATCTCCATCTCCATCTCCATCTCCGTTTCCGCAGCTTCTCCATCTCCGATAATGCCTAAAATTCCGGTGATGCTACAAAGGTATGTTGAATGTTCGATTTTCGACCTCCGATTTTCCTTTTGTTCAACCCTTTTTTATTCTTTTTTCACGAACCCTAAAATGTGGTCAAGAACTCCGGCATGCATGAACAATAAAAAATGTTGAAAGAGCCGATAACCCTAATTTTGAGTTCGAAGTTGTTGTAGTTGTACAATAGTTGTAGTTATAGAGTCGAAGATGAAGTTTTTTTTTCTCTGACAACTAATATTCATACAGTTTTTATTCTTGATTAATCGTTATTCCTCTAGTTATAACCCTAATTTTGAGTTGAACGTGTCGTAGTTGTACAATAGTTGTATTTATAGAGCCAAAGATGAAGTCTTTATTTCTTTGTTGAAGTTCCCATAATCGTCATTGTAAGTATGCATGTGCCATCGAGTAGACAGTTTTTTGTTGAAGTTTTGCATGCTTCCATGTTGAAGCTTACGTAAAAGCAGTCTTATAGTCACAGACTTGGTGTTTGGGAAGAAATAAAATTAACATTTGAATAGTCATACAAAGTTGGTTATACAGTCATACAGAATTGGTTATACAGTCATCCCTCTGAGGGTACATAGTCGCACTCGTTACATTTTGTTGTGAAGTAACAGAATGATGTATAATCACACCTTTGAATCTACACACTCGCACTTGTTATGATGCAAAGTCACACGCTTTATGTTGTATAGTCACAGAGTTGTAAAGTCATGCAGAATTGGTTATACAGTCACCCGTTTGAGGGTACATAGTCGCACTCGTTACATTTTGTTGTGAAGTAACAGAATGATGTACAATCACACCTTTGAATCTACACAGTCGCACTTGTTATGATGCAAAGTCACACGCTTTATGTTGTATAGTCATGCAGTGTTGGTTGTATAGTCACACGTTTGAGGCTGTATAGTCAAATTCGTTATGTTGCAGAGTCGCTCTCTTTTTACTGTAAAATCACACTCATTACGCATGTTATTATTGCAACAGAAAGTCGGGTGCGAAGAAGAAAGTTCGAGCGAAGACCAGTAAGAAGAAAGCCATGGCAGAGACATCGGTCTGCGAAAATGTAATTGATGATAGATTGGTTGTGGACCAAAATTTGGGTAAGAAGAAAAAAAAGAAGAGGAAGACTGTTGTAAAGTCTGTTGAAGATACATCCGGGGACCACATCGTTGCCGAGACGGATGTGGGGGGACAAAAATCGTTGACGAAGGCAGACAAAAGAAAAAAAAAAGGTGACTTTTGATACACCGGTCGCCGATCTGGATGTGGGTGAGACAGAAAGTGTTGAGGAAAGCAGGCCGAAAAAAAGAGGAGAGTCAAATCTGATACAACGGCCGACCCCACATACGTGTGTGTGTCTCAAAGGAAGAGAGGGGGGGACCGCCAACAGGATCAGCCCGATATTCAATGTAGGCCCAAGCGGTTGCACCAGCTAATTGGGCGATTATCGAATGATCAGAAAGAGAGGGTGCGTGCTGTTGGATTCGGCGGGCTGTTGGATCTGAGGCTTGAATCGGTACCCATTGAGCACACGGTTATGTTCCTCCGTGCATTTTCTGACGGGCCCCATATTTTTCGTGCCTCACGCCAGGAGGCATTCATGATGTCAAAGTACGACATCCACGACTGCCTCCAGCTACCTTTGGGCCCTCATCCGCTGAAAGTAATCCCAACCAGCAACAAGAAAGGGGCAGACTCACCTGACGTGATCAGGTTAAAGAGTACCTGGAGGAAAGACTTCGATGTGGTGGACAGCAGCAAGCCAATAACATTAGGGAGGGTGCACGAACAATTGATGGTAACCAAAACCGCTGACGACGACGACTTTGTCCGCAGGTTTGTGTTGTTCGCGTTGTCATCATTCCTCGCGCCTACAACGAACAACTCACTGGACCTGAGTCTGCTGGCCGCAGTGGAGGACGTGGACTCGATTCGGGAACAGGACTGGTGTACCTTTGTCCTGCATGATCTGGTGCGGGCGGGTAAGGGGACGCGTGACCCCAGCAAAGTCTTCAAGTACCTCCGGGGATGCATCCCCATTCTAATGATTGCGTACTTCCAACGCTACGATTTCCGTAGCGAGAGTTGCAGATGCGATATACCATTTATCGCACATTGGGATGCACGGAGAATATGCGATCGTCTCGCTGGGGAACTGGAGAAAGGGTCACTAGGAAATCAGCTACGTTCGAAGGTGACGTACCCACGTACATGTGGGACAACAGGCAGCGAGGGCGCCCCCGCTATAACGATGCCCTCTGACAACCAGCTCTCTAGTCCCAAAAGAATAATGACAGGGATTAAGAGAGACAATCAGTTGGAAGACATCGAGGAGATTAACGTAAGTGATCTGACAGCCTTACCTATGTTTATAAAAGCATATACAATTCATAAAACTGTTATGATCACACTCATCCTGATGAATAGTCACATACTATTGGCTGTATAGTCACACACTATTAGCTGTAGAGTCACACACTATTACCTGTATAGACACACACATTACGTTGTCCAGTCAGTACTATAACGTGCACAGTCACACGCTACAAACTGTACAGTCGCACACTTTATGCTATACAGTCACACACTTTATTCCGTACAATCACACAATTACGTGCTTAGTCATACTCACGGTGCCAGCCTCAACACCACTGAGCTTCACACTAATGATTTGACTTCAACTGAATTATAGGACGACCGGCGTTTTTTCATGAATTTTCGGAGGTGTGCGCTAGCCTTTTGCGGTTTCTGTGAGCAGGCTGCCATTAAAGTAAGAGAAATATCGACGAGGAACAACGCAGTTCCAAGTCAAGACCCGTCCTCCCAACAATTCTGGGAAGATCCAGCTGTCCTCCGGTATGTCGTTCAGGTCACTTCGTTGGCCGGGCGGTTGAAGCAGACTACCGAGAACGCCCCCGTCGTTGAGGGCGGGGAGCACCGCGATGCTGAAGCATGCAATCTGATAAACCAAATGCTGCAAGACATGCGTGAATCTGGATACACGGAAGAAGAAATTGAGAAAACAGATTTCTGTGTGGGATATGGTGACGGAACAGATGGTTACGATGATGAGGGCACTTTTGATGGTGGCGTCGTGACACCGGGTTTCTGCGAGGAAGAATGTGAAGAGGATGATGCCTATGAAAAAATCAGCGTTGAAGATGATGATGCCACTGAGGACGATGTGCAGGGTTCAGTTGACAGGAGTCCGACCATAGTGGTGGCTCTACGGCGAGCAGCGGGGGAGACAACTGACGCACGATCGGCTTCTAATGTGGAGGAAACGCGTGATGTAATGACCTCAGGGACAGTGAGTTCTAGTCTTGAGAAGGAACTGAACAAAGCAGGCTTGTCTGTAGCGGACGTTGTTGCCACCACGCCTGCGACGGCGATAATCGTCACGAACGATGATCAACAGACAGGGGAGGGCTCAGGGACCAGGACGCACCCCAGAGAACTACATCATCGGTACATCTTCCACTCCAACGTGACATTTGAATGCATGGATACGATTCCAGACAATTTGGGCTGCACGTTGGACTGTGGGACAATATTGAGACGGCAGTTTGTGGTCTCTGGATTCATGTGCTCCAATGTCGTCATCTTCTCGGATATCCTCCACGTACGGAAAGATGTAATCGACTACGTCTTTGACCGCTCAACGCCACGTCCGTCGGGGTACGTATTTATTGTGCTGCTCGTGTCGTTTTTAAAAACATCCATGTGCTAAACGGGACTTCATTTGGTCTGCAGGGAAATGCTGGTCGAGTTCACAGGTTACGACTGTATAGCGAGGGGCGACATGCAGACTCTCGAGCCTGGCCAGCAGGAGATGAATAACGTCATTGACTGCTGGTGTAGGCTGCTGAGCCAGCTGGTGTACGAAAAAAGAGCACCAAGAGTAACCAGTAGATGTTACTTCTCTCTTGGACATACGGTACGTTCACCCCCAATTTAGATGTACAGTCAAACACATTATGTTGGCCAGTCACCACTATAAACTACGCAGTCACGCACTTCAGGTTGTACAGTCACACACATTATGTTGTCCAGTCACCACTGTAAACTGCGTAGTCACGCACTTCAGGCTGTACAGGCACGCACTTCAGGGTGTGCAGTCACACACATTATGTTGTCCAGTCACCACTATAAACTGCGCAGTCACACACTTCAGGCTGTAGAGTCACGCACTTCAGGGTGTGCAGTCACACACATTATGTTGTCCAGTCACCACTATAAACTGCGCAGTCACGCACTTCAGGCTGTACAGTCACGCACTTCAGGCTGTACAGTCATGCACTAGTTGCCGTACAGTCACACCTTTTACGCTCATGTCAAACACACACTAACTACATGTATTACAATCAATGCATGTGAGCAGCACCCAATGTTGGCATTGTGGAGGAAAGGAGGCCAGGGCAACAGTCATGACGAAGAAATATTTTACGTGTGGAACGAGTGGATACAAAACAGTTTCTCCGACTTTGCTTTGGACTCGGAAATGGTATTACCCTGCCGCATACTGTTTATTCGTAGTTATGTGCAGGATAATACCTTGTCTGCCCGTAATCCTGACACATTGTTTGCAGGTGTTCGTCCCGATCTTAACGGGTGACGAGGGCCACTACAGTTGCGCCTGCATCAACTTCAATACTGAGCAAATAGAGTACCTCGACAACAGGAAGTACGATAAAGATTTTACAAAGTTGCCTTACTATGGCATTGCTCGGACAGCGGTCAGGCCCTTTAAATTTAATATTAAATCAATTATGTGCCGGCGAATGTATTCACCGCCTGATCCTGTTTGAACTTGTTTTGCAGGCTAATAAGATGGGGGAGTTCATGGTACGACAAGGGCCGAAGAAAGGTGAGAAGGTCCGTGCGTTTAAATTGGTAAACGTTCCCTTATCATGGCAAGGGGTGGGGTACTCCGCCAATGACTACGGAGTGTACCTGATGATCCACATGATGCTGTACAGCGGGTCCACGTTCGACTGCTCCTTGGGGACAATGGCGGCCATGAATATGTGCAGGGCGGAAATCACGGCGACCCTTATACTGAGCGACGTGAACAAAATGAGGGACAATGTTTTGGAGAGAGTGGCAAAATTCGGAAAATACAAGGAAATGTTGGACTCTGCCCGTACGCTTGAAACCACTCCTGTGAAGGAAACCACCGACAAGCGTCGGCCCAAATCACCGAAAACACCTACACCCACCCCTCGATCAGTCCCAGAGGAAAGACAGTCGACAATTAGGTCTCGGATACGGGGCTGCGGGGATGGGTTGGGTTGCTCTTTGAACCAAGGGAGTCCTGACCCCAACACCATTGTCATGTCGACCTTGTTTCGCCTGCACCGACCGCTGACGAGTAAGATGCCCGTCCTGCGGAAGCACACCGCCGACTACTGCTTCCTTGACGATAATGGGTACGACGAAAGGTGAGTAACCGTCTTTGTTTACTGATACGATTTTCATACTACACATACTGACCGGTGTAAAAAATCTCGCAGTGAACAATTAGGGTCCTACAGCACTCATGCGCAGCTGCAGAGACGTGACATTCAAACGCTATTGTCCGGAGATAGCATGAGCGCCGCTGTGCTGGAGTGTTGGTCGCACCTCATGAACTGGTGTGAATCAGACGACCACAGTCGTGGGTTATCCTCCCCCGCCGACCCAACGATGGCATGGTTCGGAATTCAACACATGGTATGCCCAGTTACCTCTTACCTATCGCATTCAATAGTACAAATAACCCCTCATTCACATTAACTGAAAAGATGTAAAGTCCGTGTAATAGTTAGAAATAACCACAAAGTTCACGTAGCACAGTCACACATGTTGATGTGTACAATCACATGTCATGAATTGCAGAGTCACACATGTTAATGTGTACAATCACATGCTAGATATTACATAGTCACGGTCATGGTCACTCGTGTTGAGGTGTACAATCACGTGATATAAAATATATAACCACGCACATGATGTAGTCATGTATAGTCACAGTCTGTACGCTGCAAAGTCACACAGCTTAGTCTGTACAATTACACACTTCGCGATGTGCAGTCACGCACATGATATAGTACTGTCTCGGGCCCCGTCACTGATGACAACTAATATTCACCGTCTGTTAGGACTCACTGACCCGTATAATGGAACGATCCGACTCAAGTACCCCTGCGGACGAAGACACTGACGGTGTGTACGAAGCGTGGGACAGATTCATACAAGACTGCGCCGGGACATTCGACTTGAACGCCGAACTGTTGTTTTTTCCAGTGCATACTATGGGGCACTACGCGTGCATCTTCGTCAACTTTAGAGATAGAACAGTTGATATTCTCGATCACCAGACACATGCCCCAGGGTCGCATATGTTCCGGATGTCCAGCATAATAGTAAGTTGCACGCATATGCTTTATTTCACCGCGTCAAAATATTATACTGCTCCCATAAGTGCTGACATTTACTATTAACTAATACTGCATCAGCTGCAAGCATTTATCGACTACATAGACGACAAGGGGCTGATTAAGGGCAGTCACATGTCAAAATTTACACATCGACAAGTAAAATTGGAATGGCAGAGCGCCAAATAGAACGATACGGAGTCCGGCAATTATTGCTTGATGCACATGTGCCTGTACGACGGTGCGCCGTTCACCCACCCTGATATTGGGACAAAGCTCGGGAGGCGTTACTTGTCGTTGGAGGTTACGGCAGCCCTCGTACTTGCTGACATGAATGGAGCTCGTGAGGATGTGTTGCCGAAAATTCGTGCTTTCATGGACGACGCGCCAACAATATGGGAACCAATCGACGCACGTCGTAAGATACGCGGTATCGTGGTACGGAAGACCTCGACGAAGACCTCCACGAAACGTAAGGCATGAATGTGTAGTGAAGTAAAAACACTTTTTTGTGAACATAGAAAAAATCTCATTTCCGAGTATCTTCTAAGTATCAAATGAATGTGCGATATGATACAGTCACGCAACTTCTGACTCACAGTCACAGTCATACTCCTGCAGAGTCATGACAGACAACCACAAATTAACTAAATTCACTGGATTAATTTAACTTAATCACCCCACATATGTCACCATCCATTTTCTTTCAGTTTAAATAATTCATAAGATGCAATTTGAATCGCCACATATATCCTAAACAAAATATTGGTTTTTCGACGCATGGTTCGTGAAATACATTGTAAATTATATAGAGAAATAATCGTAAAAAAGTTCAAAAAAACGATGTCGACGACGAATGTTAAAAACCGACGTGACTGTGAAGGGATGTTTGTGAGTCTCAATGAAACATTGAGAAACACAAACACCCACCTCAAACTCCTTACCCTAATTAATTTATGAGGATAAACACCCCACCTAACCCATTAAATTTTCACCCCCACCTAACCTATTCAATTTTCACCTTTACTGCCTAACGCATGCATTTTCAACCCCCTATTTACTGCCCCTCCCCCTATAAATAGCAACGCCCTATGTTCACAACTCCACCACTTCAGACTTACAAAAAAATGGCAAGCAAGATAGAAGAAATCAGAAAATTGATCGAGGAGTACGAGGGTTTATTGAATACCGCTATGTCCACTGAATTAAAGGCCGTGCAGCAAGCAGCAACTGCAGTTGACACGAGGAACTTCGTAGCGTCCATTGGCGATACACATAAAGAGGCAGAACTGGATAACTGCATCCAGTTCTTCATGAAGAGGTCTATGTACTGTTCCCGCCAAAGGAAGAAGTTCCAGCGCGACTTGGCCAACTTGAAGGAGATGCTTAAAAAGTGCGAAGGTTAAGTATGTATGGATTAAGATGTAGCGTTTAGTAACGAACTTTTTTATGTGTTTTAAGTTCTAATGAATGTTAAAATGTAGCATTTAAATGGTATGCAATGGATGTTTTCCGCCTTATGTCGTAGAATGTTTTCGGCGTTTAATGGTATGCAAGTATTATATGTTGTGTAAAAGATGGACTTTTTCTAATGTACAAATATTTCCATCGCTATTTCGCTATTTCTCTATTTCCTTTGCTATTTTTCTAATGTACAGACACAAGTTTTATAGTCACACTAAACATGGTTTAGATTTCTAACTTCATTTTGAAGAATCACAGACAGTGTATTGTAGAATCACAGTCATTGCCTTGTACAATCACACTCCCATAATTACAATCACACTCCACCTCTTGTTCTACAGTCACGCACTGCCTACTGTAAAGTCGCACTCATTGCGTTGAACAATCACTCTCACTTGTTTCGTGTCAACCAAATATTAAGGGCATGATGTTCCTGTACAGTTGTATTTGTAGCCAAAGATGATGCATTCCAGAATGAAAACGACTACGTTCCTCAATGTATTCTTACAATCCAAAAAACAAAACCAATTTAACGGACCCCCATGCTTTACGACTACGCCATATTAGAAATAATTAAGGTCCGCAATAGACGTAAACAAAATCACGGACCTTGACCATTTCAAATTCCGCCAAGTCTTTATGTTTCACAAAAAAATAAAAAAAGCCCACCATGATCTACGACTTACACCATATTAGAAATGATTGAGGTCCGCAATATACGAAAGCAATGTCACGGACCTTAACCATTTCAAACGTCGACAACCTTTGTGTTCCCAAAAAGAATGTTCCTAAGTAACGGATGATATTCATGAACAATCCTCCTCGGCAATCCCTGACGGGTCCTCATCCTCCTCCTCCTCAACATCGACAGACAAGTCAACAATCGGTGGGTACTCAGGAAATGGGTTGGGGCAGTTCCTCTTGTCATGGTGACCCATCCTCTTGCAGTTCTTACACAGCCGTTTAGGCTTGGCGGCAATTGCAGCAGCCTTCGCCTTAGAAGAAAGAATCCGCTTCCCACTGCCCTTGTTCTTGGCTTTCTTCGGGGGCAATATGGTTATTTCAGTTGCGCTCGTACAGCCGAGGATCTCCTCTAATTCTTGCGTCTTGCTACAAGGGCCAGCAAGGGCAATATCAGACCTGAAGTCGCGAATGACGTCAGCTAGACCACTAACGTCTTCCTTACCCATTTTTCTGACATGACTGACGGTCTCATAGAACTCCGAAAATAGCCTCGTGACTGTAACAGCCTTATCATCGCTTAGTCGACTCTCTGACAGGGGACACGCATTAACATTACGTAGAGCATCCCTTGTCCATCTACATGTCACGTACCGTTCCGGGATCGTCTCCCGTCCTTTCGAATAGTATATCCAAATGGCACGCCTGCAAAGAATTCCATACCGATCGAACTTCCTGCAAGTACATCTGATCTCACAGGTACCTGCGAGTGCATTAAGAAACACATAAAGAGTGCGACTCCTGACCGTACGGACAGTGGCTACGCAACGTACGGGGTGTGGCTTTCTAAAGGTATGATCACAACCTTGACAGAATACAGTCACACCCGTTATGCTGCATAGTCACAGTCCTTACGTCGCAGAATCAAACGAATTGCGTTGCAAAATCACACGCACCGCGTTCCAGAGTCGCACCCTTTATTGTGTACAGTCACATTCAATGAATTAGGGAATAAAACTCGTTACGTTTGGATCATATAGTTAGGCTATCTGACTATGGCTACACGACATGGACAGTGACTATATGCCAGTACCTGAGTTGTATTCAACAATGTAGTTGCGGTCCCGGATGGAGTCCAGTACTGTTGTCGCTTCGATCCCGTCCTTCTCCTGATACCCACGGACGTTGCACGTGTAGAGCGAAAACTTAACCTCTTCCTGAAAGTGTGCAAAAGCCACGTGCGTGTACACCCTTGCCGCGTGGCTCTCCATTGGATTCGTCGATCCAATTTTGGGGAATGACTGCCGGTTATCGTTGTCTAGCCTCTTCTGCATGTGCCTCTGTTGGTCCATCGCACTTTCGAAACGCATCCAGAACTGGACCAACGTACCGTTGTTGTCTTCAAACTTTTTAAAGAAACTGTTCTCGCTCTCTGATCTCTGCGTTGTCCTCATAATTCCGGACATCCTCACCTCCCTGCAATGCGCGGCGACCCATTTGCTCCTGTCTTTGAACATATTTTCGAACCATTCGATCCCAACAGCATCATGGTCAATCATGATCCGCCCCCACCTGTCGTCGAACTCCGACGCCTCGATGTCATCGTCCCATATAATTTCATTGAGGGCTTTTACGAATTCCGAGGCCTCCTCTCTTGATCTGCCGTACTTTGCTGGAACCTTGTTCATGATGTGCCACGTGCAGCACCGTTGGTGCGCTGCTTTGAATATTTCCGGGACGGCTTTTAAAATTCCGGGATCCTGGTCTGTAATGATATAACACGGTTCCTTCCCGCCCATGGCCTCCAGAAACCGGGAGAGGACCCATGTAAATGACTCGTAGTCCTCCTTTAATAGCAACGCCCCACAGAACGTGACAGACCGTTTGTGGTTGTCCATGCCAGTGAACGGTGTGAACACCATGGAATACACGTTGGTTCCGTACGTTGGGTCGAATGAAACTGCATCCCCGAATGCCGCGTAGTTCCTTCGAGCTGCACCATCCGCCCAAATGACCCTGCGTAAGCTCCCGTCTGTATCCACATCGTAGTCAAAGTAGAAATCCTCCTGACTGTCCCTCATGAACCGGTCTATGAACAACTGACCATCCTGCTCGTGGACGAAGCACTTGACGTCCCTCCCCCAGTTCTTGAAATCAACCAACGATGCTCCGATATTCTGATATCCGCCCGACAACTCCTTGCACATCCTGTATGTCCGAGTCGCCCCGATCTTCAGCTGCACACACAAAATTGCAACTGCATTAGTCGCGCAGAGTTAGCAGTCAACCATACACTAACAACATTGTTGACATACATTACACACCCTCGAGTTACAAACGATCATCTCCTTGTGATATCTTTATAAATTTCGAGATGACTTTTGAAACTCTCGGTCCTTAACCATCACAAGATCGTGGTTGTGTTCCTCAGTGAACTCTTCAATATAAAACCCTCCGACCATTGCACAAAGCCTAATTCTTGCTCCACATTGCGTCCTCGTCGCCTTCGTAATCCTTTTGGGTTAGTACGATCCCACATACTCTTGCCCCTCCTTCTCTCCGGTGCTCGACTGCTTCACCATGCTCTGGCTGGCTGTTTTGCCCTCCTTGTTACAAGCCAACAATTTCTTCTTGATCGAACCATCAAATGATCTAGTTGTCGTATACCTCTTCGCCTCGAAACCAAGATAAAATGCGTAAGCTTGATAAAACTTGAATGCTCCATCGATGTCCGCGAACTTCTGCCCTACGTAAGGAACAATCACTGTGTCTTCCGCTGGCATATAGGTTGGAACAATAAAAACAAAAAACACTATCAGTGGTTGGAACAATATATTACACACTAAAAACTACTTAGAAATAGTTAGAAATAATCACAAAGTTCACTTGGCATAGTCACACATGTTGATGTGTACAATCACATGCTATGAGTTGCATAGTCACACGTATTGAGGTGTACAATCACGTGATATAATAAGTTGCATGGGTTAAACTGCTGTCAATAAAAAGAATCCCTATAGTACACGCTATCAATCTTGCAACGCACACATTCATCTCTAACTATAATAAATACTCGACTGTGGCATTGCTCATATAATAGCATGATTTTACTAAAAACTAGTTAGAAATAGTTGGAAATAATCACGTGATATAAGTTGCATGGGTTAAACTATAATAAATACTCGACAACGCATAAGAACTATAAGTACAATACTCGACAACCAAAAAAAATAACAATAATAAACATAACAATGGTGGAACGTGTGGATAATGAGTGTAACGTAATAAATATATCAGTCTTACCAGCACCAATATTTGGAATAATACAACTGCAACTTCACATAATACAACTACATCTACAGCAGAAAAGCTACAACGACGTGGAACGTGTGACTGTCTAGCATATTAAGTGTGACTACCATGTTATAAATGTGCGACTGTCCATCATATGGAGTGTGGTTGTAACTGTGCGACTGTCTATCATATTAAGTGTGACTACCACGTTATAACTATGCGACTGTCCATCATATAGAGTGTGGTTGTGACATTACAATTGTATAACTTTTGAAATTAACAAACCAAACAAAAAAATGGAATTCGAAATGCAAGATACCAAATATATATGTGTGTACTCATCTTACCTCCTGCAAGTTGAACAGGAATTTTCGACTGGAGCACAGACGAATCTTCAAGAAACAGCACCATTGGAGCATGTACATGTAGAACAGATTACGAATTAGGGTTCAATTATTTTGCATGATAGTATAAATAAGGAGATGAATATTGATTTAGGATGAATTTTGAATTTTAATGAAATGAAATGGTGAGCAATAGGATGAATTTTTGAATTTTAGTGAGAGAGTGAATTTTGGTGAAAGATTGAGAGAAAGAAAGTGAATTTTGGTGAAAGATTGCGCTGCGAATGGTGAGCAATTGAGAGAAAGAAGGTGGCTTTTGGTGATGGAAATGATGAAAGATTGAGTGAGAGTGCTCTGCTTTACCTGCTGTTGCTCTGCTCCTGTCTGCTGCTGCCTGCTACTAGTCATTCCACGCACTTCATCTCCTCTTTTTTTTTTTTTTTATTGTGATTAATCTAGGCCATCCATCCAACCCAAATCAAGAACACAACTTTCCAACTTCCCACTTTTACCCAAACTCCCTTGATCCCTTTTCTATATATATATATATATATATATATATATATAGAGGTGGGATCAGGTGAGTCCACTTATATATGTTGAGTCCGTGAGTCTCCATCTTAGCCCTTGATTCAAGGTTAGATTAATGGACAAAATTTAATCTCATAATTAAGGAAATAACTAACAAATTTGGTAAATATATCATTTCTCTCTCTCCTCCTTAATTATCTCAATCCAAATCTTTTATCTCTCTTATCAATCTTTTAAAATGTTTTTTCTCTCACACAACAAGTTTTTTCAAAATTAAGTTTTTTTCATTTTCACCAAAAAATCATTATTTTCTTACTGCCATTGTACGTATATTACTATGTTACTGCCATAATCCATAAACTATGTTACTTTAACTCATATAACGTGTTACTTTAATTCATGAACTGCGTTACTTTAACTCACAAAATCTGTTACGTTGTTTAATATATTCTCCTGCAAAAACTATTACTCTAACCCATACAATGTGTTACTCTAATTCATGAACTGTGTTACTTTAACTCATAAAATCTGTTACGTTACATAATCTCTTGCAAAAACTGTTACTCTAACTCATACAATGTGTTACTTTAATTCATGAACTGTGTTACTTTAACTCATAAAATCAGTTACGTTGCATAGTAGTCTCTAGCAAAAACAGGAGTTCCAATTAACAAAAAGAACAATGTTTGTTTTTATTAAGATACTCCAAAACAAAAAGTAGTACAAGGTTCCAACTAAATCTAACTCCATTACAATTCCAATGTTTCAAACTTGTTACTCATAATGTCCTACTTATAATTCTGCTTCTTCTTCATCCTTCTCGTTCTCTCCGTCTTCTTCTTTTTCATCTTTTTCATCATCATCTCAGAAGCTTTGATTTAATCTCATCACCGCACAATGGAGGAAACTCTCACCCACATCCCTACATCATTCATGTGGATTAAAGTAACAGATAACAAGAGTTAAAGTAACAGATGAAGTGCATTGAATTAAATTAACAGAGTATGCTTATACACCAGATATAAAGTAACAGAGGTCAGACATTAAAGTAACAGATAGTATGAATTAAAGTAACAGATAATGTTCATTAAAATAACACCAGATATAAGTTAGTACAAAAAATTCATATAATGATAAAAATGAGAGCATGACGCAGTATCTTACTATTTGATATTGTTTCCTATTTTGAAGTCATCACGTCCCATAATTATAGGAAGTAATATTTTTTTTTATATGATGTTACTCTTTGATATTGTTTCCTATTTTGGTGGCAATCATGTCCCATTATTATAGGAAACAATATCTTTTTTTTATTATTTTTTTAATATGGCAGTTTCCTAAACTCTTAGGACACTACAATGCACTACAATAACAGATGAAAAACACTAAAGTAACAACTGGAGTGTATTAAAGTAACACGACATATAAAGTAACAGATGGTAGACATTAAAATAACAGATGCTCTACACTAAAGTAACGCAGTATATGAACTAAAGTAACGCAATATATTGTAAACGTAAAAACTAATAATTGAGTAGCATCTCAACGACTTCCATGACGATTCCAGTATAAATTACAAAACATATATACTCACCGTTTGTGTGTTCTACGATTTGCATATGAATCTATGATGAATAACACGACCATGAAAACAATATCAACATGAAAATTGACGCAAAACATGAACACAAATTGACGCAAATTAATCAAGATAATGAATAAAAATTGACGCAAAACATGAAAGCAATATCGAAACTCACCATTGTTATACTCGATGAATTGCTTATCAACGGTTAATGAAGATGTCGCGATCATTGAATTCATAGTAACGGAATTTCGAGCACAGATTTGATTGAATGAATGAATGAACGTGATGATCGATGGGAGCATTTTTTTTTTAAGGTTTTGATGAACCTGTAACGTGAATGAATGAATGAGGAATGATTGTGATTATGAGAGTTATTGTTTCCTAAAATCATGGGAGTTATTTAGTATCATCTTTAATGGCTCCCACTATTATAGGAAACATAACTTTTTTAGTATCATCTTTAATGACTCCCACTATTATAGGAAACAATATCTTTTTTTATTATTATTTAGCAATGGCGGTTTCAAATATCCCCATGACTCACTAACGCGTTACAATAACAGACTTTAAGAACTAAAGTAACGTCTTCGATAAACTAAAGTAACATATCATAAAAGTAATAAAAGTTTGTCATTAAAATAACGGACATTCTACACTAAAGTAACACAGTATCTGAACTAAAATAACCCAATACCTTTTCTGTGCGCAGACATCATGTGATTAAAATGCAACATTACCATAGTTTAACGTAGAAAAGTAGAAACTAAAAATTTAGTATCATCTTAATGACTCTCATATCCTTTCAAGTATAAACTACAATATATACTCACAGTTTGTTTTTTCCACGATTTGCATATCAGCCATTGAATGAAAAGTAGAAGCCGGATTGAATGAAAAGCAGCGCGATGAAGACGATTATTGACTGAATGTGTTATTGATTGTGTCGTATTGAAATAAATGGCAGCGGCGCGTTGAAGATGATGAATGATTGAATGTAATTTTGAAGAATGATTGAATGAGCGAGAGAACGATGAAGAAGGTGGTTGAAATGGAATTGATGAAAGAGAGAATGAATGATTGAATGAATGAGAAGGTTACTTTACTGAAATATTCACCTTCCTATTTTGGTGGATTCAGTATCTTTTTTTTTTTTTTTTTATTAAAACAGTGATTTTATCTCGTCCCTTGATCCATCTCCCATCCAACGGATGGGATGAGGACTCAAGGACTCAACACATATATAGGGACTCATTAGAACCCACCTATATATATATATATATATATATATATATATATATATACAAACAAAATAATCTAGAACCCAAAACAAATAATAAGCAATAATACAAAACCGTCTCCCCGGCAACGGCGCCAAAATTGATAAGGCTAAAGTCGTATCACCTATATCAAAATAATCCTAACGAACAACTAACAGGTAGCTAGTAGTAAGTAAGGGTCGAATCCACAGAGAGACGGATGAAAATCGCTAATTATCTAAATTCGATTCTAAACTATTTAATTCCGGTTTATTTGATTTTGATCTTAACTAATGCGATTATGAAAAATAACGAGGTTCTAACAATATTAAAAGGATCTAGAGTCTTACAAAGTTCACTATGTAATTAAATTGGGTAAAGTTAATTAATCATTCAATCAATCGATCACAGTTATATATTTAGGGCAAAGACACGGCCTTTCGGATCTTATGTCAACCTTAGGATAGATTCTGAGGGGCTCTCGCAACTTACCAAATTATCCTACCCACTTACTTGTAAGTCTACCCTTACCAGGCTTTCGATCTTAGGTTCGGGTTCCTAAACATTCGACTAGTTCAACGTCTCAAACTAATAAAACAATAATACAAGACAAGTAGTAAGGCAATAACATATGAATGAGCAATTAAACAAATAATCAATCTAACATCCCCAATTCAATTAACATAGATCCCCTTCAACCCTAGATAAATAAATTAGCTACTCATACTAAAACATAAAGCAATAAAGAAATTAAGCATAATAAAAGACAATATGAAACTAAGAGAACAAGAAAAAGTACCAATTACATAGAGTTGAAAGATTAACGATCTAAATGTAGGATTACAAACTAGAATAATTCTAATGCTAAAAAAGTCTAAACTAAACTAATGAATCTGAAAGTATAAACTAAACTACTGAATGAGAAAGTGTTCTTAATCTAACCCTAAGGAGGGTATATATATACTAATAATGATAAGGAGTGTCATTGCTCCTACTTTCCTAAAACTAATTAGGAAAGAATATCCCGTAAAATAGGAGTTATGGTAAGTGAAGGAGTCCAAAAATAGAAATCCCACGAAACAGCCTCAAACCGGTTGGTTTGGGTCTGAACCGACCGGTTCAAGGTTGTCCCGACCGGTTTGGGTTCGTCCCGACCGGTTCGGGTTTCTCTGCACTGCGCGACAAATTTAAAATACTTTCTGTTTCTTCGTTACTTATCGGATTTGGACGTGTGATATACCTTTGGAAAGCTAAGAGGAAGAGCTTTCCAACGGCCCAAAAATCAGCTAAATCATAGTTGTAGAACTCAAGATATGCACGTTTGAAGTTGACCCTTGTTTTAGCGATCGTTCTTTCTTCTCGATTTGCATTTGTTTGAGCTTTCCAGCTTATTTCTTTGTCGTTTCTTATTGTTTCTTCACTTCACGTCCTTCCTCAAGTACTAAATTAGTATTCTCTAACTTTTATCACTTCTTTCTTGTAGATCTCATGGCTCGACTCTCGTCATTGCCTAAAATATAGCTCAATCGCCTTCATTTGTCTCGTTTCCTACAAAACGTAAACAAAATACCCGGCATAACAAAGAAGAATAGAAAAGCTAGAAAAACGACTCCGAGGATACATAAAATGAACCAAAATAAAGGAAAAGTTGGGGTAATATATAAACGAAATGAGTTCATCACGCTCCCAACATACCCATTCCCATACCTCCTACACATATTCACAAAATAAGTCGCAAAATGTAGAAATCTCTTTCTTAGTTGCAAAAAGAAATGCCTACAACACAAAAATCTAGCCAAGAGGGCAAACAAAGAACATAAAATGAAAGAAAATGAAAGAAAGAAAAGAAAGAAGAAAAAGAAAAGGGATCAACAAACGAAAAACAAAATACAAAAGAAGAAAAAGAAATGGCACAGCAACACAAAAGCAAAAATGCAAAAGAAAGAAGATGCCAAAGAAAATATCTCACAAAAAGAATCCCCACCTCTCAAAAATAAGCCTTTTTCCAATCGTTACCGTGAAGAGCCTACCAAAGGACCGAGTCCCTAGGAAGGATGATAGCGGTAATGATCGGTCTTCCCTCATTTTGCAAACATATCCACCTTTTTACTTGGACTAGTTGGGCGATTTTGAGCATGGGACGACCCTCTTGGCTCATCGCTAAAGGGGGCAGGGTCTCACTTACCTACAGTGTCGACTAACACCGTGGTTCATCCTTTTTCCATCCCGCCGATCGTCCCGTAGTACGTTCTTAGAAGGTTAGGAGGAATCTAGGTAAGTTACCAATGTTTTTATTGCTTTGTTGTGATACTATTAGGGTCTTGTCCATTTCGATTTGTGTTATTAGCTTGGGAACGTTGTCACTTGCCTTGAGTCCTTAACCGGTGTTTCTTCACCGCTTGTTTGAGGGAAGCGGTATTTGTTTCTTTTTGGGTGCAACCGATTACTTGTTTGTTTGTATGATTGTTTGTTTTTGTGTTTTTGTGTCCGGTTGCATCCTCAGTTTTGTCGCAAGACCTTACTTGCCTTGTGGAGTGCACTATTTCCCTAAGTGTGCTCGCGTGAGTTGAAAGGGCGTAGGGTGTGCTAATACCCGCTCGGTTAGTAGTCTAGTTTCTTTTAGTTTTTTAAGTTAGTTGGTGCTTACTCGAGGGCGAGTAATGGTTAAGTGTGGGGGAGTTGATAAGTGTAGTTTGTAGTGCCTATTTGTTATGTTTGGCCCCGGTTTTTCTTGTGAAATCGCTCTTTGGAGCGGTTTCTGGGATACTTATGCTTCTTCTAGTTCATTTTAGGTTCCGAACACCATTCATGGAGAATTGGAACGATTTCGACTCGTTTCCTACACTTTTGGAGCCAACGAAGAGAAGAAACGATCACTCGGTGCCTTAAATTCGATCCCGAGACCTTGGGACCCATTCCCGAGCACCGAGAATCGATGAGAAGCCCATGAGAAGCAAGGAGGGACCTTAGAGATCATATTGGAGGCCTACAAGACCCTTCCCGGACGGGAAGAGTAGCCTTCCCGGTCGAGAAGGAGTGCATGAATCAGAGGCTACTGTTTGAGCCTTCCCGACCGAGACCAAGTGTCATCTCGATCGGGACTAGCCTTCCCGGCCGGGACCAAATGTCTTCCCGGTTGGGAAGAGAGTGTTGTAGCCGCGTGACTTCTTTTCATCCTCCTTCACTCTTGTAACCTTATACATACTCCTCCCTTGTATTATTTAAGCATCTTAGACCCCTCTACATTATTCTAAACCCTAGATAGAGTTCCTTCTCTCATTAGACTAATCTCTCCTTAAACTTTTGTTAATCTTAGATTAATTTAGTTAGTTAATCTTGTATTAAGGATCTCTTGAAGAATCCATCAATCCTTGACAACTTTTGGTGGAGATTTTTGGGTGTTCTTTTAATACAAGTTCTCATCTTTTATCCTTTTTGTAGTTGGTATAATCTCTTTTCTCTTGTTATTTGTTTAATTCTTCAAGTTTCAATCTTTACACATTGTTCATTGTTCTTGTTAGTTCATAATGAATGTTTTGTTGTTTATGTTGATTTCTCTTATCATTGCTATTGTTAGTTTGATTATGAGTGAGTAGACTCTTTGTGGGGTTAGTAGGGGGATTAAGTGTGGATTATGGGTAATTAGGGTTTGATTAAGGGAAAAGGTGGAATCTTTGTTGCTAGTCACATGTTGAGCACTCTATGTGTTTGTTGAATTGCTTGTTTGAGTTGTAGTGGCCATGCTTCTCATGCTTGTTTTCATCTTCTCATTTTGTAATCAATTTGTGGTTGAATGCTTGTGATTTGGGTAATACTTTGCATGAGTATTTGGGTCTAGTCTTTGACACGAGAGTGCGGACTTAGGCTTTGACGCGAGAGCGCGGACCGACCTTAGTAACTTGGAGAAACCCGCACCCTTGACCTCCCAATCATCCTATTACACTTATGAACCCAAACTAACCCTACTCCTTCCCATATTTGATTTCTCTATCTCTTTAGTCGATCATCTTCTCTAGTTTATTTGTTTAGTTAATCTTAGTTGTTTCAATTAGTACATGTTATAGCTAGTTCATTGCTAGTATAGTTTCATCTCTCTTCACCATCATAGTTTGTCAATCCTCTTCTCTTTGTGTTGTTTGTGTGACTTAGTCTTGTTTTTAGGTAGACCATAGTCTAGACACCCGAATAACCGTCTCCGTGGATATCGACCCGACTTACCCTAGCTACTAGTTAGGTATAGTTGGTAATACTTGATCGGTAGGACCCACGGCAAGTCCTACCATCACATGGAGTGGATACAACCAAATCAATATGCATCCAGCAGATCAGGATAAAACTGCATTCAGGTCTGAGAAAGGTATTTATTGTTACAATGTTATGCCTTTTGGTCTGAAGAATGCAGGATCCACCTACCAAAGACTGGTCAACATGATGTTCAAGAGGCAAATTGGCAACACCATGGAGGTGTATATTGATGACATGGTCGTCAAATCCAAGCACGCTTCACAGCACACGGCACACTTGGAGGACGCTTTCAACACTTTGAGGGAGTACAAGATGAAGCTAAATCCATCAAAATGCACGTTTGGAGTGTCATGTGGGAAATTTCTAGGGTACATGGTCACCCAGAGGGGAATCGAGGCCAGCATAGAGCAGATCAAAGCCATCCTCCAGCTGGAGTCCCCACAGAAGCCAAAAGACGTGCAACGGTTGACTGGAAGAATTGCCGCCTTGAATTGGTTTATGATGTCCTGAAGAAAGCTCAAAGGTTTGATTGGACGGAGGAGCACGAGAAAGCATTTGACGAACTGAAACACTACCTAAGTAGTCCACCACTCCTGTCAAAACCAGAGCCCGGAGAACCGCTTTTTCTGTACTTATCAGTGACCGAGGTGGCAGTAAGTGTTGTGTTGGTACGAGAGAATGAAGGAGCACAACACCCCGTCTATTATGTCAGTAAGTCTCTGCTTTCTGCAGAGACCAGGTACACGTCCCTGACGTAGAGATTTGTCGCGGATCCCCACAATCAAACAAGAACCTAACTCTACTAACTGGGTAGCTAGGGTAAGTCGGGTATCGAATCCACAGGGACGGTGAGCTAAATGAAAAGTCTCGGTCTAGTTAAAGTTTTAGTCGTAGAAATTCTGTTTGGGTTGAATAAGTCTAAATTTTGGGGCAACGAAGTCCATCACCCGGCCATCTGATACTGGCTTCGTTTGATAGGGTGCACCATTTACGGACGTAATGAGCCGAACAATGTTAATGCTGATGAGTTAGAGAGTCTAGCGGGCTATCTAAATATCGATAGCGAGCGGCCATATGTCATGAATGTGGCCGCCCTTGTTGCCCACCATTTTCAACATATCGGAAATGGGCTTATTTCTATCATTCATTGTGAGGGTCTCGTTTCCCACATCGGTCGTAGGCTATTTCCGGACTTCCCGTACGGGGAGGAACCTATAGGACACGATCTTCCATCTGCCACGCGACTCGAAAGTCGCCTTTTGAACTTTTCTGTCCTTAGGAGTCTTCATTGGCTAGGTCCTGATTTGCGTTGGCGCATAGCTAAGGATGAATCGGTTATACTCCCTTATAATCTACCACCTCTTACACCATACCCCCATCTCCCCTTTGGTCCTGAAAGGGACCCTCCACCGTATCCCTCCTATTTTCTACCACTTAGGAGGGATCTTCAGACCTCGACACACTTCGCACCCGAGACGGGTGGACCGTCCAGACCTCCTCGACAATCTCGAGGGGGTGGCCGATCGACTAGCCATGCATCACATACACCATCTTTTGCGGCTGGACCTTTGGGCCCACCACGGCCTCCTTATGCATATCCATATGCTGATTATTCTAATGTGCCTGCATTTCCTGCCCACTTTCTGCCTCCTCCGCCATATGTTACACCTGCGTTCCTCGACCAAGCGGCGGTCCCTGGAATGCTTAATGAGTTGTGCCACCGGATGGCAACGGTACAACTAAATCAAGCACTTGCCGACTTTCCATGTTACAACAATGGAGTGCAGATCGGCCTGATCTCTCCTACGGGTTGGCATCCGACTTACTACACCTACCCCGAGGGAGGCTATGGTAACACTGCCGGGAATGAGCAGAGAGATGACGATGATGGAGATGACGATAATGGAAGTGGTGATCAGGAGGAGAGCGGTGACGAGAGCTCCGAGTAGGACGGTTTGGGGAGGTCTCCATTTGTATATATCTTGTAAGTAATTCTTCTTTTTCTTTTTGCACTTCCATCGTTTTGCATTCCTTCCCCGTATTTATTATTGCCTCTTATTGTTTGTTGTACAGAATGAGGGCATTGTGCGATTTGGTTTGAGGAGGTATGCATCTGTCTGTTTTCATCCATCTGCATATTTCTTGCATTTCCGCATGCATTAAAAAAAAATCACAAAAATATGTTTTTGCATTTAGTCGAGTCTTAGTTGAGTCGGAATGCTATGTAGCGATGATGATAATGTTTCTATGTCTTCATTTAGTTGCTTATGCTAGTGCGCCATTAGAATTTTTGTATATAATTACATGCGGCATTCTTGCATCTTTGGTTAAAAGTATTGAACGAATAAACTTGACTCATTGTTGGCAAACTACTCAGATTTGTAAGGAATTAGAGCCTTAAACTGATGACATTCATGATTAGTTTCATTTAGGTTGAGAGTAGTACTCCTTATGAGGCATGTAACATCAAATTGCATAAGCATGACATTCGTCTCTTAGGTACCTGTACGTTTTTGACTCGTGGTTTTGACATGTGCGAAAAAGGCAAATCCTTTCTTTTAATTAATTCCCATGAGCCTCACATAGCCAAATTGACCTGTTTGACCCGTTTTTCAACTACATGCCATATATTGCCTACCCTAGTCAAGCTAGTAGATTAGTTGGACGGAATTGTTTTTTTTCGGGTTGATTGTGGTACCGTGATGATTGAAAAATAGAGGGGGAATTGAAAAAAAAAAAAAAAAAAGGGGGGGGGGGGGTTGAAAAGAAAAAAAAATCAATGAGAAAAAAATCTTGAATGAAAAAGAAAAAAAAATGAAAGAAGAAGAAAAAAATGAAGTGAAACTAGAAGAAGAATGTGTTTTTGCTATGAGAAAAGAATTGATCTCTCTAATTTCATAGTTATTGGTGAGAAGCGGTTTTTATAAGGCGCTTGTTATTATGCCTAATTTCTTCGACTAGAGTTTGGTGAGAACGGAATGAATTTTATGTTGGTTGTAGTTGTACTAGCTTGGCTTTTACCTCCACATATCCATATCATTTTGCCTCTTCTTACCCGATTAACCTCACTTTATACCATACGTAAGTCCTTGGCACGTGTCTTTACCCGATAGAATGCGTATGTACGGTTATTGGAGATTGATTTCATGTTAGACTGCATGCATGTTCTTGTAGGTCGCAGTTTAGGTGAGTGCTTTGTTTTTTCATTTTTACATAAACTCACAATATTACCCGATTTGTGTGATGAGCGATCCGTGAGAGTCCGACATAGACGAGTCTTGCAAGGTTGAAGGTTCAGTACTGTTGTCATTGGTCAAGCTTGTTGTATGTGATTGTTTACATTGACTTTAATCATTGTGCATTGGTTTGGGTAACTTTGGAACATATTTTGCTATGAGTTATATGCATTCCATTAGGATTGGGTTCATCGTTTTGTGCTTGCTTGAGGACAAGCAAAGGTTTGGTTTGGGGAGATTTGATGTGCGAATTTTATATACACTTTTTATGCCTTTTATACGCGCATTCCCGTGCTTATCGAGTAGCATTGTCTACTATTTTCCCCCGAATTTGATACTTTGTGGTCATGTTGCATCTTATTCAGGTTTGAACCCATGGACACATAAACAAGGCAAAAATCGTGCTTAAAGATGAAATCTTTTGCGAAATAAGAAAAGAGAATGATCGTTTCCAAACGGGTCTACTTAAAACGTAAATATCTTGAGTTTTACAACTCTAAATCAGCTGGTTCTAGTTGCGTTGGAAAGCTATTTCTCTTAGCTTTCCAACGGTATCTTACAAGCCTGATTTGAAGAAGTAACGAAGAAATGACAAGCGTTTGAAGTTGAGCGCGCAGTGCTGAAAACGGAAACAGATCAATAATAGTCGAACGACTATCCACTATAGTCGACCGACTATTCTCGAGACTGGACGAAGCTCGAGACTTTCCTAATTTGATGTTTAGGGTTAATAGACTTTTCGGCTTTTGTTTTAACTTAGTATTTAAGAAACAATTAGACCAGATTTTAGATACAACTTACTTCTCTTTAGATTTCTTTTAGACTTCTTCTCTACTTTTACACTTTAGACCTTCATCTCTTTCATTATTCTCTAGTTTAATTTCTTCCCAAAAACTCGGTTATTGTAAGAACTTTTGGATTCGAATCGCCTTCATTCCTTTGGTAATTTTATTAATCTTTCTTCCTTCTTCTTTGTTCTTGATTGATTCTTTTTCTTCATACTTAATTATTGTTTTATATTCGTCGTAAATTTATTATTATTCGTGATGTTTAATCTATTAAATTCTTTTATTAATCTTGTTGTCATTGAAATAATCATGAGTACCTAATTTCCCTCGCTAGGATTTAGGGGATCTGCGAATTGAATGTGGTCGCTAAATAATTTATAGATCTGTCAATAATATTGTGTCTGAGTTGTCAATTGTAGCATTTAATTGAGATTAATTGATTAAGTCGACGTAATTGATTAATTGAATTCGGTAAACTTGAATCTAAGATCGGAAGCCTGGTAAAAGTTAGACCTGCTACAACACATTAGTTTGCCCTAATAAGATCGGAAGCCTTTAGACGCATGCTAGGGTGAATAGCGGACCGGAAGGACCTTTTCAATACCCCTTAGACCAATATCTGCGACAGACATGTGATTTAGACCGTGACCATATGAGATTCGTAGTGAACCGACAATCCTAGTTTTCTCTCCATGTATTTATTCATCTTAAATTCATCTTATTTTATTTTAGTTATTTCTTCCCTTTTAATTCTCTTTCCTTCACTACTTAGTTTAGATAAACACAATTAAAAACTTCCGATTTGTTACGTAGATAGACTTTTATTACGAGTAGAATTTATTTGTCTCCCTGTGAATTCGATCCCGACTTCCCTAGCTATATTTTTAGTTAGACCGTAGTTGGTTATTTTTGATAGGTATACGACTAGCTTATCAATAATTAACTAAACTAACAAAAAGGGAAAACGGTAACAAATATAATAAAAGGAACTAGGGTCAAGGTCAACAAGTTAGTTTCAGGGGAATTGTCGGGCTTATAAAATAGCTGATTAAGGTCAGTAATAGGCATAAGATAGGCTCTCTCGAGTCTCTATCTACCATAGGACGGTCCTAGCGGGCTCTCGCTACTTACTAGGTCGACCCACCCCAATGAACGTAAGTCTAACCTAAACTCTACTCTCGATCTTAAGTTCAGGTCAACTAAATTGATTAACTAATCTGCCCAGGACAAGTGAATCATACAGATATAACGCTCAAATGGAGATTAATAATGATTAATCAACAATTAAATTAACTCGAGACAAAACCCCAATTAAGACGAACCATGCTAACCCTAACCCTAGAAATTACTACTCTATCATGATTGAAATTAATCTAATCAATCTACCCACTAAAACTAAACATGAAATACGCATAATTAGACGATGAAGATTGAAACTTTTATAAAATCGACAACCTAAACAATGTAAACAATGAACAACAAATGATAAACAATAAGAGAGAAAAGACAAGAAATTATACCGAGTTGAAATTGGAGAAAAGTGTATGCTGAAAACTAATCTTAATAATGAAGTACTCCGTACGAGATGATTTGATCTATATGGAAGACTAATCAAAATAAATAAAGAGTATGCTATTGCTAGTTGTTCTACCTTGTTGCGCCTCCCTCCCTTGCTGCGCCTCCCTCAAAACTAAACTAACTCCCCTCCCCCCATCTACATTGAGTGATGTTTTATTAGTGAGTCCGTTCGTACATGGTCTTTGACGAAAGTTGGTCTTTTTGGTCTTGTCCGATACTCGTCTTGACGTTTATTTTCGTTGTCTTTTAATTCGTCTTGACCCATCTTTGCTCGGTTACTCTCGAACGGTACCTATAAAATATAAACGAGACAAAGCAGTACCAAATCCTCGAAAAATAACAATTATTACTACAATTATAAGTAAAACGACTAATTAATAATTACTACCATAAAATGAGCTATATGATAATTATAGAACACAAAATCGGACTAAATAACGGGTAAAAGTAGGGGTAAATCACTACTCAAATATCACTTATCAAACTCCACCACACTTAACCCTTACTCATTGTAGACACCCGCATTTTGACCGCCAGGTGTCTATAGTAGTTCTCGCCAAACACCCGATGATGATCGGACGCAAACATGCTTTAATGGACTCGGATATGGGCTCGAAATCATGGACATTTGGCTTGGGCTTATTACAGAGTACAAATCTTACTAAACCAACCTCAAATTCAGGCCCAGTGGGTCGTTTCGAGTCAAATAAGACTAATTTGGGTTGATTCCGACACTAGGGGTAAAACTGTCTTTTAGCGACCGAGTCAAAACCCGGTCAAAAATATTCTCGAGACACGCGAGTCAGCCGTGACACCTCACGTGGCTGATTCGGTCTTCAATACTACAAAAAATCAGCTTCGAAAATATTAAATAAATCTGTTTAAGGATAGAATTCGATCTCAAGTAGGAATTCTATCCGAAAACCGAATTAGATACTCGACCAAGCATGAGCTCGGCCGAAATACTCCACCAACCAGCCGAGATTCATTGCTTCTTCACCAAGCAACGGAATTTACGTTCCTCTCGACTTCCTACATTTCCTATCCTAAGCGGTAATTTCAATCCAACTACTTCTCCTAAGCCAAGGTCGGGAATACTCCTATAAATAGCCCCTTGCACAACACAATATACACACATGAAATACACATCTATCACACATACATCATCGACATCTAGCAAAAATAATTCAAAGCAAATCCCGACATACATCCAAAGAAGCACCGAAATAATACTGTCAAAATACCGACGAATCCGACCCCGAGAAGCCGGCCAAAACTCGTCCCATCACACGACCAAACCGACACCCAAATTCATCCCACATCATCTCGACGCTCCCAAGTTTAAAGCCACTTTCCGACGAGCTCTAATCCGAGAAAACAAAGCATGTAGATTGAGGGTGTAAAATCAAACCCGACTCTTCCCCTTTTCTCTTCCTTCTCCACGTTTTTTTCTCTTTTCGGTCGTGTCGTCGGTCGTATTTTTAATATGGGTCGTTCGTCACATATTTTTTATATTTCTAGTATCGATATTACAAAAATATTTTCATAAAACAAACGTTCTTAAAATACGATAACGATTCTCTAATCGAATATCGTATCTAACAAGAACTAAATTAAATCTCGTTGATGCTAAAAAATCGTTACATCTTTTTTTTAAACAAAATTCGACGATTTTTCTACGCGGAGAGAATTAACATTTTTTTTCGTTCAAACTCTTTTTTCTCTCTTTTCGTTCAAAACAAACTTTTTTTTCAAAACCTTTTCTAAAAACATTCCGACTATTCGATATCGATTTCATAATCGAATATCGAATACGACGAATATCGAAAATATAAATCGAGTATAAATTAATCCATATTTGTACGCGATTTATAAAAATTAACAATTTTCGACAAAATAAAAAAAACGGACAGACCCCCACGTGAGTCGCGCGCCTGTCAGGCGACTCGCGCGGAGGCCTGGATGGCCGAGTCCCTTTTTCTCGTTTTCTCGCTTTTCTATTTTTTCGGATCTTACATAAAAAGCGACTTTTCGTGACATATCTTTAGATTTCGATAAATACTTTTTTTGACCTCGGTCAATACGTGCTAATCCATCACGTGTCATAAATCTTTTCCAAAATCATGCATATCATCGTATTTACATCTTTATTCAATTTATTCAAACGTTACTAACTCGTTTTCTCGTGTTTGTAGCAATTTATTTTGTTTTTTATTGTTTTATTAGACTAAAACAAACTTCACATGCTAAAATAACTTTGACGTTATTAGTTTAATATGCATTAAACGACTTAGCAACCCATTTAATTTTTCTCACATGCTTAGGAAAAATAATGTTTGCATATCATTCAACCGTCGAACTAACACATGTACACCAAAAACGAACGATATCTTAGTAAAGGCTGCTAAGTGCGGGCGGGGTTGGGTGTTCTTAGTGAACTTCCCAACACGTACCCTCACCCCTTACTCAGAACCATGGTTTCCGGATATCCGAATCCATTGGCAACGAGAGTCATTCAATACACGATATCCGATAATGTCGGTATCGGTATCGTAATACAAAGGGACGAACCCAATAAGCTCTGACATCGAAAATGGGCCGTATTATGTATACGGCCCACTACAACATAGAGTGGGTTCGAACGGGCCCGAACTCCCACAAAGTTGGTGGCGACTCCTACTTCGATTTAAATTTCAATTTGACCATCTCATATGGAGATTCATTCGCCTCCCCAAACCCGCGTGTGACCGCGTCGGGGTGGACCTATGTCATGTCCACAATTTGGCGACTCCGCTGGGGATTAACTGATGAGTCACTTACCATCGGCATCCCTAGGGTGAGACTCGAAAAGAAATCGTTCGAATAGTAATGTACACGTTTTAGTTCAATGGGTCATGCATAACCCAATCTTTCCCGGGCCGGTTACTTGTGACCGACGTCCCACTATACCACGGTGCATTCCTAAATGGGTGCACTAAAGACTTCGATGGCGGAACTCGCATGGGTTTTACGGCAGGTTCTAAGACCAACTCGGCTTAGGAAGACCGTCCTGATTTCCGAGAAAGCTATCGTTGTTGGTATAGACCCTATTCGACCGACCGAGACTTAGACTAAGAGCATACATGGCGTCATTATACTGTTTCCGTGACTACGCGCTACTTGATCCATGTCTCGTCTTTTCAAAAACCGTCGTTTTCAAAAACTTGCATCTTTTTTCGAAAATTATCCATTTTTTTTTCAAACCCGGAAAGCTACCGAATTTAGGACTTATGATTTTGACTCAAAATAGCCTATTTTCTAGCCGGTATGCTGTCCAAACCTTTTCAAAATTCGAAAATCTCGGCCCGATGACACCTTTTTTTCGATTTTCAAAAAAGATCGGGCCATCCTATCCGACTTTGCTCGGTTTTCAAATCCAAATTCTCCTTTCAAAGCTTTCTTCTTCTTAGGACTTCCCGTATTTAGCAGTGTCGGGTCTTGTCATAAGTTGTTAGAGTCCATAGCGTCGAAACTCCATCGATCTTACATCACGGGTTTCCACCCCATCCCAAGTCCGCCTTATTTGTCAAGGCACGGCCCACCTACGTAGGACAAACTCCTACAAAGGGAAGCTCACTCACACTTTAGGGTCCAAAGTCTGGGGAATAGCTCACACGTAGGTCTTTCTTCACACAGGACTAGACCCATTCTGCCAAAATCCTAAAGAAAGCCCACCGTCCATGAGTCACCCGTCTAGGAGTCGGTTTTCGGTGTTCTTTCCGAGTCTAGTCCTTTCTTCTTGCTCGGGATGCACTCTTCGATCTGGGTCCGATTCTGATTACACGTTGTTCTTACAGACAGGCCACCTCACACCCGAACCATGACTAAGGACTCCATTGATCAACTGACCGCCTCGTTGGCCAAGATCCAAGATCAACTGAACCAGATGAGGGGAGACCAAATCGCCATCGTTACCCGGGTAAGCGCCATAGAGCAGGATAGGCCGAGTGGCGAAGACGAAACCAAGGGGCCATTAGCCGAATTGACTAGCGCAGTCCTCAAGCTGCAAGAGCAGGTCCATTTGTCGACCCACAACTCAATCCATACGGAGAATGCTCGGGCCTATGCACCCCTAACCGACGAATTGCCTGCCAATCTCAACTTGACGGGCCTCCCGATGTTCGACGGAACCGAAGACCCGGTATTACATATCCGGGCCTTCAAAGAGTTTATGGCCCTAAAGGAAGTTAAGTCAAACATGTTCAAGCATTTGTTTGCCTCCTCCCTCGAGAAGCACCCAAGAGCCTGGTTCTATAGGCTCGATTCCAAGAAGTACAAGTCTTGGGATGACGTGGCAACGGAATATGCTCAGAACTACGCCGATAACACGGAAATCCAGACCACGATGCGCACCCTGGAAGTAATGGCCCAGGAACCTAAGGAGGGATTCACGAAATACCTTCAGCGCTGGAGGACTGAAAGCGTCAAACTGGTCGATAAGCCCAGTGAAAAAGTCCTAGTTGAAGCCTTTGTCAAGAATCTCCTGCCCGCCTACCGGATCCATCTCCGGTACGCCATCATACCTAGCTTCGCGGTCCTAACCGAGGTGGGAACAAGAATCGAGGATGATCTAAGGTTGGAAAGCCTCACTAAGGCCTCCACCAAAGGATACCAAGGGGCCAGCTCGTCGACAAGCAAGCCCACATCTGCCGCTGCTACTCGTAGCATCTTTGACGAGGTAAATCTACTTGATACCCCGTCCAAGAAGAATACCACACCCCGGGTATTCACCAACATAGGTACCACCTATGCGAATGCCTTACAAAGGCTCTCATCAAAAGGCCTGGTCAACCCGATAGGCCCAACACCTGAGCTTCCAGTCGAGCGTCGCTCCAAGTCCTACGACATCCAAGCCTACTGCCAGTACCATCGTGGCAAGGGACACGATACCGAGAAATGGTGGAAACTAAAGCACCTTATCCAGGACCTCATCGAAAGTGGGAAGATCCCCTTACCCGGAGGCAAGCCCAGCAACAAGGACAACCTGTTGGCCACTCACGCCATTTTCTCCGGGGAAGTCATGGACTGTTCACATCTCATTTCCCCGTTTGTCCCACAAATAAACGGGATCTGGTGCGACGACGAAAACGACGTCTATCTTACCAAGGAGGAAGCTGTCCCCATCACGCCCGAGGAGATCCAGAAGGTTAAGTCCTAGGCCTTGACCAGCAGTCACGCACTCATCGTTACCGAGCCGCCACCTAGAGTGGAGGTCGCCCCAGAAGAGTCAACTACTGAAAAGGCTCTTGTGAAGCAGATGAGCAGGACTCGAGTTGACCTCTCTATATGGCAACTCCTAGTTAGCTCACAGGAACATCGAGAGGCACTCACTAAGGCCCTCGATCAGGTCAAAATCGACTCTACAGCTACTCCAGCTGAAATGGTAGCCACGGTTCTGCCCCACCTAAAGGGGAAAGCTAAAGAAGAAGGCCCACTTATTACCTTCTCCAATGCTGATCTACCACTATTTGGGCCAACCCACAACATGGCCCTCTACATCACGGTAATTTGCCGTGGAAAATATCTGCCCATGACCCTAATCGACGACGGGTCCGCAGTCAACGTCCTCCCCTTGAGGACCGCCAAAGCCCTCAGCATCACCGAGGCCGACTACATTCCTACAGCTCAAACCATTCAAGCTTTCGACGGAAGTCCAAAGTCAGTAACAGGGGTCGTGAAGCTTACTATCATAACGGGCCCGATAGAAAAGGAGCTCGAATTCCAAGTAATTGACGTAACTTCTTCCTTTAACCTTCTTTTAGGAAGACCCTGGATCCACGCGACCAGGGCTGTATCCTCCACCCTGCATCGGAAAATCAAGCTACCTTTGCACGATACCGTCATCACTCTAGAAGCCACGCCTATGACTGTGGCCAACTGCAACACCTCGGGCCGCACCGATCTCTGGGGGTTCGACTTCATAGGGGCCATCAACGAAGAATACCTTTTCCGACCCTACTTTACGGTTAGCATTGACCGGATGTTGCCAAATCTGGGCTTTCTACCGAGGGCTACATCAAGGCCCGATCTCCCTGCAGGAAAAATCCTCGAAATTCTGGATAACGAGAGGATTCAAACCGGTCTGGGTTACACCATAACCCCAGAAAACATGGGCCGAACCGGAACCGGCAAAGTCATCTTCGTTACACCGTGTTCGAGTCCATCCAAACAGGCCTATACCGGCCCGCAACCACGCGCCCTGGGACCCACTTGGCCCAGGTCTGCAACTACATACCAGACGACATCTTCGCCCTCAGCCGGTCCGAAAATGCTGAGAATGTTGAGCCCGCACTAAGGCTACTTTTTGGAGAAGAACTCACGGTCCCAACACCGAAGGAGGAGCTAGTCAGTCTCATTCTCCGCAGTCGCACCATCGATCCATCCAAGCTGATCTCGGATGTCAGATCCGGGACAGGAAAGAGAGCCTGGAGGAAGACTGTCAAATGGACTGACAGTCAAGGAAGGACTTTCAAGCTAATCACAGGGGAAGGAGAAATGCCAGAATCTGAGTCTGAGTCCGAGTCGGAGTCCGAGTCAGAGTCTGAGATTCAGTCTAGTGAGTCCGGTGCTAGGGTCAGTCCTGTAACTCCCCCTTTCCCTTTACCCACTCCTGGTGCCTCGGGGTCTGTCCCGGGCACCCTACCTATCCCGCCACTGACTAGCAATCAGATGGCAGCTCTTTTCGAGCTATTTTCTCAATTTATGAATAATAACAACCGTTCTGCTTACGACTTGTCTCATTTTCAAAATTTCCTTAATTTTCAAAATATTCTGTGCAATGACATTGAGAAACACGACGAACAGGTGTCCTTACCTCCACACCTGATCGAGCAGCTAGAGCAAAGGGAATCCCGCAATCCGGTAATCGAAGAAACCGAATCCATCAACGTGGGAACAACCTTAGAGCCTCAGATGCTTAAGATAGGGTTATCTCTAGATCCCGAGGAGAAACAACAATTCATCAGTCTCCTTCAAGAATTCAAAGACGTCTTCGCATGGTCCTACAAGGACATGCCGGGGATAGATCGCGAAATAGCCGAGCACCATATACCGATCAAGGAAGGGTTCAAGCCGGTTAAGCAGAAACTCCGACGCATGAGGCCCGAATGGTCCCTCAAGGTCAAGGAGGAAGTCGACAAACAATTCAAGGCTGGGTTCATACGAGTCTCCGAGTATCCAGATTGGGTCGCAAACATCGTGCCGGTTCCTAAGAAAGACGGTAAGGTACGTGTCTGTGTAGACTTTCGGGATCTTAACAAGGCGAGCCCGAAAGACGATTTCCCGTTACCACACATCGATATACTGGTGGATAACACAGCTGACCATGCCCTTCTATCATTCATGGACGGGTATGCCGGGTACAATCAAATAAAAATGGCAGAGGAAGATATGGATAAGACCACCTTCATTACACCTTGGGGTACTTATTGCTATACTGTTATGCCATTTGGTCTCATCAATGTCGGGGCCACCTATCAACGAACCGCCACAACTTTATTACATGACATGATGCATAAAGAAGTGGAAGTTTACGTGGACGATATGATTGTCAAATCCAAAGACAGGGACGGTCACATCACCGCCCTGAGAAAATTCTTCACCCGATTACGCAAATACAACATGAGGTTAAACCCCCAGAAATGCAGTTTCGGGGTAACATCTGGCAAATTACTGGGTCATATCGTTAGCCAACGCGGTATCGAAGTAGATCCAGCCAAAATCAAGGCCATCACCGAGATGCAACCTCCTAAAACCGAAAAGGAGATAAGAGAGTTTCTCGGAAAAGTTCAATACATCAACAGATTCATTTCAAAGCTAACCATGGTGTGTGAACCGATCTTCAAGAAGCTGAAAATAGGGGAACGGTTACTGTGGACGACAAGTGTCAAGAAGCCTTTGACAGAATCAAAGAAATCTTGTCTTCACCGCCGGTCCTGCTGCCACCTCAACCCGGTTTGCCTTTGTCGCTGTACCTAACCACGACAGAGACAGCCATGGGGGCTATGCTAGCCCAAACGGTCAACTCCGAAGAACGGGCTATATACTACATCAGCAAAAAAGTTTTTAGAGTATGAGTGTAAGTACACCATGCTCGAAAAGACGTGTTTAGCCTTGGTCTGGGCCACTAAAAAGCTCCGACATTACATGCTCAGCTACGAGGTACAGGTACTGTCTAGAATGGATCCAATCAAGTACATATTCGAAAAGCCCATTCTCAGCGGCAGGATATCAAGATGGACCCTGATGTTGGCAGAATTCGATCTAAAGTTCGTACCATTGAAAGCCATCAAAGGCTGAATAGTAGCCGAATTCCTCGCCGATAGTCCCATAACCGAAGAAGGGCACACCGACACTTGGTCCTTCCCGGATGAAGACATTTTCCATACTGACACCGAGACGTGGGATTTATACTTCGACGGAGCATCCAACTTCCGAGGATTTGGAGTCGGAATCCTCCTAATCTCGCCAAGAGGGGAACATACTCCCGTGTCTATCAAATTAGACTTTGACGTCACCAATAACGCTGCTGAGTATGAAGCATGTATCCACGGGCTACAAGCGCCGCCGATTTAGGGGTCACAAACCTCCGAGTACACGGCGACTCATCTCTGGTCATTAACCAAGCGCTCCAAAAATGAAAAACCCGAAATGCTAATCTCGTGGCCTACCAGGCACGAGTAAGGGGTCTCGAGAAACAATTCCAAAAGGTAGAGTATATATATCTACCTCGGGAAGAAAATCAGTTCGCAGATGCACTTTCAAAACTGGCATCTTTACTAAATATTCCCGATCATGTGACCAGCATGCCAATCTGCGTCGAAAGACGATCCGAGTCAGCATATATCCACGACATCGAAGAGATCAAGATACCCGATCCCGAGCCGTGGTATAAGGCTATCCAAGCATACTTGACAACCGGGGAGTATCCACCCGGGGCCGACAATCGAGCTAAAAAGGCCCTACGTAGGTTAGCAGCCCAGTTCGTCCGCACTGACGACGGACAACTTTACAAAAAGACGCCGCAAGGGGATCTCCTCTTATGTGTCGATCAGGGTAATGCCGAAAAGGTCATGGCCGAAGTGCACGACGGTGAGTGCGGTCCGCACATGAACGCCCAGATGCTAGTCCGGAAGATCATGAGACTCGGATACTACTGGAACAACATGGAAACCGATTGTCAGCTTTACGTCAATCGTTGCCATAATTGCCAGATTTTCGCTAATGTGCAGCATATGCCACCATCCCTGCTGTATACCATGACGTCACCCTGGCCGTTTTCAACGTGGGGAATCGATATAATCGGAAAGATAAACCCCTCGGGAACCGGAGGACACTGCTTCATTTTGGTAGCTATCGACTATTTCACCAAATGGGTCGAAGCTGAGTCTTATCGTATTCTCAACGCCAGCCATGTTGCCAAATTTATCCAGAATAGGATAATATGCCGGTATGGGATCCCTCATGAATTCATCAGTGACCATGGGACCCATTTTCAAGCCGAAACGGCAGCCTTGCTAGCCAAGTACAAGATCCAAAGGCATACGTCTTCACCCTACCGACCCCAAACTAATGGAGCGGTAGAAGCGGCTAACAAGACTATTGTCACCATACTCAAAAAGATGGCTGACAATTATCGGGATTGGCCTGACAAGATACCCTTTGCACTTTGGGGATATCGGACCTCGATTCGTACTGCGACCGGGGCAACACCGTATTACCTTACATACGGGATGGAAGCGGTCCAACCTGTTGAGTTAGAGGTACCATCGCTCAGAATCTTACTCGAAAGTCAAGTACCCGAAGCGGATTGGGTTCGAGCACGTTATGACTCGCTAGTCCTTTTAGACGAACGACGATCTCGTGCCCTCAATGATATACAGATTTATCAAAAAAGAATCCAACGGGCTTTCAATAAAAGGGTAAGGCCCAGGAATATCAAAGAAGAAGATTTGGTTCTCAAGTCTGTTCGAGCTTTATTACCAGTAGACCCAAAGGGAAAGTTCAAACCTAACTGGGCGGACCATATTTGGTAAAGAAGATTCTATCGGGCGGAGCGGTGATGCTAATAGATCTGGACGGGAATGAGTTTGTCAACCCAACTAACATGGACCAGCTGAAACGTTATTACCCTTAACCCATTTCTCTCATTGTCATTTGCAAAGTTTATTAAAAAAACATCTTTTCAAAATAAACTTTTAAAGACAAGTCAAAAGTTAGAATTATTTATTCTACTGGTATAAACATCTTGAACCAATAGTCTTGATGTATGTTGAAATTGCAAATTAAGTCTGAACTACGTTTGGTTTGATTCCGCTATTTGTGGATACGTAGGCAGCCCCTCAAAAGGGCACAACCACTACAATCGAAAAAAGAGAACCGGTTTTTAATAAATTTCTTTTATTTATTTCAAAAAAAAATCCAATTACAAAAAATCCAAAAAAAAACACATAAATAGTACTAATATTTAAATAATAAAAAAAACTAAGGCATTTTTCCCTTTCCCTTGTCCTTAGCTTCTTTTTTGGTCCACCTGCGTCGAAGAGGAGGTGAGCGCTCCCGAATAACCAAGGGAACCTCCTTAACCCGTGCTCGTTTCTTCAAACTCGATTCCCCGGTCACCTCAGTCGGTCCTAGTCGAGCCCTCACCCTCTCGGGTAGTCGCTCGCGCGGGCCTAGCCTATCCCGGGCCGCCAGTTTCGGCCCAAGCCTTCTCTCCAAGTCGCTAGCACCGGTCTCTTTAGCTCGAGTCTTAGTTTTTGACTTAGGACCCGACTCTGGCCGAACGAGGGTAGTTGGAGCTTCCTCTTCATTGAAGAACCATCTATTGTCTTTTACTGATTCTCTACGGGCCAAGTCAAAAGCCTCATCAGTCTTTAAAGCTTTACGGGCCTCTTTAGATTCTTCAGAAGTCCACTTGCGATATGATTCGGAAACCCAAGCGGTCTGACAAGGGCGAGGTATAGTCCATACGACACGGGTAAACCAGCGTTGTAACCACGTGTCACACATAGCGTCCGTCAATTGGAGCGAAACGCTAATGATTGCTTCAGTCTTGGGAATCAGTTGGAATAAACCGAACTGCCTTAGAAGACGATCTGGGTAAATATGGACGGTCCAATCCAAAGACAAGATCACCAGATAACGGGCTTTATCTCTTTTAGCTAGGCCCGTCAGCTTCGAGAGGAACCACCAGATCACGTTCCACCTAATCAAGGGTCCGCCATGGAATTTTAGCTCTTCATCCCAATAGTTCCGATTTATGTGATGACTCGAGCTTATCCGTCGGGACCGTGACCAATTTGACAGCTTCGATATCTGGATATGCTCACCGGGGGCTCTATAATCGACATGCGCTCGGACAACCAGATCTACAAAAAAATTTCGAAAAGTAAAAAACTTTCGAAAAATCAAAATTCCGAAAAAAATCAATCAAAAAAAAATCGAAATTTTCGGAAAAATCGATTTTAAAAAAAAATCGGAAATTCAAAAAAAAAATCGGAAATTCAAAAAATTTTCGGAAAAATTTTCGGAAAATTTCAAAAAAAAAAGAGAGAAATTTTTTTTCGAAAAAAACGGTCCAATACCTGCAGAAGGCGAATACTTCCCGTTAATCCGGGTCAAGTCTCCTAGCGTCAAGACCCATGATAATCTCCCCAGTTATCAGCCAGGCTGGGCTATGGTCTGCCTCCATCTGGTCCACTATGCTGATTAGCCTGATCTCGCCTAGACATTAGCCAGCATCCATCCGACCTTCGAAGGCGTATCGATGCAGCATACAAAAGGCAAAAGCCCTGCGCCTATGGGTAGAAGAAATTCTGGCACCATTTGGATCCATGAATTTGTCAGCCAGGTCAAACAGGGAAACAGAATTTTCCTTTACCATACGAGCTGTCTCAGCAAGAGACAACCCAAGAAAGTCCCTCAGTCTCCTCCTTGGATCAGGATAAAAAGAAGGAATAGCAGGATGAGCGTTGGGACACCAACCCCCTACGGCTGCAATCTCTTCAGGAACGGAACATATTTCCCCCCGGGGAAAAGCAAAAACATGATGGGTAGTATCCCAAAAGGATAAGCAAGCGTCCAAGAAATGTGCATCCACCTTGAGTCGTTGAAGCGGGAATAAAGCAACAATTCCCATCTGAGTTAACTGAACTTTATCTTCGCCTCGAAATTCTGGGCCCACGCATGAAGCATCGCGGTCAGATGTTCGATACCCATAGCAAAAAGTTTTGTTTTGTCTTAAAAGTCTAAAATGATTTTAAGATAGAAGAAAATATTTGGGTTGGAATATGAGAAGATTAAGGGCAAGAACTCTCTATTTATAATAGAGGAAATCCCTTTCTTAATCACCACGGGAATAGGAGTTTTTTTTATACTCCCTAATTCATCTAGGCATACAGGCCTAACCAGAGGATTTTAGGAGTCCGTGTCAGAATCTGATCAGGAATCAAGTCATCCCAAGCATTCTTATTTCCAAAAAAATTTCAAAAAAATTTCAGCATTTTCTTTCCAAAAATCAGTCAAGAATCATTTCTTCCCCAGCGTGAGTCGGTATTTTATCTAAATATTACATGCAATTTACAGACAGATATCCCAAGATTCCCGAAGGACTCTCAAAAAAAAACTCCCCCAGTGGAAACTCAAGTAAACATTTTTATCAGAATGTATCTACAAGCAGGTACACCCAGAGCTTACAGGCAAGCTCCCACATAATTCCAAGACGGGATGCATCTACAAGCAGATACACCCACAGCTTACAGGCAAGCTCCCACGTAATTCCAAGACGGGATGCATCTACAAGCAGATACACCCAAGACTGTTTAGGAAAAGTCCCCGCGACATTATTAACATCTATCTAGGTATAATTTCTATCTTATGGCTGGCGAGCCCTTCACGCAGGTCTAATGGACTATAAACGACCCGATCGGAAGTCTGCCAGGTTTTAATCCTCGATTGGTCTGGTAGCTACTCTGACTTTTGCCTTGTCCAAGCCTCGGTCAGAGTGGGGGCTCTGTAGACACCCACATTTTGACCGCCAGGTGTCTATAGTAGTTCCTGCCAAACACCCGATGATGATCGGACGCAAACATGCTTTAATGGACTCGGATATGGGCTCGAAATCATGGACATTTGGCTTGGGCTTATTACAGAGTACAAATCTTACTAAACCAACCTCAAATTCAGGCCCAGTGGGTCGTTTCGAGTCAAATAAGACTAATTTGGGTTGATTCCGACACTAGGGGTAAAACTGTCTTTTAGCGACCGAGTCAAAACCCGGTCAAAAATATTCTCGAGACACGCGAGTCAGCCGTGACACCTCACGTGGCTGATTCGGTCTTCAATACTACAAAAAATCAGCTTCGAAAATATTAAATAAATCTGTTTAAGGATAGAATTCGATCTCAAGTAGGAATTCTATCCGAAAACCGAATTAGATACTCGACCAAGCATGAGCTCGGCCGAAATACTCCACCAACCAGCCGAGATTCATTGCTTCTTCACCAAGCAACGGAATTTACGTTCCTCTCGACTTCCTACATTTCCTATCCTAAGCGGTAATTTCAATCCAACTATTTCTCCTAAGCCAAGGTCGGGAATACTCCTATAAATAGCCCTTTGCACAACACAATATACACACATGAAATACACATCTATCACACATACATCATCGACATCTAGCAAAAATAATTCAAAGAAAATCCCGACATACATCCAAAGAAGCACCGAAATACTGTCAAAATACCGACGAATCCGACCCTGAGAAGCCGGCCGAAACTCGTCCCATCACACGACCAAACCGACACCCAAATTCATCCCACATCGTCTCGACGCTCCCAAGTTTAAAGCCACTTTCCGACGAGCTCTAATCCGAGAAAACAAAGCATGTAGGTTGAGGGTGTAAAATCAAACCCGACTCTTCCCCTTTTCTCTTCCTTCTCCACGTTTTTTTCTCTTTTTGGTCGTGTCGTCGGTCGTATTTTTAATATGGGTCGTTCGTCACATATTTTTATATTTCTAGTATCGATATTACAAAAATATTTTCATAAAACAAACGTTCTTAAAATACGATATCGATTCTCTAATCGAATATACTATCTAACAAGAACTAAATTAAATCTCGTTGATGCTAAAAAATTGTTACATCTTTTTTTTAAACAAAATTCGACGATTTTTCTACGCGGAGAGAATTAACATTTTTTTTCGTTCAAACTCTTTTTTCTCTCTTTTCGTTCAAAACAAACTTTTTTTTCAAAACCTTTTCTAAAAACATTCCGACTATTCGATATCGATTTCATAATCGAATATCGAATACGACGAATATCGAAAATATAAATCGAGTATAAATTAATCCATATTTGTACGCGATTTATAAAAATTAACAATTTTCGACAAAATAAAAAAAACGGACAGACCCCCACGTGAGTCGCGCGCCTGTCAGGCGACTCGCGCGGAGGCCTGGATGGCCGAGTCCCTTTTTCTCGTTTTCTCGCTTTTCTATTTTTTCGGATCTTACATAAAAAGCGACTTTTCGCGACATATCTTTAGATTTCGATAAATACTTTTTTTGACCTCGGTCAACACGTGCTAATCCATCACGTGTCATAAATCTTTTCCAAAATCATGCATATCATCGTATTTACATCTTTATTTAATTTATTCAAACGTTACTAACTCGTTTTCTCGTGTTTGTAGCAATTTATTTTGTTTTTTATTGTTTTATTAGACTAAAACAAACTTCACATGCTAAAATAACTTTGACGTTATTAGTTTAATATGCATTAAACGACTTAGCAACCCATTTAATTTTTCTCACATGCTTAGGAAAAATAATGTTTGCATATCATTCAACCGTCGAACTAACACGTGTACACCAAAAACGAATGATATCTTAGTAAAGGCCGCTAAGTGCGGGCGGGGTTGGGTGTTCTTAGTGAACTTCCCAACACGTACCCTCACCCCTTACTCAGAACCATGGTTTTCGGATGTCCGAATCCATTGGCAACGAGAGTCATTCAATACACGATATCCGATAATGTCGGTATCGGTATCGTAATGCAAAGAGACGAACCCAATAAGCTCTGACATCGAAAATGGGTCGTATTATGTATACGGCCCACTACGACATAGAGTGGGTTCGAACGGTCCCGAACTCCCACAAAGTTCGGTGGCGACTCCTACTTCGATTTAAATTTCAATTTGACCATCTCATATGGAGATTCATTCGCCTCCCCAAACCCGCGCGTGGCCGCGTCGGGGTGGACCTATGTCATGTCCACACTCGTCCTCGAGTAAGCTCATTAAACTTAGCTACGACCCGTAAAGAAAAACAACTAGAAAAGCTAACAGAGACACAAACTAATCACATGAAAATTAACGTCACAAGCTTCCTAATCAAAAGTCAAAATTCTAAAATTCAACTGAAGTATAAACAAATGATAATCAGACACTAAGACTGTTGCAATCGACACTATACATCATCAGTTTCGGTCCATGCTATGTCAAGGGTATGAGATGGAGGTGGGATGAGTACTCCCATGAAGTTAGTGACTTAAGAAAACTTATCTCGACTCAAAGAGTCAAGGATCGTCCTAATGACCCAAAGTGACAAGAGTAAACGATCCAAAATGAGAAAATAAGATTAAAAATAACTAACTCGGGGAGGAATCATAATTCTTTGTTTTTTCCTTTTTTTTCCTTTTTTTTTTCTTTTCATTTTTTCATATTTTTCTTTTCATCTCCCCCTTATTTCTTTCTTTTTTATATTTTTGTGATTTTTTTTCGGTGCTTACAAACATGCACTTATTTGTGTGGAAAGATCGAGCAGAATTTGTAACGCCGCTCTCTTCCTGATAAAAGATGATAAGTAGAATTGATCGCAAGATGATAAATAAAAGGAAGTCACTAGGATCACCGTCACCTAGACAAGTCAACTAGTGTCACGTCAAATCACGGGAGGTGGAAAATGGAACAAGTGAAGTACACACCCTCGAGCGACTTACAGTAAGAGACCGATTGATATATAACGAATAATTGCAACGATCAAGTGTCTAAAAATCATTATTTATACAAAAGTTAAAAGTTAGGAAAATGACTAAATCAAAGAAACCAAGTGAAAAAACGAAAAATAAAATCTTTTTGGATTTTCGACATTTTTTTTTTTTACACAAAAACGAACTACGGTCCAAAAAATACAAACCGACACAAAATACTCCAATCAACCAACAACAAATCCTCCCCCCACACTTAAATCGGACATTGTCCTCAATGTTCAAGAACCAAGGAGGGAAAAGAGAATGGGTGGGTAAAGAACTTACTAAAGTGAATTGATGCTTGATATTTATTCTCGTACCCGTCAAATCTCTTGTCGATTTCTTGGAGCTCACATAATACCTACACACACAAAAAAAACACAAAACACACGACACAAGCAAAGAGATATATACACATTGTACTCACTTCTCAACAAACAAATGAACTGTTTAAAAAACTAGTCAAGGACCTCATTAGCTTGTCAAACAAGCTAGACCAGTCATCACCAAAATGGTCATAATGAATCAACATTAATATGCATGACCAATAGTGGATGATAGAGGTAAGATGGCTAATAAGCGGTTTGTGAGGCAAGATGTGCATACCGAATATCTCAGTTTTACCAGAAGGCTCGTCATAAAATTCAAGTTGCACGAGAAAGGGGTCTAATACCCCAAAACCACTCAAAATACCAATCTTACCACCTTCACTCCTCCTGGGAGAGGTGTTAATGCCTCCATCTTCAGTGTTCTCCGTCATATTTTCCATAAGAGACAAGTCTAAAAGCAAACTGATCTCTTGGATAGAACTATCACAATCCTCCTTACTTAACATGAGCTCAAATACAGGGTTAAGAGAAACAAGGTCAAGACAATCAATAGGTGAAAGAGATTCATCCTCAACAAATTTCTCTAAAATAGGTTTCTCAAAGAAACCATCACAATCCCAAGTATCGTTAAGCATAGATTCATAAGAAGAAGTGTCAAAGTGTAAGGGATCAAAGAGAGCATCATTATCATCATTAACCCCCTCTACTACCATGAAGTCAAAGAGAGGATTATGCATCATTTCGACATTAATTATATCCTCAAACACAGGGTTCTCAAAAATTTTACCTAATGAGAAATCATGCACTTCGCTTTCAAGGTCAACATGGTGAGATTGAACATTATACACATAATCATCATCTTCATCATCAATTATGTTCACAAGGGGTGGGGAAGATGGAATATCATGCATAACACTCAAATTGACACAGGGAGGAGAAACATGACAAACACCAGCATCATACACATCATCAAGAGAGTAGAAATCGACCCCATCACTTAACAAAGAAGGAACATGTGGGTCATCTCTAGGTTGTGGACCTCTCCCAAATTCTCGGTGGTCATGGCCACTGGCTATTTTCGCAATAAAAGCATGCGCGTCTTCCACTTCCAAATCATAGAATTTCCAGTTAGATGCAACAAAAATCAAATCTCTATGAGAAGGAAGCAAGCTATCAAAGAATGTTAATTTGGTAAGCCAAAGTGGGATGCCATGATGGGGACAAGCTCTCAATAAGCTCCTGAACCTACTCCAAGAATCACTCAAACTCTCAAACTCACCCTGTCTAAAGTTAAGAATGTCTTGTCTAAACTTGGCGGTTTTAGCAGGAGGGAAGTAATTCCTAAGAAAGGCTAGAGCTAATGGTTCCCAAGAAGAGAAAGTGTTAGGAGGGTGTAAGTATAACCAATCCCAAGCTTCGACTTTAAGGAAAAAGGGAAAAAGCATGAGAAATATCGTTTCAAGGGGCAAATCACCCCTCCTCACAAAACTACAATAGTCCACAAACCTCTGAAGAAGTTTATACACATCTTCACTCTCAAACCCGTGAAAAGCATTCTGCTCCACCAACTCAATAAATCCCGGGTCAACATAGAAGTCTAAACCCTCCAAATTTCCAAGGTTAATAGGTGAAGCAAACAACTCGAGTTTTGATGTATAATGGTCTGCTAGAGTAGGCATGGTGAGACAAAGAAGACAAGAGAAAAGAACAGCACTCAATAAGAGAAGGAAAGAAGAAGAAGAAGAAGAAGAAGAAGAAGAAAGAAATAAATAAAAAATACGCCAAAGAAAATAATAATAAAAAAAAATACTACCACCACCACTATTCTACTAATGATAAAAAAAAAAAAAAAAAAAAAAAAAAAAAAAAAAAACCACTACTAGTATAATAATAGTAATACGTACAGGATAAGAATGGTTTTTTTTATATAAATAAAAACAAGAAAACAACTAAAACTAGAACTAAACTAAGACTAATACCTAACTAAACACCATCCCCGGCAACGGCGCCATTTTGACGTAGAGATTTGTCGCGGATCCCCACAATCAAACAAGAACCTAACTCTACTAACTGGGTAGCTAGGGTAATTCGGGTATCGAATCCACATGGACGGTGAGCTAAATGAAAAGTCTCGGTCTAGTTAAAGTTTTAGTCATAGAAATTCTGTTTGGGTTGAATAAGTCTAAACTAACAAAAAGGGAAAACGGTAACAAATATAATAAAAGGAACTAGGGTCAAGGTCAACAAGGTAGTTTCAGGGGAATTGTCGGGCTCATAAAATAGTTGATTAAGGTCAGTAATAGGCATAAGATAGGCTCTCTCGAGTCTCTATCTACCATAGGACGGTCCTAGCGGGCTCTCGCTACTTACTAGGTCGACCCACCCCAATGAACGTAAGTCTAACCTAAACTCGACTCTCGATCTTAAGTTCAGGTCAACTAAATTGATTAACTAATCTGGCCAGGACAATTGAATCATACAGATATAACGCTCAAACGGAGATTAATAACGATTAATCAACAATTAAATTAACTCGAGACAAAACCCCAATTAAGACGAACCGTGCTAACCCTAACCCTAGAAATTACTACTCTATCATGATTGAAATTAATCTAATCAATCTACCCACTAAAACTAAACATGAAATACGCATAATTATACGATGAAGATTGAAACTTTTATAAAATCGACAACCTAAACAATGTAAACAATGAACAACAAATGATAAACAATAAGAGAGAAAAGAAAAAAAATTATACCAAGTTGAAATTGGAGAAAAGTGTACGCTGAAAACTAATCTTAATAATGAAGTACTCCGTACGAGATGATTTGATCTATATGGAAGACTAATCAAAATAAATAAAGAGTATGCTATTGCTTGTTGTTCTACCTTGCTGCGCCTCCCTCCCTTGCTGCACCTCCCTCAAAACTAAACTAACTCCCCTCCCCCCATCTACATTGAGTGATGTTTTATTAGTGAGTTCGTTCGTACATGGGCTTTGACGAAAGTTGGTCTTTTCGGTCTTGTCCGATACTCGTCTTGACGTTTATTTTCGTTGTCTTTTAATTCGTCTTGACCCATCTTTGCTCGGTTACTCTCGAACGGTACCTATAAAATATAAACGAGACAAAGCAGTACCAAATCCTGTGTGGAAATAAAAATTATTACTACAATTATAAGTAAAACGACTAATTAATAATTACTACCATAAAATGAGCTATATGATAATTATAGAACACAAAATCGGACTAAATAACGGGTAAAAGTAGGGGTAAATCACTACTCAAATATCACTTATCAGTCCCTTGAAAAACTCGTATTTGCACTTGTTACAGCATCACATAAACTGCGGCCTTATTTTGAATCACATGCTATTTCTGTAATAACAAATTACCCGCTAAAAACTATTATGAGAAAACCTGAGTTGTCAGGAAAAATGGCTAAATGGTCCATGCACTTGAGTAGCTTCGACCTGAAGTTTGTCCCCAGAACAGCGATAAAGTCCCAGGCATTAGCAGACTTTATTTCCGATTTCAGCCCAGCACTGCAGACCCAGGCAGAGAAAGATATCCTCCTCCTGGAGGAAGACAAAGGTGAACAGGTGTAGAAGCTAAATGTGGATGGCGCCTCCAACATGAGAGAATCTGGAGCAGGATTAGTTCTCAAGTCTCCTCAAGGGGATCTCATAGTCCAGGCGGTACGGTGCGAGTTCCGGACGACAAACAATGAAACAGAGTATGAAGCTCTAATCTTGGGTCTCCAGCTGGCGTTAGACCTCAAAATCAAGCGCCTGGAGGTGTACGGTGATTCCCAGCTGATAGTCAACCATATGAATGGCTCGTATGCGACAAAGGATTCCAGGATGATGGTCTACCTAGAGATGGCAAAGGAGCTCTCCCTCAAGTTTATAGCCTTCTCAATCAACCAAATCCCAAGGGACCAGAATGTAGAAGCAGACGCCCTGGCCACTCTGGGGGCAAACTTCAAACCAGGCGTAGTATCCACCATACCCATTGTCCATGTACTGGAGCCAGCAGTTCAGAAAGGCGCACAGGAGCACCAGACGCCGAGGGAGGAAGAAAATTCACCAGATCAAGGGTTGCAATGGCTACAGGAAGCAGGAATCTGCAGCACTGCAGCAAGGCAAGAAGAAATCTCAAATTGGAGAAACCCCTACCGAGAATGGCTAGAGAATGACATCCTGCCAACAGATAAGAAAGAGGCTAGAAGCTTCAGAATGAAAGCATCCAGGTACACCCTCATCGATGGTATCATGTTCAAGAGATCAACCGCTGAACCATACCTGAGGTGCCTGGGTCAGGAGGAAGCAGAGACTATTATGCATGACCTCCACAGTGGTGAATGTGAAAATCATGCAGGGGGCAGGATTCTATTCCAACAAAGCACTCCGCCAAGGTTACTACTGGCCAACGATGCGCAGCGACACCATAGAATATGTCAAGAAGTGTGACGCTTACCAGAGACATGCACCGGTTAACCACCAGCCAGCAGAACCATTGCACCCAGTAATTTCTCCCTGGCCCTTCATGAAGTGGGGGATGGATATTGTTGGCAAATTACCAAGAGCCCCAGGAAACAAAGTGTTTATGTTGGCCATGACCGACTACTTCTCCAAGTGGATAGAAGCAGAAACGTTCCCTCAGGTGACTGAAAAACAGGTTATATCCTTTATTAAACGTATTATTATCTGCAGGTTTGGCATTCCTTCAGAAATCATCTGCGACAATGGATCCCAATTTATCGGCAACAAAATGGAGGCCTACTGCGCCAGGTGGAATATCACGTTAAGTAAGTCTACCCCCAGAAATCCTCAGTCTAATGGTCAGGCGGAGTCCAGCAATAAAATCGTGATAGACAACCTGAAGAGAAGGCTGGAGGAACCAGGGGGAAGATGGGCAGAAGAGCTTCCCCTGGTGCTGTGGTCCGATAGAACCACACCCAAGGTAGCTACAGGACATATGATAAGTGTAATTTGTAGTGCCTATTTGTTGTGTTTTGGGTCCCATTTTCCTTGTGGAATCGCTCCTTTGGAGCGATTCATGGGCTTCTTATGCTTCCTTTAGTTCGTTTCAGGTTCCCGAGGCCTATTTGGAAGAGTTGGAGCGATTCCGACTCTATACATACACATTTTGGAGCCAACGGAGTAAAGAAACGATGACTCGATGCCTTGGAATCGACCCCGAGACCTCGGGACCCAATCTTGAGCCTCCGAGACCCGATCCCGAGTCCCGAGAATCGACGAGAAGCCCATGAGAGGCAAGGAAGGACCAAAGAGCTCTTAAGGGAGGCCTACATGACCCATCCCGTTCGGGATGGGGTGCACGTTGAAGGATGCCACTGTGAGCCCATCCGGTCGGGACCAACCCGTCCCGATCGGGATGATAGAGCTGTCCCGGTCGGGATGATCCGTCTCGGTCGGGACGAAGAGCTGGCAGCACGGGCTTCTTCTTTTCTTCTCCTTCATTCTTGTACCCATATATATACTCCCTTCTTGTAATATTAAGACATCTTATCTTATGATAGTTTAGACTCTCTTAAGCCTCCAAAACCCTAGATTTACTCTCACTCATTAGTTTTAATCTCTCTTTAATTCTTAGTTAATCATTGTAATTAGTCTTGGATTAAGGGATTCTTGAAGATTGTTCCAAGATTGACAACATTGGGATTGTATTTGTGTTTCTCATTAATACAAGTTTTCATCTTTTCTTCATCCTATTGTTGGTATAATCTTTTCATCCTTATTCTTTGTTATTTATTCAAGTTTCTTTCTTATTGTTATTGTTATTGTTATTGTTCTTGTTAATGATAATGGATGCTTGTTTTGTGACATTGATTTCTCTTATTATTGTTGGTTTTCTCTTAATGATGAGTGAGTAGTCTTCTTGTGGGGTTAGTAGGGGGATTAGGGGTAGATTATGGATGATTAGGGTTGATTAAGGGAAAAGGGTGAATCTTTGTTGTTAGTCACATTGTGGGCACTCCATGTGTTTGTTGATATGCTTGTGTGAGTTGTAGTGGCCATGCTTCCCATACTTGTGTTCATCTTCTCATTGTTTGTCTATTATGTGGAAATGTTGAGAATAGTCATAGTCACGAGAGTGCCGACTAGGGTCTAAGTTGCGAGAGCCCGGACCCACCTTGACATCGGTCTAAGTTGCGAGAGCCCGGACCGACCCTAGCAATTAGGAGACACCTATACCCTTGGTCACCCCAATTACCCTTCTACTCTTATGAACCCGACCTACCCCACTTTCCTTCCATATTTGAGTTCATCCTCTTAGTTAGTCATTATTTCCGTTAGTTTCATTGTTTAGTTAGTCTCTAGTGTTAGTTTAGTTCTTACTCCTCCTCCTTCATAGTTTTCCATACATCGCTTCTTTGTGTTTGTTTGGTAATCTAGTCTCGTTGTAGGTAGACCTAGTCTAAACCTTGATATACCGTCCTCGTGGATACGATCCCGACTTGCCCTAGCTACCCACTAGGTTATTCGGTGTTTTATTGTTGGCTAGGGACGTGACAAATCCCTACCATCAATTTGGCGCCGTTGCCGGGGACGGTGCATTGTTTAGTCTTAGTTTGCTTATTTCTAGACTTAGTTACCCTTCTTTGTGTTATCCCATCTTCTCTTGTGAATATTTTCTAGTTTCTCTTCTTTTTCTTAGTTTTCTTTTCTCTTTGTCTCTAGTTGTGTTTGTTTATTGTCGTTGCCTAGTGCCCACAAAGCACTAGGTGTTCTCACGTTTGTTCTAGTGTGTAGTGTATGCCTAGGAGGGGAGGCGACTTCTATCTCTTTAATCCAGAGCCGGAGAGACTCTTTCGAGCCTTTCGCCAACGGACGATTAATCGAGTTAGGATCTCTCAACCGAGTGCAAGCAATACTCATCAAGGGCAAGCCCAAGGAGCCGGCTTGAACAATCCACATCGAGAGACGGCCGAAGGGGGATTCATTAACCCTTTTGGTGATTCTTCTTCTCCTAGTTCCCCCTCTTCATCTACATCAATACCGTCTACAGTACCATATTCTCCCTTACATCCAAGAATGCCTAAATTTTCCTCTCACTCCACATTCACCGAGGATGTCTTGCCGGGACCGAGTGCATTACCGGATACTTATACCGGGAATTTTGTGGCGAAGACTCATTTTATCCAACTTGTGGAGAGGAACCAATTTAGTGGGTTGCCCACCGAAGACCCGCATCAACATATGGAGACCTTCTCCGATTATTGTGACGCTATATCTCAAACCGGGGTTACTCAAGATCAAATTCGTTGGGTACTTTTCCCGTTTTCTCTTATTGAAAAAGCGAAGCAATGGATCAAGAGCCTCGATAGGGCAACCATGGGGATCGATACTTGGAAAAAGCTTGCCTTGGCGTTCTACCAAAAGTTTTACCCTCCGGAAAAGACCAATATGCTTAGGGCCTCCATCACCGGTTTCCAACAAAGGGATGAAGAGAGCCTATATGAAGCTTGGGAGCGGTTTAAGTCTTTGGTAAGATCGTGCCCACATCATGGACTCTCACAATGGTTCTTGGTGCAACAATTTTGGAATGGTCTTTATGAAGACTCGAGAGCTATTCTTAACATGGGCTCCAATGGTAGGTTTACCGAGGTCGATGACGACCAAACTTGGGCGAGAATCGAAGAGATGGCGGTGCATAATTCGCAATACTCTAGGCCTAGGAAGGCACATCGAGGAGGCATGCATGAGGTTGATGCTATCACTAAGTTAAGCATTGACCTTGGAGCTCAACTTAGAACACACATGGATACTATTGACAAGAAGCTCCAAAGCCACCTCAACCAAGTCCAAGGCACTAGTTCCTCCCACCATCAACCGATTCAAGAAGTGAATGCTTTAGGGTTCACACCTTCTACACCTTACTTTGGGATGTGTGACACTTGTGGAATCGTTGGTCATGACCCTATGAATTGTAGAGGGAGTATTGAGCAAGTGAACGCCTTTCAAGCGTTCAAGCAAGGTGCCTCCTAATATAATCAATACCAAGCTTCCAATCAAGTCCCTCAACAACAAGCACTTCAACATCAACAACAACATCGTCCCTATGTTCCACCTCCCTTACGGGACAACAATGAAGGTTACCAAGGTTATGTGGGTAATCAAAGACCCTTCAACAATTTCAAGCAAAATAACCAAGGCAACTAAAACAACAAGCAAGGGTTCCAACAAGGGAACTTCAATCAAGGTGGTTTCCAAGGAAACCAAAATTTTCAAGGGTATCAAAACCGCAACCATGGCAACAATCAAGGCCATCAACAAGGTAATTCTCATGGGTTCCAAGGGAACCGTCAACAAGCAACTCAAAATCAACAACAACAAAGCAAGCCTAGGAGCCGGTCTCCTACTCATGATTATGGCATTCCTCTCGCCATCACCGACACTCCACATAATCCATCATCCCCACCTCGGGATTTTGACATTCAAAAGACCTTGATGGAAATACAAAGGAGCCATCAAGATATGCAACAAGGTCAAATGGACATATCAAGAAACCATCATGAGCTCTTCACTTATATTCAAGGGGAAAACGCGATGAGAGATACCCGTATGAAGATACTTGAGACTCAAGTATCTCAACTCGCTTCGGGGAGCTCCTCAAGGCAAAAGGGGCAACTACCTTCTCAAGGTGAAACACCGACATTTGAGCATGTAAATGATATCACCACAAGGAGAGGTACCTCTTATGACTCCCCTCCATATCCTAATGAGCAAGAGCCAACGCAAGAACCGACAATGGAAATGGCATCTCTAAATCAAGAAGAATCAAGCTTGGACAATCTAATTGAGGAGCAAGTCTTATGGGAAGTTGAAAAACCCCAAGAAGACAACCCTACCCCACTTCAAGAGAAAGACAAGGGAAAAAGGAAAGTGTCCTTTGAAGAGTCCACCCCAATTGATCAAAACAAGTACCAAATCAAGTTGCCCTACCCATCAAGGCAAATGAAGACTAAGGTGGACACTCAATACGACAAGTTCCTTAGTATTGTGAAGAAATTGGATGTGAATGTCCCATTCACCGAGTTACTTACCCAAATCCCGGCATATGGAAAATTCATGCGGGAAATCCTAGCTAGGAAGCGGTCCATTGACAAGGAAGAGACGGTAGCGTTCACAAGGGTGGTGAGCGAGCTTATTCAAGGTTCCACGCTTCCGAAGTTGAAGGACCCGGGTAGTTTCTCTATCCCATGCACCATCGGCAATTACAAGATCGAGAGAGCTATGTGTGATTTGGGTGCGAGTGTGAGCATTATTCCCTACACCATTTGTGAGCGATTAGGGATGACGGAGCTGCAATGTACGTCCATTACACTCCAAATGGCCGATAAGTCTCTTAACCGACCATTGGGGATGTTAGAGGATGTACCGGTTCGAATAGGGAAGTTCTTCATTCCGGTCGACTTCATAGTGGTTGACATGCCGGAGGATGCTAACACTCCCATAATCCTTGGACGCCCATTTTTACACACCGCCGGTGCCGTGATCGATGTGAAGAAGGGTAGGATTACTTTTCAACTAGGCGAAGAGGAGTTAGTGTTCGACCTTCAAGGCAACACTTTGCCTATGACCGAGACATGTAATATGATCCATGCCACGGAAGACATCGATCGAGGGAAAGATCGGGAACAAAGCTTGAAGAAGTACTCTTATGTACTTGAAGATGATGACTTCGAGAGTGAGGAGAATGAGAGTCCACATCATGGGTTGGATGACAAGTGAAATGACAAAGAAGAAGATGAGCCTCCCTTGGGGCCACATGAGGACCGGTGGACGTTCGGGTATATCCCCAAAGACCAAAAGTACAAGTTCAAGCCGTTGAGCTTGGAAGATCGGGATGCCCCGGGAACGTCAAGGCAAGGCCATGAAGAGCCTTGGTATGTGGTCGGTTATATGACATGCTTGATTGAAGACTTCTCTAGGGCCTTCGACTTGTTCTTACGTCCCCTTGATGGAGATCGAACTAGTTATGGTTGTTGAAAAAGAATGAAGAGAGCACCATCTTGGTTTGACGGAGTTCCACAAGAACCGTCTCATTGTATATATCTCTTTCTTGTAGTTAGTTGGATTTTTGTGAATTCTTGTTATTTGGATTGATTGATGAGCGTTGTGAGGGAGAGAGTTTGATGTATGTTTGAGTATCGTTTGATAGGTGAAGTGAGAATGCTTCCTAGAGAAGAATGGCGATGATATACCTTGGCTTGTAAGCACGAGGATCGGGTTTTTGAAGCTTGGAGCAAGCTTTTGGGATTGTGGAAGTTGAAGAAGGCCCATCCCGGCCGGGATAAGGCGTCCCGACCGGGACGGGTGTGGCATCCCGACCGGGAAGGAGCCGTCCCGATCGGGATGGGTGTACCAAGATTCGGGCTCACTGTGGATCCGTCCCGACCGGGATGAGGACGTCCCGACCGGGATGAGGACGTCCCGACCGGGACGAGTGAGGTAACCCGATCGGGATTAACCATCCCGACCGGGATGGTCCTCTACTCCCCCTTTGTGTTTCTTCTTCGACAATTGACTCCACCCAACCGTTTTATGCCCCCTCCCTAACTCCCTAGCTACCCTAGCCTTATCATATGCCCCATGTACTTCATTGTCATACCCTCACTCCCTATCCTATCCACTTTGCACCGACTCTTACATCAAATCCCACCCTCTACCATAACTACCTCTACCGTGAGTTCTTTTCAAGTGTGAAGCGAGATGGCATCCAAGAAGACAAGTGACGAGCCTCTAATGATCATCGAGACGATGGAGCAAGTGAGTTACTAGCCGCTCGGTTTGGGTAACTATCCTTACTTTTCCGTTTTGTTATCGCTTGTTTTTCATTGTTTGCCTCCTTCCCTTGAGTCATGGTATCTTAGTGGCCTTCGAGGCCGTAGTTTGGTTGCTCCCGACTTCCGGCGACGTGATTACGTCGGGAGTCAATCGATTAATCCAATTGTACAAGATTTCACCCCTTTTTAGGATTTAGTCGGATTTAGGCGGAATCCGGGCTAGGTGACTTGATTACACCTAGCCCTCCCCTCCCATTTCCTTTTATTTCCTTCTTTTTATTTTCTTCCCCCCATCCATATCTTTTCTTGTCTCGGCCCATGGTGACTTGACTACACCCCGGCCGGACACCTCCTACCCTTTCCTCCACTTTTCTTTTTGGTTTTTAGCTTTATTTTCGTAATTTCTTTTCTTTTTCTTTTGTCTCTCCGCACACTACGATTGAGCATATGAGGACATTGCTCGGTTTAAGTGTGGGGGAGCGATATTCTAGCATAGTTAGTTTTATTTTCTTAGTTTTTCCGGAAAAAAAAAATCTTAAAAACCCTAAAAATTTGAAAAATTTCACAAAAATCAAAAAGATTTTCCTTTTTCTGTGTTTTCCTTTTATGTTTTTGTATCGTGTTTATGTCGTATTGTGTGTGTTTGCCTCCCTTTTTCCTTATAGGTTGCCTAATCTCCGTTAGCTTTGTGAGCTTTCAAGACTTCCGGTAACACCTTTATCCCTTTTTCTTCTTTATCTCTTGCGGAGTTTGGAGGAGATTGTGATGCGGTGTGCTCGGGTGGAGCTTTGTAAAGTTGTGGTTGATTTGGTGGCTTGTTTGGATGATCAAGGTGGTGTTTGTGTTGTGTATGTGTTCATTTTGTGTTGTTTTTGTTTCGTTGCTTTTACTTCTTTTTCTTTCATTCTCGTTGAGTCTTTGTTTGTGTGTGTATTTGTGTCTTGTGTGTAAATGGTTTTCGAAAACCCGGTTTAGAAGCTAGAGTGCGAGTGTCTACTTTCCCCTCCTAGTAGTATAAATCGAGTCTTGGGCTTTAGTCTAGTAGAATGACCCTAAACCAATGAATTCGTTGGTCCTTTACCTTGAGTCCACCTAGCTTACTAGGGATTTACTACGGGATTTGCACTTTTGACCATTATGACCACCCACGGTGTGAAAAGGCCTTGGTTACCGAGTCTCGTCCCTTAGGTGACCATGTCTAGGGTTGTTTGATTAGTCCAAGTTCTCCACTTTTTGTGGGTTAGAAAGGAAGGCACCGTCCCAACTTACCCATTTCCCTACCCTCTACATATATACACACAATAAATTGCAAATTATTGATTCTCCCTTTCTTGTTACACAATGAAATGCCAAAAATGCCAAATCTTGCCAAAAGGGCAAAGAAAAGAAAACGAAAGAAAAAAATGAAAGAAAAAAATGAAAGAAAGAAAAGAAATGAAGAAAAAGAAAAAGCACAAAAGCCAAAAAGAAAATAGAAAAAAAGAAAAAGAAATGGCATGGCAACAAACAAATCAAAACGTCGAAAAGAAAGAAAATGCCAAAAGAAAACCCGTCTCACAAAAAGAAATCCTCACAAAAATAAGCCTTTTTCCGACTTTTGCCGTGAAGAGCCTACCAAAGGACCGAGTCCCGAGGAAGGATGATAGCGGCATTAGTCGGTCTTCCCTCATTTTGCATTATTTCCACCTTTTTACTTGGACTAGTTAGGCGGTTTTGGACACGGGACGACCCTCTTGGCTCACGCTAAAGGGGGCGGGATCTCACTTACCTACAGTGTCGACTAACACCGTGGTTCCTCACTTTTCCACTCCGCCGATCGTCCCGTAGTACGTTTTTAGAAAGTTAGGAGGACCTAGGTAAGTTACCAACGTTTTTGTTGCTTTTTCGTCATACTATTAGGGTTTAGTCCACCTTGGTTTGTATTGCTAGCTTGGGAACGTTGTCACTTACCTCGAGTCCTAAACTGGTGTTTCATTCACCGCTTTTTGAGGGAAGCGGTATTTCTTTTGTTTTGGGTGCAACCGATTATGTGTTTGCTTGTGTGTTTGTTTGTTTATGTGTTTTGTGTCCGGTTGCATCCACAGTTTTGTCGCAAGACCCGACTTGCCTTGCGGAGTGCATTTTTCCTCTAAGTGCACTCACGTAAGTTGAAGGGGCGTAGGGTGCGCTAATACCCACTCGGATAGTTTAGTATTTAGTATGTGCTTACTCGAGGGCGAGTAAGGGTTAAGTGTGGGGGAGTTGATAAGTGTAGTTTGTAGTGCCTATTTGTTGTGTTTTGGGTCCCATTTTCTTTGTGGAATCGCACCTTTGGAGCGATTCATGGGCTTCTTATGTTCCTTTAGTTCGTTTCAGGTTCCCGAGGCCGATTTCGAAGAGTTGGAGCGATTCCGACTCTATACATACACATTTTGGAGCCAAAGGAGTAAAGGAACGATGACTCGATGCCTTGGAATCGACCCCGAGACCTCGGGACCCAATCCCGAGCCTCCGAGACCCGATCCCGAGTCCCGAGAATCGACGAGAAGCCCATGAGAGGCAAGGAAGGACCAAAGAGCTCTTAAGGGAGGCCTACAAGACCCATCCCGTTCGGGATGGGGTGCACGTTGAAGAGTACCACTGTGAGCCCATCCCGGTCGGGACCAACCCGTCCCGATCGGGATGATAGAGCCGTCCCGGTCGGGACGAAGAGCTGGCAGCACGGGCTTCTTCTTTTCTTCTCCTTCATTCTTGTACCCATATATATACTCCCTTCTTGTAATATTAAGACATCTTATCTTATGATAGTTTAGACTCTCTTAAGCCTCCAAAACCCTAGATTTACTCTCACTCATTAGTTTTAATCTCTCTTTAATTCTTAGTTAATCATTGTAATTTGTCTTGGATTAAGGGATTCTTGAAGATTGTTCCAAGATTGACAACCTTGGGATTGTATTTGTGTTTCTCATTAATACAAGTTTTCATCTTTTCTTCATCCTATTGTTGGTATAATCTTTTCATCCTTATTCTTTGTTATTTATTCAAGTTTCTTTCTTATTGTTATTGTTATTGTTATTGTTCTTGTTAATGATAATGGATGCTTGTTTTGTGACATTGATTTCTCTTATTATTGTTGGTTTTCTCTTAATGATGAGTGAGTAGTCTTCTTGTGGGGTTAGTAGGGGGATTAGGGGTAGATTATGGATGATTAGGGTTGATTAAGGGAAAAGGGTGAATCTTTGTTGTTAGTCACATTGTGGGCACTCCATGTGTTTGTTGATATGCTTGTGTGAGTTGTAGTGGCCATGCTTCCCATACTTGTGTTCATCTTCTCATTGTTTGTCTATTATGTGGAAATGTTGAGAATAGTCATAGTCACGAGAGTGCCGACTAGGGTCTAAGTTGCGAGAGCCCGGACCCACCTTGACATCGGTTTAAGTTGCGAGAGCCCGGACCGACCCTAACAATTAGGAGACACCTATACCCTTGGTCACCCCAATTACCCTTCTACTCTTATGAACCCGACCTACCCCACTTTCCTTCCATATTTGAGTTCATCCTCTTAGTTAGCCATTATTTCTGTTAGTTTCATTGTTTAGTTAGTCTCTAGTGTTAGTTTAGTTCTTACTCCTCCTCCTTCATAGTTTTCCATACATCGCTTCTTTGTGTTTGTTTGGTAATCTAGTCTCGTTGTAGGTAGACCTAGTCTAAACCTTGATATACCGTCCTCGTGGATACGATCCCGACTTGCCCTAACTACCCACTAGGTTAGTCGGTGTTTTATTGTTGGCTAGGGACGTGACAAATCCTTACCATCAACATACGCCTTTTAGCTTGGTCTTCGGTGCTGAGGCAGTCATTCCTTCAGAGGTGAGAGTGCCCACCCACAGGTATGGTTGCATAACAGAGGAAAGGAACCAGGTGGAAATGGCGAATAGCTTGGATACTGTAGATGAGCTCAGAACTGATGCCCAGATCAGGATGGCCTCCTATAGGCAAACAGTCGCCAGAAGCTACAACAAGAATGTCAAGATCAGAATCCTGCAGGAAGGAGACCTGGTCCTAAGAAAAGTATTCCAGAACACCAGAAACCAGCAGGCAGGGAAATTCGCCCACAATTGGGAGGGACCCTACCAGGTGGAAAAGGTGGTTGGAAATGAAGCCTACCGACTTATGACCACGGAAGGAGCGAGAAATCATCCAGAAACCTTGGAATATAGTACACTTGAAGAAGTATTTCTTCTAAGTGAAGACCGCCAGAGGTACAGGCCAATATCGCCAGAAGAACAGGCCAATGTCGCCAAAAAACAAGCATCTAATCTGCCGAATACACCTCCACCAGAACCCAGGTTCAATATTTTTCTTTCATTATTTTAAACTCCACTTTGTCCTTCAATCTACTTTTTTTTTGGGTTGCAAAATTATAAGACATCAGGATTAAATTTGATCTTTATACATCTTGAAACTCTTTTCATATGCTTTCAAGACTTAGCTTTCACCTGTCCTCAAATTTAAAATTTCCCCTCATGTGTTTTTAGACTTAATTTTAAATCCCCACGCATTTTCACATGACTGCGAAACTTGGTTCCTTTTTAGTAAATCCAAAGATGAATTTCCCATTTCATATGTTTGCAAAATTTGATTTCCTTTTTCCTATGCCTTTAAAATTAGGTTTTCCTCCTTCACATATTTGAAAATATAAATTTCCTCCACAATACTTTCAAACATAACATCTTTTCCATATTTTGTCAACTTATCTTTCAACCAATATTAACGACTAATCTGGTGGAGTATACAATTTCTACAGAAGGTGTGCGTCTTGTGCTAAGTGCCTACAACCAGGACATTACAATGTCCTGCGTCACTTAGCACCCACGCAAAGCGTGGCACCTGCGACTGAATGGGCAAACTAAATCCCAGGCCACCATTTATCAAAGGTCGACCATACAAACATAGGCATGCATACGACAGAAGGTAACAATCAAAAACAAAACAAACAATCAAACGTGGAGATACGACAAACATGCAAATAAGTGCGATTGAAAGTAAAACATTGTATCCAAACAAACATCCAAACACTCTGCCCCCTTGAGCAGAGGTAAATCCAAAACAAGGCTAAATTATTTTTTAACAAAGTATTTTTCATATGCCACGCAGGGCAGGAAAATCAAGAGGTAATCAAAATAGGCTTAACGGCCTAAACTTTTTCTTTTGGGGGAAGGGAGGCAAGGGGCTTCACCTCAATAAGAGCATCAACAGCAGCACTCACCTGGTCATGTGTCTCCTGGATGGCAGGAGGAGAGGAAACTGATTCCTCCACCACTTCCCCCTCGCCCCCGGAAAGAAGATCTAGATTGAAGCCCCTGGGAAATTCCTCCTTCATCCGGCTTTCCAGCTCAGCCAGGTTCCACTTGCCAAGCTTTCCCTCAGAATAAGCCTTAACCATCCCAATCTCCGCACTAAGGGCCGACCAGCTTAGAGCATCCACCATGAGCTTCCTCAGCTCTGCCATCTTCTCCTGCAAATCGGAGTTGGCACCCTGGACCTGCAACAGCTCAGCCTTAACCTCCTCCACAGCCGCGCTGCGACCTCTCTCCTCAGCAAGCAGCTTGTTGGCTTGATCCAGCTCCTCCTTCAACCTGGCAACCTCCTCCTTAGCTGGATCAACTTCGCCTAGCAGACGAGCCTTATCAGCATAAAGCTCACTCCCTAGATCCCTGAGGCGGGTCGCATTACCTCGCAAATGCAAAACCATTTGCAAAGTCTGGCCAAACATTACAGGAAGTCAATAAGCATGCCCAAGGACAGAAGAACCCATAAATTGATGGAAAAATTACCTCAAAAGCATGGGCAGCGATGTGAGATACCACCTGGACGGGAGATTCCCCAGCCAACACTGCCTCAGAACCTGGGAAAATGAGTTGGTCCAGGGGAGCCAAATCCGTCAGATGCCTAATGGTCCCAAAATCCCCTGGAAATGTGAGCACCAGATCAGGGAGAGTATCGCCCGCAGAGTGGGGAGCAGAGTTCGGGGGGGAGTCTGGCAAGTCGATCACTGGAGATTTCCCTGTAGAATCGGCCCTGGCAGGAGGAGAGAGGCTACGTCTCCTCTTAGAGCTAGCAAATGGAGCAGAGGGGGAACCGGATCGCTTATGAGAAGACGAGCGCATGGCCACGCTCTTCCTCCTACCAGTCCTGAGTCGGTCCAGAGTCATTGGAGGTTTTGAATTACCTGAGGAAAACCAAAACACAAGTAAACCATATGCCAAAAGAAAGCCAAGCACATCTCAACCAACTCAACTGATCAGGCCTCACCTGAAGACATGTCTATAGCCAAGGGAGGACAGGCGCCGTTCTCTGAGGGACAGAAGAGGTTGGTGAAGGATCGCAGCTCGGAGCTTAGGCTGGGGAGTCGCGCAGCAAAATCAGGGGTTGTCGCCATGTAAGTGGGTTGCTTCAGAGCTGCAACACAGAACCAGTGAGAACAGTGAGTGCACAAGGAAGCCTAAGGAATAGGGGCAGGGCAAATACCTTTAGTGGACCCCCATTCAAAGAAGAAGTAATCGTGAGAGAGGAGAGGGAGGGAGTCAATCTTCACAAAGATAAAGTCTCTGAACCAGTCGGCATCAGGAGGATTGGGCGGAAAAACTATACCAGGGTTACTCTTATCTTTCACCCGCATGGTTACTTGGCCATATCCCAAGGATCTCACTTGGAATAGGGTACATACATCACCAAGAGAAAAACTCCTCTGGTGATGGTGGTTCAAAACACAAAAGGATAATAGCACCCGCCATGTATGGGGCACCAACTGACACGGAGCAAACCTATAGTATTTCAGGAAGTCTTGGACCAACGAGGGAAATGGAAACCGCAAACCCAGGAGGAAGGGGTAGGCGTACATGCAAACCCATCCCGACCGGATAGAGTCCGCTCTCTGACCTGGAGGAGGGATATGAATTTCTACCTCCTCGCTGAACCCAAAGATCTCCCTTATAAAGGGAAGGTGCTCGCTAGTGAAGCGAGAATCGCAAGAATATTTGGAGTCGAGAATGGAAGGGGAAGAGAAAATCGTCGGAGATGGCGACGAAGAAGATGGGGGAGCAGTCGAAGATTGGCAACGGCTCGATTTGGGAGCCACGGGAGAAAGAGGAAAATCACAAAGAAAGAAAATAGTCACCTGGAAAGATTGAGGTAAGGGAGAGAAAATCAACACCACGACAGCGGCAGTCGGCGAAGTAAAGGGAGCCGGAGCTTCTTTTGAATTTTAAAAAAGGGATTTGAAAATTGTGAAGGTGAAAGTGATTGAACTGAAAGAGATCAGAGTAATTGAAGTAGGGGGGAAGGAGTAGTACGGGGAAGAGTAAAAAGTAATGAGGGGGAAGAATAGGTAATTATGAGAAGAGAGAGATGAGTTGGGAAACGGAAGTGGCACATCAAAAGACAAACACTCCAAAAATCAATTGTCGCCAGAATCACTCATGATGAACACGAACAGAAATTCCCGCCTAATATGAGATTAGTCGGAAATTTGGAGGCATTTGTTTAGGATAAAATTTGCACCCTCGAAAGACGACGTGGCATCCCGCAAGTCAAAGTCAAGGTCAAAAAGTCACATAGATCAAAGATAAAAAGTCACAAGACGATACTCGAAAGTCAAAGGTCAAAACGTCGAGAAGGTCATAAATCGTTACAAACCGAAGTCAACAAGTCAAAACCCAAGATCAAATACAACAACGGGCCAAAGCAACAGTGCGGTAGAATAAGGAAATGGGCCGAGCAAAGATGCAGTCCAGTACAAGGAAGCAAGCCTCCATCCCAAGTAATGGACCAAGCCAAAGAACAACCTCCTAAATCCTAGGGGTAGTTCCAGCAGAAGAGGAGAGGAATCAGGAGAAAAAGGAGGAGGAAGTTGAGGTAACGGCTAGGGAAAAAGAGAAGAATATAAGCAGCAAGAATACAACAAGGGAAAAAGGGGAAATCATCTTCAACGTACTTCAACCCTAAAAGCAAGTATACTAGCAAAATATACGATAGCCCCTGATAATCCAAAAATCTGTACTTGTATTCATTATTTGTCTTTTCCGTTCATAGTAGAAACTTGGCGGGATTCCGACTCCCCCCGCGGTTTTTTCCACATTGGGTTTCCGCGTCACCAATTCTTGTGTCTCTTTGCTTTCTTTCGTTGTTTTTCACTCGTTAGATTCGATTCATCTCATTAGTTCGTGAAGTGCTAGTCCGATCACTTTAACCCGCAACTTAAATCATAACCCGGTAAATTTTATCAAAACACAATATCCAATGAAATGACAACATATATGAATCCCTTTCCCTTTATATAATAATAATCCAAAACACTTAACAAAGTCTAAAACGATTCTTTACGTGATGATTGATGATAGAACACAAATAATTAAAAGAATAAAGAGGAGCAGATATATATAAATTACATAGAATTCCCAGTGTTTCGTGTTTGTTTCAACTTTCGAGTGTGGGTAGATCAGATCTGATTGCTGTAATTGTTTTCATGCGTGAGATTTGTTAATTATGATTAAATGGTCACGGGTTACAAATGAATGAATGTATGCCTCCTTTTCCAGAACGAACGTGCAATTTGGGTACTATCATATCTTCTTGTCTCTAATTTTAGAACCTAAAGCCGCATTCTCCTTTTGGTTAAATTAGGTCTTTATGCACAAGTTCATCAAATTTAAGATGATGTTATTGTTGGTCAATCTTTTAGGGTAATTATACTGCGAGACATTTTACGTAGCAAATATTTAACGGTTTGCATCTTTTAAGAGTAAAGCAAATTATTTAGAGATCTCTCGCGGTAACTCTATTGAGAGATCTCTCACATAGAGGTGATTACTAATGTCTAATGTGGTTACAAATCACTCCCTCCTGTCCTAGTAATTTGTTTATCTTTCTACATTAGGAATGTATTTTTACGTGATCATTCACATCACTTAGCTCCACATGTCACCCATTGATTTGAGCGCATTAAAATACAAATAAGAATCGAACCTTCAACCTCACTGGGGAATAAGAGGACTCTTACCATTTGAATTAACTTTTGTTCTTATATTTCTATCTTATACGAGTAAAACTTTTCAACTTAATAAAGATTAATGAAAAACAGTACTCCCTATAAATTAAGACAAAGATATAAATGATGAATAAGAGGCTTAACTTATAAAAAAAACTTGTATATAAAGCAGACGTAAATGTTGATGAAATGGAAAGAGCGAATATCGTCTGAATTACGAGTATCAATGAAAGAGCATGTTATTAAAATAGAGCATATTTTTGGTTCTAAACTACTACGTAGAGAATTAAAATTGGTGAAGTAGGCATTACTCCGGAATACTCGTATGTTATTTTAGTTGTATCCACAATACAAAAATGGCTGGATCCTTGATGGTAGTTACACTTTTGCTTTAGCTAAATGTAAGGACAATGGTCCATTGGTCCATTGTTTAAAGAACAGAGGATTTAATTAATTTAATTAATTAAAGGACGACAAATGATTGAGACGGAAAATAAATATACATATATATAGGGATGAGATCTCATCCAAACTTACTTCAGTACGAACCGTCCGAACTAACCTTTAAAGACTACAGTTACACTTTTAAAAATCACACTTTTAGGGCTCGCTTGGAATAAGGTTAAAACAAATTGAAGAGTAATTGGAGTCTCCTTATTCCCTTAGATTTTGAGTAGTTAGAAATTACACGGTTTAGCGGCCCCCTTATCCCCATATTTTTTGTTTTTTCTTAAAACTGTAACTGGGACCATTAAAAATGTAACTGTGGTCCCTAAAAGTGTAACTAGTTAAACTTTAAAAGTGTAGGTGGTGTTCTTAAAAGTGTAACTAGTTGGTTCAGACGGTTCGTACCGAATTTGTCGGACCTACGTTGATACAAACTACAAAGGACTTCTTTTTATTTGTTTTCGAATTTTAATAAAGGACAACATTATGATTTTGTGGCAAGTTGGTAAAATTAGGTCGATGGATGTTCTTTAGAAGTTGAATTGGATGTCAAAGAAGATTGATTAAAATAATGATGCAAGAGAAGGAAAAAAAATGAGATATAGCCGTATAGACGCAGAGTAACTTGACCTTTAATTTCAAATTATTTGTTTTGCGATTTCATTTGATTTGTCTTGACTTTTTTCTACTAACAAATTTGTTTTGTACACCTTGGTTATTTCTTCACTTATTCACGAACACAAGGCCACAATAACGGTAGGACATAATGGAGCACGGAGTATATCAAACACTCGAAAATGAAATTTCTCCGTCTCTTAAAGATTGTCTCATTTTTTTCATTATATGTGAAAAGTATTTTAATGAAATAAAACTACTTTAGGAGACAAGGGAATATAATAACCACAATTATTATAAGAATTTTTTTTGTCAAAAAACAACTACTCGTAAAATTTATGCATTCTATAAATAAGGCATCCGTAGTTTTATCTTTTTGACCAAAACTATCTTAAATTTCTAATTCTTTGTCTAAAGACACTAAAGACATCAAACCCCAACTTTCGTCAAAAAATCGGAGATGCACGCTACAATAGACGGCACACTTCTTTTAATTCTCTTCTCATCCCTTAACATTTCTCCCTTAATCAAATCCAATACGGAGTAACTCCTTATAACAACGCTTCTAACCATTAGGATTAATGGCACACCAAATGCAATGAATTGACAACAATAATTAAAATTAGGATTACTAAATTGAAAAATGCTTCTAACAACAAAAACTTCCATTTTTTTGGATAGCGACGAACATGACACATACCCCAAAATTATACAAAGTACTCGAAAATTAGGGTCAATAACATAAAAACTGAAATTGAACTAAAAATTTTAATTTGATGTTGATGACTTAAGTGATTAATTAGTTTACTTAAGTAACAAAATATAAACGGACCTCAACCATCGCCCTAAGATTTTGGTTGAGTTGGTCTCGTATTCTCGTAACATGATATCATATCTCGAACTCTCAAATAGAATCTTAACACATGGTACAGGGAGCCTGTGCACTCTAACCAATCTTCAAGCCCGATGGGCATTCGAGTGGGTTTGATCAAGGGAGAAGGGTCGATGTACAGCTTAAGGGGATTAAAAGAAGTTCGTCAATTGTAACGTGCATCCTCATATTTTTTACGGAAGATAAGGTTTGGTGGCTCTAAACAAAGAATTGAGAATTGAAGGTGCTTTTGGATAAAAGAAAAACCTATGAGTGACTTATTTACCGAAGATGTAAAATCTTTGTCTTTCTATTTTTTATTCATGTCTTTCTATCCCCTATGAATATGGGAGTAAAATGAAAGGTGGAGCATGGGAAGAGAGGTGAGTGAAGATAGTACTGTAGTAAAGGAGTAGCCCCCCCCAAATAAAGCCATGAACAGAAATGCTAAAAGGAAGGGAAAGAAGCAAGCGAGCAACCAACAAACTTGGATTTTAGTATTCCAAACTTGGACTCACTCACTCACTCACTCAATCACTCTCCTCACTTCTTGCAAACAAACCAACATTTCATCTTCACATTCTTTATCTTCTTTTTTTATTCCACACACACGCACTCATTTTTCTTCCTCACTTCAATCAGATTTTTTTTCTTCTCTTTTGGTGATATATATTTGAGGGACAAAGATTTGAGCCACCCAAATAATTGGAGGCCAGGCCATTTTAATTTGTAAGATAGATAGATAGATAATCCCCCCACCTAAATTAAGTAAATTAAGGTAATCCTTTCACACTATTATTATTATTATTTCAAATTTTTGTTTTTCTGCACCTAAACTAGCTAATATTGTAATGTCTTCTTTTTTTTCTCTCTATATTTTCTGAATGCATTACCCAGATCTTGATGATGGCTATTTATTTAGTTAGTTATCAGAATTTGATTTGATTTTTTTGTGCCAATTAATAATGCCGCTGCCTCTTTGATTGTGGGATTGCATTAAAAGTGGAGTAGATCTTTTTGGTGTATCATTCAAACAAGGAAAACTACCCTACTTCCTAAACAACAAACAACAAACAAATAATAATAATAATACTAATAATAATAATAATAATGGGTATGATTTGATTTTATTTGATTTCTGCATTTCAAAGCTCTCAATCGTTACATGGTTTTTGGCTTTTTATACACTATAGCATCATCATCATCATCATGAAACTATATATAGAAATACATACATTCATTATTCTTTTATTTTAGTGCTGTGTATTTCCTTACGAGTATATCTTAAGAACATTTTATTAACACCTTGAAACGGGTCAAATACTAGCCTATAGAGTTAGTTAACAAACACAAAACATTTGGCCAACTTACACATTGTTATTTTGTATTCCCTCCGTAAATTATGGAAATTTGATATTAATAATGTACTTCGTTCTAAAGACGAATCAAACAAAATTGTCCCACGTGGATATATTTTCGTCGTGAATATAGAAAGGTAGCTTGGTCTTGAATCGGAGGGAGTATATACTTGACCTGTCTTTTAACATTTACGATGGATGGTAGCGTCACAAAGAAAACAAGGCGAGAACATTAAGATGCGGATAGTATTAAAGTCATTATGGTTTTTCTCTATTTCTTCCCATTAACACAAATTCTTGTTTTGAGAAGCATATGGTCACAAACCTATGATGGGTAGCATTTACTACTGGAAACTATAGAAGCATTCTGCAGTGTGGTTTTGTCTTATCCACCCACCCATCTGACATATATAACTCCTTGCAGATTGACAAGCTGATTACATTAAATAGAAAGGTCTAGTGAGCAGTAAATCTAATTGTTTTGTCATGGGTTTCAGATTTTCAAGTTTCATCCATTCAATTGTTACTAGACCAATCTGCTTCCTTGTGTATAAACTTGGCTAAAATCGTTAAAAATGTTTGAAATCGTTTCTACCAAAATGACATGCTCTGAGGGAAATTCATATTGGGTATGATGTATAAAATGTGTGGTTAATGCAGCAGGGAAATCAGGAAGTCCGAGGAAGATGAAGTATAGTAAGGACGACAAGCCGCACCATCATGACAAAGGGTTGAGAATCATTCCCCTGTCACTACTTGTTGTTCTATTATGTGGGTTGTCGTTCTACTTCGGTGGTGTGTACTGCCCTGATAAGAATCTACTTGGGGCTAAAGATATTACCGATGTTGTTACTAACCCGTTGATGAAGATTGGATCAGGGGCCGCACCGCTGCAGATCAAATCTTTCTCTTTCTCGGATTGTGGCGTTGATTATCAGGATTATACTCCATGCACAGATCCAAGGGTATATGACTGTCTCATCTACCAACTTTGTAGATTGGCAAAAACTTATCTTCCAACTCCTATTTGAAACAGTCTTGCGTTGTTGTTGTTGTTGTTGTTGTTGTTGTTATGATACTAAATGGCTGACCCGTTTGAGAAATACTTTGGGTACTTATCCCGTAAGTTAGTGGGTTGTTGGTAAGGTAAATAGTTAAATGTGTTGGTCTCATGATATGTTAACATGAAGTTTATATATTATGGTCCTACTGTAACATGAGTTCTATTTTGGAGTATAGCTTAAATTAATGCTCATGCCGAAACCTTAAAACCCCGCCTTGACTAATTGTAGGATAGCCGCACTCAAGATTTGTGATGAACTGTTGGAGAATGTTAACTAATCGCCTTGACTTATTAATTCTGTTGTTTTTGGTTGTTGTTGTTTGTCATTGTAGAGATGGAAGAAGTATGGTTATCAAAGACTAACATTCCTCGAGCGACATTGTCCGCCAGTCTATGAAAGAAAAGAGTGCTTAGTTCCCCCGCCAGATGGATACAAACTGCCAATCAGATGGCCAAAGAGCAAGAATGAGTGTTGGTACAGGTAAAATGCTTTTACATAACAATAGAACAATTTCATATCATTTGCAAACCAATTTGGCCTCTAATTTATGTGATTATTATTTGTGCAGGAATGTGCCATATGATTGGATTGACAAACAGAAGTCCAATCAAAACTGGCTTAGGAAGGAAGGAGAGAAATTTCTCTTCCCTGGCGGAGGTACAATGTTTCCTAAAGGAGTAAGTCATTACGTTGATCTCATGGTTGACCTCATTCCTCAGATGAAAGACGGAACTGTTCGTACCGCTATTGACACTGGCTGTGGGGTGAGTCTCATGCTATGTTCGCTTTTGTCAACTCTCACTGTTCTCATCAAATAACCAATTCAGTTTCAAAAATAAATTTCCTTCAAGTATACAGTTGCGAGTTTTATAATTTTAACAATATTATCCCGTGTATCTTGGAGGTTGCAAGTTGGGGAGGGGATTTGTTAGATCGGGGAATTTTGACGATTTCTCTAGCCCCAAGGGATAATCACGAGGCACAAGTTCAATTTGCTTTAGAGCGTGGTATTCCAGCAATCTTAGGAGTCATTTCAACGCAACGCCTTCCATTCCCTTCTAACTCATTTGATATGGCTCACTGCTCAAGATGCCTTATTCCATGGACCGAGTTTGGTATGCTCTCCCTTTAAGCAGCCTTTTAGTGCTCAACGTCAGTCCATTTAAAAGCCACTGATTTTTTTATTTTTTTTATTTTGCACAGGTGGATTATACCTTATGGAGATACACCGAATACTCCGGCCAGGAGGGTTTTGGGTTCTCTCTGGACCTCCGGTGAACTATGAGCACCATTGGCGAGGGTGGAATACCACGATTGAGGAACAAAGATCTGACTACGAGAAACTCCAAGAACTGCTCACTGCTATGTGCTTCAAGTTATTCGACAAAAAGGACGATATTGCTGTGTGGAGAAAAGCGTCGGACAATGAGTGCTACGACAAGAAACTCGCTAGTCCTGATGCGTACCCCCCAAAGTGTGACGACAGTGTCGAGGCTGATGCCGCTTGGTACACCCCACTTAGGTCATGTGTCACGGTCCCAAACCCAAAGCTTACGAAATTGAGTTTGAATTCATTACCAAAGTGGCCCGTGCGTTTGACTGCTTCACCTGACCGCGTGTCTGAGGTTGCTGGTGGAAGTGCCGGGGCCTTTAAGCATGAGGATAGTAAATGGAAGATCAGGGCAAAGCACTACAAAAAGTTGCTCCCAGCAATTGGAAGTGATAAGATTCGGAATGTGATGGATATGAATACATTGTATGGGAGTTTTGCTGCGGCTTTGGTTCAGGATCCTGTTTGGGTTATGAATGTCGTGTCATCCTATGGGGCAAATACATTGCCAGTGGTTTATGATCGTGGACTCATTGGAACTTATCATGATTGGTAATTCATCCTAATCCCTCACCTTATGAATAGACTCAATGACTCACAATACATGGTGGCAAAGGGCATGTACCTCATCTCTCTTTACACAGCCTTCGGTGGTGGAGCCTGTTTTTGTGAATTATATTTCCATTCCTAGTTTCTTGCTATCAGCTTTGCAAATGGTCAATATCCTTATTATTGAACCTTATGTGATGTTGATGTAGGTGCGAGCCATTTTCGACCTATCCAAGAACTTATGATCTTCTTCACATGGATGCCCTGTTCACCGCTGAAAGCCATAGGTAAACTCACTAATATGTTTTGTTCAAAACTTAAGTCTTGATTAAAGAGAGGCAGCTGGTGCATTTGTTTTATGCAAATTAAGTGAAATCCATATGTAAAATCAACTTAAGAAGCCTTTTTCGAGGGACGAGAGAAGGTCCTAATTTGTAAGGCACTTAGTTTTACTCCGTAGCATTGAAGTATTAAAATTGTTATAAATAAATTATACTTGGACACTTCATTTAAGCCAAGTACACGTAGAACTTTCGTAAAAATAGCCTGGCGTGGCACTTGGACAACTACATGCATCAGATAAATTTGAACAAGGCTGAGTTAAGTAAAAGAGATTGTGTAATATTGAGTTATATAATGAACAGGTGTGACCTGAAGTATGTGCTCCTGGAAATGGATCGAATCCTGCGACCCAATGGGTATGTGCTCATCCGGGAAGCAACCTATTTCTTGGACGCCATTAATACCATCGGCAATGCAATGAAATGGAGTTGTCACAAGGAGGAAACGGAGTACCGCACTGATAACGAGAAAATACTAATTTGCCAGAAGAAGCTCTGGTATTCCAAGAGTTCAAGCTGATGATCCAAGGGGAAGGGGGAGGGGGCCCCCTCTTTTGTTGCAAAATCGGGAATGCCTTTACGTGAAGGGGTCTATAAAAATATGCATTGGTGTGGGGGTATATGGAGGTAGATGAAGAATATAGGCGAAGAAAAAGCCAGCATATGAATAGACCGTCCTGCATCCTGTTCCTGAAGAGAATGCCTACCTGATTGATTAATCATCGGAGTTTGGAGATGGTATTGTTGAAATTCATCGATTTTTTTAAGTGTCTGATTTAATTAATAAGGTATGATCAGTTTGTAGGATAACAATTTTTATTCTTGATTGAGCTATAAAGCTCTAGTTTGTGTTCAGTGATATGATGTTCCTGTATTTTGCTGAACTTATATCGGTAAATTTTGGCTGTTAAAATGACCATTCATTTGTTTTAGCCCTTTTTTTTTTCAGAACATACAATGGTCCGACTCTTCGAAAATATCAAAATACTATGTACGAGTAGTTATTTTGATCAATTTAAACTCTCTACGCATTCAATTAGATTCAGCTGAAGCACATAAATGATAAATCCCGTATGAGATTTTATCAAGTTGCTTAGCCGGTAAAATCATATAGTATGGTACTTATCACTTGGATTCAAATCCTGCCAACAACATATTTGCCCCTGTAGCCCCCTTTACATCGAGGCAATCATGTGATACCACAGGGCATGCCCTTGTTTGTAGCCAATTCTTGAAACACTTCGAAACTCTTTTCTCTCATGAACAAGATACAAGGAACAAACATCGATTTTATTACGCCATGATAATCAAGAAATAAAATTGTGAAGATCAAATACATGCTTCAGAAATGATGCCCAAGAGTGCCAAGGAGTTATATAGAATATGAAATGAAAATGAATGTCAAAAACGACATAGAATACAGATGTTTTCCCTGCTTCCAGAAATTTATATGGTCCTGCTAATAGAATGTCTTTAATGTACAGAATAAACTTGTCAAATGACCTTCGCCTTTTGAGAACCCGAAAGCAACGCAAACCTTCACTGACACTAGCAAAAAAAAAAAAACAAATTAAATAAGCTCAAGCTCAAAAGCGTATGGATGGAATTTGGAGATTGTACCAGATCTTCTGAAGAAAGTGTTTCTTCTCCGACCACAGCTTTCATGGCCTGAACATCCTTTCCGATAAAGCTGGTTGGTTGGACACATCAGAATGATCTCTTCGGGTCACCAATAGCACTCTGCAGTTATTGTCAGAATGAAAAGTTGAGTGACAGCATAAAAACCTTCAGCAAGGAAATGTTCAAACCAATTCAGATGAGGAAAAGCGTCAGATATATATATTTTACCTTCATGAGACGGGAAAGTGAAGGAAGAACATTGATTGGAGGGCATATCTGCGTATGAACAAGAACAACGTCAAATAGAGCTAATCAGCTAGTAGCCGAAATAGGGAGGTACGTACGAGATTATCATTTAAATTTCAAACGATTTACTCCCTCTATACACTATTTTTTACCCCCATTCTACTGTCCATAGCATAATATTCATATTCATGGCGCTTCCGTAATCAAACTACTACGAGTATCAAGTAAAAGTTCGATCGTCATTTATGGGCTAAATTAAATCCGCACTAGGATAAATTATTATAAATTCACGCATTTTATAATATGTGACCGTCTCATAAAATCTTAAATTTGTTGATAATTATTAATTGAGCATTTATTCGTAGGAATAATCATATAACTTCATTCTAATTTACGGAGAGCCTAAATATTAACGGTTTTTTAACAAAAAGAACTCAGATAATAATCTGTATAAAATATCATCCTCCCAGAGTAGAGATGGAAGTTGACACGTGGTCTGGTGGGCTGGCACGATCTGACCTGACCCACGACCCGCTAAGGCACAAGCCCACTTTGACACGACACGACACGCTATGGGTCGTGCATGTGCCTCAATTTGAGGAAAAACACCGTGCCTAGGCACGACATGACACGGTCTTAGCACGCTCAAAATGTAAAGAAATAAGTTTAAATTTAAGGAATTGGTAAGACACACTCAAGCACGACACGGTATGGGCCATGTGCCGTCCCTAGGCCACCCTTTTTTAATACTGACACGACACGACACGAAGCCTACTTTCCCGTGCATGGATCGTAACATTTTTTTTCTTCAGACGCACGATGGACTGACACGAGACACGTCTTATTTTCATCTCTAAGTCCCAAGTTACCAAATCACTAAACACGGAGTATAACTGAATTTCCCATTTAATCTCAACCAATCCGAAAACCACGCAATAATTGATCCATTACCTACAATTCAAAACATTTCTGGCTAATAAACCTCCCGCCATAATTCCCAGTCTCACTCACCATCCACTCTGAAGACACAACAGACATGAGGAAACAAAAACAATCAGCGGCGAAGAGAGAGAAACAACCCCTGCGAAAAAAGCCTTCTGCCGCCGACTTCCTAACCTCTCCGCCACAACAACAACCGTCCAAAACTCCCGTCGACGATATCAACATTGATGAAACGCCGAAATGCTTCAAGTTCAACATCAACTCCTCACCGCCGAAAACCACCGCCACCGCTGCCAGTCGCCTGAAATCCACCAACGCCTCGCCAACTCGACGACCGGAAGCAGTCTCGTCGCTCGCTGAGCTGAAGGAGCTGGCGTCCTCCAGGTTCGAGTCCATCAAGCGTCAGGCGGAGAGGTCTCACTCTGATATTCTCAAGGAGGTTGAATCTTCCAACTCTCGCCTTCACAAGCGCTTCAAGGTTTATCTCGCCTCTTTTTCCGTCAAATTTTCAGCAATTTTTGGTTATTTTTATCAGGACTGTGATAGATGACCTAAATTGAACGGTGAATTGTGCAATCTTTTACGAATAATTTTACGCGATTTTACTCGTATTTTTCTTGTCTTCACAAGCGCCTCGATGTTTATATCTCTGTTTTTTTCATCCGTGAAATTTAAGGAGTACTGTATTTTTCTTATGAAATTATGATAGATGAACTAGAATCCAAGTATCCAACGGTAAATAGTGCGATGTTTGTACCTTTTCTGTGAAGAGGATTGTGTCTTATCTTCGTTAGTCCTCTAACTATCGCCTGAAGATCTATTTATCTTTCTTATTTTGGAAAATTCGAAGAAATTGTGATGCTCTTTTTTGTTGGTATGAATTTTGATGAATCGACTTATTATGTAGCTGATAATTTTTGTAAGATTCGTATGCTTAGATCCGTCATTAACACTGAGGTTGAAGCAAACATATCTATTAGTGTGAATTTTGTTGAATAATGTGGTTTTTGGAAGTGCAATTGTTAGGTTTTGTGCGATTGAGATTTGCATTAGAGGCAAATCTGATGACTTAAAGGACTAGTATTAAGTCGTTCTCAACTTTTGATTACCTAAGAATTTTCTGAGATTATTTTTGTGATGTTAGACTTCTATGACAATTTGTTACTCTTTGTGAGTAATTATGTATGTATGTATGTATGTATGTGTCGACTTAGATTGAGTAATTGCTCCACAATTGAAGACAAAAGTGTAACTAGTCTCTGATTTGTTTTTACAGAAGTCGATTTGAAGTTTTGAGTAATGTGTATCGTGATGGAATAATGTGTATGTATCTTGGAGAAATGAGTTAGCTGAAATCATTCTTTGAAGCTCATTGATTCAGATTAGATGATGTAGCATGACTGGCTTCAAGTCACCATTAGGCTGTAGCTTAGCAATAGTCCTCTTATCTTGTATCAAAGCCGGTCCTAGTCTTACTCCTTGTATTTAGCTAGTCTTCGACTAATGTGTAGGTAGTTTACCTTGTTTGTAGTAATGATTATGTATGCGTTTGTTGCTGTGAGTACTTGCTCGCAAAGTTATCACATCACTTGCAACAGTCATTCTGTTGAATGTGAAGCGTTTGTGGTTTGAGACAGAAACAGGAATCATGTCTTATGATTTTACACCGAGTGGGATAATTATTCATCCAGGAAATTTGAATGCATCAAGATTATTTTCAACTGCAGTGTAATTCTTTGGAGTGAATATCTCCCTAACAGCACAACGTTGTTAAACTTTTGAACACTTCTACTGATCATAGACTCCGACTCCATTTGATAATACAGATGCTTACTCTCTGTAAATGTCGAAGAGTCCATCTTTAAACTTGGAAATTCAAAAGTTGAGTGTGAATTGCAAGGTGGTTAATACTATAATAAACAGTACTTAGCATTTTTATGTGTGATGATATTGAGAGTGTTACCTGTAGATGTGCTCCAATTGTCAAAGCAATTGTGAGAATATGCTGGTTTGAAGATTGCGTTTCTCACATCTTATTATCGATGTTTACAACAGATTCAGACTCAATCATGTCAAAAGCTCATGGATGACACCGAGAAGGAATTCAAGAAGATGTTGGACAGGATTGCTGAAAGCTGTGAAGCAATGAAGGTAATACTCTACTATTCAATGGAAAGTAAGGTCAAGTGTTTTAGGTAATGTGTTTAGTGAAGATGGTCTGAAAATGATTAACTAACAGGCATCTTATGACGAGTTCCAGACTGAAGCACAAACCTCCCGTTCCCGTGGTATGTCACTGCTTTTTTTTTGGCTTTTATGCTTGAGCCGACTTTGTGAAATCTGGGATGCTCAATTAACTTGACATGATACAATCATACAACTTAAATTCACATGATTGGTGCTTTATATGATGCAATCGTACAACTCGTCTTATCCCATGTTCCCAGTGTAAGAAATTTGGGGTGGGGATAACTTCCTTTTCCAAAAAATCAGACTGAAGTCACTGAACGGTTGCATATTCAGAAGACACCGTCTCTGTTCAGGAGTTCAATTGTAATGAGAAATTATTATACATAGATAAGGCGTGTCAAGCTGCAGGAAAACTAGTGACACTAATTGCAGTGTGAAAATAATTGGGCCAGACAGACCATCCAGCGTAGCTCACTGATTCTGGACATAGTTTTATTGTTTCTGTTAAGAGTATGTCAAGTCAATCCGGCAACTATTTCATATCTGAGACTGCAATGCCACTGTATATTTCTTATAATTGAACTTCCTATTCTTAATCAAGAAGGCCACGAATCAAGTTTGAGCTGTTAACTGTCAAGTGTCGAGTAAAATATCGTTCTTTTCTTGTCGCAATAATAATTTTTTAGTTAGGAACCAGGGAAAGATTTTGTAGGAGAATATGTTTGCGTTAGCCAACTACCCATATTTAATACCTGTTCCGATTCCCCACTTCATGTACATTATCAAGCAGGATGAACTCTGCGTATCACATTTCACAAAGTAGGAAAGCCTAGCTAGTTTCACCGATGACCACGCCATTGTTTCCCTAGAATTTGATATTATAGGGTTTATTAACACAAATAGGGGGATGCGACTGTGAAATGAAAAGCAACATAAAAGGAGAACATACATCCATTTTCTAGTCTACTCCACTATGGTGGTGATAAATGTGAGTATTTGTTTTTTGTGTTGTGATTATTGCAGTGTGTAAAACATCCATTCCGGAGAAAGCACAGCATTTGGAGGATACCATTAATGCTCTTCGCAACCGATATGTGACTACCTAAGTTCTTTTATGCCTTAGCTGGTAAGGTCAAGATTCACCCTAGAAGTTCTACATTTTCACATTCAGAAAGAGACATGATATTTCAATGCTTAACGTAGCATCTTGTCTAGATCGAGTATCCGATTGCTTGCCTGACACTGACAGTGGGCACTCCGTTTCTTTTACTGAGTTTGTATAAACATATTTGTCGAATCAACAAAATACCAGGTTTTGTGCGCATAAGTCATAACTTGAACTGTACTGATACAAGTAGGCGTCCACATTTTAGCATCACTTATTTATGACTAATGCTCCTGTTTGCGTTGACTTCATCAATCTCGGTTCTTATATGTGTTATTATCTCAAATGAAATGTTTCAGAAACAATTATGACGGAGCGCAGATGCCAACCAGAATGTTGAAGAGAATACTTCATACTTGTAGAGGCTGCCTGGTCCCATCATGTCTAAGATACAGTAGTACTCTTGTAGCATCACTTAGTATGTAATACATCAAAACCTGAAATGCGGGATGTGGAGGAGCTCTGAGTTACACGGCAAAACAAGTACTCTACACTACTACTACTACTACAACTACATATGTGAATCATTATACGCCTTAAAACGTATGCATACTATCCAGAAGCATTACAAATAATAAATGCAATCTCTCTGATGGGTCATTGGATATTTAATCTGCTAGTGAAAATGGTGGCATAATACAATTTGCCTCCGTTGTAGTCATCGTCCTGCTTCTCTGATCTTGTACATGTCGCTTTCTTGTTGCCACCCACGGGCACTAGATATTAAACGTTCGTCTCTATATGCTGTTTTACTTCGTGTAGAGTGAACATACTTTGCAAGACAAGAGTTTGTCTCACGCTTACATGAGTTACATCCATACAGTATATTTTGATGCACTTAGTGACGAAAATGATCCATCTATCAAATATTACTATGCAAGTAAGACAGATTGTTTTAATGAATTTGTGACGGGATAGTATCAGAGCTCATGGAGCTCTACATTGTGGAATTACGACATTACTATTCAGGCGGATAAACTATACTCGTATATGCTACCATGTACAACCAGCATAATAGATTCTCCGTGTAATAGTTGGGCATAAACCATCAACATCAACTCAAACAACTTTCTAAAGTCTAGCATACTTAACAAGAAAATAAACAAGTTGTCCGAATATCTATAGAATATGGGGGTAATAAGGCAATTACGAGTTGATTTGGTAGGTCTACTTGATTCACATATATTGAATGTGAGTTGTGAGTTGTGAGTTGTGAGTGAAAGGGAAGATGGCCTCAGAAGAGAGAATGGGTAAGACTGAGTTGAATGAATGGCGCGAGCGGTGAGCCCTCCTGTCATTGACTCTAGTATTTTAATACGAGTAGGAGGGAATATTGAATTTCCAACTTCCGAGGATGCGAAAGCTGTCGGTGAGGATCCAGGAGACGGTCTCATACAAGTTTTTGTGTGTTTCATAACAGGGAATTTGGCATGTTTCATACGAGTAAGTGTTAATGTATCTCAATCTCGTTTGGTTCATTCCGGAATAACTTCCGGTAGGAAGTTGTAATTCCATTAAACTTACTTCCCACATTAACTTTCCGTGAATTTACATATATTTGTTTCGTTGCCATTCTGAAATTCACACTTCACATAAATTGAATTCTCGTATCTTGTTTGGTTGCAGTCATCCAATTCCCATGATTTTGTTTATAAAGACTATTATAACTTTATACTCCCTCCGATCACAATTTATTGCCCCATTTCATTAAAATATACCTCACATATAATCATGAAATGAGGTAATAATTTATGACCGGAGGGAGTATTAATCAAGAATATAAAACTTATGAAATAACTTTTTTTCAAGAACTTATGAAATAGCTGAAATTGTCTTTCCCATGATATGCAATCATGACAAAATTACGTCATCAAAAAAAAAACATTATTTAAAAAAAATAATCTAAGTTACATTATCATCATTGTTCGGAAAAAAAATGTTCAGAAAAAAAACAAAGCATTACCATCATTTTTATTACAGTACTTTGTAATAAATAGCATAATAAAAATATTGGTTCATTAATCAACTTATTATATTATTAAAAAAATAAATTAAGTAAAAAAAAAAAGATTATAAAGATGGAGAGTTGAGTAAAAAAAATAGGGTTATAAAGTGAGAAATATGATGAGTGCATAAGACCATCCACAACCATTTCATCTTCTTCTTTTTCATCTTTACCTTCTCTCCTCGTTTCAATCATCCACCTCATCTTTCCACTCACCATCTTCTTATTTTTCATCTTACAAAAAAACACTCCACATTCATTTCATCTTCTACTTTCATTTACACATCAAATTTACCTTAACTCAATCATTTATTTCCATACTATTATAATTTTGGGTTGGGTAATATTGTGTTCGGGCCGTAAGTTTCGGGTTATTTAGGTTCGAATGAATATGAAAATAAAAGTACGGCTCGAGAAATGATAAATTTTTAGTAAAAAAAAAATTACAATGCAAACGTAGTGAGTTCGGAAATATAGTACGGCACACTTTGAATAAAAAAAATTAACCAACACAAAACGCTAGTAATTTATTTTACGAAGAATAATTTCTAAATAGTGTCGTATCGATTACTTTTTCTTAATCCGTGCTACGATTATATTTTGTCTACCAATTCATCACTTCGATACAACTTTTTTACCTATTTGGCACCGGCGACATTTTTTTAAAAATCGGTCACTAGGTCGGGTTCGGGTCATTTTGCAGAAGGTTTGGGTAGGATCGGTTTTGGATTACAAAATGTCCAGGTTAAATTGTAAATGTTAAACTGAAAATATACGTACGGCCGGGTTAATGATAATTTTTTAATATATAAAGTTCAAGAAAAAAAATTATACGTTTGGAAATATAATCTTCGAGATAGAGTAAATACGAACGTTGGAACCGAAACAAATGAAGAAATAAGAAACTCCAAAAAAAATAAAAATGAAAAGGGTCATCCTTTGCCGGGGAACCCACCGTCATTTCCTTTCATCTACCCATTCATTTCCTACCTCTCTCTTCCTTTCATCTTCATGAAATGTTTTCATCTGCACGAAATGTTGAAAAGATTTCAACTTTCATTTCATGTTTCTCATCCAATGCAATCTCCCATTTCAACTTCATCTTCTTCTTTCTCCCTTTTTCTACATTTCAACTTCCTTCTTTTCATCCAATGTATATGGTCTAAGGGTAAAAAAATCATTGCCATGAGTCTGGATGTGAGAAGTGCAACTCACCGGGAGACTTGGTGAGCAATTTCCCACGTCATTTAGGAAGCTTAAGGTGGAAGTTTGAGTTCCCCAATTTTTCACATCCTCTGTCTACTACAAGAATAATTCCCTATGAAAATTTTCTCTCCAAATGCTCAATCATATTTATGGAAATAATTAATAATAGTAATTCCTATAAAATTATATACAAATTAAATGCAAATAATTCAAATACTACAGTATTAATATTTTTCAATTGTACGACATTGTAAACAACTACGCAGTATAAGTATTATTATCTTCGTAACGATGTACTAATCATTAAGATTTCTAACAAACCTAAAAACCTAAAACCTCCCTCCTGCCTCCTCCAAACAAAACCCTACCTTCCTCCTTTCTTCGGGACTTCCATCGATAATTAATCGATGGTAAGCTCCAAAAATTGTTCAATTTTCAATTCCTAGTATGAAATTCAATCTCTTATTCAATAAATGTCTCTCTTTTTATGAGAGTTTCGTCCTTTATTTCAAGGTTCCCCTCCTTATTTTCAAAGTTTCGGTCCTTTACACTAGCATAGGACTTAGTTTCATGTTAATCGACAAGATTAATTTGTTGATGGTTCGTCGCTTGTCTCTTCAATGGATACAAGTAATTTGTCAACGATCTTTGCCAACAGAATGTAAGTTTTCTCTCCTTATGAATCAAACGAAGGATCCCCTCATCAAAAGCTGCAAGAAAATAGCGATACGAATTCATGTCGAATTGTCAAATCATGTCATGAGATCCCTAGTTTATAAGAGAAATTGTGTTCTTTGGCTTTTAATAGATTTGCTTGCGATTATAGGTATTCAGTGTAAGTGTCGTTTGACGTTCTACTAATGAATTATTCTTTTCGTTAAAAAAAAAATCATTAAGATTTATAAACTTATACTTCTCCGTTCAAGTCCAAGCTACCCATATTCGTTTTTCGGAAGTTCAAGTTCAAACTTACCATTTCCATTTTACTCATTATTTTAATACTGTATTAAACAAATACTTTAAACCTTACCTATTATATTTTAAAAATGTCATTATTTACACTATATTTAATAATAAACAAATAATTAACCTTTACACATTTGTATCTTTAATACAGTAATAAAGAATCGGTTTTTTTAAAACTTGTGCTAAAAGCAAATGAGTAACTTCGACTTAATTAAACGAAGAGAGTATTACTATTCGCTTCATGATCATGAAAAAATAAACAAAAATATACGTACATTTCATTACATTACTAATTTCTCTCAATTGGTTTCAAGTTTCAATTTTATTTCTCAAATTAAAAGTTAAGACAAAAATGTTAAAATAAGAACGAGTACTACGTAATACATTAAAAAAAACATCAACAATTGAAATATATCGTGCAAGTATGCACGTAACTATACTAGTTTAGGGTAACCAAACAACCTCAATTTGTATTTCATGAGATCTTCCACTTCTCGTCTTCCCGGGAAGTAGAAGAGTAACCAAACGAGACCCTATATTATAATTATACGTAAGATCTTGTATTTTGTAATTTAGGATGTGGAATCATTTAGCATAGCGCGAAAGTGATAATTAACCCCTTAAATTTGGGTAATTGTAAGATTAAACCCCCATACGTTTCAAATGTTGTAGTTAGACTTCATAACTTTGAGTAGAAGTGAAATTCGATTCAATTTTTATTTTCAACATAAATTATATCATTAAAATATTAAATCATGTTATATATAAATTAATCGTACACTGAATAATTATTAATATTTTAAAAGCAATTAAATAATTTATTAACGTAATTTTTAGATTTTTTTAAAAATAATTTTAATATATATTCTGTAATTCATGTAATTATGAGATTACTTTTACAAAAATTTTGATTTTATGTAATTCATTCAGATTTTTTTTCCCAAAATATGTAAAAATTGCATACATTTTATAAATATATCATTATTTTTATCGTATACTGAGAAAATGTATAAATAAATGGAGCTTCTGTTTTTAAAGTGCAATTTTAATTGAAAAATAAAAAATTTTGATTGAATTTCACTTCTACCCAAAGTTATGGGACTTTAATACCATTGAAATTTAAGGGATTAATTTCACAATTGATGAAAGTTAAGGGGGCTAATCACCACTTTCGCATTTAGCATAGTGTATTTATCAATGATAATCCACCTTCTATCATGGTATTAGAGCAAACCTTCCAAAACTAGCATTTCCCTTTTCTCCTTCTTCAACCCTATTCGACACCTACTTTGTTCTCTGCCTCCGACCAGCATGCCTATGTCCTCTTTAGCGCATCCATGACTCCCTCTATCGAGACCTCCAAGCCTGAAGAATTTGACAGGGCAAGGACTCTTTTGACCGGTCGATCATTTTGGGCTTTGCCAAGTCAAATTCGTATGATCGATCATGAGCATATTTGACCGGCCGACCATTTGGGGCTTCTCAAGGTCATGAGCATATTTGACCGGTCATACAATTCTAAATGTGTGATATCTGATACGAACTAGAACGCATCGCACTCAAAGCTCAAAAGTCAAAACTGTTAACCATTATTAGGTTTGTTTCCAACCTTTTTTTTTCTTATCAAATGACCGTGCTATATCACAATTCACAAATAAAAATTGAAACCTCAGCCTCCTGTTATAGAGTAAAAGAACTCTAACCATTTGAGATTAATAGTTATTGTTGCAAGGGATTAAGACTTTATTGATAATTTAAGTTGGATTGAGAGTACTAACGACCTAATCCATATTCGATTTTGAGACAAATAAGCCAGGACCATATGAACTTTGAGAGAAGAATTAATGATTTTGTATTTCATAAACTTGTGTGTATTACATGTCATGTATGTGTATATATAGGCTAGATAATAACAACTTCTCTAACCACTTTTGTAACTAACTATTAACAACCTTCTATAACTAACAGCTTATGCTCATATCCCCCCCTCAAGCGGGAATGGGATGAAGAATCAGTTCTAGCTTGGTAGATAAATCATGGTGTATACGCTGTCCAAGAGGTTTCGTCATAAGATCTGCCAACTGTGCTGAACTACTAACATGTCGCGTATCTAAGAATCCCTCAATCTGTTTGTCTCATACAAAGTGGCAATCAATGTTCAAGTGCTTAGTACGCTCATGAAAGATTGGGTTTTTGGCAATGTGCTCAGCAGCAGAGTTGTCACAGTACAATGGAATGGGTAGTGAAGGATAGACCTGCAATTCCTGAAGTAAACTCTGCATCCAGACCATTTCACTTGCAGTAAACGAAAGGCTTCTATATTCAGCTTCTGCAGAACTCTTACTTACTGTTACTTGCTTTTTAGTCTTCCATGATATAAGAGATCTACCCAGAAATATGCAATAACCACTGAGAGATCTGCAGGTGAACGAACAGTTACCCCAATCTAAATCTGAGTAAGGCTGCAGATCGGATGATGGAGCAGAAGAGTAGAACAAACCAACATTAACTGTGCCCTTAAGGTACCTTAAAACATGTTGGGCAGCTAGATAATGGGGTTCCCTAGGTTGGCTTACAAACTGTGACAAATGTTGAACACTATATGAAAGATCTGGTCTAGTGATGTTCAAATAAAGCAGACGGCCAATCAACCTTCTGTAGCATTCAGGATCAGGGAGGAGTTCTCCTTCATCAATTGGTAACTTTAGTCCTTTTTGCAGGAAAGTCTGCAGGAATGCAATTATCAAACCCTGAGTCTTTCAGAATGTCAAGTATATATTTTCGTTGGTTAATCATAATGCCATTGTCATTCCTTGCTATTCCTAATCCCAAGAAAAATCTGGCCTGACCAAGGTCTTTAATGGTGAACTTGCCATCCAATTGTTGCTTAAGAATATTGATAGCTTGCAGAGAATCACCAGTAATCAACACATCATCAACATAAACCAGGGCAACCAAAAATTGATTTGTCTTGGAGTCTAATTTAGTGAACAATGAATAATCATATTTGGATTGCTTGAACCCTAACCCAATCAAATACTTGGTTAACTCTATATTCCATTGTCTAGAGGCCTATTTTAATCCATACAATGATCTTCTTAATTTGCAAACTTGACCAGCAGATGATGCGTGTCGTTTCTGCAATCAAAATTAAATTTATAAACACTACTAACTCTACGGTAGATAGGGTAAGTAGAGGTCGATCCCAGAGAGACTGACGTTATTATCTAAGACGATTTATTATTTAATAGTATAAATATATAAAAGGGGGGTTTTTTTGTTGGTTTAAAAAATAATAATAAAAATAAAACATCACCATAAATAAATAATTAATCATAACAATATTCGAGACATGCAATATATGATATAGTCGGGTTAATCATCGATTCAATTAATTAGACTCAAATAGATCGGTAACTATTTAATCCCTTGTAAGCAAGTAAATTAACAGTTTTATCTTTCTTACTCGTTAAACTCCGTAAGTTTAATCCTAACTAAATTATATCGACTCAACCATGTAAGCACGTATCAAGTCAATAAATTTAATCGCATTAAAAACACCAATCAATTGAATTATATAGAACCAGAAAGCTGCAATTAAATATAACTCAATTATCATACAAAATTCTAGTAGTTAAATTAGACCAGTAAGCTGCAACCTAATTTAAAACACTATTAATTTAACAATCGACTCATGTAAATAATCTAGGTGATCAGGCTAAATTAATAAACATGAAAACAACAGTCAAATCGTGAATTTCATACGAATATCAAAGTACTAATTAAACGTTAAAACAATAACGTAATCTCATAACTCATCAATAATCGGTATATCACATGTTCGAATAACTGAAAAATTAAACTAAATAATTAATTAAACAATAAATAAATTAAATAAGATAGATAGATACATACATACATACAACCGTTAAGATAAATTAGGAGTTGAATTGATCGCGTCCCGTATTAAAATATGGTTGCATCCTAACTAACCTTGGCCGTAAAGGCCAAGGCCTTCGCCCTATTGCTATGTATGTGTTTTGTGACTCCTTGTTCTCTTCTTTTTCCCTTACATGAAAGTCCTAATGCTTCTTTTATAGTGTTGATTTTGCTCTTGGTGAATTTATTTTTTCCTTAATTAATTGATCTTCTTCTTTTCTTTTTTTTTGTCTTGAAATTTATTGCTCTTTTCTTGTTTTTTCCTTAATGGGTTGATGGTTTCAAGCTTGATTTCGACCCATTAAATGATGGAAGTTGATCTGCAAACAAACATACGATTTCAATAGTCTCGCAATCTTAATCCAAGTGGGTTATTATTAATTAATTAAAATATATATTAAAAACTCAATTTAGCACAAAAATATCGAAAGTTTAATAATAAACCGAACTTATATAAAATAATCATTTTAACTCAAATATTACAAAAGACGACATCAATATAATAATATTAAAGGGGTAAAAACACGCATAAATATCGACTTATCAAATTCCCCCACACTTAGTCCATTGTCGTCCTCGACAATGAGAACTCACGAGCTAAAATGAAGAACCAAAACATTACCCTTAAAATCATGTTAGACTAACCAAACTAGGTACAATCGACGACAAACAAAAAATATTTTATAAGTTAGTAAAGTTAACGAAACAAATTACGAGTTAGATTAGCAAGTAATATATACATAAATTTCTCCTCCACTATAAACTATTCAATTAATTAATTTAACAACATATAATATTTTAAATCGCTTCTAAATCGAAATTAGAAATAAACTCATTATCCTTCCCATTTATCTAACTACCTTCAAAAAATTGGGTAAGAATTGACACAAGAAGACGGGTTTCAGCAGTTTAAGGTCTTAGGCCGGGGAAGGGGATCTACTTTCGGTACATTCCTATTACCAGTTCAGTACGAGGATCGTTCTCCCGAGCACATAAGGCAAACTAGACACCTCATCTCACTTTTTTCGCTCTTATTCTTTTTTTTTCTCTTTTTTTTTTCTTTTTCTTTGTATGATTTTTTTTTTCATTTTTTTTCAATCAATTATTTTCTATTTTTTTTTTCATTTTTTTTCCAAGATCGAGTGACCCATGTAGCGAGCTTTCAACCAATGACTACCGCCCTTCCGGACAAGGCATTAGGCATTCTCCCAATCCCATTAGGACTAGGTTCCCCTCGGATTTACTAACTCGAGTCACAAGACCGACTCACTCACTCTTGAGGCATCTAATCTTTCTTATAGCCCTAAATAGGAGTCACCTACGAAAGTAAATTAATTGAAACAAGACCGACTTACCGCTCGTACCTCCAGAGTCAACGAAAAAAGTAGTTAAGGTAGCTAAAACAAGTGGTATTCTTTATAATTTATTTGTAACCTAAATTTAAAAGAGACTTAAAATACCGTCTATTACTAAATTAATTAATCCAAGTCTAATCGGGAAGAAAAATAAATGCATACACAAAAACGAATTTTTAAATTAGTAAAAGTTAAAGTTAGAGTTAATTTTTTTTATGAAAGAAAAGTTAAATTAGAATTTGTCGTCGACTTACCTATTCTAGTTAGTCGAATAAAAACAAAGGGTTTTAAACAATAAGCACCATTTTTTAAAATTTTCCAAAAAAAAAAATTCCAAAACAATTAACTTTTCCATTTTTTTCCGTAAGAATTAACCACTCCCCCACACTTAAACTCGACATCGTCCTCGATGTCAAAAATAGACATTGAGAACTTAAACATTAAGCATATAATAAGAGGGTGGAGGGACTTAGCGGATTCCAATTATTCGGTAGTTGGTGATATCATGTTACTTGGACGCCAAAAATATCATTGCTCCCTTGTTTTCCATGCTCCAAGCGAAATAATCAACCCGACACCAACTCAAAAGTTCTTTTACACTCTGCAAAATATAACAATGATCGAGGAAGTGTAGCACAAAGGAAACAAAACACACATATCATCGATAGGGAAAAAAAATAATAAAAAAAAAACTATAATAATCAAATTAATAAATAAATAAAAAAAAAATTGGGCAACCGACACTATTAACATCCCCTTACAAAGGTTACGAAACTCAGGGAGGCGCTTAAGCCGACTCAACTAATAAAAGAAAAATATACTAGTAATAATAAGGTTAATAATAAAAAAACGATAACGTCTAAGACAATAAACAATCAGTCCCCGGCAACGGCGCCAAAATTTGATGTGTGTCGTTTCCGCAATCAAAATTAAATTTATAAACACTACTAACTCTACGGTAGATAGGGTAAGTAGAGGTCGATCCCACAGAGACTGACGTTATTATCTAAGACGATTTATTATTTAATAGTATAAATATATAAAAGGGGTTTTTTTTTGTTGGTTTAAAAAATAATAATAAAAATAAAACATCACCATAAATAAATAATTAATCATAACATTATTCGAGACATGCAATATATGATACAGTCGGGTTAATCATCGATTCAATTAATTAGACTCAAATAGATCGGTAACTATTTAATCCCTTGTAAGCAATTAAATTAACAGTTTTATCTTTCTTACACGTTAAACTCCGTTAACCACGCAAGTTTAATCCTAACTAAATTATATCGACTCAACCATGTAAGCACGTATCAAGTCAATAAATTTAATCGCATTAAGAATACCAATCAATTGCATTATATAGAACCAGAAAGCTGCAATTAAATATAACTCAATTATCATACAAAATTCTAGTAGTTAAATTAGACCAGTAAGCTGCAACCTAATTTAAAACACTATTAATTTAACAATCGACTCATGTAAATAATCTAGGTGATCAGGCTAAATTAATAAACATGAAAACAACAGTCAAATCGTGAATTTCATACGAATATCAAAGTACTAATTAAACGTTAAAACAATAACGTAATCTCATAACTCATCAATAATCGGTATATCACATGTTCGAATAACTGAAAAATTAAACTAAATAATTAATTAAACAATAAATAAATTAAATAAGATAGATAGATAGATACATACATACAACCGTTAAGATAAATTAGGAGTTGAATTGATCGCGTCCCGTATTAAAATATGGTTGCATCCTAACTAACCTTGGCCGTAAAGGCCAAGGCCTTCGCCCTATTGCTATGTATGTGTTTTGTGACTTCTTGTTCTCTTCTTTTTCCCTTACATGAAAGCCCTAATGCTTCTTTTATAGTGTTGATTTTGCTCTTGGTGAATTTATTTTTTCCTTAATTAATTGATCTTCTTCTTTCCTTTTTTTTGTCTTGAAAATTATTGCTCTTTTCTTGTTTTTTCCATAATGGGTTGATGGTTTCAAGCTTGATTTCGACCCATTAAATGATGGAATTTGATCTGCAAACAAACATACGATTTCAATTGTCTCGCAATCTTAATCCAAGTGGGTTATTATTAATTAATTAAAATATATATATATTAAAAACTCAATTTAGCACAAAAATATCGAAAGTTTAATAATAAACCGAACTTATATAAAATAATCATTTTAACTCAAATATTACAAAAGACGACATCAATATAATAATATTAAAGGGGTAAAAACACGCATAAATATCGACTTATCAGCAGACTGTGTACTGTACCCTTGAAGAGGTGTCATGTCAACTTCCTCATCTAAAAATCCATGTAAGAAAGCGTTGTTGATGTCTATTTGATGTATACTCCATCTCTTCATTGCTGCAACTGCCAATAGAGTTCTTACAGTAGCCAATTTTGCAACAGGAGAGAAAGTATGTTTGTAGTCTTTGTTGAGGACTTGGTTGTACCCTTTGACAACTAACCTTGCTTTGAACCTCTCAATAGACCCATCTTGTTTGTGCTTTATCTTATAAACCCATTTACTTCCTATAGCATATTTTCCTGGTGGCAAAGTAGTCATCTCCCAGGTTTGATTCTTATCCAATGCCTGAAGTTCCAAGTCCATAGCTTGTACCCATCGAGGATCCTTAGCAGCCTGCCTGTATGTAACTGGCTATATTTCTCTGACCATGTTACAAAACGAGTGCAGGTACTCCTTATCATACATAATCATATCATTTATGACCTTGACATGAAGAACAGTGGGCTGCCACACGAAATCCTTGAGTTTTGATGGTACAACTCTGGCTCTACTGGACCTTCTTGTATTCTCAACTTCAGTCTCAGGAATAGGATTAGTAGTAACAACAGTCTCAGGAATACTAGTGCCAGAGGCAGAAGTATTCTCAGAGATAAAATGATCAACAAAATTCTGTGTACTGTTGGGCACACAATTAAGAATCTCCACTAAAGAATCAGACTTAGGAGAAGCAGCAACATTTAAATCAGCAAAAGGAAACACACCTTCATGAAAAACTACATCTCTACTGGTAAAAACAACATGTTTCTGTAAATCATACACTTTATAACCTTTTTGTTGAAATGGATAACCTATAAAAATACATCTCCTTGCTTTATATCCAAACTTATCAACAGAATGAGTAGGAACAGATGCAAAACACAAAGAACCAAACACTCTAAGTTCATTATAAGCAGGAACAGAATTGAACAAAACTTCATGTGGAGTTTTCCAATCAAGGATCTTTGTAGGCATTTTATTAATTAAGTATGTAGCCGTCAACAAACAATCACCCCAAAATTTTATTGAAACATGAGATTGAAACATAAGTGAACGAGCAGTCTCTAACAAATGTCTATGTTTGCGTTCAATTCTGCCATTTTGTTGTGGCCTACCAGCAATAGAACGTTGATGAATGACACCTTTAGACTGAAAAAACTCAGAACATTGAGATTGAAAGAATTCAGTTCCATTATCAGACCTAAACATCTTAATACACCTATTAAACCGTGTCTGAACATAGCTAACAAAATTCCTGATTAAACCTGGCACCTGAGTCTTATTTTGGATCAAAAATACCCAAGTATTCCTAGAGAAATCATCAAGAACCGTCAGGAAGGATCTTGCACCAGACATAAATGGAGTTCTATAGGGTCCCCAAACATCTAGATGAACTAAATCGAAACACTCTTTAGCGTGAGACAAACTTCTAGGAAAGGGCAACATATGGTGTTTTGCCAACACACAAATCTCACAAGGAAGTTCTTTTAAATTTCTATAGCTCAAATCTGGTACATGATGTAACTTTTCTAAAGAAGGATGTCGATATCTAGCATGTATAAGTTCTATATTTTCTTTGTTTACAACATTTGAACAACTGGAATGAAATCTAATGGAACTAGGAACTACATGTACAACATCTTTTATTCTATATAGATTTCCAATTCTGTGTCCTACAGCAACAACTTGATTACTTGAACGGTCCTGAAACAAACATATATCAATCAAAAACAAAACAGTAAGATCACATTTGGAGATTAAACGAGCAACAGATAACAAATTTTCAGTAAAACCAGGAATGAACAAAACATTGTGCAAAATAATCCTATCAGTTACCCTAATATCACCAATTTTAAACACAGTTTTAACTGAACCATTAGGCAAAGAAACTGACACAGACTTAACTAAAGTCCTAACATTCTGCATTATTTGGATGTTGGAAGAAATGTGATCAGACGCACCAGAATCTATGATCCAATCAAACATAGACACAACATGATTAACAGAACCACAAGAATGACAATGCATACTAGCGAGTCTTACTCCCAAGTTTGAGTCAAAATTCTCAGAAATCTGCTTCATCATCTGCTGTGTGACTGCATCCACAATGTTCTGTACTAAGTCTTGCTGTTCTAGAACGCCAGAAGTCTGAACAGAAGCAACTTGAGCAGAAGTAGAAGGTGCTTGAATATCAGCCAAAGGATGATCAAAAAAGGGTACTGTCTCATATTCTTGATCCTGTGTATCTGAAGTAACAACATTCGCCTTAGTAACTGGACCAGAACCTTGATCAACCCCCTTCCCTTTACCAATCTTAGCAAGAAAGGCCTTATATTTGTAGCATATCTCGAGAATATGACCTTTAATATTGCAGTAATCACAAGTTTTTAGTCTGTGACAATCCTCAACTACATGACCTGACTTGTTACAATGACTGCAAGTCTTATCTGAATTCAATTTCGGCTTCTGAACATTTCTGTTCTTGAATGCAAATGCAGCAGATTTCATCACCATATCACCAACCCCATCATTAATAGCTTTTTGCTTTTCAATCTTCTGTAGCATACCCAAAGCTTTGTTCATGGGAGGCAACGGTTCCAAAGAAAGAAGATTAGTCTGCATTTGTTCATAGCTTGAATTCAGACCCATAAGCAACTGTATTAGCTTAGATTGAGCTTCTTGGTCTAGCAGTTTCTTGAGAAATTGACATGAACACTTTGCTACAATACCACAAGAACTTCGAGGCATAGGATCCATATGATCTAAATTCTCCCAAACCCCTTTCATCCTGTTGTAATAATCAACCAAAGGAAGGTTATCTTGCTTCATGTTAGCCAAAGTCTTCTTGATGTTATACAGCTCTAACACATTCAATTGCCCATATCGCTCTTGAATCTCATTCCAAAGAGACTTAGCAGAAGAAGAATATTGAAAATTTTGTCTTAATGTTGAATCAAGCGAATTAAGGACTCATCGCAGTACAAGCAAATCACAACGAAGCCATTGTTGAAACTTGCGATCTGTAGCTGCAGGCTTCACACACTCCCCATCCAAGAATCCCAATTTGTTCTTTGATTGAAGAGCTTGAGTAATGTCTCGTCGCCATTGAAGAAAATTCGTCCCGGCAAATTGATATGCCGTTAATTGAAGGTTAGGCTGATCAGTGGGAGAAAGAAACAGAGGGTCGTCGAAAGGAGAGTAAAGTTCTGATGCCATTGATGAAGAACTGATGATGAATAAACGAAAGATTTAATTTTGCGCGGAATTGTACTAGAATCGAAACCTATCTGATACCATATGAACTTTGAGAGAAGAATTAATGATTTTGTATTTTATAAACTTGCGTGTATTACATGTCATGTATGTGTATATATAGGCTAGATAATAACAACTTCTCTAACCACTTTTGTAACTAACTATTAACAACCTTCTATAACTAAGAGCTTATGCTCATAAACCATATATATAATTTTGTCCTTTAATAAACATAAAAATAACATTATAAGCAATAACTAAGATAATAACGATAAAAAAGAGGCATCGAGTGAGAACCCAAACAATATTTAATCCAATGCACTTTCTTCGCCGAAAAAAAAAAATTGTGGGTGGGAATGAAGATATTTGGAGTTCCGATTTGAATTGAATGAGGATAACTCGATTGTAGACGTGATTGCCTGGTCGATTAGTACGCCTTGCCGTGCCATTAATTCATTGGAAAAGTCAATGCATGTAATGATGTAAGGTGGATTGGTGGCTGGGCCCATCGAACATTATCAGAGTTGAAGATTCTTCTTTATTTGAACTCTCTCTAGATTCTATTGATCAACTAGTCATCCTTGCTCTTCTTTAGGTATTGTCACAAATTTTACTCCCTCCCATTAACCCACTTTTATTTTAGAACAAATATTAAGGCAAGTGCATAAATTGGATCACTTTATCGGGATAGTTGCAGGAGAGGTGGTTGTGGGGTAAGTAATAGGGGTAAGTAATAGGGATATTTATGACTTTTGCTTGGGTAAAACTTTTAATTTATGGAAAATGTGTTTTTCCAATGAATGAGCCAAATAAGCGTAGGATTTAAAACGGGACAAATATCCTACCACTTGTAAATACTCCATCCGTTTCTATGATTTCTTCCACTTTAAAAGTGGCACATTTCTTAAGAAAAACAATAAAATAAGTAAAAGTAGAGAGAAAGTAAAGTAAGTGAGCCACCTAGGTAAGAGAGAAGTGCGATAGAAAAAAAGGAAAATGGAAGAAATCAAAAAAATGGTTGAAAAAAGAAATGTGGAAGATATCAAAGAAACGGAGGGAATATAAGATAAATACTTGTATATTACAGTACTTTAATTTCTTCCATGTATTTTTATATACGTACACAAGTGTTATATATTTGACCCGTTTTATGTTTAAGATGGATATATAATTTTAAGGGAGACTTGTTGTATGCGTACTTATTTTTATACATATGTATGAACGTGTACTTAAACTTAAACGAGTAGTACCATAGTACGTCAGTACGTGTACAGCGGTTTGAATTTGCGACGATCGATACATTTTTTTGACAACCATAATTCAGTTGCTTGTGGAAAAACTTGTATAGTATATAACTAGTGAAAGAAGAATATATGTAGAATTCGAGCTGATGAGGCTAGCTACTAAGAATCCAAGACTTCAGCTTAATTATTACTCGTAACTCACTTGGAAAGGATTTCCGATTCGATTTCATAAAGACTTATTAAGTTTAGTGATAATTCTTCCATGCAGCTTGATCGATCATCTACGAGATCTTTTGGATTTTAGAAGGTGCACGCATGCACACAATTGGATAGTACTCGTACTCCTTATTAGATTGATTTATTAATCGCCCCATGCATAATTAAGAAGAGAAGAGAAGAGAAGAGAGTAGTATCAATATATATATATATATATATATATATATATATATAATGGGTTTCATCCGATCCGTTTCAACTAATCCACGTCTAACGTCTTAGTTTTACTTGTCATACAAATACAAATGATATTGTTATTTATTATCTTTGTTAATTTTATATAATAATTTCCAATTTACATGGAACATTATTAAAAATTAAAATATACTAATAATAGTCTTACTCTTCCCCGGCCCCTTTTCGTTGACCTCCTCATTCAATTCCCAAATAAAATAATAATGTAGCTTCTTCATAGTTACTCCATCCTTAGACTATGTTTATGTGTACGTTATTAGGATTATTGATTGACATGGAGTGATCGATCGCCACTCCTCCACTCATGCATATATAGTCTCATATCGTATGGAAAAGTTCAACCATTCAAATAAATAATATAATTTTAACAAAATGTTGGAGTATATATTCAACTATCACTACTGGACACGGGCTGTCATACTTTTCTGCATTAATGTTCAATCATTTAATTAACAAAATGTTTATTCCATGAATTAATACACCCGCCACATTTTTTGTAATGCAGGTTATAATTTCATGTTATTGAACCAAGTCAACTAAAATATTAAGACGATGATTGGAGATTCAGAAATATATATATATATATATATATATATATATATATATATATATATATATATATATATATATATATATATATATATATATATATACTCTTACATTTTATATAAAGTTTTTGAGTTAAATCACATACAGTAAATATTTTGCTCAAAATCTTATGACTCAACTCATAAACTTGTACTCCATATAAACTTAGTAAATATATCTACAAGTTCAAATTTTTGAGGCGATTGTACATAAATTGGTGGTATAATACTATTTTCATGTTATTCAAGTATGACTGACTGTCATACTTGGAGCATTAATAATGTGCAATCATTTACAAAGTATCATAAATTTTTAAACTTGCTTGCTTCTATTAATAATGTACTTCCTTCCACTGAGCTGACAAATCTTCTTCAATCTAATAATTATTGATAGTATTAGTTTCATTAAGTAGTAACATACAAATTTTCTTCAATCGAATAATTGATACTATTAGCTAGCTAGATAGTTTCATTGTTAATCAGTACTCTATTATCTCTGAAGAAGTAACTTTAGGGCTCGCTTGGGATGAGGGTGATGATTCCGGGGGTAATAGAGCAAAATTGAATTAGAAATGAATGAGCTTATTGCTTGGTTGTGGCATTTTTGGTGGTAATGCATTACTGGGGGAGAGGGGAGTAATGTTTTCCCCTCAAATAAGCTAGATTACCTTCATTTTCTTCATTTCCACTTAGCATCATCACTATTCTTCATCATTTTCTAATTCATTTTTGTTTTATTATTACCCCGGAATCATTACCTCCATCCCAAAGAGCCCTAAGAAATATTTTAATCAAAGACAAACAAATGAACGAGACGGATGAAGTATATATTGGATATTCAATGTTTACATATATTGCCAATAATGTGGTCACATGGATATATATTCATCGAGAATTTATTTACTTTAACGATTAAATTTGAAACAATAACATACTGTATATTTATTATCTTCCTCGATGAAACATTATATTGCTTGATTGAATTTACTTTATCTATGGATCACTTGAATAGAAAAAGAGAAAAAAAAACTACTCCTATACATGTAGATCACAAATAATTTGATAAAGAATATCGAGTATTTTTTTCTATTGGAAAGAGACTACTATTAGTTGAACTATTTCAACTAAAACCTTAAAGTTAAAGATAATGGTTGAAATCAAACTATTATATTGATAGTTCAGAAATATTATGGGCTGTCAAGATTCAAATTAAATTCGTTACTTTTGATCATGTTGACTTCGATATCATGTTAGATAAAAGCATTTGATCTCCATGATGAGCCGTATTTAGTCGTATTTATTACGACGGTTTTGGTGTATTTTGTGAGCTAAATCGGTTGTCTTGTATTGCATTTGTGTCAGTTTGGTATGAATGTAATACAGGCTATTTTGAAGATGTTAACCACTGGACCGTTGATTTGGGCTAAGAACGAAGGAAAAGGAAGCCCGCTTGAAGACCCGGAACAATAAGAATCGAAGAATGGCACGAGGCCACTCCAGCTCGCCACGCGAGTCGCCCAGCATTCAGGCGAGTCGCACGCTCATGCGAGTCGCGTCAGACTCATGCGACTCGCACGGTGGCCTGTAACGTACTACGCATTCCGGCTTATTTTGTTTTAATTTATTACGTTTTAAGACTTGGATTTTAATTAGGAAACTTTATTATTACCTTAGGATATTTTTATTATTAGTAAACTTTTATTAGGTTAAGTTTAGCCTTAGTTTTGAGATCGATTCATTCACATCTAGTTTTACATTCCATCAAGGAAGAAAATGGAGAACTTTGAAGAACCCTAATTTTCCATGGCAAGTATGTGTAACTAATTTCTCTACTTAGATTCAAGCCTTTGAAGCACTTGATAATCGTTTGTGAGTTTGAATGTTTTAATTATTAATCTTGATTATTGTGAATTGCTTTGTTATTAAATTTATGAATGATTGTTATTGATTGCTAGGTGCACAACTAGTATTTAATTGCATCGTTCTATCGTTAGTATCGTTAATTGAGTAGGATTTACTGATTAACTTTACATTAGTAACAACTAGGAATTAATATTGAACGGGATACGTTGATATTAGTACTTAGAAGCAATTCACATAAATATCTAAGGTGCGACTGGATTGTACGCGCTATTTATTCTCTATCGAATTCTTAGATCTATATTGCTTCCGTCTAATTGAACCTAGAACTGGATTGTTTAGGTTGTTTTACGGTTAGGGTTAATTAAGAACTAGATTCGTTTTAGTTAACTATTCTTAAGAGAATTGGAATTTCATGTTCACGATAGAGTAGTCAAGGTTATTAATTGAAACCGTCTTACGATGATCAATCGCTATTGAGTGTGGATTTGTGCTTGTGTCTAAGTTATTTCTCATCATTTGATTTAGTTAAAGTTTTAATCTTTATCAATTTTAGTTGTTAGAAAATCATCCAAAACCCCCCCTTTGGTTACTACGGTCTTTAATTACGTTAGAGGTCGATTTCATCTACACTTTAGTTAGCATAATTAGATTAATCTGATTCCCTTGGGTTCGACCCTTATTTCTACTTTACTACGTTTTAGTATTTAGATTTAAGTGATTATAAATTGTAATTTGAGGCATACGACTTTAGCCCGTCAAATTTTGGCGCCGTTGCCGGGGAATCGGTATTAATTATTTTTGTGTTTTCTAGTGTAGTTTTTAGTTTTCTTTTTATTATAGCTAATTTTATTTTATTTTATTTTATTTTATTTTGTGTAGTTTATGTATAATACTCGTTCTTCTAACTTGAACCTCGAGGCATTCGACTCAGAGATTGAACGCACCTTGCACAGGTCACGAAGAATCGGAGAGGGAGCAATAGTTATCGGAACACAGGAATTCGAGGATCTAGAGTTTTTCGACGATATTCCTATTATTCCCGTGAATACTGAAGTTCCTTCCGAATCCGAAGACGAGTCGTATACCATGGCCAACACGATTAAGCAGCTGATGGCACCCGATCTCGCACAACAACCTTTGTGCATTACGTACCCACCATTGGGTGCGAATGCCACTTTCGAATTGAAGTCGGGTTTGATCCATCAACTACCCACATTCCATGGCTTAAGCGATGAGGACCCTAACAAGCACTTGTCGGATTTTCATATTGTATGCTTAAGTATGAAATCGGCGTCTGTCACTGATGAGCAGCTGAAGCTAAGGACCTTTCCCTTTTCGTTGAAGGATTCTGCGAGAGATTGGCTATATTACTTGCCACCGGCAAGTATTGATACATGGGTGAAGATGAAGAAGGCGTTCCTTGAGAAGTACTTTCCGGCGTCTCGAGCTTCCCAATTGAAGAAGCAGATTAGTAATGCGGAGCAACGAGATGGTGAGACTATGTACGAGTATTGGGAACGCTTTAAGAAGCTATGTGCTACATGCCCATATCATGGCTACAATCCTCAAGACCTTGTGATGTATTTTTGTGGAGGTCTTTGTGTGGAGGATGCTCGCACTGTGAATGCGGCTTGTGGGGGATCGATCGTGAACAAGAGTCCAGATGCCGCTATAGAGGTGATTCAGGAGCTAGCTGAAAGCTCTCGAGATTTTTCCCGAAAATATAAACGGGGAGTGCATGCCGTAGGTAATTCATCATCCTCGAGCCTTGAACATAAAGTCGATAGCTTAACGGCTCTTGTACAAAATATGATGTCGGGAAAACAAATCAAGTTATGATGTGCGGTACTCTATTATCTCTGAAGAAGTAACTTTAGGGCTCGCTTGGGATGAGGGTGATGATTCCGGGGGTAATAGAGCAAAATTGAATTAGAAATGGATGAGCTTATTGCTTGGTTGTGGCATTTTTGGTGGTGATGCATTACTGGGGGAGAGGGGAGTAATGTTTTCCCCTCAAATAAGCTAGATTACCTTCATTTTCTTCATTCCACTTAGCATCATCACTATTCTCCATCATTTTCTAATTCATTTTTGTTTTATTATTACCCCGGAATCATTACCTCCATCCCAAAGAGCCCTAAGAAGTATTTTGATACAAACCAAAATGTTAGTAAGAGGGTATATTAGTAAATTTGTCCTTTATTTCTTATTCTCCAAGTCATATGTCTTATATATAGATATTACACTAGTAGAATAAGTACCAACGACATCTACCATAAGACACCGGTTATAAGAAAAACGGTGCTAAAAAGTCATAAGTGGTGGACAAAAAATTAAAAAAAGTACATTCACACCGGTTGTACATAATAAACCGGTGTGAAAGGGTTGTGTAAAAGAATTATAACCCATCTAACACCAGTTGTAAAGTGAAACCGGTGTGAAAGGGTAACCAATAACATCAGTTATATTAGAACCGGTGGGAAAGGCTACCCAAATAATATACTCCTACACAATAATAACATTATACACAAACCCAATTATCTTCTTAAAGGATAAGTACTCCGTATCAGCGAATACACAACCCAAACCCGCCCTTCTTCTTCTTCGTCGTGCCCAATTACCGAACACCAGATCAAACCACCAGCGACCGACGACCTCCGATGACGACCAAACCCTAACCACTGGCCGAAGTCTGGCAAACCGACGACCCACCAAGTATGTTATTTAGGGTTTTTTTAAAAAAATTTACAACTTGTTAATTACATTTTTTTTTTCCGATTTGGGGCTGTTAATTACACTTTTTCTCGAACATTTGTGATTGATTTCATTTAGTGCGTTTTTTGGTGTCGGTGTTGCATTTTGTTGAATAGTTTCTGAATTTTGATCTTCTGTCCTAAATTTTGTAATCTATTGTTGTTTATTTGATTGATTTCATTAATTACTTTTGCAACTCTTTTAGTTCCAGCGAATATCTGGTTCATGAGTAAATGCAATGTTTTGCAACAATTTATGGGTTATTGATGTCGATTTGATTAATAATTATTGATTTGTTGTTAATTAGTTGGGCTACATCTACGTTCATATCATTTTCGGCCAGCATAATTATTGATTCATTTGGTAGTTCAAAGTTGCAGTTTATATGTTTTCAAAGAACATCGGTAGCAACTATGGAATTGTATGTGGTTCTCGGGCTAATTATATTTACAATGCCATTTGGGTTGCTCAAGCACTTCTAAGAAGGGGGTATCTTCATTTTTCATTGTTTTTTAAGTGTTTTATCTAATTTTCTTCATTTTTCATTGTTTTTTAAGTGTTTTATCTAATTGAAGCCTATTAATTCATCTAATTGACCTGGGAATTTAATGTAATAATTATTGTTTTACATCCGCATAACGGCGTATTCTTCTTTTTACTAATGAGGAGGATCAATTTGGGATGATGAAGAGAATCAAACCTGATATGACGAAGACTACTTTGCAAAGGGCAAAAGTAATGCTCTGTATTAGTGATTTTTCTTATCTAAGATCTTTAATATCATATTTTTCTCTAATGTGGTATTTTTGGCCTTATAATAGGATTCACAAGATCTTGACATATTTATTGAACTTCTTCCGTTGAGTAAATCCGATACGGAGTTCAACGAGGCAATTTTCTACTCAGTATGCAAATTTCTCTTATATTTCTCTTTATTAGCTTCTATGTTCCATAGGTCACCAAGAATAATTGTTGTTTTAGGACATGCTTGAATTGGAGGATGATACTCTGGTTGAGTTCATATCCTCAGTTGTAGGGAGGTATGTATCTTAAGATATTGTCCTACAGTTATCAGTTGTAAGATCGCTTAGAGTATTTGGACGTTTAACTATCTACTTTAGTTTGTAATGGATCAATGGTTAGAACATAAATGCGTAGCTGGACTGAGATAATTGCTTGTGATTTTTTGCATCCTTTGCTCTTTGTGGTGACCCATTGCTGATGCTATTTTTTAGAACTTAAAATGGGCAACTTAAACTATCCTTGGGACGTTTAACTATCAACTATGTACTAGGCACCTATGCCCATTTAAATTTTGATTGTTATCTATTCTGGATCAACAAAATGACTTTTATGCTTCATAAGCACAAGTTTCCTCACTCCTTAATATGAACACACGTCTTCTTGTCACAATATACAACAACTGAAAGCCAATGTTGAGAGAATTTGTATTTAGAGGAGCCATTTCATGAGTTTAATGATTATAAGAAAGTTATGGAAAGTAGAATGAAGATAATCACCATGACTAACGTAGTTTACAGCCTCTGCCGGAACATGTGAGTTGTTCGCCTTAACTACGGTTGTTTCCTCTATGATGTTTTTGTTTTGTAATTTGAATACATGTACCCTGTTCTGTATTTTGCTACCAGCTTATGCTCTTTACTTTGCTATCATCCTTTTGTTTGAAGTATCCTCAATGGTTGATTTTTTTAGTGTGACCTGGAGTCTAAAATAATGATCTCAAATTTCAGGTGTGAATGCATCGAGAATGATCTGCCATGACCTCTTCCGTACACCACTCACATAATAATGTCTTATATATCTTAGGTTCTGGAAATCAAAGCTTTCTGATCGGATGATGATTAGTAGTGACAAATAGTCTAGTTCAACAGGTATGGATTTTTGAATCATTAATGCATTTGGATTTGTATTCAAATTAGGTTTTAATAAAGTCCAATCATAGCTATTATCAATTCACATTTTGTCCAACCATAGCTAGGGGTGTTCACCGGTCCGGAACCGGACCGGACCGGACCGGACCCGGTTGGACCGAAGACCGGTCACATGCCATCACCAGAACCGAAGTCCGGACCGGATGGGTGGCAGACCGGACCGGGACCGGACCTGTCAGACCGGTCTTAACCCGGACCGGACCAGAAGACCCGACTGTCGCGGTTTGTGAGTTTGTTTATTATTATTATTATTATTATGGGAAGTGCGAGGAATGGAGAGTTTAGTGGGGAAGAGAGTGTGAGTGTTTGAAGGTTTAACAATGGAGGTGAAGAGAGGGTGAGGTGGGCAACAATGGCGGAATTTTAACAATGGCGGAATTTTAACAACATCCAGTGGAATATCACGCTAATTACTCAACTCCGGTCTTCCGGTCCGGACCGGTTTTTTCCGGGTTTTAACCCGGACCGGACCGGAAACCGGAAAGTGCATGGGAGAGGAACCGGGGACCGGACCGGTTGTGGGTAGGTCCGGTTCGGTCTGGACCGGCCGGTCCGGTTCGGTCCGGTTGGCCGGTCTGGACCGGTTTTTGAACAGCCCTAACCATAGCTATTCAAACATAGTTCACATTTTGTCCAATAAAGTTGACTATTATCAATTCAACCATAGCTTTATTATTGAATTATTACATTTCATTACATTTCAGGCAATCTTTAAGAGATAGAGGGAGTATTAATTATCGTAATCTTATTTTAATATAAAGTTGGAAATGGAACAAGGAGTAATTTTAATTTTTTCATGGTTATATTTTCAGTTGGAAGATGTCATCCGATCAACAAAAAAGAACTTAACGTGAGTTTGATTGTCCAAGATTGATTATCTTGTTGTTCATTTTTTTTTTTTGTAGAATTAATCTAATCTTTGCAGTTTGTATTGATGAGTGAGTTTTCCGTTGTAGGTTTCACATATATGGCTGCGCGAGACATTTTGTTAGTGCTTGTACTAGAATCCTGGGAGTAGAAGGTATACTTGACGGAGTAGACGATCAAGGAGACTTACCAGAGTTTGATTGAGGTAAATAAAAGAACTATCCAAATTTTTAGCATATTTTTACCATGAATTAATTAGTACGGACCTAAATTCATTAGGAGTAACATTATGAGTTAGGAATTAGGATAATAATGCTAGTAAAAAATTATAGACGTTCGTAATATAAGGACCCAATTTTCTAGTTTTGCTCGGGGCCTCCTACTGGTTTGAGACGTCCCTATGTACGACATAACCGTATCCTACTCTTTAAGTAAAGAGAGGTTAGTGGAGGTACTTTCTTTGTATTAATAATTTTTTGTTGTTTACCTATATATTTGAAGACAATATCACTAATCCATTATCATTATAATTCTTTTTCACTTATGTAGTGTGTTTAGAAGTCAAGAACGACGACCAAAGATATGGATGTAGTTCGCGAATTTCGGGCTCAAAAATGTATCGACGCCATTTAGTCTACCTAAGAAAAGTGTTTGCCATCAAGAAGTCTAAATCATGTAAGAATAGTAAGAATAGAGATGTTGTGACTTAACTTTATTGGATGATATTTGAGTTTATATACTCACTTTTGACGTTGTCCACAATTATTTAAGTGAGTTGGATATTGGGCCTATTGGCGAAGCTTTCCCCAATTTGGCGTTGATTTGTAATTACGGATTTATGGTTTCATTTATTTTTTTAAATGGAATAAATTGGTTGTAGAAAAATATAACAATTTAGCACCGGTTGTAAACTAAAACTGATGGAAAAAGGTAACACTTTAACACCGGTTCTAAATTATAACTGGTGCCAAAGGTCACCTTTTAGCACCGGTTTTAGGTCGTAACCGGTGTTAAAAGGTTACCTTTTAGCACCGGTTACAATTCGTAACCAGTGTAAAATTAATCTTTAGCACCGGTTTCAAAACCGGTGTCAAAGGTACATTATCTATAACGCCAGTGCTAGGGGAACCTACAGAAAACGATGCTAAAGGGGGGTTTACAACCGGTGTGAAAGGGTATTATTCTACTAGTGTTAGTAAGTTGTAATGAGGTATCCAAGAATTTATCATTGAAAGTTAATCTTTCTTAGCTATCCAATCTCCATTTTCTCTCTAATTCCATCCAAACCCATTGATTAATCCTAGGTGATTCATTTTCTCACTACAGATTATTCTATAGATCAATCTAACCTATCGACTAATTAGTCGAACAGTTAAACCGATCATATTATTTATTTACTTCATTTTTTACGATTGTACCATTTGGTATCAGAGCGATCTTTCCTTTCCACCTGTGTTAACATCTTCCCAATTAGTGAAAATCCAAAAAAAAAAAAAAAAAATAATAATAATAATAATAATAATAATAATAATAATTCTTAGACCCTCGTCTAATTACCATACCAAACATTAATTCATCTTTTATCCCTTCCCAAATTTCCTCTTGATTTCTTTGTCTGTGTTCATATACAAAAAAAAAAAAAAAAAAGCCAAACATTTTCCAATCAGCAGCTATGTCACTTTCCGATGATGTCGCATCTCTCAAACTGGGTATTCATAAATTGGCGGTAACTATTGAAGAACTTGCTCTAAACAGATGTGCACAAGGGAAAATCAATGTCAGTGAGTTACCATGGTTCACTCCTCAGTACACTCCTGGTGACTCGATTAAATTTTGTGGGAATCCCATCTCTACTGCTATGCCTCCAGTCGGTAACAAGGGGGTGACGGAGTCGCAAACCGATATTTTTCCTCTGGAGGCCGATACTACACTTGATGAACACCAGGTGTTCGATAAAAATCCGGACCTAATTTCATGCTCAAATCAACTCAAAGGGGTGGTAATAGATTCTACTGATGTCCAACGGTATGATAATGGTAGTGTGGAAGCTGACTCTCAATATTTGCTACAAAATTTTGGAGTGGTTAATAAGTTACATGATGTCGTTGAACCCATATCTGAGAGCAACTTAATACCAAAAGCTCAATTACAACATGCATACAAGGTGCTCGATGTATTGCCAATTCCAATTTTTATGATAGAAATGGCTCAAGCTGCCAAAGAAGTTAATGCTAACTCCATTGGAAGTGATTATGAGCTTGGGCTTGATGATGAAACTCATGATCCGTCTTTAGAGAACAAGCATAAGTTATTCTCTAAATCGGGGGAACTAGAAGGCCCTAATTTCCAGGACTTGATCTTCACAAGTGCTATCCGAGAGTGCAAATCTACACTTCAAATTTTAGTCGATCTTGGTTTTTCATCTTTAGACCAAACACATAACGGGTATGGCGTATTCTGTGATAAAAATTCTTACCCAGACTACCCTTACTATCAGGTGAGAATTCTTCCTTTTAGTTTTTCAAACAGATTACAACTATCGCACTTTACAAAAACAGATTTGTGGCCCTTGGTGGTGTATGATACTGGTTGGTTTTTGGGTTCAACTTATAGCCATAATGTTCCTCAAGTTGCTTCAAACAAATTAAGACAAGACCTTCGAGCGACTAGTGCTACTGACTACGATAGGATGGAGAAAACCTTGTTGCTTCACAAATTGTTTCCCTTACATTATAAGTATTTTGTAAGACCTGTGAGTGCTGAATTGCGTTGTGGGTTATTATTAGTAACAATGAGAATTTTTTGGCAATCACTTATAACCTATAATGAGCTACACAGTTGGGGCATAGTAGACATGGGATTGTCTGTTCTTAACGGAATAGGTGTCGAATTTGAGCTCCCTTCATTCCAATACGATCTTACTCTTTCTTGTTTTGATGGTATAATCACATATGGTATGCTGATAAGTCATGACCTTGGTTTCATTGGTTCTTTGCTTAAGTTCGAACTCCACTATAGCATCTTCATTTGCAGGTTAATGAACATTGGTGCTTGTGTGGACATGACAAAGGTCCACCCCGACGCGGCGAAGCGCGGGTTTGGGTAGGCGAATGAATCTCGTGGTAAGATTGTTCTCGGGTTCGAAATTTAAGTCAAAATGGAGTCGCCACCGAATTTTGTGGTTATTCGGAACCATACGAGCCCACTCTATGTCGTCATGGGCTATACACAAAGTAAGCCCACTTCGATTTCAGAGTTTATGGGGCTCGTCCCTTTGCATTGCAATATCGATACCGTTTACACCGGCTTTCGTATATAGAATGACTCTCGTGTGCCAAGGGTTTCGGACATCCGGAAACCAAAGGTTCTGAGTAAGGGGTGAGGGTACGTGTTGGGAAGCCCACTAAGGACACCCAACCCCGCCCGCACAATGGCGGCCTCTACTAAGACATCGTTCGTGTTCGTGTACGCGCGCTAGTAAAATAATTAAATGATATGCAAACAGCGTTTTCGGGCTAAGCATGTGAATTATTGGTTTGCTACGTCATTTAATGCATCTTGATTCACGTCAAAGTGATTTAGCATGTGATGTTCATTTAAATAAATAAATGGCAAACATCGAAAATAGAAAACTCGTAAATAAATTACAAATTACACGGGCGGAATACAACCCGGAATTCACAATACAACGAGCAATAAAATAGAATAATCGAATAAAATAAGAAGAGTGATAAATAAATACACGACCCGTCAAAGATCCATATATAATAAATGCACACTAGATCGTGAATTAGATAGACGGACGAACTTTAATTAATTACGCATTATATTGCGTATTAATCAAAGGACGGAGGTTCGAGACCTAGGTGTGGTGCTAACCCGATCTCGAACCTCGATGCCTTGTCCCGACTTATCACCTCGAGAAATGGAGCCTAAATTAATTATGTGTCGGATACGACTAAAGAGTCGTCGACATAAAATTAATAGTGTGAGACCGTCGATCAAAATCGTTTTAGGTGTCGTGATATGCATGAGTTTTGAAAATTAGAATTACGTGATTGATTATGCACGTGTCGACTAAAAGTCGTAAAAAAATGACGAGGCTCAAATGTTGCATTGAAGCTCTCGAATTTCTGGGCTACAGGACCCACTCGATCGAGTCATGGTCTGACTCGGTCGAGTGTGTCTTTAAAGTAGCTACTGTCCAGATTTTTGGGTGCTACTCGATCGAGTGGCCCATGGCACTCGATCGAGTGCCCCCTGTACGAGGCATCGCTCGTTTCATTTTTATTTGTTTGAATTCGATAATTGACCGAGTTAAATAAAAATATTGCATTATTTAAATTCAACTCGGTTCTCGATGTCATAAACGTGTATTATACGATTATGAGACCGTTATCGGGATTTTATGAAATATGCTATTATGTGATTGAAAAGTTTTGAATTAGTAACGGAATTGCATCCCTCTACGTCACGACATCGAAACCAATCCTTTCGGATTATGTGATGTCGGTTTTCGTGTCAACGGGTTCCGCACTAATTGTAGAAATGGGACCAAATATGTTCAACTATGACCAATCACGATCACATCACGTCCTTGAGCACATTGGGGCGGCGCTCCTCGAAAGGGTGCCACCTCCGTCGTTACTCGTAAAGGAATTAGATGGACTTTAGGCGATCGTCACAGTCAAACGTATTCGAAACCGAGATTTTGATATTAATATGTATATATACACGGTATAATAATGTTAGATGTTAGAATACGGAATTAAAGTGTTAGTAAACGATAAAAAAGTTAGTGTTAGAGTACATAAATCAAAATGTTAGTATACAAAAATAAATAAAAAGTTAGTATGCACAAAATTAAAGGTTAGTGTTAGCGGTTAGTAATAATAATAATAATAATAATAATAATAATAATAATAATAATAATAATAATAATAATAATAATACAAATAATACAAATATATATATATATATATATATATATATATATATATATATATATATATATATATATATATATATATATATATATATATATATATATATATATATATAAGAAACAAAAAAAAGAAGAAGGGAGAAAGAGATGTCGGGATTTGAATTACACCCTCAACCTACATGCTTAATGGCCTCGGAAATGGACTCGTGAATAGCGACAAAGCTTGGGAGTATCGAGGATGTATGAGAGTTGTGGTGTGTATGGGTGTGTGTGTGTGTGTTACGTCGGTTTTTCGAGGGACGAAGGACTCGGTTTTTGTGTGTATTGCTTAGGGTTGCTAAGGCTTGATGTGTAGGTATGTAGGTTAGATTGTGGCTGAAAATGTAGGATGAAAAATGTGATTGAAAAAGTCTTCCAAATGCATGGGGGTGAAGCGGTATTTATAGGCCTCACCCCTCGACCTAGGGGCACTCGATCGAGTGGCCCTAGTGCACTCGATCGAGTGCCTTTGAAAACGGGCCAAGCCCAGTTTTTGACGCTCCACTCGACCGAGTGGGTCAATCCACTCGATCGAGTGGGTCAAGCAAATCGAGAGAAATAAGGAAAGATTTGATTTTGTTGGTTTTGATTGCTTTTTTGAATTCTGATTTGTGCGCCAAATGAACTTGGCTGATTTATGAGACGGTTTCGTCTTTGACCGGATTTTGACCCGGTCGCCAAAAGACGGGAATTATTTTTGGTGTCGGTTTTGGCCCAAATTAGTCTCATTTTGCTCGGAACGGCCTACTGGGCCTGGATTTGAGGTCTGTTCTGTGAGATTTTTACTCCGCTAAAAGTCCATGTCGGATATTATGAATTCCGAGCCCAAATCCGAGTATACCAAGTCACGTTGACGTCCGATCATCATCGGGTGTTTTACGGAGACTACCATAGACACGTGGCAGTCAAAATGCGGGTGTCTACAGCTTGTTGTGTCATGAGCACAGTAAGGTCAAATCCTGTTTCTAGTCTCACCCTTGAGGACAAGGGTGATTTTAGGGGTGTGGAAGATACTAGTAAGGAATGTAATTGGGAATCCAATCGTTTAGTCTTATGGTTTAACTACATCACTAATAGGATAAGGAAAGGGGTTGGATTTCTTACTTACGTCTTTGATCCGGGTGGTTTGTATTGGCAAATTAATGTTTTGGATGGCCAAATTCTTGATTCTAGTAAGGAATTATGTGGAGATGTGTTACATTGTACTCCATTCATGGTGTCATTACCTTCTGTATTATATGTGCTCAGTTTCGTGAGGGGCTTAATGAAGTATATGGAGTAAATGAGGAACATAATAGTGATGATATGTTTTGGACAAAGAAAGTCACATCTGCTATACTGATTATTCCGTGGAGCGTTTGGAGTGGGCAACTTATTTTGGTGAAGCATATTGGTCGAGTTCGTATTCGGACAACAATAGCATTGATGAAGCATGTTAACCTTGAGTTGGCTTGGGAAATCTTACACGACCAACAACTTGCTTCCAATCTAAGGGAAGCAAAACTACTCTCTTTAGTGACTGAGATTATCAAGATAAGAGCAAGACTTGAATGGAGACCGGGTTTTTCGCTAGAGAATGGCAAACAAAGTCCAGATGACACCATCTTTGTGTTTGATCCAGGTGGATCTTACATAGCTAAAGGATGTCTCGGTGAGCCAAACCGGATCCTTGAGGACAAGGATCTTTTGATGGGGTGGGTATTGATACAAACCAAAATGTTAGAAAGAGGGTATATTAGTAAATTTGTTCTTTATTTCTTATTCTCCAAGTCATATGTCTTATATATAGATATTAGTAAGTTGTAATGAGGTATCCAAGAATTTATCATTGAAAGTTAATCTTTCTTAGCTATCCAATCTCCATTTTCTCTCTAATTCCATCCAAACCCATTGATTAATCCTAGGTGATTCATTTTCTCACTACAGATTATTCTATAGATCAATCTAACCTATCGACTAATTAGTCGAACAGTTAAACCGATCATATTATTTGTTTACTTCATTTTTTACGATTGTATCATATTTTAATCAAAGACAAACAAATGAACGAGACGGATAAAGTATATATTGGATATTCAATGTTTACATATATTGCCAATAATGTGGTCACATGGATATATATCCATCGAGAATTTATTTACTTTAACGATTAAATTTGAAACAATAACATACTGTATATTTATTATCTTCCTCGATGAAATATTATATTGCTTGATTGAATTTACTTTATCTATGGATCACTTGAATAGAAAAAGAGAAAAAAAAAAACTACTCGTATACATGTAGATCACAAATAATTTGATAAAGAATATCGAGTATTTTTTCTATTGGAAAGAGACTACTATTAGTTGAACTATTTCAACTAAAACCTTAAAGTTAAAGATAATGGTTGAAATCAAACTATTATATTGATAGTTCAAAAATATTATGGGCTGTCAAGATTCAAATTAAATTCGTTACCTTTAATCAGGTTGACTTCGATATCATGTTAGATAAAAGCATCTGATCTCCACAAAAACCTTAAGATAATGATTAGCGTCTAATTATAATATTTATATTATTAATAACGATTTCAATAATATGACGGGGTTCAAGTAGAAGTACGTCATAAATACCAGTGTCCACGACTTTGCTAAAGCAATCGTGAATCGTGATGGGGGTTACGTTGTATCATTCATTCTACAGGCACATTAGTAATTTCCATGCACGACACCTCGATAAACAATGAATAGTAGAGGACAAATTGTGACGATAGCACGAGAGTTACACAAAGTCATTGTTTGAATTGAGATGAGTTTTTGCCTTTTGATTATTTCAACTCACCATCTTCGATTCATTTCTATTTGTATTACACTTCACTTGGTCTTACTTACTTCTGATCTGAGTTGCAACTAATGGATATATATGTTTTAACGTCAAAATGAGTTAAATATAATTCAATTAGAAAGAAAAAAAGTCAATTTTTTTTATAACAACCTAGACATATGAGATTTGTTTTATCCTAATTATTTGATCTGTCATAAACTTAAGACGGATATTATAAAAGAATTTGTATTTACACTTTAACACTATATTAACTGGTGTTAAATAATTTTATACTCCATACAAGTTTAGTGTTATTCTTGTACTGTACTAAATTGCATAAAACTTTTGAACAATAACGGGTTTACAAAACTGTAGTCCCTTGTTAGCACGCCGAACTAACCCATTTGGATAAAAAAATTGAAATATTTTTGTTGTAGGAAATGAGCCTGAGTTTTACATTATAATGTTTGAACACATGTCACAATATAATGAGAAGTTATGAGAATTATTTGTTTTACATTTATTATATAAAATACATAATACATTTGGCATTTGTGTGAAGTATATATTTTAATCAAATATGTAGAATTAAATGAAATGGTAGGAATAATTGTTACGAGTAGTAGTTAATAGTGTAAAGCAAAAATTACACATTACAGCCTTATAAAAATCAGTTTTTTGTAATTACAGACTTATAATTTTTTTTCAACAATTACTACCTAATAAAGCACTTTTCATTTGCGCTTGCTACCTTTAGTGGACTCGGGTGGATTAGTAAGCTAATTTCCATTACCTAAGTTGTTAACTGACAAAAATACCCTCGATGTTAAAATCTTCTTTTTACTCTTTCCATTTACCCCTTTTACTCATCTCTTCTTCTACTCACTCTGTACCTTAGCTTCCTCATCAACCATCCACTAAACCCTAATTATTCGACAAATGAATTCAAAATTCATACCAAATTCTGGCGCAATTGAAGAAAATGACAAATCTGCAAGTAAGTAACCCCAAATCCTTTGTTAATTTAGGGTTTTTCGTTAATTTAGGGTTTTGAATCGATTCTTAACACGAAACCCAGATTTGCATTTAAATTTAGTCTTTCTAATATGAATTAAGCATAGTTATAGTGTTATTGCAGTTAATTAAGCCAAATGTGGTTGTCGATTAGATAATTTCAATTTTTAGGGTTTCTGCAATTTGTTGTAGATTTTGTTTAGCGAAATGTCTGCTGATGTTGCTTTTGCTATTGATTTTGTTGTAGATATGGATATTCAACCACATGAATTAGGGAAAACAAATCGACATTTAGACGAATAATAGAGGGAATTAGGGATAAACTCTACATTTCCACAATCCCTAATTTCTAGGTTAACAGTACATCTGCAAAGTACAAAAATCATGATTAGAGTTAAAAACCATAAACTACAGGCACTGATGGTGACAAAAAATAAAGAAGAGGTAGAAACGTTAGTGAGAGGATGAAAAAATTGAAGAGTGAAAAAATTGAATTGAAGACTAGAGTAATTGGAGAGCAGTAAGATTTTGAAGAGAAGTTGTAAGAGTGATAAAAGTTGGGGAAATAGTATATAGAGTCAAGGGTAAAATGGTCACAAAATTAGGCGTAATCTAATTTAGGATGGAAATTAGCTTACTAATCCACCACCGGAGTCCACTAAAGGTAGAAAGCGCAAATGAAAAGTGTTTTATTAGTTAGTAATTGTTGAAAAAAAATTATAAATATGTAATTAAAAAAAACTAATTTTTATAATGTTGTAATGGGTAATTTTCGCTAGTATAAACGCAAGATAAGAACATTGCGAGGAATATAGGATGCAAGCATTTGGAGTAAGTGAAGCTTGTCCTGACTCCAAAGTGTCAACAAACTGAAACTGGGTCAATTACCTAATTAGCAGGCTACTTTTAGGCAGCATGCAATTGGGCATGCAGTGTGTGTCCTTATCCATCCTCAACTGATCAAGGTTGTCACTAACCCCAAATTGTAAATTAAGGCACTTCAATCCGAGTATTCTGTTACCTATCTACTTGTATCGCTAGTTAGTTGCTATCATTATGAAACGACATTACATTATGACTACTATTACTCATACTCCGCCTAGGGTTACAATCCTCAGGGTCGGCCCTGGGCATAGTCTGGAGGGGTGATGGCCTAGGGCCCAAGTTAAAGAGCGGTCCAAAATTCTGAGTAATTATTGTTTAATACACATATTAGGTGTATAATGTATCATTAGTTCAGCTTTGGTATGTTGGTAGTAGAGGTCCATCTTATGCAAGAGTTTAGAGGTTCAAATCTTGATCTATGCGTTAGTTTTTATATATTTATTTTATGTTCATTTATTCTTGACTTTTTTTTACAACTCCTTGTTTTTTTGGCTTTTTAAAATTGGCTCTATTATTTCAGTTTTTTATCTTCAAAAATGTCTAACAACATTTTTTAATAGTCATGTACAGAGTATAAAAGAATAAAAAAGTAGTTATATGAATCTTTAACATAGAAATTGTTTCAGTTATAAAATTTATCGGTGGTCTAATTTGTTAGCTTTATAAAGAATATCTTTAAAAAATAATTTGTACACAAATATTTTATTCATACGAGCGACTATATTTTTGTTTTTGGTTTTACGAGGATTTGTTTTATAACTTTTTTTAGTAATTATTAATGCATTATTTACGGGACGTAAATCTGAAAGAGTGTAGGTAGGTATAATGTACTCATAAAATCTAGCATATTGTAAACAATATCAAGTTAGTATAGCGCCTCCAAATAATAACTACGGAGTACTACATAACCTCCAAATACCATTTGATCACGGTATAGTTTGGCTCATTCATGAAATATTGTTACTACTGTGCCAGAACTGTATCATTGTACGAAAATCGTAATAATTTGTTATTGATAAATTTGCTCTTAATTAAACATGTAATTAATGAAAATTTATGTCCCCAAATGAGAGCGTCAAGACGATATATTGAGATAATGAAAATAAGCGGTTATGACGATATTTCGAGGGCCCAATTACAATATTTTGCCTAGGGCCTCCAAAAGTTCAGGACCGACCCTGACAACCCTTAAACCCAAGGATCTGTTATAAGTATTAACCGAAAAGACAAACAATAGAGGGATAACGAATATACCTTATTGGCAGCGGAAGAGCGTATTAATAAAAATAATAAGAAATATAATAACCCCAGAAGTATATATAATTCCCCAGCAACCCAGATGTGATGCTTCCGTTAGTATCCACACAAGTACGGAACTGCGGTGTATATGCTAGTATAAGGGTTTTGTGAGACGGTCTCACAAATTCTCTCTCTAATAATATATGGAATAATACTATATTTGGTTCATCATATGAACCTAATTGGTATAATTAGATTATCACAATAACTCTAGTTATTATAACTAGATTATTACTATAACTCTAATTACCATACCCCGACAACACAGCTGAGTCGTATTACTACTGACTCGATATATTAATAATATACCGTACACATTGTGTGTGACCCAATGGGCCCACTTAAGACTACCAGACATATAACTCATTTATATGTCAACCCGACATCGACCTCTAGCAAGGCATATGTACTACACCATACCCATACTCCCTCCGATCCACTCAATCTCCAGCAAGTCGGCAACAATGGATCAATTTTCGAGCACGAGCGGCAGATTTGGAGGCTTTTCTTGTCATGCTACTTGAATCGCCTCAAATCTCATACGGATCGGAGTAGTAGGGTTTTAATATTACTACATCGCATCGCGCAGATTGTTAGAAGACAACTTAAGTTTTTATCGCTAGATCAACTCAATTTTTAAAAGAAATAAATATTGAAACAAATATCTCTTTATTTGTTTGTTAAATACACATTACAGTATAAGATAAAAATTAACCTTATACTTTAAACATAAATTCCTCTAGCAGTAGCAGCACATGTATATATTATGTATCATACTCCAACACCGTATTATTTTACCTTCATCAACGTAACTGCACGAGATACAACCTGCTCGTCGTCTACTAATGTACTACTGAGTAATATTAAGCTACCCAAGGTTGAACCGTCAACATATATAAAATTTCCATATTTATTAATTATTAATTTCTTCTTGAGATCTTCAAACTTCAATTAATTACTATTATTGGATACCCAAGTTTAGCAGTTGTCATGAAGTGTACATAAAACTTTAATGTCATTAGTATAGTGAACAAGAAACTAGTCAACGCATGCCATCATCTCGACTCAATGACAAAATTAAAATTAACTGGATTTCAGGTCAAATCCTGGAACAGAAATCTTGTATGAGTTGTATGATTTGGGTTATATCTTCTAGACTTTGAGTCTGTCACCGTAAGCTAAGATGACTTACATGGTAAGTGATTATTCAGAGCGTACCAAAGATAACGGATACGGATACGGATTTTTTCGTCATAAAATAAAATAACTACCTTTTACATTATGTAAGAGATCTCCTAATAATGCTATTGGAAGATCTTATGTTTTAAAAGTGAAATTTATATCAGGCCGGTAATTTGTGGCACAATATTCACAAAGATTAAAGAATTGGCCGGTTTAGTAGATTTGGCAGTTGTAATGAGGTGTGCAAGCTTTGAAAAATCTAATGAACAAATACTTAATTGAATAGTATACTAGTAGTAGTAGTAGTATAATGCATACATACGTAGTTGTATAAGGCAAACAATCTGGATGGTGAGGTATGACAGCTACTGATCCTTGAATAAACTTCCACCAAAATGGCTGAACTCTTCAGTATATGTGTGTGTATATATATGGTGCTCACTTCTTACACAAGAAGCACAATCACATCCAAATTACTAACACGTACACACATACCCATCTTGTCTTAGTTAGTTACTAATCTCGGGCCGGGTTAGGAGGTCGAACCACTGCAACCTCTAAAATGGCTCAGGGAGGTTGCGCTGACGCCATGAGCCTCACCTCCCAATTCCTTCAGGGACGGTTTTTTGTCGTGTTTTCGACCATCATGATCCTTTCCTTCATTGGTACCTCCTACATTTTTGGGCTCTACTCAAATGACATCAAGTCAACCCTTGGTTACGACCAAACTACCCTTAATCTCATAAGTTTCTTCAAGGACTTTGGGGCATATGTAAGTGTACACGTGGGTCTCCTAGGGGAGGTCTCCTCCCCATGGGTGGTACTGTGTCTAGGGGGGGCTGTCAATTTCGTAGGCTACTTCCTGATTTGGTTATCCGTGACCCACAAAATTGCCCGCCCGCCCGTTTGGCAAATGTGTATGTTCATCACAATCGGGGCTAATTCATTGGGTTTTGCGAATACGGGTGGTCTTGTACCGTGTGTCAAAAACTTCCCTGAAAATCGGGGTGTCGTAATTGGGCTTTTGAAGGGGTATATTGGGCTTGGGGGGGCTGTTATGGCCCAACTCTACCACGCCTTGTATGGGAGTGACAATCAAGTTGAAGGGATCATTTTGCTCATTGCTTGGCTCCCTGCCCTTGCCTTGGTCCTTTTTTCGTTCAGTGTTCGGGTTCTTAAGGTGGTCGATCGAAATGTCAAAAGAGAGAAAAAGTTTTTCAATCAAACTCTTTACATGGGTCTTGCCTGTGCCGCCTTTATCCTCGTCATGATCCCAGTACAAAGAAATGTCGTGTTTAGTAAAGGGGCCTATGGAGCGAGTTTTGCTACTATTATGGCGCTTCTTATACTACCCATCATCCTCGTCTATAGAGAGGAACGTTTTACTTGGAAATCCAACCTCGAGTCTAGTAACAATAACGAGTCGTCCAAGTCCAACACTAATTCTGAGCTAAAGATTGTGTCACAAATCGATGCACCGGTATCAAAAAATAACGCTCTGGTCAGCAGCCCAAAACCAAATAATTCAACTCCGGTGCTGCCATGGTATAGTTCCGTGTTTAGTCCTCCGGCTTCAGGGGAGGACCACACGATCTTACAAGCGACATTTAGTATCGATATGATAGTCTTGTACCTAGCCACAATATGTGGTATCGGAGGAAACTTGACCACCATCGACAATTTGGGTCAGATTGGGGCGTCCTTAGGGTACTCGAAAAAAAGCGTTGGGACCTTTGTGTCGTTGGTTTCGATATGGCAGTACCTCGGTCGGGTATTGGGAGGGTTTATATCGGAGTCTTTGTTAACCAAGTTCAAGTTGCCTAGACCACTTTGCCTAACCTTCATACTCTTTTTATCGTGCATAGGCCACCTTCTTATAGCCTTTGATGTTCCTTACGGACTCTATATCGCGTCCGTTATCCTCGGGTTTAGCTTTGGGGCAGAGTGGACTTACCTCTTCACCATCATCTCCGAGCTCTTTGGGCTCAAGTACTACGCTACGCTGTACAATTACGGCTCGTTGGCGGCCCCACTCGGGTCCTACATATTCAATGTTAAAATCGCGGGACATCTTTATGATCGAGAGGGGACTCGACAATTGGTGGCCTTAGGGCTTACGAGGAAGGCGGGACAAGAGTTGATTTGCACGGGCGTCAAGTGTTACCAATTGTCCTACATCATAATAGCCGTGTCTACGTTTTTTACGGGAGTGGTGTCGTTGATTCTGGTCGCTAGAACGAGAAAATTTTACCGCGGAGATATATATAAGAAGTTCCAAGGAGGTGAAACCGAATTGCCATCGACACATGACAAGGCATCGAACCAAGACGGGGATCGGAGAGGGTTGGAGTAGTCATTTGTTTTATAACAATTAAGGTATTGGAGGAGCAACAATTGACGAATCATGAGAAGATGAACAATAGAATGTGTTAGATCGAAGACCTTCGAGCAATAACAATTTTTACATGTTCTCATCGTTTCTACTCTTTTTTGTTTCTCCTTTGTTGGTTGTGTGGAGTTTGAGTTTGTTGTCTTCCTTCAATACATATTTTTTCTTGTACAATTCGTAACTTGTGATTATACATTTGCTTTGTATAATTCATTTTCACGTTTTGGCAGTTGCAAACTTGCAATTACTCATGTCTATAAATAATAGACATAGACATGAGTCAAAGAACATATGTCTATAATATATGAATAGAAATAGGACATAAATAAAAGAGTTTTTTTTGTCAAAAGACACCTAACATTTAAGTCTTTTGTAAAAAAGACACCTAAAGTTTTTTTTTTTTTTTTTTTCGCTCAAAAACACCTTAAATTTACATTTCTTTGTTAAAAGGCACCAAACACCAACTTCCGTCAAAAAACCGTCAATATTGACGGTTTCCATCCTAATCTTCTTCCATCAACCCTTAATAACACTCCTCCCTTGACCAAACTCAATCAACATATTTCTTCCCTCTTCCTTTACTGCTTTACATTACCTTATTACTCCTTTTCCCATTCTCTTTATTTTTCCACAATACTCAATTTTTTCCTAAAAAAAAAAACTTAATTTCCATTCAAAACCTCTTTTACTCTCCCCTTAACTGAACCACGTTTTTTTTCCACTTTTGCATATTCTCAATTAACATGTCAGTATTCGTCTTATATGATACACATAAAGAATGAAATACAAATGATTACTAAACCAATAATGAATTGACAAATACAAAAACTGAATCACAGTTGATTACTCAAACTCACAAATTTAAATACAAAAATTAGTATTCTTAATTTCTTACAACAGAAACTTCATTCAATTCAATATTAACTCAAAAATTTGTCTAATAAACTCTAACACATACACATACCCTAAAATTATAAAATTTAATTTGTTGTTAGAATGAAGAGCTATAATTAAAAACTTACCGATTGAGCGAAAACTTGATGGTTTTTACTTAAGTAATGGGGATTGATAATTGAGATGTATGCAAATAAAGAGTAGCTAGGAATGAAGGCTGAATTAGGGAAAATGATTGATTGGGTTTGATTAAGGGAAGATGGTTGAATTAAAGAAAGAGGGTTGGTTGAGTTTGATTAAGGAATGAAGGTTGATTAAGGGCCGGGTAAACCGTCAATATTGACGGTTTTTTGTCTTTTAACAAAGAAATGTAAATTTAATGTGCTTTTGGGCAAAAAAAATAACTTTAGATGCCTTTTTACGAAAGACCTAAATGTTAGGTGCTTTTTGACAAAAAAAAACTCTAGGTAAAATCCATGTATATTGAAATAAGACTAATCAACTAGTGACCCATGTCAATTACTCCCTCCATTCAAATCTACTATTCACTATTCATTTTGTCACATTTGCCGAGGCGCGTTGTACACTAGCGATATCCTTCATTTTACATTAGCAAAAATTATAAAAAATTGATATTATTAATGTACTTATAAAGACGAATCAAACCAAATCTCACATGACTATATTCTCACTTATAGATTGTCGAGAATAGAAGATTTCCCTCAAGAATGAATAATGTCAAAAAAAGAACGGAATTACTTTTTTTTCCTAACGAAGTTTTACTCAATTCTAACGAATTTATTGTAACTTTCCAATTTTACTCTCTTCATAATTTACCATCCTAATTATCTCTCTAACTCTTTAATTCCTTTCCAAAAAATTCAATAATCGACCAAACTCCCGTGATTTCGATTTTGATTACAGATTCTAATTTGATTATCAAGATGATCTTAATTTACTTAACTATTTGACATATTTATTGAGTTTGATGATTAATTAAACTTTTAAAATAGGGTTTTGGGGATGAGGCGTTGGGGTGGCTGGTGGTCGGGCGTGGTGGTCCGTGGGGTGGTTTGACTGTGGCTCCCGGCGCCATATAGTGACGACGGGTATGGTACAGGGTAGCTCCGTCGGAGGCGGTGCGTCAATGATTCTCGGTCGATGAACTCCTCGGAACGTGGGTGATAGTGAAAGTCGAACGTCGGAATCAGGGCCGAGATAGGTTGCCGATTGAATCTGGGATTTGATTTGAAATCGGCATGGATATACATGTTCAGGGGGATTGGTGAAGATGGTGAGGATGCTGGTTGGGAGTTTGGGACTTGGGTTGATTAATGGTGCGGAGAGTGAGGAAGAAATGACGGGGACATAATGGTAATAACTCATTAGAATTGAATAAAGTCTCGTTAGGAAAAAGCACGACTCAAAAAGAAATGTGAATAGTGGATTTGAATAGAGGTAATAACTGATGAGGCTAAGAGCATCTACGATGTAGAGGAGGACTTCTTCATCTTATTTTTTCTCTTTCATCCTATACTTTTGACATATCATCATCTCTTTCATCCACCTCATTTTCCATTATCTTCATCATCTTCAATTTCTCTTCTCTTATATTAACTTTCTTATTATCATTTTAATTATTTAATGATTAATATTATTTTTTATTTAACTTTATAATTTACTTGGCTAATAGTATTTGATGGCATGCACAAGGGCCAAGGCAAAACTTTCCTCCTATTCCTCTAAAATTAGAGGAAGTACTCAGGGCATGTACAATAGAGAGGAATTGACCTCCTCTTAGCCCTCTCTCCTATAAGAGGAGGTTCTCTCCATTGTAGCTTCTTTCTCCTTCATCCTCTTGCTAAGAGGATCACTTCTTCTTCCTCTAATTTTAGAGGAAAAACAATCTTGGCCCTTGTGCTAGGTTCTTACTCAATTGGTCAAAATTATATACTATTCTTGGTATATATCCTATTCTTAGTAAGAGATATCATTTTTATTTTTATCTTTTATAAAAATTGGAAATGATTTTATTTGTTTTTATTTTGTATATTTTCATTTTTATTTTTTTATCTTTGACTCCCTCCAATTTTTATTTATTGTCCCATTTTATATGTATAAGGTATATTTTACTAAAATGGAATGATAAAAAAAATCGGGTAAATTTGATATTGTGCGGGGACTACTCGAAAATGACGGGGACTCATCTATCTCTTTTTTGGAGTCATTTGTTGTTACTCCTGGAACGTATGCGGAGAGAAATTTACACAACTTTATGGCTAGGAGGGAAGAATTACATGACAAACAAACACACATGGCTTTAAAGAACAATTTAGACTATGTTCCAAGGCTCGAACATAAATTAATAAATATGTACTTTTAATGTTATATTTCATGTATTTTTCATTTAATGTATTTTATTATGATTTTTATGTTACTAGATTTAATTTAATTAACCCATTTTTTTTAAATTAGCTTTAGTGAATTATGAAAACAATATAAGTAAATCAATATTAATTATCCAATTATTAAAATAATAAGAAAAATAACATAAGAGGATCCTCTCTATTGTGGGAGAAAATTTGAAGAAGGAAAGAGGAAGAGGAGATAAATAGTGAAAAATGTAGTAAAGGAAAGAGATTATGAGGTGTCAAAAAACTATAGGGGGAAAGAAAAAATAAGAGGATGGAGATGTACTCTCCATTGTACATGGTCTCAACATCCTCTAAATAAGAGGATCCTCTATGGTGTACCCACATTGTAGAGGACATCCTCTTATAAGAGAGAGGGTGTTAATAGTTGAGAGCATGTACAATAGAGAGGATTTACCCTCCTCGTAGCACTCTCTTTCCTCTAAGAGGAGGTCCTCTCTATTGTAGGGTGTTCATGGTTCATCCTCTTAGTAAGAGGAACATGGGTTCTTCCTCTAATTTTAGAGGGAAATTGACATTGGCCCTTGTGCAAAAATATACTTAAAAAATTGTCTTCTTCTTAGTAAGAGTATATCATTTGTATTTTTATTATATTTTATAAAAAATGAAAATGATTTTTATTTGCTTTTATTTTTTATGTTTTCATTTTTTTTAATCTTTTACTACTATATAATCGTGTTTCATAGTTGTACTTATTTTGGCATATATTATTATGCACAACATGATTGTGGAAAATGAACACGATGAATATCTAAATTATACAGACTCACGAGAATATGTTCAAGAACATGTTATGTTTCATATACAGTATATATTTTCATTTAATTTGTTTTATTATGATTTTTATGTTACTAGATTTAATTTAATTAGTAATTTTTAAAAAAATTAGTTTTAGTAAATTATGAAAAACAATAGTATAAAGTAAGTCAATAGTATTAGTTATACAATAATTAAAATAATAAGAAAAGTATTGTAAGAGGATCCTCTCTATTGTGGGAGAAAAATTGAAGAAGAGAAGAGGAAGAGGATGTAGATAGTGGAAAATGTATTAGATTTTTTTTTTTTGGTTCATTGGAAAATGTATTAGATGAAAGAGGGTATGAGGTGTCAAAAAAATAGAGGAGGAAAGAAAAAAATAAGAGGATGATAGTATCCTCTCTATTGTACATGGTCTGATCCTCTGTAATGTGGATGCTCTAATAAGATTGTGGACATGACGTAGGTCCACCCCGACGCGGCCACGCGCGGGTTTGGGTTAGGCGAATGCACCTCCATATGAGAAGGATCGAATTGAAATTTAAGTCGAAATGGAGTCGCCACCGAATTTTATGGTTATTCGGAACCATTCGAGCCCACTCTATATCGCCATGGTCCATACACAAAGTATGGCCCATTTTGGTTTGAGAGTTTATTGGGCTCGTCCTTTTGCATATCGATATAGATGCCGACTTGAGCGGTTAATCGTATATTGAATGACTCTCGTTGCCAATGGATTCGGACATCCGGAAACCACGGTTCTGAGTAAGGGGTGAGGGTACGTGTTGGGAAGCCCACTAAGGACACCCAACCCCGCCCGCACTTAGCGGCCTCTACTAGGACATCGTTTGACTTTTTAATATGCGCGTTAGTGATTCGGTGAAATGTTATGCAAACAGCTTTTTAGCTAAGCATGCGAATTAAATGTGAGCTACGTCAATTTAATGCATCTAATTTATTGTCGAAGTGATTTAGCATGCGAGGGTTCATTTATAAACGGTAAAACGCAAATAAATAAAGCAAAGCGAAATAAATCGGTTACAAGTTACACGGGCGGAATACAACCCGGAATTCACAATACGGCGTACAATAAAATAGAAAAATTGAAATATACAATTGAAATGACGAGCAATAATTATAAACGGACCCGTGTATAAACTAGACCGTGATTTTGTGTAGGTGGACGAACTTTAATTAGTTACACATTATATTGCGTATTAATCAAAGGACGGAGGTTCGAGACCTAGACATGGTGCTAGCCCGATCTCGAACCTCGATGCCTTGTCCCAACTTATCATGTCGGTAAATTGGAGCCTAAATTAATTATGCGTCGGATGCGACTACGGAGTCGTCAACGCAAGATTAATAGTGAGACCGTCGATCAAAGTTGTTTATGTGCGATGATATGCATGTATTTTGAAAAGGAGATCATGTGATTGACTTTACACATGTCGACTAAGTCGCTTTTAAAAAGACGAGGCTCGAATGCTATAAAAAGAGCTCTCGGTTTTCTGGGCTACAGGACCCACTCGACCGAGTTGTGACCTGACTCGGTCGAGTGTGTCATTAAACGTGGCTACTGCCCAAAATTTTGGGTGCTACTCGATCGAGTAGCAGGTGTACTCGGTCGAGTGGCACCTGTGCGAGTTGTGACTCGTTTGTTTTAATGTGTTTTAAATCGATGATTGGCCGAGTCAAATAAAAATATTGACGGATTTAAATTTAACTCAGTTTTTCGGTATTATAGTCATGCTTTCTATAAGTATAATACCGTTATCGGAATTTTATAAAAAAAGTTATTAGTTTGAAATTTTTGATTAGTGACGAAATTGGGTCCCTCTACGTCAAGACATCGAAATTAATCCTTACGGATTATGTGATGTCGATTTTCGTATCAAAGGGTTTCGTGCCAATCTTAGAAATGGATGTATACTCGTTCAACTACGAATGGTCGTGATCGTGTTAATAAACGAATCATAAAAAAAAGACCATCATAGTTAAACGTGTTTGGATCCGAGTTTTGAAATTATTACGTAGAAATATATATATATATATACACGGTACATACAAAATTATGATAAAATGATAATAACGATAATTAAATGCAAAAAGTAAAATATTAATGCTAGTAATGTCATTACTATCGACTAAATATGATACTATAAGCATAAATAAAAATGTTGTATGAATATGTATATATACAAGAAAGACGAGAAAAGGAGGAAAAAGGAGGAGTCGGTGTGGAATTGTTACACCCTCAACCTACATGTTCTTGCTTCTCGAGATACGGTTCGTCAAATGGCGGCTACGGCGCGGGAACGTCGAGATATGTAGGAGGAGTTGATGGTGTGTATATGGCTCGGTTTGTATGTATCGTGATGGTGCTTAAGGGTATAGCTATGGCTGGAAATAAGTATAGTAGAAGTAGTGTAAGTGCTCTTGAAAAGTCGTGGGTGTATGATGAATGTCCTTAAAAGTTGTAAAGTTGACGGGTATTTATAGAGGAGCCTCGACACTGGGTCACTCGACCGAGTGGCGCGGGTGCACTCGGTCGAGTGCCCTCGCGAATGCACCTGGACCTATTTTGCGAGGCACCACTCGATCGAGTGGTCAATCCACTCGACCGAGTGGATCAATCAGGCCGCCAAATTTTAGGCTTGATTGGCCTTAATTTGATTGTGATTGATTTTAATTGATTGTGGGTTGATTTGGATTATTTTTGGCTGATTTTTGAATCTGGTGCAAGTTTTGAGGACGCACATGGTCGTTCTTTGTGTCGGGTTTATCTTGACCGGGTTTTGACCCGGTCGCTAAAAGACGGGTATTATTGTTGGTGTCGGTTTTGACCCAAATTAGTCTTATTTTGCTCGGAACGACCCACTGGGCCTGAATTTGAGGTTGGTTTTGTGAGATCTGTATCCCGTTAAAAGCCCATGCCGGCCATTATTAATTTCGAGCCCGTATCTGAGCGCGTTAGAGCACGTTAGCGTCCGATCATCATCGGGTGTTTTTTGGAAACTACCATAGACACCTGGCAGTCAAAATGCGGGTGTCTACAGAGCCCCCACTCTGACTGAGACTTGGACAGGGCGAAAGTCAGAGTAGCTACCAAGTCAATTAAGACCTGGTAGACTTCCGTTCGGGTCGTTTATAGTCCATTAGACTTGCGTGAAGGGCTCGCCAGCCATAAGATAGAAATCATACCTGAATTTGATGATAATACCTCGATGGGGAATCGGGCTTGTCGCATAAGTCCTGGGTGTACCTATATGTGGGCCCATCCCGTACCATTCCGGGGAAAATGCCGCCTTGGGCTTCCGTTGGGGAGATTTTAGAGGGTTGCATGTCCCTATTTGAGTCGTACCTGTAAAAGTCACATAAAACGTATGCGACACGTAGGTAGTAAAATGACTCGTGCTGGGGAAAATGATTTTTGAATTTTTTGAAATCTTTGAAAGTTTTGAAATTTTTTGAATTTTTGTGAATTTTCGACAGACTGATCGGGATGACTAAATTCCTGTGTCTGTGAGGAAGAATCATGGGTCGGGCCTGTATGTCTAGGCCCGCTTGGGCCAAGGAGGCACAGCTGCAGGGGATGCTCCAGGGCTTTGATGTTATAAATACATCACCCTAGTTCCTCTTTTTGTCACAACTCTAAAAAAGCTTCCTCTTCTCTTTAAAAGAAAACTTTTATTTCTCTCAAGAAACTTAGCATGGGTATCGACCGTCTGATCAACATGCTGCAAGATTGGGCACACCGTTTTAGGGATGCGAGCAAGGTAGCTCTGAGGCAGTCCGGTATATTCCAATTGTTCACGTTTCGTCAGTTGCACATGGACCGTCACTTCCTTGATGCCTGTCTGACCTTCTGGGATGACACCTATCACGTCTTCGCCTTCCCTCGGAGCGAAATCTGTCTCCTCCCTGAGGAAATTGCTGCCATAGGAGGGTGGAACCCATTGCTCCGCCCTGCTGTCCCTTTCTCAGTTCGGGACCCTAGGAGAAAGTGATTAACTTTCAATGATAAATTCTTGGATACCTCATTACAACTTACTAATATCTATATATAAGACATATGACTTGGAGAATAAGAAATAAAGGACAAATTTACTAATATACCCTCTTTCTAACATTTTGGTTTGTATCAATACCCACCCCATCAAAAGATCCTTGTCCTCAAGGATCCGGTTTGGCTCACCGAGACATCCTTTAGCTATGTAAGATCCACCTGGATCAAACACAAAGATGGTGTCATCTGGACTTTGTTTGCCATTCTCTAGCGAAAAACCCGGTCTCCATTCAAGTCTTGCTCTTATCTTGATAATCTCAGTCACTAAAGAGAGTAGTTTTGCTTCCCTTAGATTGGAAGCAAGTTGTTGGTCGTGTAAGATTTCCCAAGCCAACTCAAGGTTAACATGCTTCATCAATGCTATTGTTGTCCGAATACGAACTCGACCAATATGCTTCACCAAAATAAGTTGCCCACTCCAAACGCTCCACGGAATAATCAGTATAGCAGATGTGACTTTCTTTGTCCAAAACATATCATCACTATTATGTTCCTCATTTACTCCATATACTTCATTAAGCCCCTCACGAAACTGAGCACATATAATACAGAAGGTAATGACACCATGAATGGAGTACAATGTAACACATCTCCACATAATTCCTTACTAGAATCAAGAATTTGGCCATCCAAAACATTAATTTGCCAATACAAACCACCCGGATCAAAGACGTAAGTAAGAAATCCAACCCCTTTCCTTATCCTATTAGTGATGTAGTTAAACCATAAGACTAAACGATTGGATTCCCAATTACATTCCTTACTAGTATCTTCCACACCCCTAAAATCACCCTTGTCCTCAAGGGTGAGACTAGAAACAGGATTTGACCTTACTGTGCTCATGACACAACAAGCTGTAGACACCCGCATTTTGACTGCCACGTGTCTATGGTAGTCTCCGTAAAACACCCGATGATGATCGGACGTCAACGTGACTTGGTATACTCGGATTTGGGCTCGGAATTCATAATATCCGACATGGACTTTTAGCGGAGTAAAAATCTCACAGAACAGACCTCAAATCCAGGCCCAGTAGGCCGTTCCGAGCAAAATGAGACTAATTTGGGCCAAAACCGACACCAAAAATAATTCCCGTCTTTTGGCGACCGGGTCAAAATCCGGTCAAAGACGAAACCGTCTCATAAATCAGCCAAGTTCATTTGGCGCACAAATCAGAATTCAAAAAAGCAATCAAAACCAACAAAATCAAATCTTTCCTTATTTCTCTCGATTTGCTTGACCCACTCGATCGAGTGGATTGACCCACTCGGTCGAGTGGAGCGTCAAAAACTGGGCTTGGCCCGTTTTCAAAGGCACTCGATCGAGTGCACTAGGGCCACTCGATCGAGTGCCCCTAGGTCGAGGGGTGAGGCCTATAAATACCGCTTCACCCCCATGCATTTGGAAGACTTTTTCAATCACATTTTTCATCCTACATTTTCAGCCACAATCTAACCTACATACCTACACATCAAGCCTTAGCAACCCTAAGCAATACACACAAAAACCGAGTCCTTCGTCCCTCGAAAAACCGACGTAACACACACACACACACCCATACACACCACAACTCTCATACATCCTCGATCTCCCAAGCTTTGTCGCTATTCACGAGTCCATTTCCGAGGCCATTAAGCATGTAGGTTGAGGGTGTAATTCAAATCCCGACATCTCTTTCTCCCTTCTTCTTTTTTTTGTTTCTTATATATATATATATATATATATATATATATATATATATATATATATATATATATATATATATATATATATATATATATATATATATATATTTGTATTATTTGTATTATTATTATTATTATTATTATTATTATTATTATTATTATTATTATTATTATTATTATTATTATTATTATTATTATTATTATTACTAACCGCTAACACTAACCTTTAATTTTGTGCATACTAACTTTTTATTTATTTTTGTATACTAACATTTTGATTTATGTACTCTAACACTAACTTTTTTATCGTTTACTAACACTTTAATTCCGTATTCTAACATCTAACATTATTATACCGTGTATATATACATATTAATATCAAAATCTCGGTTTCGAATACGTTTGACTGTGACGATCGCCTAAAGTCCATCTAATTCCTTTACGAGTAACGACGGAGGTGGCACCCTTTCGAGGAGCGCCGCCCCAATGTGCTCAAGGACGTGATGTGATCGTGATTGGTCATAGTTGAACATATTTGGTCCCATTTCTACAATTAGTGCGGAACCCGTTGACACGAAAACCGACATCACATAATCCGAAAGGATTGGTTTCGATGTCGTGACGTAGAGGGATGCAATTCCGTTACTAATTCAAAACTTTTCAATCACATAATAGCATATTTCATAAAATCCCGATAACGGTCTCATAATCGTATAATACACGTTTATGACATCGAGAACCGAGTTGAATTTAAATAATGCAATATTTTTATTTAACTCGGTCAATTATCGAATTCAAACAAATAAAAATGAAACGAGCGATGCCTCGTACAGGGGGCACTCGATCGAGTGCCATGGGCCACTCGATCGAGTAGCACCCAAAAATCTGGACAGTAGCTACTTTAAAGACACACTCGACCGAGTCAGACCATGACTCGATCGAGTGGGTCCTGTAGCCCAGAAATTCGAGAGCTTCAATGCAACATTTGAGCCTCGTCATTTTTTTACGACTTTTAGTCGACACGTGCATAATCAATCACGTAATTCTAATTTTCAAAACTCATGCATATCACGACACCTAAAACGATTTTGATCGACGGTCTCACACTATTAATTTTATGTCGACGACTCTTTAGTCGTATCCGACACATAATTAATTTAGGCTCCATTTCTCGAGGTGATAAGTCGGGACAAGGCATCGAGGTTCGAGATCGGGTTAGCACCACACCTAGGTCTCGAACCTCCGTCCTTTGATTAATACGCAATATAATGCGTAATTAATTAAAGTTCGTCCGTCTATCTAATTCACGATCTAGTGTGCATTTATTATATATGGATCTTTGACGGGTCGTGTATTTATTTATCACTCTTCTTATTTTATTCGATTATTCTATTTTATTGCTCGTTGTATTGTGAATTCCGGGTTGTATTCCGCCCGTGTAATTTGTAATTTATTTACGAGTTTTCTATTTTCGATGTTTGCCATTTATTTATTTAAATGAACATCACATGCTAAATCACTTTGACGTGAATCAAGATGCATTAAATGACGTAGCAAACCAATAATTCACATGCTTAGCCCGAAAACGCTGTTTGCATATCATTTAATTATTTTACTAGCGCGCGTACACGAACACGAACGATGTCTTAGTAGAGGCCGCCATTGTGCGGGCGGGGTTGGGTGTCCTTAGTGGGCTTCCCAACACGTACCCTCACCCCTTACTCAGAACCTTTGGTTTCCGGATGTCCGAAACCCTTGGCACACGAGAGTCATTCTATATACGAAAGCCGGTGTAAACGGTATCGATATTGCAATGCAAAGGGACGAGCCCCATAAACTCTGAAATCGAAGTGGGCTTACTTTGTGTATAGCCCATGACGACATAGAGTGGGCTCGTATGGTTCCGAATAACCACAAAATTCGGTGGCGACTCCATTTTGACTTAAATTTCGAACCCGAGAACAATCTTACCACGAGATTCATTCGCCTACCCAAACCCGCGCTTCGCCGCGTCGGGGTGGACCTTTGTCATGTCCACACAAGCACCAATGTTCATTAACCTGCAAATGAAGATGCTATAGTGGAGTTCGAACTTAAGCAAAGAACCAATGAAACCAAGGTCATGACTTATCAGCATACCATATGTGATTATACCATCAAAACAAGAAAGAGTAAGATCGTATTGGAATGAAGGGAGCTCAAATTCGACACCTATTCCGTTAAGAACAGACAATCCCATGTCTACTATGCCCCAACTGTGTAGCTCATTATAGGTTATAAGTGATTGCCAAAAAATTCTCATTGTTACTAATAATAACCCACAACGCAATTCAGCACTCACAGGTCTTACAAAATACTTATAATGTAAGGGAAACAATTTGTGAAGCAACAAGGTTTTCTCCATCCTATCGTAGTCAGTAGCACTAGTCGCTCGAAGGTCTTGTCTTAATTTGTTTGAAGCAACTTGAGGAACATTATGGCTATAAGTTGAACCCAAAAACCAACCAGTATCATACACCACCAAGGGCCACAAATCTGTTTTTGTAAAGTGCGATAGTTGTAATCTGTTTGAAAAACTAAAAGGAAGAATTCTCACCTGATAGTAAGGGTAGTCTGGGTAAGAATTTTTATCACAGAATACGCCATACCCGTTATGTGTTTGGTCTAAAGATGAAAAACCAAGATCGACTAAAATTTGAAGTGTAGATTTGCACTCTCGGATAGCACTTGTGAAGATCAAGTCCTGGAAATTAGGGCCTTCTAGTTCCCCCGATTTAGAGAATAACTTATGCTTGTTCTCTAAAGACGGATCATGAGTTTCATCATCAAGCCCAAGCTCATAATCACTTCCAATGGAGTTAGCATTAACTTCTTTGGCAGCTTGAGCCATTTCTATCATAAAAATTGGAATTGGCAATACATCGAGCACCTTGTATGCATGTTGTAATTGAGCTTTTGGTATTAAGTTGCTCTCAGATATGGGTTCAACGACATCATGTAACTTATTAACCACTCCAAAATTTTGTAGCAAATATTGAGAGTCAGCTTCCACACTACCATTATCATACCGTTGGACATCAGTAGAATCTATTACCACCCCTTTGAGTTGATTTGAGCATGAAATTAGGTCCGGATTTTTATCGAACACCTGGTGTTCATCAAGTGTAGTATCGGCCTCCAGAGGAAAAATATCGGTTTGCGACTCCGTCACCCCCTTGTTACCGACTGGAGGCATAGCAGTAGAGATGGGATTCCCACAAAATTTAATCGAGTCACCAGGAGTGTACTGAGGAGTGAACCATGGTAACTCACTGACATTGATTTTCCCTTGTGCACATCTGTTTAGAGCAAGTTCTTCAATAGTTACCGCCAATTTATGAATACCCAGTTTGAGAGATGCGACATCATCGGAAAGTGACATAGCTGCTAAGAGGATCACTTCTTCTTCCTCTAATTTTAGAGGAAAAACAATCTTGGCCCTTGTGCTAGGTTCTTACTCAATTGGTCAAAATTATATACTATTCTTGGTATATATCCTATTCTTAGTAAGAGATATCATTTTTATTTTTATCTTTTATAAAAATTGGAAATGATTTTATTTGTTTTTATTTTGTATATTTTCATTTTTATTTTTTTATCTTTGACTCCCTCCAATTTTTATTTATTGTCCCATTTTATATGTATAAGGTATATTTTACTAAAATGGAATGATAAAAAAAATCGGGTAAATTTGATATTGTGCGGGGACTACTCGAAAATGACGGGGACTCATCTATCTCTTTTTTGGAGTCATTTGTTGTTACTCCTGGAACGTATGCGGAGAGAAATTTACACAACTTTATGGCTAGGAGGGAAGAATTACATGACAAACAAACACACATGGCTTTAAAGAACAATTTAGACTATGTTCCAAGGCTCGAACATAAATTAATAAATATGTACTTTTAATGTTATATTTCATGTATTTTTCATTTAATGTATTTTATTATGATTTTTATGTTACTAGATTTAATTTAATTAACCCATTTTTTTTAAATTAGCTTTAGTGAATTATGAAAACAATATAAGTAAATCAATATTAATTATCCAATTATTAAAATAATAAGAAAAATAACATAAGAGGATCCTCTCTATTGTGGGAGAAAATTTGAAGAAGGAAAGAGGAAGAGGAGATAAATAGTGAAAAATGTAGTAAAGGAAAGAGATTATGAGGTGTCAAAAAACTATAGGGGGAAAGAAAAAATAAGAGGATGGAGATGTACTCTCCATTGTACATGGTCTCAACATCCTCTAAATAAGAGGATCCTCTATGGTGTACCCACATTGTAGAGGACATCCTCTTATAAGAGAGAGGGTGTTAATAGTTGAGAGCATGTACAATAGAGAGGATTTACCCTCCTCGTAGCACTCTCTTTCCTCTAAGAGGAGGTCCTCTCTATTGTAGGGTGTTCATGGTTCATCCTCTTAGTAAGAGGAACATGGGTTCTTCCTCTAATTTTAGAGGGAAATTGACATTGGCCCTTGTGCAAAAATATACTTAAAAAATTGTCTTCTTCTTAGTAAGAGTATATCATTTGTATTTTTATTATATTTTATAAAAAATGAAAATGATTTTTATTTGCTTTTATTTTTTATGTTTTCATTTTTTTTAATCTTTTACTACTATATAATCGTGTTTCATAGTTGTACTTATTTTGGCATATATTATTATGCACAACATGATTGTGGAAAATGAACACGATGAATATCTAAATTATACAGACTCACGAGAATATGTTCAAGAACATGTTATGTTTCATATACAGTATATATTTTCATTTAATTTGTTTTATTATGATTTTTATGTTACTAGATTTAATTTAATTAGTAATTTTTAAAAAAATTAGTTTTAGTAAATTATGAAAAACAATAGTATAAAGTAAGTCAATAGTATTAGTTATACAATAATTAAAATAATAAGAAAAGTATTGTAAGAGGATCCTCTCTATTGTGGGAGAAAAATTGAAGAAGAGAAGAGGAAGAGGATGTAGATAGTGGAAAATGTATTAGATTTTTTTTTTGGTTCATTGGAAAATGTATTAGATGAAAGAGGGTATGAGGTGTCAAAAAAATAGAGGAGGAAAGAAAAAAATAAGAGGATGATAGTATCCTCTCTATTGTACATGGTCTGATCCTCTGTAATGTGGATGCTCTAATAAGATTGTGGACATGACGTAGGTCCACCCCGACGCGGCCACGCGCGGGTTTGGGTTAGGCGAATGCACCTCCATATGAGAAGGATCGAATTGAAATTTAAGTCGAAATGGAGTCGCCACCGAATTTTATGGTTATTCGGAACCATTCGAGCCCACTCTATATCGCCATGGTCCATACACAAAGTATGGCCCATTTTGGTTTGAGAGTTTATTGGGCTCGTCCTTTTGCATATCGATATAGATGCCGACTTGAGCGGTTAATCGTATATTGAATGACTCTCGTTGCCAATGGATTCGGACATCCGGAAACCACGGTTCTGAGTAAGGGGTGAGGGTACGTGTTGGGAAGCCCACTAAGGACACCCAACCCCGCCCGCACTTAGCGGCCTCTACTAGGACATCGTTTGACTTTTTAATATGCGCGTTAGTGATTCGGTGAAATGTTATGCAAACAGCTTTTTAGCTAAGCATGCGAATTAAATGTGAGCTACGTCAATTTAATGCATCTAATTTATTGTCGAAGTGATTTAGCATGCGAGGGTTCATTTATAAACGGTAAAACGCAAATAAATAAAGCAAAGCGAAATAAATCGGTTACAAGTTACACGGGCGGAATACAACCCGGAATTCACAATACGGCGTACAATAAAATAGAAAAATTGAAATATACAATTGAAATGACGAGCAATAATTATAAACGGACCCGTGTATAAACTAGACCGTGATTTTGTGTAGGTGGACGAACTTTAATTAGTTACACATTATATTGCGTATTAATCAAAGGACGGAGGTTCGAGACCTAGACATGGTGCTAGCCCGATCTCGAACCTCGATGCCTTGTCCCAACTTATCATGTCGGTAAATTGGAGCCTAAATTAATTATGCGTCGGATGCGACTACGGAGTCGTCAACGCAAGATTAATAGTGAGACCGTCGATCAAAGTTGTTTATGTGCGATGATATGCATGTATTTTGAAAAGGAGATCATGTGATTGACTTTACACATGTCGACTAAGTCGCTTTTAAAAAGACGAGGCTCGAATGCTATAAAAAGAGCTCTCGGTTTTCTGGGCTACAGGACCCACTCGACCGAGTTGTGACCTGACTCGGTCGAGTGTGTCATTAAACGTGGCTACTGCCCAAAATTTTGGGTGCTACTCGATCGAGTAGCAGGTGTACTCGGTCGAGTGGCACCTGTGCGAGTTGTGACTCGTTTGTTTTAATGTGTTTTAAATCGATGATTGGCCGAGTCAAATAAAAATATTGACGGATTTAAATTTAACTCAGTTTTTCGGTATTATAGTCATGCTTTCTATAAGTATAATACCGTTATCGGAATTTTATAAAAAAAGTTATTAGTTTGAAATTTTTGATTAGTGACGAAATTGGGTCCCTCTACGTCAAGACATCGAAATTAATCCTTACGGATTATGTGATGTCGATTTTCGTATCAAAGGGTTTCGTGCCAATCTTAGAAATGGATGTATACTCGTTCAACTACGAATGGTCGTGATCGTGTTAATAAACGAATCATAAAAAAAAGACCATCATAGTTAAACGTGTTTGGATCCGAGTTTTGAAATTATTACGTAGAAATATATATATATATATACACGGTACATACAAAATTATGATAAAATGATAATAACGATAATTAAATGCAAAAAGTAAAATATTAATGCTAGTAATGTCATTACTATCGACTAAATATGATACTATAAGCATAAATAAAAATGTTGTATGAATATGTATATATACAAGAAAGACGAGAAAAGGAGGAAAAAGGAGGAGTCGGTGTGGAATTGTTACACCCTCAACCTACATGTTCTTGCTTCTCGAGATACGGTTCGTCAAATGGCGGCTACGGCGCGGGAACGTCGAGATATGTAGGAGGAGTTGATGGTGTGTATATGGCTCGGTTTGTATGTATCGTGATGGTGCTTAAGGGTATAGCTATGGCTGGAAATAAGTATAGTAGAAGTAGTGTAAGTGCTCTTGAAAAGTCGTGGGTGTATGATGAATGTCCTTAAAAGTTGTAAAGTTGACGGGTATTTATAGAGGAGCCTCGACACTGGGTCACTCGACCGAGTGGCGCGGGTGCACTCGGTCGAGTGCCCTCGCGAATGCACCTGGACCTATTTTGCGAGGCACCACTCGATCGAGTGGTCAATCCACTCGACCGAGTGGATCAATCAGGCCGCCAAATTTTAGGCTTGATTGGCCTTAATTTGATTGTGATTGATTTTAATTGATTGTGGGTTGATTTGGATTATTTTTGGCTGATTTTTGAATCTGGTGCAAGTTTTGAGGACGCACATGGTCGTTCTTTGTGTCGGGTTTATCTTGACCGGGTTTTGACCCGGTCGCTAAAAGACGGGTATTATTGTTGGTGTCGGTTTTGACCCAAATTAGTCTTATTTTGCTCGGAACGACCCACTGGGCCTGAATTTGAGGTTGGTTTTGTGAGATCTGTATCCCGTTAAAAGCCCATGCCGGCCATTATTAATTTCGAGCCCGTATCTGAGCGCGTTAGAGCACGTTAGCGTCCGATCATCATCGGGTGTTTTTTGGAAACTACCATAGACACCTGGCAGTCAAAATGCGGGTGTCTACAGAGCCCCCACTCTGACTGAGACTTGGACAGGGCGAAAGTCAGAGTAGCTACCAAGTCAATTAAGACCTGGTAGACTTCCGTTCGGGTCGTTTATAGTCCATTAGACTTGCGTGAAGGGCTCGCCAGCCATAAGATAGAAATCATACCTGAATTTGATGATAATACCTCGATGGGGAATCGGGCTTGTCGCATAAGTCCTGGGTGTACCTATATGTGGGCCCATCCCGTACCATTCCGGGGAAAATGCCGCCTTGGGCTTCCGTTGGGGAGATTTTAGAGGGTTGCATGTCCCTATTTGAGTCGTACCTGTAAAAGTCACATAAAACGTATGCGACACGTAGGTAGTAAAATGACTCGTGCTGGGGAAAATGATTTTTGAATTTTTTGAAATCTTTGAAAGTTTTGAAATTTTTTGAATTTTTGTGAATTTTCGACAGACTGATCGGGATGACTAAATTCCTGTGTCTGTGAGGAAGAATCATGGGTCGGGCCTGTATGTCTAGGCCCGCTTGGGCCAAGGAGGCACAGCTGCAGGGGATGCTCCAGGGCTTTGATGTTATAAATACATCACCCTAGTTCCTCTTTTTGTCACAACTCTAAAAAAGCTTCCTCTTCTCTTTAAAAGAAAACTTTTATTTCTCTCAAGAAACTTAGCATGGGTATCGACCGTCTGATCAACATGCTGCAAGATTGGGCACACCGTTTTAGGGATGCGAGCAAGGTAGCTCTGAGGCAGTCCGGTATATTCCAATTGTTCACGTTTCGTCAGTTGCACATGGACCGTCACTTCCTTGATGCCTGTCTGACCTTCTGGGATGACACCTATCACGTCTTCGCCTTCCCTCGGAGCGAAATCTGTCTCCTCCCTGAGGAAATTGCTGCCATAGGAGGGTGGAACCCATTGCTCCGCCCTGCTGTCCCTTTCTCAGTTCGGGACCCTAGGAGGAAACTACGGGAATTTTTGGGGCTTTCCCACGCTGAAGTATCCCGCATGCTTGAAGGGGATACCGTTTCTCTGCTTGCCTTAGCTGAGAAGTTCATGAACCCGTATGACATCCGGGTTACGCCCATTCATAGCCGTAGGGCGTTCGCCTTCTGTATGCTGCACGTGTACGCCTTTGAAGGCCGTATGGACCTGCTGTCTTGCATGGGTAGCGTTCGTCTTCTCGTTGTTGCTGACCTCATGGAGACGGAGTGTAGTCCCGCATCGTTGATCACGGGGGAGATCATTCAGGGTTTAGACAACCGGAAGAGGGATGAGTCAGCCCGTTTCACGGGGAGCACCCGTCTACTGCAGGTATATCGTTTTTTCCTTTTTTCTTTCGTTCTTCGATTTTTTTTTTCTTTTTTTTTCGCGATATACTGCTACAGGGGGCACTCGACCGAGTCGTCCTGGCACTCGATCGAGTGCCCTCGTAGAGGAGCATTCTGCCACGTTTTAGGGGTGTCACTCGATCGAGTGACCCCGGCACTCGATCGAGTGCCCTTATGCGGACGCCTGAATTCGTCCGAAATTTCATAAGCGTTACTTTTTTTCAGCTCTGGCTATTTGAAAGGTTGTCCAAGATCGAGGCTCCTCCCAACCCGAGTGAATATTGGTTCAACCAGGTGACGACGAGGAGACGGCCTACCGATTCATCTTGCCTCGTCACTCGGAAATATTGGGAGGAAGAACTAACGTTCCATCGTGGTCCGCTGATACGATGGGTGGTTTTATGGTGGCCTATTTATTCCTGGACGGGTTTGGCACCTGACGACAAGGCACGTTACCAGGTGATTCTGTCCTTTAGCCACACAGTTCACCTCTATCCTGACCGCATACTCAGGCAGTGTGGGCGGACACAGCGCATCCCGGAGAATGAGGCGGTTGTGAGTGCACCTACCCAACTGACCGACATTTTGTGTGACACCTGGATTCAGAGATGGTATACTAGAGTTACTTGGTCCGTTCCCAAGCCGCTTCATTCTGCCTGGGTGTCTTATTCCTACGAAAAGTGGACCAAAGCCGAGACTGCCGAAGCTCGTGCTGCTCTGAAGATCGACGAGGCCTTCGACCTGCTTAGGCGAGAAAAAGTCAAAGACAACCGGGATTTCTTTGCTGAAGGGGAGACTCAGACTCCCATAGTCCGTCTGAGGCCAAGTCAGAGAAGAGGAACTAGGACTCGAGCTATGGGGTCCAATGCTAGAGGCGTTCAGGGGGAGGTGAGCCCCCAGACCGATTTGGAGAGGAGACTAGGGCCGAGACTTTCAGCCCAGGACCGACTTGGTCCTAAGGATAGGTTGCCGGAGCATGTACGGGCTCGACTTGGGCCCGTGACTATAGCTGAAGATCCTCTGTCCAAGAAGAGGACTCGGGTTAAGGAAGTTCCCGTTGTCATTCGGGAACGCCCGCCGCCGCCGCCGCCCCGACGTCCGCGGGCTCCTCAAGACCCGAAAGACAAAGGCAAGGGCAAGATGCCCGGATATGACTAGTCTCTCTTTTATTATTATTTGAAATATTATTACTATTTTTGTAGTGTTTTTTTTTTGGCTTTTTGTGGCTTCTTTTTTTGTAATTTTGAAATACCGAGTTTATCGGTGTTTTTTTTTTGGAATAATAAAAGTATTATTAGTGAAACCGTTTCTGTCTTTTTTCGTTATTGTAGTGGTTGTGCCCTTTTGAGGGGCTGCCTACGTATCCACAGTTAGTGGAATCAAACCAAACGTAGTTCGGGCGCAGATTTTTTTTGCAATTTCGAAATACACCAAGACTATGAGTTCAAGATGTGCGACAGTAGGATAAATAATCCTAACTTATTGACTTGCTTTATAAACTTTGAAAAAGTGTTTAAATAAATTTTTGCGAATGACATTGAGATAAGGTTTAGGGGTAGTAGCGTTTTAGCTGGTCTAGGTTGGTCGGGTTGACAAATTAATTTCCGTCCAGATCTGTCAGCATTACTGCTCCTCCTGATAGAACCTTCTTGACCAGGTATGGCCCAGCCCAATTGGGTTTAAATTTCCCCTTGGGTCAACCGGTAGTAGGGCACGAACCGACTTTAGGACCAAATCGCCTTCTTTGATGTTCCTGGGCCTAACTCTTTTGTTAAAGGCCCGTTTGATTCTCTTTTGGTATATTTGGATGTTATTGAGAGCCCGGGACCGCCGTTCGTCTAAAAGAACCAACGAGTCATATCGAGCTTGAACCCAATCTGCTTCGGGTACTTGACTTTCTAGCAGGATCCGGAGAGAAGGTATTTCCAATTCGACTGGTTGGACCGCCTTCATCCCATATGTCAATTAATATGGAGTTGCCCCGGTTGCAGTTCGGATCGATGTCCGGTACCCCCATAGGGCGAAGGGTATTTTGTCGGGCCAATCCCGATAATTATCAGCCATCTTTTTGAGTATGGTGACAATTGTTTTATTAGCAGCTTCTACCGCTCCGTTTGTTTGGGGACGGTAAGGCGAAGATGTGTGCCTCTGGATTTTGTACTTTGCTAGCAAAGTAACGGTTTCTGCTTGGAAGTGGGTCCCGTGATCACTGATAAACTCATGTGGGATCCCGTACCGGCATATGATTTTATTCTGGATAAATTTGGCCACGTGCTTGGCGTTCAAGACACGGTATGATTCAGCTTCGACCCATTTGGTGAAATAGTCGATCGCCACCAAAATAAAACAGTGGCCTCCCGTTCCGAAAGGATTCACCTTTCCAATTATGTCAATCCCCCATGTCGAAAATGACCATGGTGATGTCATGGTGTATAATAGGGATGATGGCATGTGTTGAACATTGCCGAAAATTTGACAATTATGGCAATGTTTGACATATAATTGACAGTCGGCCTCCATACTGTTCCAGTAGTATCCGAGCCTCATGATTTTTCGGGCTAGCATATGGGCGTTCATATGCGGACCGTTTTCGCCGTCGTGTACTTCGGCCATCACTTTTTCGGCCTGTGTTTTGTCGATACATAGGAGTAAAGCCCCATGTGCCGTCTTTTTGTATAACTGACCGTCGTCCGTACGTATGAATTGGGTGGCCAGTCTTCGCAGGGCTTTCTTGGCCCGGTTTTCAGTTCCTGGTGGATATTCTCCCGTAGTCAAATAGGTTAGAACAGCCTGATACCAAGGTTCTGGATCGGTGATCTCAATATCTTGAATGGCGTTGACATACGCCGGCTCGGACCGTCTTTCGACACAGATTTTCATACTGGGCATATGTTCCGGGATGTTTAGTAAGGATGCTAATTTGGAAAGTGCATCCGCGAACTGGTTTTCTTCACGTGGGAGGTAGATATATTCTACCTTCTGGAATTGTTTCTCTAGAATCCTTACTCGTGCTTGGTAAGCCACGAGATTGGCATTCCGAGTTTTCCATCTTTGAAGAGCTTGATTGATGACTAAGGATGAGTCCTCGTGAACCCGGAGATTCGTAATGCCCAAATCAGTAGCCGCTTGTAACCCGTGGATGCATGCTTCATATTCGGCCGCATTGTTGGTTACATCAAAGTCTAATTTGATGGACAACGGGTGTGTTCCCCTTGGGGTGAGATTAGGAGAATACCGACCCCAAAGCCTCGAAAATTGGATGCTCCATCGAAATACAAGTCTCATGTTTCGGTGTCAGTATGGAATATGTCTTCGTCAGGAAAGGCCCAAGTATCGGTATGGCCCTCTTCAGATATCGGACTATCAGCGAGGAACTCGGCTAATACCCGGACTTTGATGGCTTTTAATGGTACAAATTTGAGGTCAAACTCAGCTAGCATTAGAGTCCATCTGGACATTCTACCGTTAAGAATGGGCTTTTCGAACAAATATTTGATCGGGTCCATTTTGGACAGGACATGTACCTCGTGACTGAGCATGTAGTGTCTGAGCTTTTTAGTGGCCCAAACTAGAGCTAGGCATGTCTTCTCGAGCATTGTATACTTGCACTCATATTCTAGGAACTTTTTACTAATGTAGTAAATAGTCCTTTCTTCTGAATCAACTGTCTGGGCCAGCATAGCCCCCATGGCTGTCTCAGTCGTTGTTAGGTATAACGATAGAGGCAAACCGGGTTGAGGTGGCATTAGTACTGGCGGAGCAGATAGGATTTCCCTGATTTTGTCGAAGGCCGCTTGACATTTATCATCCCATAGTACCCGTTCTCCTATCTTCAGTTTCTTGAAAATGGGCTCACATACCATGGTTAGCTTTGAAATAAAACGGCTGATGTATTGGACTTTCCCGAGAAACCCCCTTATTTCTTTTTCGGTCTTGGGAGGTTGCATCTCGATGATGGCTTTGATTTTAGCTGGGTCGACCTCGATGCCGCGTTGGCTAACGATATGGCCCAGTAATTTGCCTGATGTTACCCCGAAACTGCATTTTTGAGGGTTTAGCCTCATGTTGTACTTACGCAATCGGGTGAAGAATTTTCTTAGGGCAGCGACATGCCCATCTCGGTTTTTAGACTTGACGATCATGTCATCGACATAAACTTCCACTTCCCTATGCATCATGTCATGTAATAAGGTCGTGGCTGTTCGTTGATAAGTGGCTCCGGCATTAATGAGGCCAAATGGCATAACGGTATAGTAATAGGTACCCCACGGTGTGGTGAAAGTGGTTTTACCCATGTCTTCTTCTGCCATTTTGATTTGGTTGTATCCGGCATACCCATCCATAAATGATAAGAGGGCTTGATCTGCTGTACTGTCCACCAATATGTCGATGTGTGGCAACGGAAAATCGTCTTTTGGGCTGGCCTTGTTAAGGTCCCGGAAATCCACACATACCCGCACCTTGCCGTCCTTCTTGGGTACCGGCACGATGTTCGCAACCCAGTCTGGATATTCAGACACTTGGATAAAGCCTGCTTTGAATTGTTTATCTACTTCTTCCTTGACTTTGAGAGACCATTCGGGCCTCATTCTGCGGAGCTTCTGTTTTACCGGCTTACACCCATCTTTGATGGGTATACGGTGTTCGGCTATTTCCCGGTCTATACCCGGCATGTCCTTGTAGGACCATGCAAAGACATCCTTGAATTCTTGGAGGAGGCTTGTGAGTTGTTGTCTCTCCTCGGGATCTAAGGATAACCCTATCTTAAGCATCTGGGGCTCTAAGGTTGGTCCCACATTGATAGACTCAGTTTCTTCGATTACCGGGTCTCGGGATTCCCTCTGCTCTAGCTGCTCGATCAGATGTGGGGGCAGGGACACCTGTTCATCGGGTTTCTCAATGTCATTGCAAAAAGTATTTTTGAAAGCATTTTGAAAATAAGCCAAGTCATAAGCGGAACGGTTTTCGTTATTATTGATAGAGAATTTGGAAAATAGCTCAAAGAGAGCGGCCATCTGATCATTGGTCAGAGGCGGGATTGGGAGTGCTCTCGGGACAGACCCCGAGGCTCCGGTGGCAGTGACTACAGGGAGGGGGATTACAGTTTGGACTCTAGCACCAGACCCCTTAGACTCGAATACAGACTCAGACTCAGACTCAGACTCAGAGTCGGTGTCCGACACGTCTCCTTCCCCGGTGGTCAGCTTGTAGACTCGGCCTTGACCGTCGGTCCACTTGACGGTCTTCTTCCAGCTTCTTTTCCCGGTATCAGCACCGACTTCTGAGATCAGCTTTGAAGGGTCGAACTTGTTGCTTCAAAGGATCAGGTTCACCAAATCTTCTTTGGGGTTCGGGACAGCTTTGTCTTCCCCGAATAAGAGTCCCAGCACGGGCTCGGCATTGTCAGTACCCTCTTTGGATTCAGCTTGGAGGAGGGTAAATATGTCATCTGGAATGTAGTTGCATTCCCAAGCTAGTGCAGCCTCGGGATGCGTGATGGTTGGTTGATATAGGCCAACTTGAATAGCCCCAAATACGGGTGTGACGAAGTAATCACTCAGCCTTGGGCTATAAGGGCCCAAGTAGGTACCCTTGATGATGTTGCAGGCCTTCTCAATTCCTGCTCGGACCACATTTCCCGGGGTTATAGCATACCCCAAACCGAAGTGAGATTCCCCGTCATCCAGAACCTCAATAATCTTCCCAGCTGGAAGATATGGCCTCGAAGTATCCCCCGGTAGGTACCCCAAGTTTTGTAGCATCGTGTCGATGCTCGTGGTGAAGTAGGGCCTAAAAAGGTATTCTTCTTCAATCATCCCTACAAAATCGAACCCCCAAAGGTCGGTGCGGTCCGTAGTGTTACAGCTAGCCACGGTCATTTGGGTTGCTTCTAAGGTGATAATACCGTCTTGCAGGGGCATTTTGATCTTTCGGTGTAGAGTAGAAGATACCGCATTCACAGCATGGAGCCATGGTCTTCCTAGGAGTAGATTGAAGGAAGAGATGACATCGATCACCTGGAATTCTAGCTCTTTCTCGATTGGGCCGGTCACAATAGTCAGCTTGACGGCCCCGGAAACTGCTTTTGGGCTTCCATCGAAAGCCTGGATAGTGTGGGCAGTTGGTATGTAGTCGGCCTCAGTGATCCCGAGGGCTTTGGCAGTCCTTAACGGGAGGACATTCACAGCGGACCCGTCGTCAACTAGGGTCATTGGAAGATACTTACCCCGGCAAATTACCGTGATATACAGAGCCAGGTTGTGAGAGGTCCCGAACGGTGGTAGGTCGGCATCTGAGAAGGTGATTGACGGGCCTTCTCCTTTGGACCTGCTCTTGAGGTAGGGTAAGATAGTGGCTACCATTTCAGTAGGGGTGACCTGGGAATCGACCTTGATATGATCGAGAGCCTTAGTAAGTGCCTCTCGATGTTCTTGGGAGCTAACCAAGAGTTGCCATATAGTGAGGTCAACTCGGGCCCTTTTCAATTGTTTGACAAGAGCCGTATCGGTGCTTGGTTCTTCAATGGCTTCTTCCGTCCTGGTAAGTTCAGTGACGGTTGCCTGGACTGAGCCGTCTTTGTTGAGGGAGTTACTGGCTAAAACTTTGGATTTAGCCTTCCTGACTTCTTCGAGGGTAATGGGGACAACTTCCCCTTTGGCGAGGTATACATCTTCTTCATCATCGAACCAGATCCCATTGATTTGTGGGATGAAAGGAGAGATAAGATGAGAACAGTCTATCACCTCATCGGTGAAGATGGCATGAGAGCTAAAGGGGTTGTCCTTGTTGCTTGGCTTGTCCCCGGGTATTGGTATTTTCCCGCTCTCAATTAAATCCTGAATTAGATGCTTCAGCTTCCAACACTTCTCGGTGTCATGCCCATTGCCCCGATGATATTGGCAATAGGCTTGGGCATTGTAGCTCTTGGAGCGTTTTTCAACTGGAACTTCAGGAGTTGGGCCTATCGGTTGGACCAGGCCTTTGGAAGATAGCCTTTGTAAGGCATATGTGTAGGTAGTCCCTATATCAGTGAATACCCTATGAGGGATGTTTCTTTTGGATGAGGCATCCAAGAGATTAACCGTGTCGAAGATGCTTCGGGTTGCGGTCGGAGGTTTGCTAGTGGATGAGGAAGCTCCTTGGTAACCCTTGTTAGAGGCCTTAGTCAGGCTCTCTAGTCTTAGATCATCTTCAATTCTCATGCCCATTTCAGTAAGAGTGGTGAAATTGGGTATGACAGGATACCGGAGGTGGACCCGGTAGGAAGGGAGGAGGTTCATGACAAAGGCCTCCACTAAGGTCTTCTCACTAGGCTTATCGACTAGTTTGACACTCTCAGCCCTCCAACGTTGGAGGTATTTAGTAAAGCCCTCCTTGGGTTCTTGGGCCATAACCTCTAGGGACCGCATAGTGGTTTGGATCTCGGTGTTATCAGCGTAGTTCCGAGCGAATTCCGTAGCCACATCGTCCCAGGTTGAGAACTTCTTTGGGTCTAGCCTGTAGTACCAGGCCTTTGGGTGTTTCTCCAGAGATGCAGCAAAGAGGTTCTTGAACATAGAAGAGTCCACCCCCTTAATGGCCATGAACTCTTTGAAGTCCCGCACATGTAATAACGGGTCCTCAGTCCCTTCGAACATAGGTAGGCCCGTGAGATTCAGGTTTGCGGGCAGTTTGTCACTTAACGGGTTATAATCCCGACTATTCTCCCGATGGATGTTGTTATTCCCAGTTAAGTAGACTTGTTCTTCCAGCCGGCGCACTGAGCTGACTAGTTCAGCCAACGGCCCTGTAAGCTCGACATTTGGAGTCCTGTGCTCCACCGTAGCCAGACGAGCAACAATCGCCACCTGTCCAGCCCTCATTTCAGTCAGTTGGGCATCAATGTCGGTCTGTTTCTCGACCATGGCGTCCACAGAGGTTTTCAGATCAGCTAAAGCAGCTTCCATTTTGCGGGTGAGCCTGGTGGATGGTGGCTTGTCTGTAAGAACACCACGTAATCAGGAACCGAACCCAGACCTTGGAATCAAAACAAGTACATCCCGAGCGACCCGAAAGAGAAAAAAGGACTCGAGAAAGATATCTAGACGGATGACTCGTAGGTGGTGTGACTTTCTTAAGATTTCGGCCTCGGTGAGCCTAGTCCCGTTCGAAGGAAGGTTCACGTGAGACTAATCCCCAGACTTTGGACTCAAGTGTGTAGACGGACCCTCCCTTGTAGGAGTATGTCCTACGTAGGTGGGCCTTGCCTTAGTCTACTAAGGCGGACTGAGATAGGGAGGAAACTTGTGATCTAAGATCGACGGAGTTTCGACGCTATAGACCTTGACGACTTATGACCCGACACTGCTAAATACGGGAAGTCCTAAGAAGGGGAAGGTTTTGAAATTTGATAGTTTTGGAAAACCCGAGAAAATCTCGGGGAAAGGCCCGATTTTTCGAGAAAATCGGAAAGGGTATCGGGCCTTGGTTTTGATGGTTCGAAAATATTTTCGAGTTTTGAATTGGGCAGCATACCGGCTAGAAATAGGCTTATTTTGAGTAAAATCATAAGTCCTAAATTCGGTATGTGTCCCGGGTTTTGAAAATTGGATATCTTGAAATTTGAAAATTTGAATGTTGGAAAAAAGAATTTCCGACGATTTGAAAATTTGAAGATGAGATCCCGAAGATTTGAAAACGGCATCTCGAAGATTTGAAAGTTGAAAATGACATCGCGAGGATTTGAAAATTGAATTTTGAAAATTCGAAAATCGAATGGTGGATCGAAAATTCGAATTTTGAAATGGGCAGCATGCCGGCTAAAAAAAATAGGCTTGTTTTGAGTCTAATCTTAAGTCTAAATTTCGGCAGCTTTCCGAGTCTTTGAAAATTTGAATATTTTTGGAAAGATGCATTTTTTTTTAAATGACGATTTTTTTTTGAAAACGACACAGAAACCAAGTAGCACATAGTCACGCAAGTATTATAACGACGCCATGTATGCTTTACACTAAGTCTCGGTCGGTCTGAATAGGGTCTATACCAGTGTTCATAGTCTAGTCGAGAAACGGGACGGACTTCCTAAGTCGAGTGGAGCTTAGAACATGCCGCAAAGTCCATACGAGTCGACCATGAACACCTTTAACGTATCCAAAGCTGAATACGTCGTGGTATAGTGGGACGTCGGTCACCAGTACCGGCCCGGGTAAATATGGGGTTATGCATGAACCGTAAAACTAAAACGCATATTGTACTCGTCAAACGATTTCTATTCGAGTCTCACCCTGAGAACGCCGATGGTAAGGCACACATCGGTTAATCCCCAGCGGAGTCGCCAAATTGTGGACATGACGTAGGTCCACCCCGACGCGGCCACGCGCGGGTTTGGGTTAGGCGAATGCACCTCCATATGAGAAGGATCGAATTGAAATTTAAGTCGAAATGGAGTCGCCACCGAATTTTATGGTTATTCGGAACCATTCGAGCCCACTCTATATCGCCATGGTCCATACACAAAGTATGGCCCATTTTGGTTTGAGAGTTTATTGGGCTCGTCCCTTTGCATATCGATATAGATGCCGATTTGAGCGGTTAATCGTATATTGAATGACTCTCGTTGCCAATGGATTCGGACATCCGGAAACCACGGTTCTGAGTAAGGGGTGAGGGTACGTGTTGGGAAGCCCACTAAGGACACCCAACCCCGCCCGCACTTAGCGGCCTCTACTAGGACATCGTTTGACTTTTTAATATGTGCGTTAGTGATTCGGTGAAATGTTATGCAAACAGCGTTTTAGCTAAGCATGCGAATTAAATGTGAGCTACGTCAATTTAATGCATCTAATTTATTGTCGAAGTGATTTAGCATGCGAGGGTTCATTTATAAACGGTAAAACACAAATAAATAAAGCAAAGCGAAATAAATCGGTTACAAGTTACACGGGCGGAATACAACCCGGAATTCACAATACGGCGTACAATAAAATAGAACAATTGAAATATACAATTGAAATGACGAGCAATAATTATAAACGGACCCGTGTATAAACTAGACCGTGATTTTGTGACGAACTTTAATTAGTTACACATTATATTGCGTATTAATCAAAGGACGGAGGTTCGAGACCTAGACGTGGTGCTAGCCCGATCTCGAACCTCGATGCCTTGTCCCAACTTATCATGTCGGTAAATTGGAGCCTAAATTAATTATGCGTCGGATGCGACTACGGAGTCGTCAACGCAAGATTAATAGTGAGACCGTCGATCAAAGTTGTTTATGTGCGATGATATGCATGTATTTTGAAAAGGAGATCATGTGATTGACTTTACACATGTCGACTAAGTCGCTTTTAAAAAGACGAGGCTCGAATGCTATAAAAAGATCTCTCGGTTTTCTGGGCTACAGGACCCACTCGACCGAGTTGTGACCTGACTCGGTCGAGTGTGTCATTAAACGTGGCTACTGCCCAAAATTTTGGGTGCTACTCGATCGAGTAGCAGGTGTACTCGGTCGAGTGGCACCTGTGCGAGTTGTGACTCGTTTGTTTTAATGTGTTTTAAATCGATGATTGGCCGAGTCAAATAAAAATATTGACGGATTTAAATTTAACTCAGTTTTTCGGTATTATAGTCATGCTTTCTATAATTATAATACCGTTATCGGAATTTTATAAAAAAAGTTATTAGTTTGAAATTTTTGATTAGTGACGAAATTGGGTCCCTCTACGTCAAGACATCGAAATTAATCCTTACGGATTATGTGATGTCGATTTTCGTATCAAAGGGTTTCGTGCCAATCTTAGAAATGGATGTATACTCGTTCAACTACGAATGGTCGTGATCGTGTTAATAAACGAATCATAAAAAAAAGACCATCATAGTTAAACGTGTTTGGATCCGAGTTTTGAAATTATTACGTAGAAATATATATATATACACGGTACATACAAAATTATGATAAAATGATAATAACGATAATTAAATGCAAAAAGTAAAATATTAATGCTAGTAATGTCATTACTATCGACTAAATATGATACTATAAGCATAAATAAAAATATTGTATGAATATGTATATATACAAGAAAGACGAGAAAAGGAGGAAAAAGGAGGAGTCGGTGTGGAATTGTTACACCCTCAACCTACATGTTCTTGCTTCTCGAGATACGGTTCGTCAAATGGCGGCTACGGCGCGGGAACGTCGAGATATGTAGGAGGAGTTGATGGTGTGTATATGGCTCGGTTTGTATGTATCGTGATGGTGCTTAAGGGTATAGCTATGGCTGAAAATAGTGACCGAGTGGATCAATCAGGCCGCCAAATTTTAGGCTTGATTGGCCTTAATTTGATTGTGATTGATTTTAATTGATTGTGGGTTGATTTGGAATGTTTTTGGCTGATTTTTGAATCTGGTGCAAGTTTTGAGGACACACCTGGTCGTTCTTTGTGTCGGGTTTGTCTTGACCGGGTTTTGACCCGGTCGCTAAAAGACGGGAATTATTGTTGGTGTCGGTTTTGACCCAAATTAGTCTTATTTTGCTCGGAACGATCCACTGGGCCTGAATTTGAGGTTGGTTTTGTGAGATCTGTATCCCGTTAAAAGCCCATGCCGGCCATTATTAATTTCGAGCCTGTATCTGAGCGCGTTAGAGCACATTAGCGTCCGATCATCATCGGGTGTTTTTTGGAAACTACCATAGACACCTGGCAGTCAAAATGCGGGTGTCTACAAAGATCATCCACAATGCTTTTCAACTTCTTCTTTTTCATTTTTCCTTCTCTTCTCATTTCAATCATCCACATCATTTATCCACCTACATCTCACATTTATTTCATCTTCTACTTTCATTCACTCTCCTATTTTATTATACCCACACATTTACATATCAAATTTTATTTTAAACCAATAATTTATATTCATACTTTTTATACGGAGTACTTTTTACTCTTATTTTTGTTTGCGATTTTTTTAATATTATGTTTCTAAAAAAAATTTAGTTAGAAATGAAAATAAAACATACAAACGTAATCGCAAAGTTAAATAAATTTAAATAAAAACAGACTAAGAGTTAAATTGAGTAGCGTCGATTTTATAGACTACAAGATGGTCCTATAGAAGAGTTATTCCATTTTTCATCTTCATTTTTTCCATTATAGCGGATGGTTTAAAAATCTATTTTTAATTACTACAGAGTATAATTTTTTTGCATTTACTATAATTACGACAATATCGTATAATAAAAAATACTCCGTACAACTTTAACTTAATTTAGTAAAATTAACCCACATGATATTTTAAAAAATAAACAAATCCAACCCACATGGAAAAAAAACAGTAACTGTAAGACCGTCTCACGATATGAGACCTATCCCATGTGAGACGGTCTCATACAAGTTTTCGTGAAAAACAAATAAGCAAAAGACCCGAAAAGATTAGACATACAATGGGTGTATGAGGGGGTTTGTACACCACCAGTAAAAGGTTGCCACGTGTTCATTTTAGAATTTTTTTTTTCATTTAAATTTTGTAGATTCCCTCATTAAATACACCATATTAAATGCATTGGGAGTATTTATTAACCTTTTTTTTTCTTTTCAGTTTTTTTAGTATTTCGTATTTTTTTACTTTTACCGTATATGTACGTATATTCTGCTCGTATATTTCTAATCTCTGTATTTGTATTCGCTGTACATGTATGCTTTATGCTTGTACCTTATCTTTACGTATTTTATATTTGTATGATGTAAAATGTTGTGTTGTGGAATATTTTTTTATTTTTTTATATGAATTTGTTTGTACGTTTCAGTTTGTATGTTACGGTAGACAATTTTTTTGTTGATTTACTGTGAACGGGTCAATCGCGTGAGGCAATTTTTTTTTACGGAAAAAATAAAAAAATATGTAATCAGGTTATATAACTAAGTGAATAAATATTACGTACGTACTACAAATTGTGTAGTCGTGGAAATTTACTGACGATATACAATCTCCCCGAAATTCATTTAAAAGTAATCTAAATGTCATTAGTAAAAAAAAAAATCTCGTGAGACCGTCCCGACAATTTGAAACGTAATTAGGGGCTTCGAACCAACAAAACAGAAATAAAATGTAGAAACAAAATCAATTTAAATGTTTACATATTTTATATTTAATGTTTTAAAATGTTGTGTTGCAGAATATTTCTTTTGTGTAATTTTTTATATGAATTTGTTTCTACGTTTTAGTTTGTATGTTACGGTAGACTATATTTTTGTTGATTTACTGTGAACGGGTCAATCGTACGAGGCAATTTTTTTTTACGGAGAAAATAATAAAATATGTAGTCATGTTATATAACTATGTGAATAAATATTACGTACGTAGTAAATATTGTGTAGTCGTGTAAATTTAGTGACGATATACAATCTCCCCGGAATTCATTAAAAAGCAATTTAAATGTCATTAGTAAAAAAGAATTTAAAAATTTACGCCTTGTATATATTTTTAGGCCAATATTTGTACGCCTTGTATATTTTTCATATGTATTTTTGTATAATTTTGTAGTTTGTAGTTTTGTACGCCGCCTTGATGTTATATGTTTGGTGTAGTTTTTTTACGATTAGTTATACGATATCAATAACATATTATAATAATACGATATGTTTGGTGTAATTTTTCATTTGTTATACGATATTATTAACATATTATAATTTTGTGTTAATATATTATTATGTTAAAAAATAGTTTTAGTATTTATGTATATACATATGTTATATCTTAATTTTGATATAATTTGTAATTCTTATTATTATATTCCAGCAAAACATTTAAGTAATAAAGACTTTAATTATAGTGCACATTTGCCTTTTAATCTGCTTTTGTGTTCGACGATACTTAAGACGAAACACCGTAATTTCTGATGCCCAACAGGCCCGTAGGCGTAAAAAATTACAAAAATATATATTTATTATATATATATACACCTTAGCTGTCAAAAATTACATATATTTATTTAAAAAGTATTTTGTGTTAATTTTTTACCGATGTAAATACCTTCTACTTAGGTATTTAACCCGTATATGACACTCGTTTTTCAAACATTAAGTATATAAAGTACAAGTAACGAGACATAGTATTTTCAAATATTAATACAGTGCATCCACATTTCATACGGAGTAGTATAATATAAGTCGCTTTATGGATAAAAAAATTTATAAGTCTTTTAATCATTTATTATGATTTTACATTCTCAATAACACTAATGAGTTAATAACAAGAGAAAAGGTAATTCAAACACTATGATTGGTTAAAAAAAATATATATATTTCCAAGGATCATTAATTGGACGTATTTAAAAAATGGAATAAAGAAACCTGCTGGAATTAGGATTCGATCCCGCGACCTCCATTACAAGGCTAGCTTTTTAGCACTTGACCAAGAGATAATTATTGCAATTAATTATGCATAAATAGTCTATATTATGAGGCCGTCTTAAGGCTCGAACACTAGCACTTCAGAAGAATAACCAACCCAACAACCAATTGAACAACAATGTATTACTTAAATAATTTGCACTTGAATTATATTTCACAAACTATCCCGGGCTACAGCCCAAGTGTAAAAAAATAGTAAACTTAAGAATTTACATAATTAAAAAATTAAAGAACAAATACTTTCAACCCTTATACATCCGGAATACACCTAATATAGTTACACTACTAAAAAAATACCTTCCGAAAATATTGTATGTAAAACATCTTAATTTTTTTTTTTCTATAAATTTTTTAAATAAAAATAAAGTGCAAACTGAGTTTACAAAACGTGATAGAGCATAAATAAAAATGTATAAATAATGTATAAAAATACACTACAAATGTGTATTCGGGTATACATACACAAAAGGTATAAATAAATTATACTAAGACGGTATAAATACATAACTACATAACATACATATAAAATACAATTTAATAATGCGTAACAAAATATATTTGGGTAAAAAAATACACCAATATAACACTAACGTATAAATACATTTACAATACAATACCGTATAAAAATACACGTATAATATGAGATATAAAAATACATGTATAAAAATAAGAAGTATTAAATTTGAAGTTAATAAAATAATAATAATAAAAAAAAAAAGTAATTAGGTGAGAAAAGTAGGTGAAAGTTAGGTGGGAAGATCAATTAATAAGGAATCTTTCAAAAGGGTAGATTCTTTAGAGTGAATAGGTGGCATGCATATATTGGTGATGTATAAACCCACCCATACACCCATTGTATCTTTATCACTTGCCCAAAAGACCCTTCTTCCCCATGTGCACGTTCTTCCCTTTCATCTCTCTCTTCATTTCAACTGCTTAAAATCTTCTTCGACCATTGCAAACCCAAATTTCCTCTTCAACTTTCATCTTTCCTCCTCATTTCATTTTTTAGTTTTTGACCCCAATGTGGGTGGTCTAAATGCTAGAGCCTTCAATTTTTTTCACGCAGCCTAATAACCTAGTAAACCCCTCCTTAGTATACAAGTTACAACCACTTTATTCATTCATTCATCCCTCTTCTCTTCGTCTATCACCACCGTCGCCGCCGCTCACACTCGCCGCAATCCGGTGGCGCTAGGAGGTCTGTCTATGATTTTGATTCTTCTTTCGATTCCTTCGTTTTTACCTTCAGATCTGAGTAATGCATTTGTTTGTTCGAACACATGGATTGCGTCTGCCTTAATTTATAATCATCGATTAGAAATGAGATTATTACTGGAAAAATTGATCAATTATATATAGTAGTTGGTTTCATCTTGAATCATGTTGCGGGGAACAGTAATTTGTCGATGATTTCAGTCGTTTGGTGATAGACACTAATCGTTTGATGAAGAGGGGCTCATTCATGAGATTCGTGAATGAAGATAGGGTATGGGTTAATTTTGGGGGAAACGAGAGCTTTCAATTTTTCTAAGAGAACGAGGTAGTGATGGTGATTAACGCATCAATTAGTAAACCGATTAGTGTTTGCATTATAGAGGCGGCGACCGGGCAGGTCAAGTCGTGTTTGAGTTGGGTCGGGTTGGGTTGCGTTCTATCAGGTTTCGTTCAGGTCATATAGGATTAACATACTTTTCGCGTTATGTCGGGTCGGGTCATTATCGGGTCTGACCGTTTTAGGTCAGTTAATGTAGCAGGCCAGCTCGGATCATTAACGGGTCTATGTAATTTATCATATTACTTCAATATTTTCCTAATAAGTTTAATTTTTTTTTGATGAATTATTTGGTCTAATTGTTTTTATATTAAGTCTAACGTATCAATTTAAAAACTAAATCACTCTCATTTGGATTAATAAAAAAAATTACAGTAATGGTGTAGTTATCTGGTCATCAATTTTATCAAGTCAAGTTCAAAATGGGTCGGGTTTAGGTCAATGATTATCAAGTGATATCGGGTTTCAGGTCACAATTTGGTTGGGATGGGTCGATTCGGTTTCGAGTAAATTTTCAATTATTATCGGGTCGGGTTTGGCACGGGTCATGTCGTGTTGAGTTTTTCGAGTCGGTCAGCTTTTACAACTCTAGTTTGCAAACACTTCTAAAATGTTGCAAATAGTGTTACCATTATTTTAGTCTAATGCAACACTTCATAATATTGTTGCATTATGAGTCTTCAAATGCAGCAACACTTTTATTAAAATGTTGCCTTCGGGTAGTATAAGCAATATTTTTACCCAAAGTGCTGCATGCAAACAATTACTTTGACTCCATATTACAACACAAATTAAAACTGTTGCAAGAAAAGTGTTGCAATAAGCCATTTGTTTAGTAGTGCGGAGAGAGTAAGAGTTTTTGAGATTTTTAATTGATTGTTTATGTGTGGTGTTTGTTCCAAACTACGTAAGTTTTCTCTATACCAACCTGTCACAAGCTCAAGATATGAAAATTTGACCTGAAATTTTAATGACCCGTTAATTTAAGGTTGAAACTTGACACGAAGATGTTGACCCGTCTCATCAATAACATGACGCCATGACGTCAATTATTTTAAATATTATGAGTAATTTTTTTTGATTAATTTAAATATTTTAAATTTCAAAACTAATTAAAAAAATGAATTTTACATACTTTAAAATCATTTAATAATAAAATATTTAGTAAATAATTTATTTATTTACTTTTTTTAATTATTGTTTCAAATATATGTATACTTTATATTTATATTTTACTAATTTTGACAATACATAATGGACATGTATTTTGAGTCGTATAACCCGACCTGTATTCGGCACAATTGATGACCCAATCAATTTTGACAGGTCTACTCCATAAATAATAAACCAGTTATACGAATATAAGTTCTACCCTTTGTTGCATTATTTTAAAAGTGTTGCATTTTTAAACAAAAATGCAACACTTTTGTTCAATTGTTGCATTTGTCAATATATTGCAATACTACTTATAATTCTTTTTTTTTTTCAGTATAATTAAGATAACTAACATGTGCAGTGCACATGCTTTTCACCTAGTTTTAAAGTTATTTAAGACATACGATTTGAAAATATCTATATCCTACTCCCTCCGTTCCAATCAATTCTACCCATTTGATTTTTGGACACTTTTCATGAATGAGATTGGAAGGCAGAGAGTACTATATGCTACGTACAAAATAATTTATCTTTAATATTATTATATATAATGATAATATTTAGGAGTATTATTTAAATTAATACGGAGTAATGATTAATTGCAGATTGGAAGTACGTCGGCACGCACTTTGTACGTTGTACCTATCT